>JANRMT010062791.1:162281179-162364448 GCA_026402145.1 Polypterus bichir lapradei | reverse complement strand
AGATAGATAGATAGATAGATAGATAGATAGATAGATAGATAGATAGATAGATAGGTAAGAAAGGTGCTATATGATAGATAGATATGGATATGAAAGGCACTATATAATAGACAGATAGAGGTGAAAGGCACTTTATATTAGATAGATAGATAGATAGATAGATGTGAAAGGCACTATATAATAGATAGATAGATAGATAGATTATGAAAGGCACTATATAATAGACAGATATGAAAGGCACTATATAATAGACAGATAGAGGTGAAAGGCACTATATAATAGATAGACAGATAGATAGATCGATAAATAGATAGATACTTTATTGATCCTGGGGGAAATTCTTTGATAAAAATGTCCAAAATAGGATCAGAATGATACGATGGAAAAGATAATAATTCTTTATATTTATATAGTGCTTTCTTTTCTCAGTAGTCAAAGCACTTTACATATTGAGTGGGACGCCACTTCAACCACCACTAACGTGTAGCACCCACCTTGATGATGCTACAGCAGCCATTTTTGCGCCAGTACACTCACTACACATGAGATTTTAGATGGTGAAGTGGTGAAAGAGATATAGCCAATTAGAGACTGGGGACGATTAGGGGGCCAAAATGACCAGGCTGAGGTGGTCACTACTTTTACTTACCAAAAGACACAAGGCAGAATCTTTAAAAAGGTAAAACGTTTCTGAAATTTGGACAGTTGCATAATTTCCACTGTTGTCAGAGAATAACCTGGAAAAATATATTTTTAATTCAGATTCAGAGTGCCGGAGAGGAGGAAAGCAGCCTTTTGGAAACCAGAAATCTCATGACCTCGACCCCAGTTTCAGTTATGAAGCATCCCAGAGGTATGAATGACAAAGATACGATTCTGATGGAGAACAGTTTTACTTTTATTATTTCTGGCTTTGTTTTCTTTCAGCATTGACCTCTCTCTGAAGGGGCTCATCTTATTTAACTGTCTTTATTCCATCCCTTGCTACTTCATACAGAGCTGTTAGACTCTACATCAGTGATACAATTTATTATGGTTGTCAAATTGCACCAAGTTTCTAAAGTTGAGTATTAGATTTTTGCATGTTGGTCAATCAGTCGGTTATGCAAGTAAGAGAGTTTCACTATACTCTGTACACGTCTCCATACTGCTACTGCTACTCTTTTTCAAAATAGTGTCCACGCTTTTATAATCCCCACATTATTCAACAAGCAATAACATTTTTTGATCAAGTTGTGAGATAGCCTGAACCATCATCATTGTCAACGTCATTTGATGGGCCACCACTAAGCCAGTTCAAAAAGTTTTATGGTTATGTAACAGTAGTTAAGAAAGTGTTTCTGTAGGAGCCATTTGTTAGTTAGTTAGGTGATGCTAACCTAACAGAAGGATTTTCTTAGTTATGTTAAAATGTTTGCCTGTAGATTAGTGCATAGTCAATGGGAGGCTCTATTATAACCGCCACAAGCTAAATTGTAAATGGAATATTCTAATTATTTCTTGTCATTCTGACTATGGATTAGTTCAGTTTAGGATCTGCCTTGTAGTTGGTAAGACATGGAGGGCACTCAGATTCAAACCATACTGAAGGTACTGAACGTACTGACATTCTAAAGTGAAGCACATGTACGTTTGCCATAGAAAAGTCACAAACTGAAGTTTAACAGGAGCTAAGACTGTAATGAAACAGAGAAGAAACCTTTTTGCCTTTTATTCTGTGTGTAATAACTTCTGAATTTTTGTGATTTGTCATCAGTGCGTGCTCCTAACCTCCTCCTTCCATTTTTAAAATTTTCACTAAACCTTTTTAAAATGACCTTTATTGGACTGAGAAACTTCTTTTGTTATGTTTTTGACTCAGGCTGGATCCTCCCTTGCCATCTCAGTCACTGCTTGACTTTGGGAATCTGCAAAAGACACAGTTACGGTTTACTTTACAGCATTCATTGGTATTTGCAGCTGTAAATGATTAGATCCAAATAGTGATAATACTAATAGAAAAAAAAAAAAGAAAATGTAAACAACCCAATGTATATTAGGATATACAGTACTAGCCGTCCCCCACGGCTTTGCCCAAGTTGTCACGCTTGAGTCACAGATTTGCACAGAAACAGAGGAGGTTGTAGAGACAGGAACTTTATTCAAACACTGCAAACAAACATATGTCTCTTTCAAAAGTTTATGAATGTCTGAGAGAGAGAGAAAGAGAGAGAAGCAATCAAAACCGACAGGTGCTGTTCAGGCTTTTAAGTATGCAGAGTACCGCACGGGACACATATCGTGCGACAGAGCAGCCGCAAGTAAGCCCAGCGAGTAAGGGAGCAATGTGAAGGTAGTCTGTCAGTGTTTTTAGGAGGGGTTTTCCAGAGGAGCATCTGTATCCTCTAAGGGTGCGATCAGCCCCCCAGCTCACAAAGTGAAACAGGATTGTGAGGAGGGCCCTGCCCGGCTCTCTACTCCTGACATCACGCTTCCTGCTCCCCTCGGCCCGCAGCCTCTGTCTCAGATTAGTGCGAATATATCACTCCTGCAAGTGATCTATGATTCTTAGCGTGATGAGAGCAGTCGCAAAATCAACCGGAATGTTCAAGCTAGTTATAGAAAAAAACCCCCGATCTAAATCTGTTAAGTAGTTCTCTTGTTTGCTTGCTAAGGAGAGGTAAGATACACCCTGAGGCTGGCGTGTGAGTGAGGAGGGCCCACGCCCCCTCATCTCAGTATACAGCAACTCTCTTGGATTCACACAAATAAATCACTACCGCAAGCGAACTATGATACTTAGTGTGATGAGAGAAGTTGCAAAATCAACTGCAATGTTCAAATAAAGTCTAGAAAAAACCCCGATCTAAATTCGTTGAAGTAGTTCTCTGGTTTGCTAACTAAGCAGAGGTAAGATATGCCCCGAGGCTAGTCCATGAGTGAGGAGGATGCCGCCACCCTCCCCTCGGCCCGTTGCATGTCTCTTGGATTTGTGCAAAAAAATTGGTACCGTACATGAACTATGATACTTAGCGCAATGACAGAAGTCGCAAAATCAACCCGAATGTTCAAGCAAACTCCAGAACAAAGCCCAATCTAAATCTGTGAAGTAGTTCTCTCATTCGTTAGCTAAGCAGATGTAAGATACACCCCAAGGCCAGTGATTGATTGAGGAGGGCCCTGCCCTCCTCTCCACGGCCCATAGCCTCTGTCTCAGATTCATGCAAATAAATCAGTACTGCAAGCGAACTATGATTCTTAGTGCGATGAGAGAAGTCGCCAAATCAACCAGAATGTTCAAGCAAATTATAGAAGAAAACCCAATCTAAATCCGTTAAGTGGTTCTCTCGTGAAAAGCGGACAGACAGACGTTGGATTTTATATATACTGTATATATATATTTAGAGAGAGACAGAGAGAAAGATGAGAAATATACAAATTATACATAGTTGTGTCTTTCTCATCGTAAAACGAGACCAAACCAAATCATCTAATTAAACAATGAGCAGTAGAGGTTATTTATGTATCACGTATCATCTATATATTTAGAATGTCAAGAAATTACTGGAATATTCCATTTACAATTTAGCTTGTGAGGTATTAATAGAACCTCACCATGACTATGGAGGTGCCATTTGTGACATCACACCTTCCCAATTTCTTTTGTTTACATGCATTTCCAATTAAAGGTGCTGTTGAATTCCTATTTCATTTACAAAAAAAGACATTAAAGATTGGCTTTGTTTTTTCTACGAAAATAGAGATTAGAGGAAATACACACATCTCCTAAGTTAATGTGTCTCTTAATGGTAGACAGTGTTCTGAGATTATTCTGGTAAAGAAAAGACAGTTTTAAGGTGAGATATTTATACTCTGTACATGTGACAGGAAGGACCCTCTAAACAGGCAGGCAGTGTGGTGCAGTGGTTAAGGCTTTGGACTTCAAACCCTGAGGTTGGGGGATCAAATCCCACCACTGTGTGACCCTGAGCAAGTCACTTTACCTGCCTATGCTCCAATTGGAGCAAGAAAAGAAATGGAACCGATTGTATCTCAAATGTTGTAAGTTGCTTTGGATGAAGCAAATAAGTGCAACTTGTTTAGTAAACTCAACTGATCAACAGAAAAACTCTTTAAAATCAAAGAAGAAAACAGATCTCTACAAAGTGATTTACAAACTAGCTGTGTTACTTTGACTCGCATGGGAAATTTCGTAAGGCAATGGGCCTCAGCTGGTTACATAGTACTTCTGATACACCTGATTAACTGACGGCACCATTGCTACCCCCACATGTTTAATACATGCTTTAATGCATTTCATCATGAAAATGATACTAGAACATTAGAACAATCTCAACGAGAACAGGCCGTTCAGCCCAACAAAGCTTGCCAGTCCTATCCTCTTAATTCTTCCAAAAAACATCAAGTCAAGTTTTGAAAATCCCTAAAGTCTTACTGTCTACCACACTACGTGGTCACTTATTCGAAGTGTCTATGGTTCTCTGTGTAAAGAAAAACTTCCTAATGTTTGTGCGAAGTTTCCAACTGTGTCCCTGTGTTCTTGATGAACTCATTTTAAAGTCACAGTTTCAATCCACTGGACTAATTTCCTTCATCATATTAAACACTTCAGTCAGGTCTCCTCTTCATCTTCTTTTGCTTAAACTGTAAAGGCTCAGCTCTTTTAATCTTTCCTCATAACTAATTTCCTGTAGCCCTGAATCAGCCTAGTTGCTCTTCTCTGGACCTTTTCTAGTGCTGCTATGTCATTTTTATAGCCTGGAGATCAAAACTGCACACAGGACTCCAGATGAGGCCTCACCAGTGTGTTATAAAGCTTGAGCAGAACCTCCTGTGACTTGTACTCCACACATCAAGGCGCTATATAACCTGACATTCTGTTAGCCTTCTTAATGGCTTCTGAACACTGTCTGGAAGTCCATAGCTTAGAGTCCACTATGACTCCTAAATCCTCCTCATAAGGTGAACTCTCGATTTTCCAATTGCCCATACATATCAAGTATACATATTATTATTCTAAAATGTTCAGAGAGCTGTAATATCATGAATGTAATGTATTCTGTGTGGAGATCAGTGCCTGCTGTTTACGAAACAGAAAGCTCATTTTAAGAGGCATGTAGTGATTAATGACTGAGTTGAGGAACACATGCTACTTTAGTTATGATGGGATTTGAGAAACTCAAGTAAACATCAAGTTTATGATGTTCCACTTTAATGACAAAATCAACTACGAGATTAAAGTGCAAATTTGAGATTAAAGTCTACATTTCGACCTTTTTTGTCTCCACTGTGTCCCTATTTTTTTTTCTTTTCTCTGTGCCCTAATACGCTTCCGTATGACACTCTGACGGTGGGCTAAAAAGTGGTAGCAGAAGTAGATGGCGTATCAGCACGAGTACAGAGTGCAGCAAACTTTTTACAAGTGTAACCAACATGCAACACTTCACTACTGCCTGATGTCAAAAACAAAACAAACCGCATTGTACGAAAGACACATTAGAATTTATATAGTAATGTAATCAATGTTACATTTGTACCATTCAAATCTCTTTGAACTTGTGCCAAAAATTCTGCCATAGTCTCATATGATAAGAAAACCTTTTCCCACGTTGCAATGGGGTCACTCTCATGATTTTTGAAATGATTTTTTATGGTTATTATTTTTATGGCTTCTTTTGAGCTACCCTCCTATACTGGCCTGTGTTATGCAGAGCTCCTGATATGGCTGATTGTTGCACATTTCTTCCAGTCTCTGCTACTGAATTCTTTTAAAATAATTGTTGGCCTCTCCTCTTACAAGCCTCTTATTTGAGTCGAGAGTTTTCAGGCTGTGCTTGGATGGTATGCTGCGTTTTCCACTTCCTGATGAAGATCATCATTACCATCATCATCACTTCTCACACAGTGTGGTCATTTCTCCTTTCCTATTCCTAGCCATGTCCTCTGTCAAGTCTGCTTCTAGCAAATCCTTTTGCATAACATCCCAGTAGTACTTTTGACTGGGATAGTGGGACCACGTCTACTGGAAATGCCAGCTCCTCAAGACATCCACAAGGCAGGCATGACAACCACACTATGGGAAGGAAAACCCCAAAAACAAGTCAAAATGTCAGGTGGTGGCCAAACATGGCCATTATATATCTAGTTCTGGCTAAAGAAATGGTCAGCAGTGCCCACTATGACAACCAAGTATTTTGACATTGTTTTGTGTCTTTTCCTAACTTATCCCTCACAGCTGCCCTTCAGATTTACAACCTGAAAAATAATCTCTTAATGGTTGGGATTTTATGCTAAAACATGGCCATTATGTGAATGACTCTCAAGGTTTTACAACAGGGACTGAATACTTGTGCAAACAGTGGATTGTGGATTCATTATTATGCAGACCCCTTCACTTTTTTCACACTTAATTGTGTTGCAGATTCAATATTAAATGGTGTAACAAGGCGCTATAAAGGTGCTTGACCCGGCACAGACTGACAACGAAGGCACATGAAAAATAAACAAAAAGATTTATTTTCTTAGTCTGTGGGTTACGCCTTCCTCGTATGCACAGACACAACACAGTCCCAGAAGCACACTAAACAAAAAGCAAAGCACCAACAAAAATCAAATCTTCCTTCACCACCACTCCTCCCGGCAAGCGTTGTCCTCTTCCTCCCGACTCTGGCTCCCAGAGTGATGTCTGCCGGCTTCTTTAATAGCCCGCCCGGAAGTGCTTCAGATGATAATTGACCTAATTAAGGCTGCACTTCCGTGTGTGACTGTGTTACAGCCCCCAATGAGCTCAGGAAGTCGTGCAGCTCCCCCTGGCGGTGGCCACGGAGCCCAACAGGGATGAGCTCCTGTGTTCCACAATTGTGGCCCCGATGCAACCCAGGGGGGCTGCCACCAGGTGTTCCAGGGGACATAGTGTGCATTCCATGGCTGCTCCCCTAGATCCAGTGTCAAAGGGGCATCCTGATTATCTACCACAATGGATAAATTTGTCATTTATGACCATTCATGTACACTAAATAATCTGTAATGATGAAAATCATGATTTTAGAAAGATTTGCAAATGTATTAGCTGTGAGGTAGAAAAATCTGTATATTGTTGTCCATATTTTCATTATATTTTGCTCTAGACAACTTAAAAACAGGACATATCAAAGCATATCCTCTTCCCAATTGTACCTCACTTTTAAAACAGCTGTTTGACAGAAAGAGGAAGACATGGCGATGCCTCAGGCTATCAATTACTTTATAACCTGAGAAAGGATGGGCATCTGGGACAACAAGTTGCTAAATGGGTTTACAGCCTGGGAAAGGAAGACATGCCAGTAGGTACTAAGCAACATCAAAAAGTTTTATTGTTTGGGAAAACGGACAAGTGAATTCATTCATCATTTTAACAGCCAGCCAATTGAAATATCCAACAATTACATCTTGCGAAACCCCCCGGTAGAATTGTATAATAAATATGCCTCATCTGAAGCACTACAGAAGAAGAGGAAAAAAGGACGACATCAGAGTAGGGGAAGAGAGATGTCAGTGGAGGGTGCATCCGTTTCCATCTATCATCAGAAAAGCATTTAATGAACAACTACAAGGTCTAGATAACAAGCCGCTGCGACATTCATCCTTGTCATCTTTAACTTTTCGTAAGCTTTTTCTAAAGGCTATATATGTCCAGACTATCCGCATTTTCTTTTATGCTTTTCTCTCCTGGTATTATTATTCCTGCAATACACTAAATACCACCCTGCTTTTAACTTTCTATGCTTTGTCTTCATGTCTAGAGTGACTGAAGTAGTAAGGTAGATTTCTTTAGCACCTGGTTCAGCCAGAGGTTTGCCATTACCTCTGTGCTGCAAGGTTTATTAAGGCTGAGGATGAGAGCTCTACCCAATTAGTAGGGAACAGTACATAAAGTAAGGCATTCTTGGCTGATAAATGGCCTATAGTCAAGGATGCTGAGCCTCTGTATGTTTGAATACATTCTTGGAGACCAAAGTTAATATTGTAACATCCCAACCAGGTTGAAGGTCTTGGGAGTGACTGTTGGGTCGGATTGAGGGAGGGCAGAGTACAGTGAGGAGGACTGACAGCAGGGGTTTGATTGACGCTAGTACCCAGAACGGGGGGACGGAAGCAGGTTTGGGGCTCAAGAAGGAAGGTGTTGTTGCTTTCTGAAGTTTTTTTTGTTTTTTTTTTTCACTTTAATGGTGTTTCCCAAGGCCAGAACAAAGAGAGTTATAGGCAATTGTAAATAGTTCAAGTTCAAAGACGTTCATTTTTGCTGTTACAATCCTGTGGTTTTATTTTTTTACTGTTCCAGTAAACTGTTCTGTGATCCCTACTTTGTCCTTCTGTTTTTTTTTTCTTCTTTTTGAATCTGACGTGGAGGTCGCTACAATAATTAGGTCTGAGATATCTTTAAAACATCATATGTTGTTCGTGCTGATAATAAGCAAGTACCCTGAAGTGCTGAGAGAGTGACAAGTTGTGCTATTCCTAAGGCACTTGTGTGATTTAAAGTGCTAGATGTTAACCAGCTGTGTGTGTGTCATTCATGGGGCACTGCTGTGGTTAGAGTCTGTGTGTATGTGTGTGATAATCTTAAAGTGCGACAGTAAACCAACCCGGTAACCAACCTGGTAAGTACACTTACCCCTAGGTAAAGGGTAAGTACAGGGAAATACCACAATAATACAGTATTACACATCAAAAAATAAAAATTCTCATTCATAGAAGCATTCAGACGCTTTGCTGAGGCCCTCCAAATTCTAGTCAGGTGCCTCCTGGTTGCTTTAATTCTCCTTCAGATGCATCTAAAACTTGACTGGAGTTCACCTGTGGCAAACTGAATTGACTGGACATTGTAAAGAAAGGCACACGTGTACCTATGGACGAGGTGTGATAATTTAATTCCCAGAATGGCAACATAGTGTCACCCATGACGTAATTGTATCGGAATCACATGAGTATTTGTGTTTGAACATATTTGAACTAATATGTGTGTAAAGTGCAAGATGATAGAGCCAGTTGTTAGTTAGCTGTTGGGAAGATAATAGGCATCTGCGTGTATACTTGGGCGTAAAACAAGGTGACCGAAATTTTGAGCAACGTATTAATATTAAATTTTATGTGAAAATCGGCAAATGCGCTCCTGAAATGTTACAACTGTTGCAAGTGGCATATGGTGAAGATGCTATGATACTATGAGAAAGTTGAGTGTGTTTGAGTGGCATAAGATGGGTGAGAAGAGGTGACGGAGCATGCAATGGAAATCCCTGAGGTTTAAGACCATGCTGGTGTGTTTCTTCGATAACAAGGGAATAGCCCACCAAGAATTTATTTAACAAGGACAATCAACCAACCAACAACAATGCTGTTTAGAGGTACTGAAAAGATTATGAGATTCTGTTTGAAGGAAAAGACCTGAATTGTGGCCTGACAAGTGGATCATGACAATGTGCCAAGTCACACTGCATTCACTGTGAGAGACTTTCTGGCCTAAAAAACGATTACCCAATTAAATCATCCTGCCTAATCACCTGACTTAGCTCCCTGGGATTTCTGGCTATTTCCAAAAATAAAAGCTGCACTGAAAGGATGAAGATTTTCTAATATAACTGATATTCAACAGAATGTGAGACAGCTGCTCGGCAGTATTCTGGAAAATGAGTTCCAGGCCTGCTTCCAGAAATGGGAACGCCATTTAAGTCAGTGTACAGATGCACAAGGGGAGAACTTTGAAGGCAACAGTAGCCACTAGCGTACAGTTCCACATGTATATTATTTAAACGTGCATTCTGGGAATTAAATTGTCACACCTCACATATGAGGTCCACAATTCACACTGCATGTCAGGACAAAAACCAAACATGAAGTCCAAGGATCTCTCTGTAGACTTCAAATTGTCCTGAGGCACAGACTACGGCAAAGTTTTTCGTGTTCTCAGAAGCACAGTGACCTCAGTATTTGTGAAAATGAAGAAGTTTGGACTCTTTCTAGAGTTGGCCATCCAGCCACATTGAGTAACTGGGGCAAGGAGGGCCTTTTAGTCAGTGAGGTGACCAAGAATCCAGTTTGTTACTCTAACAGAGCTTCATCTGTCCTCTGGTGAGATGGGAGAACTTATGGGTAGGATGGCCATCTCAGCTGCACTCCATTGTTTAGGTGTTTCTGGTAAGGTGTCTAACTCCCACTTGGAGTTTGACAAATGGTATTTAATGGATTCTGAGAGAGCAAAGAAAAAGATTCTCTGGTCTGACAAGACAAAAATTGAACTCTTTGGCCAGAATTCCATGCACTCCATCAGGCAATGACCAGACACTGCTCATCACCTGCCTAATACCATCCCTGCAGTGAAGCATTGCGGTGGTAGCATCATAATATAGGAGAGCTTCTTGGTGGCAGGGACAGGGGACAAAATTGAGAGAAGGATGAATGCAGCCAAATACAAGAGAGGCCCTTGGAGTAAACCTGTTTCAGAGTGCACAGAAGTACAGACTGGGGCTATGGCTCACCTTTTAGCACAGCAATGACTTGAAGCATACAGCCAAGACAATGCTGGAGAGACTTTGGGACAGGCCTGTGTCTGTCCTTGCATCACCCAGACATAAAAAACCACAGAACATCTATGGAGACACCTGAAGTTTGCAGTTTACAGACACTTCCCATCCAGTGTAACAAAGGTTGGGAGGATCTCCTATGAAGAATGGAATACACTACCCAAATGCAGGTTGCAAAGCTTGTAGAGACTTACCAAGAAGAACTGAAACTGGAATTTCTGCCAAATGGGTGACTACAAAGTACTGAATTAAGGGTCTGAATACTTGAATAAGAGATTTCAGTTTTTGATTTTTTTAATAAATTAGGTATAACAGAGCAAGATGCAGAGGACAGAAAGATATGGAAAAAGATGATCCGCAATCTTTCTAAAAAATATGGGTTAGCAAGAGTAAATTGATGGGCAAAAATGACAAACTTATCCATGTATAATTAAATCTACAACATAATAAAGTGCATAGAAAGTGAATGCTTTTTCAGTTCACTGTATCTGTGCTCTTTCTTCCCCATAAAACATAACAAAGCCAAAACCTAAACTTACAGTAAATGCAGATGGAACATTTTGTATTGGAATCTCTGCAGTTGTTGCCATGGCTCCTGTTACACTAATAAAAAAACTTGTTTGTAGGCTATTTCTGTTCTCGCAGGAGAGGAAAGGAGTTCAATCTGAGGAGCTGAATATAAAAAAAAGAAAGAAAAATCACAATTGCAAAATGGAAAACTATTAGATTAAATACATTTTATTAATCCCATGGGGAAGTTCAGATGTATACGCAGCAGAAACATAAAACAAGGATACAAACACACAGGACAGATAATACAGCCAATCAAATAACCAAAAAATAAAAATGAACTTAACGAGTACATTGGGTGGAAACACTGAATTGACTGATAAGTAATGGGCAAAAAAAGACCCCCAGAGGTGCTTATTAGCACACTGTGGTGGAATGAGCCTGTGGATAAAAGTGTTCAAAGAGAGAGCGCCTCCTGGAGGGGATTTTTCATGATGGCATCCAATTTTGCCATCATTCTCTTTTCTGTAATAGCTTCCAGTATGTCCAGGGTGCAGGCTTTACTGATAAGCTTGTTCGGGCATTGTGCTTCTTTTCAAGTCAGGTTGCTTCTCTAGGACACCACAATGTAAAACACCACAGTGGTTACTATAGACTGGTAAAACAGTAGCAGCAGCTCGCTGCACACATCAAAAGGCCCGAGTCTGCTTAGCAAGTCCAGTCTGCTCTGGCCTTTCTTGTCCAGCACCATGGTGTTGTCAGAACAGTCCAGTTTGTTTTTCATGTGAGCTCCAAAGTACATGCAGCGCTTCCATGTCCTCCCCCTAAATGGTGACTGGTCTCAGGGTCTTCTTGGCACGGCAGAAGTCCACCACCAGCTCTTTTGCCTTACTTATGTTGAGTTGCAGGTTGTTGTCCCTGCACCACAAGACAAAATCTTCCACAACTTTCCTGCACTCTGACTCATCTCCATTATTAATGCAGCCTATGATGGACGAGTCATCTGAAAATATGTCCAAATGGCAAGAGCTTGTATTGTGCTGGAAGTCTGTTGGGTAGAAAGTAAGCAGGAAGGGAAACAGGACAGTCCTCTGAGGTGTCCCAGTATTACACTCTTCAATTTCTGACACACAATTCCTCAGCCTCACAAACAATTTTGTAAAAAACAAAAAAAAAATACTCTTTAACACTAATGATTTGACCATAACCCTAAGTGTTATTATTAGCAGGAAATGGCTTATAAAGAAGACATTTCAAAATGAGTAAGTTTACAAAATCTCAACATGCGTGAGTAGGAATACTCTCAATTAATGCTGCTGAATGGTGGTCTGGTTAATAGCAATAAATCAAATTAAAAAGAAACTCTTTTCACTATTTCTAGATTGGTGCAAACAGTAACTGCAGGAATTAGTTCAAATGAAAATGTGAACCACTGCAGTTACGCAGGAGACCCAGGGCCAAAATTGTGTATCCAATTAAAATAAATTTTTAAAAAATCCAGCAAAGCAGATTATTATAAAGGTTTTCATTGCATTATGTAAGACATATTGTGAGGAATAATCAGGAGTTTCTTTGGTTTCTAGTATAGTACAGATTAGTCTAAACCAGGGGTCCCAACTCCGGTCCTGGAGGTCCGCAGTGGCTGCAGGTTTTCACTCTAACCCTTTTCTTAATTAGTGACCTGTTTTTACTGCTAATTCACTTCTTTTAAATTAATTTTATTTAACCTGCTCTTGAAGACTCAGACCCCTTAATTATTTATTTTTCCTTAATTAGCTTCCAAACAATAATGAGATATAAAACGAGCCAAAACATGACCAGTAAACTGTGTCCATCATGTAATATCTGAAAATAACTGAAAATAAATAAAGTTGAAGGTCTCATGAATGTTGAACTGCTCAAGTCCCCAAAACATTTGGCCAGCGCTCTTAGAAAAGAGAAAATCAACAATTCCAGAAATGTCTGCTATTGCACAATGAGAGTAGCAAGAAGCTATAGAATTAAAGAACGAGTTTAATTAACAACAAGAATCAGCGCCTAATTAGGCAACTGGTTGGAGTGAAATTGGTTGGAATTTGAGGCCCTGACTTAGCTGGGCTTCTGTTGGCTCACTCATTTCACATTTCTTTTCTGTTTAAGGAAAGAAGTGAAGCAATTCAGAGGAATTATGAAGAAATTCAGGGGGAACAGATCTTAAAAAAAACAATTAAAATGAATTCAAAATAAGTTAATTAGCAGCAAAAACAGTGCACTAAATAAGAAAAGAGTAAGAATGAAAACCTGCAGCCACTGGGGCTTTCCAGGACCAGAGTTGGTGACCCCTGGTCTAAATGTATGTAGTATAATAATAATAATAATAATAATACATTTTATTTATATAGAGTTTCCTTGGCTATGTGTTTGCTGTCCTTGTCTTTCTGAAATGTCCCCCCTCGTTTCATCTTCAGCATCCTGGTAGATGGCAGCAGATTCTTATCAAGAATGTCCCGCTACATTTCTCCATTCATCCTTCCTTCAATTCTATGAAGTCTGCCAGTATTTTGGAGTGTTTGTGGGGTGATGTGCAGTTTGATTTCTCCTCCAGACATGGAGTGTGTGCAATGACATCTAAAGAGTTCAGTTTTGCTCTCCTCTGACCAGACTCTGTTTTCCCAGTATTTCATTGTCCAAATGTTGTGCAGCAAACTTTCAACGAGTTTCAGCATGCTTTACCTTCAGTAGTTGTGTCTTGCGTGGTGAGCGTGCGTAGAGGCCATGGTGGTCGAGTGCATTACTTATTGTTTTCTTTGAAACAACTGGACCTGCTAATTCCAAGTCTTTCTGAAGCTCTTGTCGAGTGGTCCGTGGCTCTTGGATGACTCTTCTGATTATTCTTTTGACTCCTCTGTCAGAAATCTTGCGAGGAGCACCTGGTCATGGCTGGTTTATGGTGAAGTGATGTTCTTTCCAATTCCAGATTAACGGTGCTCAGTGGAACATTCAGAAGTTTAGTAATCTGTCTGTCACCAATGTCATTAAGTCAGTAAGGTTGTGAAGGTCTTGACAGAGCTCTTTGCTTTTACCCGTCATGAGATGCTTCTTGTGTGACCCCTCAGTAATGAGAAACCTTTGTATAGGCCATCAATTAGGACTAAACCAGCTGATATTCATTTGCACTGATGGGGGGCCATCAGGATTGCTTTCTAAATACTAACAGATGTCAGGGGGTTTCTTGGCTTTCCAGGCCTTGTTGCACCTCCGTTTCTTTACGTGTTCAATACTTATTCCCTGTGTCATTCCACTTTGCTACACATAACTTTATTTATGGACTTATTTGTTTTGATTTCTTTGTATGTGTGGATTACTTTGGTTGTTACCGACATCTGGTGAAAATGTCATGTCAATAGCCCCATTAGAAATAGATTTACTGAGGAAAACGTTGATGCATTTAATACTTATTTTCCCCTCTATATATTATGAGAAGGGCCTAACTACATGCAGACTGCATACAGAAGCGATTAAGAAGGCTAATTGGATGTTAAGTTATAAAACAACCCAGTGTGTAGGGTACAACTCTAGGGAGGATATGCTGAAGCTTTAGAATGCACAGGTTAGACCTCATCTGGAGTACTGTCTGCAGTTTTTGCCCCTTATTATTTAAAGACACAGCAGCTCTAGAGAAGGTCCAGAGAACAGTGACTAGAATGCTTCTAGAACGGTAATGAGCTCCCACCAACTATGAAAAAACCTAGTAGGTCACAGCTTTCAAGTTTTCAGCAAATTGAGAAAATGATGTCACCCCTATAATTAATAATCTCTAGATTTCATTTTTCCTGAGCTTCACGTCCACAATAGTGCTTATTTCACGAATCAACAACACCTGCCATTTAAATCACACAGTCACAGCATTTAAATCACGTGATCGTAATCCAATGTTTTCATTGGTAGGCTGTCTTTCCTCATTGGTCAGTGGAGTTGCTAGGTTTTTTTCTTGCAGTATGTAAAATACAGTGTACATATTCACTTCATCCATCGTGCTTTGACTAGAATGAAGACATATTTGGCCATCACCACTACCTTATAACATCAGGGAAGACCTAACAACTCCAAAAACTAAACAAAACTAAATTCTGAAAACATACGGCAGTTACTAGGTTTTTCCATTGCACACGAGAGCTATGAGGAGAGCCGGAAGGAGATGTTTAAAATATTATAATGGTTGATCCTGCCTACTACTCTAAAATGATTAAAATGATGGCAATGGGAACACAGAGGCAGAACTGTTAACTTGTTATAAACATGAAAGCTTTTCCTTCATCCAGAGAACCACAAACATATGGAATAAGCTACCAGGTAGTGTGGTAGACAGTAAGACTTTATGGACCTTCAGAAGTTGACTTGATGTTATTTTGGATGAATTAAGTGAACAGGACTGACAAGCTTATTGGGCTGAATGGCCTGTTCTTCTCAAAACTCTTCTAAAAGTGTAAATCTATGGTGTAGGTCTATCTTTGTAACAGTAAACAATGTAGTCATCAATTTTGTGCAGTCTGGGAAAAGTGAACAAAGTCAGCATCCAGTCAAACACACCATTGCCAAATGACTCACTCCACATGCAACATGCTGAATAAATAAAGTGGTTAATGTAAGCCAGCATACTAAGGCAGATAAAAAGCATTTTATAGTCTGTGCCCACAGCCTTTATCTAAAACAGCCAACCTGAAAATGCTTCTTTTTCTCTTTGCAGCTCTCTATCTTCGAGGGGACAGCATGCAGTCAGACAGCAGCGGGTTTGTCGAGGATGAGTTTCAAAACCAAACGCTCCCAACTGCTCCAGATGAATGAAAAGAAGTACAGTCTTCTTTGTCTGTGAGGGAAACAGATAAAAAATAAAATCACAAGACAGTTGGATGATGACAGTGAGGATCAAGGTCGGGGCCGAGAGACAGCACCTTTGAATATTTTCTTTTGCTTGTGTCAATTATTTATTATGAAGAAAATCTATTGTGTATTTATATTATTTTTCAAATAAAAAAAACTGAATTCTCTCAATTCTTTCCCTTTTTTATATCTCTCTATATATAAAATCCAACATCTGTCTGTCTGTCCACTTTTCACAAGAGAACTGCTTAACGGATTTAGACTGGGCTTTTTTCTATAATTTGCTTGAACATTTTATTCTCTCTTCATGCGAAGTATCATAGTTCAGTTCTGGCACTGATTTATAAGCGTGAAGCGAAGGGAGAGGCTGTGGGCCGATGGAAGGGGGAAGCGTGACATCAGGAGTGGGGAGCCGGGCTGATCCTCCTCACTCACACACCAGCCTCCGTTCGAGTCAGTGTACGTGTTGCAGTGTATCTTGCCTCTTAATAGCTAGCAATATCCCACTTGTTCAGCAGACATTATCATCTACAGATTGTTAGAGTAACATTTGACATTTCTGAGAGAGAGATCAGAGCTATGTGTATTGTAGAGAGTAGCTGATGATTGGCAGAGATATCACAGCCACATGCATTTCTCCCCATGCAGGGGATGCTCTCCCGTCAGAGCTGAACACGATCAGATACAGTGCCAACGTTTGACATTGGAGAGTACCTAGCTTCCCAACTTTTTACATTTTTGGCAAAGAGATCACAGCTACATTCTTGGCCCTGATAGCAAAACCAAAAATATTGTATATGAAGAGGCCCTCGGATAAGAAAGATATCAATATAAATTCTTCTCAACACAAATTACATTTTTTTTCTTATTGATTTTTAAAGTTTGTCATGTTTCACCATTACATGGGTGGAGCTGCAGGGTACAGCTAGCAATAAATTAAAAATCAGTCATCAGTCAAGTATTATAGATCGGTTGCGGCACTGATTTATAAGCGTAAAGCGAACAGAGAGGCTGTGGGCCGAGGGGAGGGGGAGGCATAAAATTAATCAATTGGTACTCAGATTATTTGACACACTGTCTCGGACATACACTTCAATAAGTACTGTTTTAGAACACAATGATTTAGTTCATTATCCTACAGAATTTTTGAATTCCATTAATCCTCCAGGTATGCTGCCCCAAAACTTAGCATTGAAAGTAGGAGCACCGATTATCCTTTTGAGAAACCTGAGCCCACTCAAACTTTGCAATGGTACCTGTCTGTCTGCTTCAGAATAACATCATAGAGGTGATAACCATCACAGGATGTGGCATTGGTGAGAGGGTTTTAATCCCTCACATTCCTCTAATCGCGATGGACATGCCCTTTCAATTCAAGAGATTACAGTTCCTGGTTAAGCTTTGCAATGCCAATTAACAAGGCCCAGGGACAGACACTTAAGTTGGCAGCAGTTGGATCTTAGCTCACCAGGCTTCTCGCACGGTCACCTTTACATCACTTTCTCAATACAATTTACATTTTCTTTTTTATTGATTTCTGCTGCACTACTACTCAGGCGGAGACGCTGGAGGCAGCTAGTTATAAATAAGAGAACATGAAATAACTTCATACATTCCCACTACAAGCAATAAAACAACAGCATAAAACGACTGAGCAGTAAGAGTAAGCCAGGGATGTTCACAATTTCAGGACACCAGAGAAACACATGCCGCACGTGGAAGGCAATTCAAGCCACGGGAGACTATAAAATCACACCACCTGTGTGCAGTAGTGATGCCTACTTTCCATATTATCCTAAACAATTTCTATACACAATTTGATACCTGTCATGAAGTTTGCCCTTTCCTCAGGACGAACAGGTACCGGGCTTGTCCGGTGCGGACGTGAGAAGATTTTCTTGAATGGAAACTTGTGCACAGCTGCTGAACCAAAAACATCTGGTCGAGTGCTCGGGGAATGTGCTAATCAAGTGATGGAGGTCTTTACAGACATTTTCAATGTTATCCTGAGGCAGACAGTCATCCCCAAGTACTTCAAAACCACCACCACCACCATCATCATACTCATGCCGAATTAGTCCTTTGTGTCTTTCCTCAATGACCATCACCCTATACCATTATCACCTGTCATCAGGAACTGCTTCGAGAGGTTAGTCTTGGGCCACTTAACATCAACCGAACCTCTCCACTGAAGATTCCATATCGACTACACTTCATCTGACCCTATCCCATTTGAACAAAAGAGACAGTTGTGCTAGCGTGCTTTTCACGGACTTCAGTTCAGCTTTTAACAACACCATTCCTGAGAAGCTCCTAACGAAGTTGGGTCTACTAGGCTATACCACTGCTCTACTGCCAAGCTGTTGCCTGCCTATGGAAAAGTCCTTGATCTCTGATACTGGAACACTGGAATCATTGGGTAGAAGGGTCCTTTCATCAGATTGGCCGGCTCAGCCAGGGTGAAGCAGGTTGGATTTGGAGGTTCCCAGGACTCTGACTGAATCTGGCCTGTCTGACTCCTTTTCCACAATCTGGTTGTGGTTCTATAATTAGCCAACAGACAGATGGTGTTGTTTTTCCTTTATGTTCATTACTTTTTACTTTGTTTTTGATTTATTTGAACAAACCTGTATCCTCACATCTGATAGTTCTGTATTTAGTGAGTGGTATTATCTTTTCTCACATTTTTCCTTGTAGTTTGTACTGTTGTGCTGTATTTATGAGGTGACCATGATAGATTGGCCATCAAGCTCTGTGAAGAGGATTACTTGTGCTGTTTTGTGTGTTATGTTTACCCCATTTTTTGATACCCATTGTACGCCCAACCTACCTGGAAGGGGGGCTCTCTCTGAATGGCACTTCCCAAAATTTCTTCTATTTTTTTCCCCTACAAGGATTTTTTTTTTAGGAGTTTTTTTCTTGTCTTCTTTTGGAATGAAGGCTGTCAAAAAGCAGGGCCTGTTGAGGCATTCGATGGTTAACTGTGGTCTATACAAGAAATAAATTGTTGTATGCAAATGAGTCTTGGACTTCTTGACGGAGATAGTCCACATCCAAAGCACTATCTCAAGTACCATCACACTGAGCACTGGTACCCTCCAAGGCTGTGTACCCAGTGCTCTTCTGCTCACTCAATTATATGGCTGCGTACATCTCTAACACCATCATTAAGTTTGCTGCTGACACAGCGGTTGAGGGAATCATCAGAAATGGAGATATGACAATTGGCAGACTGGCACAAGTGCAACAATGTGTCTTTAGGTGTGGGCAAGACGAAAGACAGGATTGACCTCAGGAAGGACCATGCTCTTCACACACCACTGCACATTTTGGCTTCTGTGGTGGAACTGGTCAAGAGCACTTAATTCTTTGGTGTGCACCTGACATTACTTGGTCAAATACCTCCACCGCCATAGCCAAGAAGGCACAGCAGCATCTCTACTTCCTTTGGCAGCTGAAAAAGGCTAAACCACCTCAACCCATTCTCACCACATTCTACAGGGGCACCAACAACAGCGATCAGTATTTCTGACCATAAAGTCCTACAACAGATCATTGGGACCACTTTGTCCTCCATTGAAGACATCTTTGTAAAGCGTTCTCCCCACAAAGCCTACAGCATTGTTAAGGACCACTCCCAACTCTTCCACGGTCTCTTTGTCCCATTTCCTTCTGGCAGAAGGTTCGGTGGCATTCAAACCAGTTCGGCTGAATACTACAACAGCTTCTACCCCTTAGCTGTCCGGACTCTGAGCTCTGTGCTGCATCTTTGACCTCAGATCTTCTCCTAGTAGAGAATTTATATGCAGTACATTTGGTACACTTCTGGTTTTTTATTATTAGTTTTACGGATATTAATCATTATCTTGTGCTAAAATGAGGTCTGCGGCTGATCGGCACCATTTTAAATAATTTTTACATTCGCAGCTTTAAGGAGGGGGTGTGGTGGCGTGGCAGGAGCGAATCCCGAGCATGATGCGGGTGGTCCAGCACTTAAGTTCACTGTTGCGGAATCTCCCGTGGCTGTAATTGATGCCGGGAGCTGCTAATCGCCACACGTGTGCTACGTTCCCATTTTAAAAAGGGAAGAGTGATTGCAAGAGGGGAGGGAAAAAAAAACTGAGAACAGAAGTTAAATGAAGGAAGACGGTAGGAGGTGAAAAAGCCAGTACGGAAGCGAGTGAGTGAAAGGAAGCAGGCTCGGTGGGGAGAAGGCAGACAGAGACCATGTAAGGAGTGTATGGCCCACACTCGGGAGCAGTCAGAATAGATTGCTCCTGCTGAGCTGTTTTGAGGAGCAGGAGTGACCAGGAGTTTGGACAGCTCGCTGTGGAAGGCAGTGGGGTCGAGGAGGCTTGGTGTTGGGGGATGTAGCGCCCTGGCCGTTGGGGACTCCAGTCTCGGTCCAGTGATAGAGTCTGTATGTAGCCATGGGATGGAAGGCAACCGGACGTGTGGAAGGTCAGTTGCGTCTGCCGATTGGGCGACTCCGCTGTTTTGCGAGGCCCGCCAGATAACAGAAGGCGGCACCGGGTATTTTTTTTGGTTATACTATCGTTCCTGCCAGCTGATTTTAACCTCGTTTTAAAGGGATTTATTGGATTTTTTAACCTCCACTTTTTCGCGTTTTTATGGATTATTTGTTAACTTTAAGCACTGTACTGTGGACACTATTTTTGATTTGTTTTAATAAGAGGACTGAACACTTTTCCACCATCCCATTGCCTAGAGTGTTTTGTCCCCATTTGACACGCTCAATCGGTTACAGTATTGACGGTGTCGGGTTCAAAAGGCTGCCAAACTGGAGCCGGACCTGCACCGTCACATATCTATTTCAAATTATTACTGTCTATTCACTTACCTATTATTTATTTTTAATTACTTGTCTATTTATAGCATAGTTGTTTACCTGTCTTGCACTTGTCCTGTGTTTATGTACCATGGTCCTGGGAAACGTTACTTCTTGCCACTGTATGGGTGGTATTACTGTAAAGCCACTTGACTTCAATATAAAGTGAAAATGCACAAAAATTAAAATTGGACGAAGTTTAAAGATTTTACAGTTCTCTCATTACCTTGAAAATTGTGATTTTTTCAAACCCATAGAGGTTTTTCATCAATCTATATTTTGAACCTGCATATTGTTTGCAGTGTCCCCAGGAACTGGAGCCTAAACACGAAGCATCAAGTGTTAAAACAGAAACCAACTTTGAACAGGATGCCAGGTCAAAATCATATTAGCATCCATACCATCTGTGGTATATGGCCGGCTAGTCATCCCGGCCAATACCCCCAGGCTGTCATAGGGAGCCCTTCCTGCAGCATGGAGGTGCCCCAAATTCCTGCAGGGCATCATGGACAGTGGAGTTTTCCTATACAGCCCTGCTGGATACCCTGGGGGCCACCAGAGGATGCTGCATGGAGGCTCAAGGATTGTTTTCATTACAATCCGGAAGTGCGTCACAGTCACGGGGACAGAAGAAACGACGTACTTCTGGGTTGAAGAAAAGGAGTTTTTATCTGACCCGGAAGTGTTACCAGTCACATGGACGGAGAGAGAGAAACACGTCCGGGTCAAGGACTTTAAAAAGGACTGTGGGAGATTCCAGGGTGGAGCTGACTTGGGAGGAAGGGAACAATACGTCTGGGAGAGGAGGATTGATTATTGTGATTTATTACTGGTTATTGTTTATGAGTATTGTGGAGTGGAGGGTGCTTTGTGCACTTGATTATTGTAATAAAGTCAAGAATTGGACTTTTTATCTGGTGTCTGGCGTCTGGTCTGAGGGTTCAAGGGGACGACAGCGCCCCCTATCTGTCACACATCTCACCAGTCAACCTCAAATACATTGGGATGTAAGAAGAAATCAACATAAAATATAGGAACACTCTAAAGAGTGACTGGACAATGAACTAAGACCTTGTAAGCCATGAGAAGGTAGCACCATCTGCTATACCACCAAGTGTGTTTACCTGCACACACAAAACTATGACCGGGTGGGTGACCCAGCTAAGGCAGAAGCCTGGTTTCTTATATTTTATATATATTATATATACACACATACATACATACACACAAGGGGGTACCCAAAAATAACCAGAATCTGTACTTGGTGTCTAGTCTAGACTTAGTTGAAAATTTCACTGCTAGGTGTAGCACACTTACAGTACTCTGTATTGTTCATACAGCATTTCGTGTCAGTTTTTCTTGGTGCTTATTAAACGTGTTCTGCAATTTTTGTGATGGGTGATCAAAAAGAACAGCGAGTCTGCGTTCAATTTTGTTTTCTCTTCAGGAAACTGTAGTGATGCTTGAAACTGCTTTAAAAGAGGAAGCTTCAAGTAAAACTCAGGTCTACGAGTGGTCTTCGCGTTTCAAACAAGGGGAAATCTCACTTGAAGACCAACCAAGATCTGGCCACCTTTCCACAATTAATAATGGGGAAAAACTTGAAAAAGTTCGCAATGCAATTTATGAAGATCGGACTATTGATGAAATTTCTGAATTGATGTGTGTGTCTTGGAGTTCTTGACACCATCCCTACTCGCCTGATCCTTGCTCCATGTGACTTTTTCTTGTCCCTGCATATGAAAAAAGAACTCACAGGAAAGCACTTTTGTACCATGGAGGAAGAAGAAAAAAAAAAAAAAAAAAATTGCTGCAGACATTGGACAATGTTCCTCTTTAGGAATTTCAAAGATGTTTCCAGCAATGGGAAAACCATTGAGACAAATGCATTCATTCACATGGACAGCACTTTGAAGGAGACTAAAGTTTCACTAAGTAAAAATAAATATTTTTTTTCCAATTCTGGTTATTTTTGGGTACCCCTCGTATATATATTTATATAAAAAAAACTCTCCAATGTCATAAAAATGTGGTAAAAGATTAAACCTCATCGATAGCTGCTGTGAATCCAAAAATAAGCACGGAGTCTGTGTCTCCAGTGTGCTCTTCCTTTTTCATGATATTCCAGACAGTTGATTTCACTCATACTCAGGTTTTCACCAATGTCTCATCTCCAATGGTTTTATTCTTGTTTCTCGGGCTCATGATGGTTTCTTTAACTTTCATTGGCACAGCTCAAGTCCTCATTTTGAACAATGGCAACTAAAATCTCCAAAGGGTAAAAGCAAGCCAAGGGATCTTACGAAGCCATGAAACCCACCTGAGGAATCACAAACACTAATGACGCCAATTGTCACAAACATTATTTCCAAATTAAGTCTTGTGGAAACCTTGTAGCTGCACATTTATATTCCAACCTGTTTTAACATCCAGTGTTGAATGTCTGTAAGTTCTCCCGCGGATAAGTTGGGTTTGATTTTACCGTATAATTTCCGGTACTTTATAATGTTGGTCATATAAGTTGAATGCGGAGAACTCTTTCTATTGGTCCAAGAGATTAAGATATGCTAACGCCCACCTGTGAGAGGAACCACGGAGCACATGGCCTTTTTTTCTATGTATTGTGCCCACGTTACCACACAGTAATACCCAAACTACTCCGAAGCGACATTTGCACTGTTTTGTGTTTTTTGTATCTCACACCCTTATCGTATGAAGCTGGTTTTAAGTTAAATGTCGTTGAAGTAGTGAAACAAATTGGTAAATGCGCTGGTGCAACAAAATTCGATGTGTCTGAGAAACTGGTGCGAGATTGGAGAAAGCATGAAGATGTAAAAAATAAAAAAAAATTAAGTGTCGTATTTTTGAATGGCCGTATAAGTTGAGGTCTGATTTTATGATCGGTTTTTCGGGTTTCGAGACCCAATTTATACGCAAATATATATGGTATTGCTCCTGCCTTAACTGAATTTTAAATTGCATATTCATCAGACCACTAGGACAGCATTTTTTCACTTAAGAAACATAGCAAAAGTTAGACCTCTTATATCACTGAAAGATGCTGAGAAATTAATTCACGCTTTTGTTTTCAGTCGCCTAGATTACTGTAACGCACTCCTCTCAGGACTACCCAAAAAAGACATAAATCATTTGCAACAAGTGCAGAATGCAGCTGCTAGAATCCTAACTAGGAAAAGAAAATCCGAACACATTTCTCCAGTTTTGATGTCACTACACTGGTTACTTGTGTCTTTCAGAATTGACTTTAAAATTCTGCTTATGGTTTATAAAGTCTTAAATAATCTCACTCCATCTTATATATCAGAATGTCTGACACCCTATATTCCAAATCGTAACCTTAGATCTTCAAATGAGTGTCTCCTTACAATTCCAAAAGCTAAACTTAAAAGAAGTGGTGAGGCGGCCTTCTGCTGTTATGCACCTAAAATCTGGAATAGCCTGCCAATAGGAATTCGCCAGGCTAATACAGTAGAGCACTTTAAGACACTGCTGAAAACACATTACTTTAACATGGCCTTCTCATAACTCCACTTTAACTTAATCCTGATACTCTGTATGTTCAATTCATCATAATAACTATTCATGGTGGCTCTAAAATCCGTACTGACCCCTACTCTCTCTTCTGTTTCTTTTTCCGGTTTCTTTGTGGTGGCGGCCTGCGCCACCACCACCTACTCAAAGCATCATGATGCTCCAACATTGATGGACTAAAAGCCAGAAGTCTACATGACCATCATCATCAAGTCCCTCCGTGAGAACCCTAAATACAAAGAGGGCTGTTTCATTTATGTTAGGTAGAATGCCCAGAGGGGACTGGGCGGTCTCGTGGTCTGGAATCCCTACAGATTTTATTTTTTTCTCCAGCCGTCTGGAGTTTTTTTTTTTTGTTTTTTCTGTCCACCCTGGCCATCGGACCTTACTCTTATTCTATGTTAATTAACGTTGAATTATTTTAATTTCTTACTGTGTCTTTTATTTTTATATTCTTCATTATGTAAAGCACTTTGAGCTACATTTTTTGTATGAAAATGTGCTATATAAATAAATGTTGTTGTTGTTAACTGTCAATATTAGGTTACAATTAAAAAGAGTGAGAAGTGGGTGTTAAAATGGGAACACCCAAGGAGGTTTGAGTTAACGGAGAGGTGCAAAATAAGAAGGATGTGTCACTGCAAGATAGACTGAAGAATGAAGATCTATGCAGCAGAGTGAATGCTGAACCTATACACATCATCTTCTAGTGGTGCCATCTTAAGTGGTATGGGCATGTAATGTGAAAGCATGATAATGACTGGGTGAAGTGAAATCTTGATCTATTCGCGGATGATTAAAGACACAGAGGTAGGCCAAAGAAACGATGGATTAAGGAGGTGTGAGGAGATATGAAGAAAATGCAGCTAACAGATGTTGCTGTGCATTTTAAAATGTGAACTCCAGAGAAAGTCATTGAAAACGGATATGCGTAAAATAAGAAGGATGTGTCACTGGAAGATAGATTAAAGAATGAAGATCTACATAGCAGAGTGAATGTTGAACCAATACACATCATCTTCCAGTGGTGCCATCTGGGCATGTAATGTGAAAGTATGATGATGACTGGGTGAAGCAAAGTCTTGATCTATTGGTGGATGGTAAGAGGCATAGAGGTAGGCCAAAGAAACGGTGGATTGAGGAGGCGAGAGGAGATATTAAGAAAATGTAGCTAACAGATGCTGTTGTGCATTTTAAAATATGAACCCCAGTGGAAGTCATAGAAAACAGAGACGTGTAAAATAAGAAGGATGTGTCACTGGAAGACAGACTGAAGAATGAAGATCTATGCAGCAGTGGTATGGGCATGTTATTTGAGCGGATGATGATGATGACTGGGTGAAGTGAAGTCTTGATCTATTGGTGAATGGTAAGAGGCCTAGAGGTAGGCCAAAGCAGAGATATCATAAGAACATGCAGCTTGCAGATGCTGATACGCATGACAGAAGTCGATGGAAAAAGGGAATTTGGGGGTAAAACAGCCAACCTGGGTTATCCTGGAAATTAGCCATAAAAACGAATGAATGATGACACTCTGCAAAAAGGTGAATTAATAGGAAAAAAATGATAAAAGGCAAGGAAACTACTTATTAAAGTAAATCTTATACTACTGCTCTTTTCTAAACGAACAATAAAAGAAGAAAACAAAGAGCAGCTAAGCAAACAAGCAGATCAATTTGAGAGAAAATGAAGGACTGACTGGGAAGCAACCTGGAACAAAAGGGAGAGTCACGGGACTGATCCTCTAATTCCAAAAAGAAAAGTGAATAGCTGAGGCTCTTGTGACATTGAGAACACTCATGTTTCTGATAATGGTTTCTATTTGCAGGGTACTAAAGCGGTACCAGATACTACAATTTTAGTAATATATTCAACAGCATAGAAAATAATAATTGAGCACTTATTGAAAGAAAACTTTTATCATTTATATTTTTCAGATTAGAACATGTGGGTGAAGTATTCTATTCTTTTTTTAGGAGTGAATTAGTAATCAAACGTTGGTGGAGAACTATACACACACACATGCTCAAACCTGCTTAATCCAGTTTAGGGTTGCATGGAACCACAGTCTGTCCCAACAACACTGAGTACAAAGCAGAAATAACCCTGACTGGGGTACCAGTCCATCAGAAGGCCCACTCATGTACTGCACATACCCACGCTTTGACAAATTTGGAGTCTTCACTTCATCTAATGTAAATGCCATTGGGGATGTGGCACAAGAGTACCGAGAGGAAAACCCCATGCTGACAGGGGGAGAACATGAAGACTCACATAGACGATGACTGGGTACAAGATTCAGACTCGGGATGCTGGATCCTTGAGAAATTCTAACCACTGTGTCAATGGAGAAGTATGGGCCAAGTGGATGTTTTTGGGCTGTCTGGAACAGTGACACCCACCCCAGTGTTCCCCTTTGAGCTGACAAATGAAACAAGGTGTGACAAAACATTCTTTAACCTGCTGAACCCAATTCAGTGACACAGGAGAGCTCAAGCTTATCTCAGCCATACTGTTTGCAACACAGGTACCAGCCTGGACAAGGCATCGGTCATCTATCATGCATGCACCCACACAATTTAGATTCACCAATTAGCCTAACACTTTGGAAAAGTGAGAGAAATCACAAATACACTAAGCACACATACACACACACAGGGCGAACGTGCAAACAGCATAAAACAGGAGACCGGGTGCAGAATCTGAAACCAGGATCCTGGATCCTTGATTGAGCTGTATTAAGTATTATGCTCAAGTTCAGAATATCAGGCTAAATGCAAAAAAGAAAGACATGGGAGCCAAGCTGAACAACTCCCATCATAAAGGAAAAACTGGAAACAATACAGGGTGAGTCAAAATTATGTGAACATTTGAATGGCGGAAACAATTTATTCATAAAATATACTTCATATGTGCAAGATGATTTACAGGAATGTCTCAACCTGTTTGCCATCATGTTCAACACATGTACCACATGTGGCAAATAAACTGTACACAAAAATTGTATATAAGTATATACATAGCAGTACCATTAGTGTTAACATAATTTTGATTCACCCTGTACATGAATGTACAACATCAGAACGTCACAAATTTCTTAATACAGAGAACAAACTACATATTTTAAGTTCAAATATTTCAAATGAATTCAGTCAAAATTGGTCTACTTATTGTAATCTTTATTAAAAAATAAACAAACTTACATTATTTAACAGAGGTAGAAAAAGAGTGAACCCTTGCACATAGGGACCTTAATGCACATGCCCTTCCTGACAGCCACTTCATTCACCCACCAAATTGTTGAAATAGCACACCACCTAGTGGTCAGTTTATATTTTTTTGCTTTAACAGACCTCTCAATATAACAAAACAAAACAACCAAAGTATCGGATAACAAGGTGGTTCTTTTTATATTTTAGAAAAACAAGAACTGCTTTATGAGTTTACTTCTGCATTTGTTTTACAAAATCACAAGAAATATACTTTGTTGATCTGGTGGGTGAAAGAGGCAGACTAAATGGTGAACAACCCATTGAAAAGTAAACAAAGCCCATTCCCTCCCGACGAAAACACTTGCCTAGCACACTTGGCACTCAAGCAACTATTTCTCGTATCAGGTCATCAGTTGCAGACACAACCTGTAAAAAACATAAAACTTCCCGATTAGAATAAAATCTGGCATCACATTAGATGAGAAAGCATGGTGTTAAAATATAAAACAAATTAACAGGTGAAATGAGAAGTGCTTTTTAAGCAGGACTTCATTCAGTGTACTTTTAACTAAATGGAGATGTCAACAGCAATTCTTTTAAAATCTGTATTCTGCTATTTTGACTTTGTACACCTGGGCATTTTTATAATAAACGAAGCTGTAATGTTTACACCAATTTCTAGTATTTAAAAATATGGACATGTTTAGGCATATTATAAAATGTAAAAATGCTAAAGTGGTTGTAAGAAGGTAAAAAATATACATATGAAAAACCTCATTTCTTCTTGTACACAATTTAATGCAAAGTTCCAAATCTGAGGATACAGACAAAAAAACATTATATATATATATATATATAATGCCTTCTTGTACACAGAGAAAATATTTAAACACGGTTGAGCATTGTAACAATATTGAAGAAAATGGGCTTTGACTGTGGCTACACCATTTGTAATATGAAAATGGCTCCATCTTAAACATAATAATATGGTATGCAGCTTGTGGCAGACCTAGACAATGTTAATAGTAAAACTTAGAAATGCGTAAGTTTTACAAAATAAAAAAAAAAAACCCACCCTCATTGTTCATACAAAATATTAAATTCATAAAATTTTATTCGTAAGTGAATCACTATGTGTGTTAATGATAATTGTACTTTCACATTTTCTGTACATATGGCTGGGGAAAAAAAGAAATCATGAAGTAGTCAGCAGTATGCCAAAGTAAACCTTGACACTTTTTTTTTTATTTTAATTGAGGAATCTAGGAAGAAATTAATAAAATGAAGTTAGGTAATGACAAACTGTATCCTCAAAGAAAAAGTCCACTATGTGTACCATTCACAAGTATCCATGTCATTCCCAGCCACTTCACCACACACACTCATACATTTACATGTATATATACTTAAGTCCCCCCCAGGCCTCAAAACCCTGGGGTTTATGTTGAAATAAATAACTCTCCCTTTTCTTCGTTGATGTCATGTTGCTGACTGGCCACTTCTGTAATGAGCTCCTCCAACAAATCTTCACCAAAGAAAAGTTTATTTGCCACCTGCCATGATCTTCAGGTACTGCAGTGCGTTGTGGGCAGCATTGGCACGTGCCGCATCCTTGGTGGGGGCAAAACCATGGCAGACGGTAATGGGCTGCGTAGACAGTTCCACCAGGCATTGACAAAGTCCACTTAAACTGCGCTCCTCTGCATAGGTCAAAAAAATAAAAATAAATAAATAAATAACACAAAACAATCAAAAGTCATGTTATTTTCTAACACCCTTCATCTAGATCAGGGTCGTTGGGGAGGCTGGAGCCTACCCCAGATAGCATAGGGTGCAAGGCATTAATAAATTCTGGACAGGGTGCCAGTCCATCGAAGGGCAAACACACACATATACACACACATACTAGAGCCAATTTAGCATTGCCAATTCACCTAACCTGCATGTTCTGTGGACAGAGGGTGGAAACTGGAGGAAACCCACACAGACACAGGGAGAATATGCAACCTCCATGCAGGGAGTACCAGGAACATGAACCCTGGTCTCCTTACTGCGAGGCAGCAGCGCTGACACTGTGCCACCATGCCGCACAACAGACAAAACTATATATAATAGGAAAAGGGTGAGTAATATTGTTTGATCAAAAAAATTAAATTTGGGTAATATATAAAATGTCTTGGCTATGGCAAACTTCACAATTATATTTTTAAAAAGTATAAATTAAGGAAAGGAAGGCCTTATACAATTCTGTCCGTTTGACAAAACTTCTAATTGCTGAACTCACTTTTCCAGGCACAGTTGTGGTTAGCCAAGCCTGTGCCCTGGCAGCACAGAGAGCAAGGAGGGATCTGATCATAGATAGGACACTGCATTTTGAAGCACACTGTCATATTCACTAAAGATGAGGTGATTTAATACTTTCAACTAAATTAACAAGCATGTATTTTGGATATGGGAAGACACTAAAGTGGCCATGGAAAGGCTCCAAAACATATGAACAGGATGTACATTTTTCATAAAAGTCAGTTATCAGGCTAGGAAGTTTGAGTTAACGAAGATGTACAAAATAAGAAGGATGTGTCACTGCAAGACTGATTGAAGAATGAAGATCTATGCAGCAGAGTGAATGTTGAACCTATACGCACCAACTTCCAAAGGTACCATCTTAAGTGGTATGGACATGATGATGACGACTGTGTGAAGCAAAATCTCAATCTTTCGGTGGTCCATAATATGGCAAACATATACACTCACACACACACCAAACACACAAATAAAAGTCAGTTAGCAGGCTAGGAAATGAACTTACATTCCTAACTCTGTAGCACTGTGTCGTCCTTAAAGAAATTCTAAACTTTGCTTTTTTTTTAATTTCAGGATCTTAGCTTTTGGGAGACAAAAATCAGACTTCTTCTCTGTTATCAAATCTTCAGTGCACAAATTTAACTCTACATAACCGTCGTAATTTACCATTTGAAGATCACATGGAACCATTTATGTTTTTGGACAAATCTGGGCCATGGAAACCATGGCACTATACACAATTTTCTATTTTTTGCTTTCTGATGTTCTTGCTATCAAATCTTAACTTTGATTTGGCCAATAATATTCTAAAAAAATGTTTGCCTTCATTCTAATATACTGTGAAATTGTCATACCCTCCTGCTTCTGTATTTGTAGTCCCAACTGCTGTTTATATCAGACTAGTATCCTCATAACTTAGGGAACCAGTGCATTGTGTCTGTATAGGTTCATGCCCACATTTGTAAGACATGCATGTTAAATGATAATCCAGTAAGTTCGTTTTTTCCTCGTTCCTACTGCTGCCCGGATTGACTCCTGCCTCCCATAACCCTAAACTGGAATAAGCTGGTTTGAGAATGTTATGTAGTAGAATTCATGTGGCTTTCATTATAATATTCTGTTGTATTTCTTGAACTGCTGTAAAAAGCTAAATTTTCCTTGTGACAAATCTATGTAGTAATGGAACTACCAGAACATAATAATAATTTTAATTTCATGAATTTCTACAACAATGCATAAAGCTGAACTTCACCTTACCATCATTTTCCCTGAGCTTATCATATTTATGGAGGTTTTCACAACTTTTGATCAGCAAACCTGAGATCTAGCAACCTCAATATTAAGAGAATACAAAAAGAATAGACACAAGTGCTGAGATTGTAACGTTCATAATAAATCCATCACTAGTATTTATATAAAAAAAAAAATAAATAAAAAAAAAGTTCAGTTTACCAATGTCCAGGTAGCTGATGTCAAAACGCTGCTCTTCAGAGAGGTCATTCAGCAGGGAGCAGAAATTTGAGTTGGGCATTCCCAGAGGATTCGATTTAAGGTGCAATATTTTTTCCCCTGCTGAGTTACGTAGAGAGTCCCAAGTGCAGCCAAAACTTTTATACTTTCCACTTTCTGCTTTAGCATTATGGTTCTGTGGAACAAACAAAATTGCATCTTGTTAAAATATAGATGATCTTTGACAAATTAATACATTGTAATATATTGGCTGAGGGTGAAGATTCAGAAAGGACATTATAAAGTTTAATGATGGCTGCAGAAAAAATTACCTCTGTACTCACTACAGTGATCCCTCGCTATATCACGCTTCGACTTTCGCGGCTTCACTCTATCGCGATTTTTTCTCATACACGCTTACGTCACTACGCATGCGCTTTCTGAGAACTTTTAACTAAGCCCCACGATGGCTCCTAAACGTGCTGATTTTTCTAAGCCTTCTGACAATAAAACTAAGTGCCAGAGGAAGATGCTTGCTATCCAGGAGAAGGTGAAACTCTTGGATATGATCAAAGATGGCAATACCCTACAAAAGCCTCCTCACGCATATGAAAAGACAGCGCCAGCAACTGCCTATCAAGATGTTCTTCAGCCGCGCACCCAGATACCCACTGCCTACTCTTAGTACTCCTTCAGCGGAAGAAGACAACGACGCACCTGATGAAGATACTGCACCACCTGAAGACTCTCCTACTGAGGTGGTGCCTTCATAGGTTAGTGGTTGTGTGCAAGAACTGTGTGTGTGTAATTAAATGTACAGTACAATAATCTACTATATAAAAGCAGTCGGGATTGTCCTTCTGTCCTGTGAGTGCAAAGCGTAGCGGTATTCCGCTTATCACAGACTTACTACTTGCAGCTTGCGGTACGAAGCGACGCAATGTGAGCAGAGTTCTGCTGCTCCCATCGTCCCCTTGCTTTTGTGCGCGATGCGCTGGAAAAATAGACAAAATTATGTCTCTGGAAATAATTAATGTTGATGGAGTACAAAAGCCTCACCGCGTAGTAAATATCAGGGGAGATGGTGCTTGCTTATTCTCATCTATAGCTTATTTAGTGCATGAAACTCCGTCTTTAGCGGTACAGATTTGGGCTGACACTGTACGACTTTGGACAGGCACTCGAGGGGATAAAAAAACTTAGGTTTTCGGGAGATGTTATGAATGGGCACTTTAATATTCTCATTCCCTACACTTACATGCCTGATGTACACATGAAGCGCACACAAATTGAGGATAAAAGTCGGTCGCCTTAAAAGGCGGGTGAGCTTAGTAATAATATATTTGTAACGTCTAATATGTCTTATTTTCTCTTATTTTGTCTAATATATTGGGTAATACGAGTGTAATGGTGACTAAAGTGTGTTATTTAATATCTAGAGGGCTCTAATAATGTTAAAAAACGTATTTAGAAGGTCGTAAACAGGTTTTCAATACTCTAACTGCAAAAATATTCGATTTATAAATAAAGAATCCTACTTCGCGAAAATTCATTTATCACAGTAGAGTCTGGAACGGATTAACCGTTTTAAACGAGGGTTCACTGTATAATAAGTCTGTGCCTAAAGGTTCTCCAAGACAATATGTCATGAAGTATATGACCAGTAGTTAGCAAAAAATAAATAAATAAATAAGCAGAACCAGTGGATTTAACCCTTTCAGCCCTGGATTTTCCGTTTTTATGAGAAAAATTATTTTTTGAGATTTTCTACCTTTGAGGTGTCTAGGAAGCTCAAAATTGAAAAAAAAAAGATCACTATTATTATACAATAGCTGCCAAATACTTCAATCTTCTTGAGGAAATAAAATTGAAAGTGGAGCTACTTACTATGTGGTGCACACATTCTGGAAGTGTCCATTTTCACTTTCATGCTCTAATAGTAGCATGCCCGGTTCCAACGGCTGTAAACGTACCTGTGCTATACAAAAACGGCTGCATATTTATGTACTAGTAATAGGATTTCAGGGCCTAAAGGGTTAATTCCTTATTTCCTCATTTGATGAATATAAATAATATCTGGGCACAGTAAGGCCTGCTGACAAAATAACTTTTCACCTAATTATACATAAAAGTATATTAGCAGGGTGGCTGGTTCAACAGCCTGGAATACTGATTTATTTTTTAACTGTATGACTCTGACTCACAGAGTTTTTTTTTTTTTTTTTTTGGGTGGAGGATGTTAAGATTGGCTCTTCACCAGGCAGTGTTCAGAATGGGGAATGTGACCCTCTGTGGCTCCATGCCAAGATAAAGCCCTATAGAATTTGCCGCTTTAAAAGGAATATTAAAAACTCCTCTTTATCGCTGTGCACTTGTAGATTCACTGTGATTCTTATGCACTTCTGCACCCTTATTCTGGGTGGCACGGTGGCGCAGTGATAGTGCTGCTACTTTGCAGTAAGGAGACCAGGGTTCACATCCAGGGTCCTGTCTGTGTGGAGTTTGCATGTTCTCCCCGAGTCTGCACGGGTTTCCTCCCACATACAGGTAGGTGGATTGGCGATACAGAATTGGCCCGTGTGTGTGTTCGCCCTGTGGTGGCCTAGCACCCTATTCAAGGTTTGTTCCTGCCTTGTGCCCTGTTATAGCTGGGATAGACTGAGGAACCCCCTGTGATGCTGTTCAAGACTAAGCAGGTGATGAAATGACTGACTGACCTTTATTCTTTAATAGTACCTACAGTGTCCATTAATATTACTCACCTCCTGGAAGTTTTCCTATTTTATTGCTATACAACATTGCAACACAAAAGGTTTAGTTTAGTTTTTTTGACACTAATAAACAGTAAATGACTTTTTAATGTCAAAGTGAAAACAGATCTCTGGAAAGTGGTCAAAAACCATTCATTCATTGATAGATATACAACACATAATAATTGATCACCTAAGTATACACCCCTTTAATATGATACACCTATTGGTTTGAGAAGGCACATGATTCGTTCTGTGGTGACCACCTGTTTTGAGATGTCAAGTGATTGTAGTATAAATGCTCCTGTCTGTGGGAGGGCCAACTTGCATGGTGTACTAACTTATATAATGAACTCAAAAGAACACTCCAAGCAACTCCATGAAAGGGGATTTAAAAGCACAAGTGACTGAATATCAAGTTAAATTAATCATTGATCACATCTTGCCTGAAGAAGGGGCCTGAGTTGCCTCGAAAGGTTGCATATTGTAATCTTTTTAGTTAGCCAATAAAAGGTGTCATTTTGCTTGGCTTTTCTCTACATTCATTGAAATACAGAAAGCGTAGGGCTCACCTTAACGGCAGTGGTCAATGGGTTATCCACTTCATTTATTACAAAATGGCGTAAGCTTGAGGAAACTCTGCAGAACCGGAAGTCTGGTGATTGCTGTTGCTCTCCTATTCTGGCTACTTGAAATCTGGCTTACAGAGGTCCGATGTTTGGGCTGCATTTTCCTCCTAGGTACTGCTAGGCTGTTTTTTTTTTTTTTTGTTTTGTTTTTTGAATGGAGCAAATATTGTGGGCGATTGGGAATGGGGTTGTATTTTTATTGTTATTGCTGCACAACTGTGTCATTATTTCTATTTCTCATTATGCTTTTCAAACTTCAATAAATATTTGTTCACAAAAAATAAAGAGTAGGGCACAGCTGTAAATCTGCCTAGAGTAGTCCATCCACCAAAAATGAGTGACTGAGCATGAATAAGTCTTGACAGCGAGGCCACAAAGAGACCTGGGAGAATACTGAAGGAGTTACAAGCTACAGTGACGAAGATTAAAGAGACTGAGCAAACAACAATTGCGCTCGAGTGCCTCACCAGTCACAGCTTTATAGAATGGCAAAGTGAAAAAGCACACAGAACATCTGAGCTAGAGTTGGCAGAAGGCACATGGGAGAGTCAGGTTCTATGAGCTGATGTGACCAAAATTGAGCTTTATGGTCATCAGATTAAGCTCCGTGTCTGGTATAATCCAAACACTGCACATCATCAGAAATATATGCTGTGGGGATGCTTCTGGGCTGCAGGCCCTGGAAGACTTGTGAGTATAACATGAATGAAGCAAAATATGAGGAAATCCAGGAGGAAAATCTAGGTCAGTCTGCAGGAAACCTGCACCTTGGGAAAAGATTCGTTTTCCAGAAAGACAACCAAAGTCACACTGGAATGACCTAAAAACCAACAACATTAGTGTCCTGGAGTCCAGATCTTAATCCAATTGAGAATTTATGGCTGGACTTGACAAAGGCTATTCCTTCACAAACGCCATGTAACCTGACAGAGTTTTAGCAGCTCTGCAAAGAAGAATGGGAAAATGGTGGTCTCCCCTTGACTTTTTTGTATTCTCAGATATGGGGATTGATATTTGAGGAGTAAACTGCAAAATAATGATTAGAATTTTTATATTATGTACATTAAACAACCATCAACAACAAATCAAATACAATTAATAAGATATTGAACAATTATTATAAAACTAAAGTTGAATAAATCAGACTGCAGCTGCATGAATAAAAAATTTTGGCAAACAATTTAGATAAATTACCACTTTCAGTAAGCAGAAGTGGGTCAGAAGTTGCAAGAGACTTTAGTAATGCATGTAATGTAATACTTGTACACAAAATATTGTTTACATTAAGCAAAAAAATTCTCAAATATGTATGTATTACCATTTGAATGTCAAACGGAAAATTGTGATTATCTCGAAAACTGGTTGTTTTTCAAAAAAAATACAAAGGGGCACAAAATGCTTAGAATGTGGTTCTTTACTATAATATGATGTTAAATGATCAAATTTTTTATTTTTGGAGAAACGTTTCAGTTAAAGCACCATTTCTGGAAATAGCTCAAAAGTTGATAGTAATCTATGTTTTGTACTTAATACTTGTATGCAAAATTTGGTTGACTAAAGTGAAAGCGTACTCAAGTTATCGTGTTTATACACACAGACAGACAGACAGACAGGCATAATTCCAAAAATGGTATCTTTGAACTCGGGGAGGTCTAAAATGTCGAGATTCGGCAAAATCTCGAACTTGAATTTTTGGACGATTCTAATACTTTCCCTATACTTCGTATACAAGAAAGTAAATACAGAGAGAAAGACAGTGAGCTGCCAAAGTTGCATCCACTAAATGCTGACTTAAAGGGGGTGAACACTTATGCAATTAATCATTTTGTGTTGGATATTTGCAATAAATTTAGACCACTTTGCAGAGATCTGTTTTCATTTTGACATTAAAGGGTCTTTTTTTTCTGAAAGTCAAAAAAGCCAAATTCAATCCGCTGTGATTTATTATTGTATGGCAATCAAATGTGAAACCATCCAAAGGTGGTGAATACTTTTTAAAGGCCCTGTACATAACTGTTGCTTATCCTTCTGCTGCTCTATTTAGTGTTATATACAGTTTTTTTATGTTTTCTTTCATACTGAAGTGTTTAAGTGTGTTATACGTTTAAAATGCATTATTATTATTATTATTATTATTATTATTATTATTAACAAAGATGTTGTCTTATATGCTTAAATTAATTAATTTAAATTTAACTTAATTAATGATGATTTTTATACAGCTCCTGTTCCAGTACACAGACCGTTTTCAAATATAGCACAATTAACATACAAAAGCACACTTCAGTATACAGTAATATTGTATTTAGGATGTATAAATATATTTTTGCAGGCTTTTGCTTTCTTAAGGCTCCCATAATGTCATTTAATGAAAGGTCAGTTAAGCTGACCTCATATGAGGTATTTCTAAGCCACTTATCCTAGGAAGAAATTCACCATGGATGAGATGTCAGCATAGGCCACTCACTATAGGTAAAATAATTACTACTGAAATACCCAATTATATAAAATTGTGAATTATAACACCCTTTCAACATTCAACAAATTGGTCTATATATATGTTGCATATGTTGCATTCATTGCATTTTAATTTGTAAATATTAATCTCTAGCTAGCTTGTAATACTGTATTGACTGTACACATTCTTATTTTCTAGAGCTATTAAAAGCCAAATACGTACACTGGCACCAACTGTCCCAGCACACTACTGTGTTACTGCAGTAATTGCAAATGTTCACAATATTGCCTATTTAATTGAGCTGTCTATTTATAAATTACAAAAACCAATCAAACATTAATTTATTGTGGCACCTTTCAGAGTGTGCTGTCAGAAAACACACAAAAGTAACAAGATGCAGCAACTGCCGCAGAGTTTAAGAGAATTGATTCCTTCATAAGTTTAAGAGATAATAAAATATTTCATAAAAGTCACTGATTACTTAAGTCACGGGTGTTCGAACTCCAGTCTTGGAGGGCCGCAGTGGCTGCAGGTTTTCATTCTAATAATCTTCTTCATTAGTGACCAGTTTTTGCTGCTAATTAACTGGACTCATGACCCTTAGTTGTTTCTTTTTCCTTAACTAGGGGGCTTCACCACCTGCTCGCTTCGCTCGCCAACCCCCGTGTTTGGTTTTCCGGATACACACTTGTAAGATTTTTTTTTCTTTGAATTGTTGCTATTTCATTAGTTTCACTTTTATTTCAGAACTTCTGTAAAAACAATATTTGGAATCTTTCGTGTCCCAATATGCTGAATCTTTTGGATGAGGTCTGTGAGACTTGTGTTTAATGACTTTGTACCATAATTTAGGATAGGTTTCTCTGTTTGGAATTTCAGCACAGACAAAACGATCCACATCATCAGCAGTTAATAATTTTTTTTGCAAAGTAACCAATAAATTCATGCGAGTTAAACCCCGTTTTTGAAATTCTCTGACTAATTTCCGTTTGTTTTGCGGTAATGCGATCTGTGCTATCTTTTTTTTGATACTGTAGCAACTGACGTAATAAAGTGTCACAAAAGTTCTACTTTAACAATCGCGACTGCGTAACCCGAAACACAACTGCCTAGCACCCTCTCCAACCCCTCCTCCTAAGGGTCTCGCCTCCCCCTTACCACATCAATCAGCACCCAGCTATCAATCTTCCATGCTGCTCTCTGCCCTCCCTCGATCAGACCTAACAGTCACTTAAAACAAAAAAGGCTTCAGCTTGGCTGGGACGCTACGATATTTTCGACTGTTACGGCTTTCATATTCTGTACCTTTCTTTGCATGTGTATCACGTCTTGGGTCTCTTTTCTCCACGCTGCTCTTTCTTCTTTGCTGAGAGCACAGGATCTGTCTGTGCCACGTGACTTTACGTGACTGAATGTTTTGCTGGCTCTCCTTGCTCTTATTTGATAAGAAGGGTGTGTCTTTCAAGAATCTTATGTTCCACGTCCCCGCGAGACTGCCCTGGGACAATCTCTTGGCACCAAGTCTCATGTTTAAGGTCCCCGCGAGACGCTCCATGGCCAGTCTTTTTTGACTCGCGTTGTCTTTAAAATGTCTTTCCAGAACTTCAGAGAAGGTGACGTATCGTCGCCTTGCTTTTCCATTCCAGGATTTTTTTTTATATATAGAGAGATTAGCAGCCAAACAGTAATGAGACACAAAACAAGATGCCACATGACCGTCTTACTTGTGCCCATCACACATTATATTAAAATAAAGAAAGGTGATGGTCTTGGCAAGGTTGATTGCTCAGGTCACCAAAACATTTTGACAGTGTTCTTAGAAAAAAACAAAAAAATCAACAGTTTTGGAAATGTCTGCTGTGGCAGAAAGAGAGCAGCAACAAGCCATTGAATTAAACAACACAGGGGTGCCCAATGCATCGATCGCAAAGGTAGTGTAGGTAGATCGCGTTGTGTTCAAAAATTTTTTTTTAAACATTAGTCTATCATATATCCTCCCTATGGCATTTACCACTTGATTGACATACAGGGCAGCCAGTCTGAGATCTCTTCTCTTCTAACACACTGGTCATCCCGCACGCACAATCAAACGTGCGAGGTACTGCAAAACTCCGGCTGTGATCTAGTTAGCTTTTTAATTTATACTAACTAAAGAAGGGATTTAAAAAAAATTGTTTGGGGAGGGTATGGGCTGGATGTGGAATTGGAAGAGGATTTTTTTCTCACAATGTCACAATCGAAGTGTGTTTGTCTGATCTGTCAATCTATCATTGCTATTCCAAAGAAGGAAAACGTGGAAAGGCATTTTCGAGCTGTTCATAAAAACTACGAAACTGACGTCCTTCCAAAAAGCGATCTGAGAAAGAGAAAAGAAAGGGAACTAAAATCGCAGTTAATCGGACACCCGTCATTTTTCACTCGGCTGAATTCAAAAGCTCCTTGACTGCATTATTCGGCTCTACTTATTTATGCGAGTCAGCCTTTTCCCACATGAAGATTATTAAATCCAAATACTGTAGTGACCATAAATGTATTGAATTGTTATTGTGCCATAAAGGTTATTCAGTTATGCAAGGTACGACAACATACATTTTATGTATAAAGTATACTCAGTATGTGTGTGTGTATATAATATATATATATCATTTTTAATATAGGTAGATCATTTCGACCTGGTCATTTTAAAAGTAGCTCGCAAGCCGAAAAAGTGTGGGCACCCCTGAAATAACGGGTTTAATTATCAGCAAGAACCAGCTTCTCATTAAGAGATTGGTTGGAGTGAAACTGGTTTACTGGTCATCTGTTAGCTCGTTTCACATTTCATTTCATTTCATGAAGAAAGGAATAAATTCAGGGGACTGAATCCTTAAAATAGGGGCTATTAAAATGAAGGGAAAAGAAGTTAATTAGCAGTGAAACTGGTTACTGATTAGGAAAACGGTTAGAATGATAACCTGCAGCCACTGTGGCTCTCCAGGCCCGGAGTTCGACACCCTTGACTTAAGTAATAAAACTTCAGGCAGATGCACACTTGAAATGGTGTTGTCAACCTTATATGAAATAAAAATGAAACCACAGATATGTAACTGTCCATTTTCTGAACGTACATTTTTCTTTAGAAGTATCTCAGAGCTGGAGTAAATCCCCCACAGATTTGTGGTCTTAATTATAACAAGCTCTCAGACAAGAAGTTCTTTATTCTGAATGTTTACTTGCCAAGACGTGTGTCTTATTAGAGAAACCTAATAAACAGTTAGAAAATGTAAGAGGAAGCAGCAGTACTTTAATGGACTCACAATGCAGAACTGGTCGTCATCTGGATCAGCCTCGTTTCCATTACGCTGATCAACAGGAACGTCATGAATTCTCGCCAACATTTTGGCAGCAGCATTCCGCTTTGCCAGCTTCTTGGATGTCCCGCTGCCTGTAAACACAGATGCTATCAAGCTCCTCAACCCTTAAAAGCCTCATAGCATAATGCAAAACCACTTGCTGCCTGAGGCGCCAGGCAGGCCAATATGGCTTCAGAAATAGCTACTTTCAGGAAAAGACCATAAATTAAGTACGGCTTCTGGACTGACCAACAGCAGCAGGTCATGAATGTGAATGTCTCACTCTACACAAACCAATTAAACAGGGTGGAACAATGAACTAAAGTTAGCTTTTTTTAAAAATATGCTTCCAAAGTGAACACCCACTACTATTAAAATATGATTGCTGTGAAGTACACACCCAATCTAGAGCAGTTTGGGACATTTGAAAACAAATGCTTAAAGAAAAGGTTAATAAAAACAAAACACAGCATATAAGGCAGTAGGAAGGTAGCCTGGACAATCAGAATAAGGAAACATGAAGACCTAGAAAGATGGGCAGTTTTGAAAGGGGGCATTCAGGTTGAGTAAACTGCAATAACTGATTATAAAGACAGTATAGTTCACAAGATTACAAACTGTACATTTTAATTTTTTATATAACTTTGTAGTATTATTAACCATTATTTTTTACTAGATTTGCAAGTATAGAGAACTATACACTGTACGGAAAAAGATGATCCGCTGTGGCAACCCTTACCCGGAGCAGCTGAAGAAAAAAAAAAAAAAGACGGCAAACGAGATGACAAAGACAAAGAAGAATAAGAACAAGAACAAGAAGAGGATCATATGCTGTATTCCAAATTATTACACACATACCATTTTTGATTTCTTATTTATGGTGTGAATGTTATTAGAAGCAACACTACTGCTAATGACAGCAGCTGTTTTTAATATTAAAAAAAAAAAAATTTGGACATGAGCGTCAGTAGGCTTTGCGCCCTTGGAACAAAGTTAGCCAAACTATTTGATAACATTTCAGGAATTATTTACCGCTCTGATGCTGATGTTTTTGTGATCATAAAATAGGTCATTACTATAATAATTGATGAGAATTCATAATGAACTGCAGAATTACAGTATTTGAGGGTTACTCTCGAGTGCCTCTTTCTCTTGGACAATTTGGCTGAAAAACTAATCGCCAAATCGTCATCTCATAACAGGTTTAAGTTTCAAGTTTGGTATTTTTCCATCCAGCCATTTTAGCTCTAGACCGTCCTCAAGAAACTGCAACACACAGACAGACACACATCCATCACCAAGATACTGATGTTTTTTGGTATCAGAGGACCCCAAAACGAAGATCCGTCGAAAACCAGAGATCAAAATTTTGGACAAATCTAAAGCTTTCGCTCCTCCCCGATAGATGATAGGTTATGGTGGCAGAGGGTGCAAAGCCAAAAACACACACTGAATACATTGTTCCAAAATATTATACAAAATGCAGTTTGAAAACATCCATCCATCAATCCATTATCCAACCCGCTATATCCTAACTACAGGGTCACGGGGGTCTGCTGGAGCCAATCCCAGCCAACAGAGGGCGCAAGGCAGGAAACAAACCCCAGGCAGGGCGCCAGCCCACCACAGGGCACACACACACCAAGCACAATTTAGGATCGCCAATGCACCTAACCTGCATGTCTTTGGGCTGTGGACATTTAATAGGTTATAATGAACTCAAAACCAAAATATGCTGTATAAACAGAGAATTTATTTTAAATAAAACACATTTACAGATCAAGTTCCATATTAATATATAAGCCCTTCTTTTATAAGACGTTAACAACTCTCTCATCCATTAAAACCTGCAAGTCTATGCACAGTTTCTGCCTGTATCTCAATTGAGGATGCTAGCATTAGATAACAGGGGTATACTGCTGCCTACACTCATACATCTTTCATTTAAGGATGCTCTACAGAAGGGGTGTCGAACTCCAGTCCTGGAGGGGCGCAGTGGCTGCAGGTTTTTATTCTAAGCATCTTCTTAATTAGTGACCAGTTTTTGATGCTAATTAACTTCTTTAGCCTTAGCTTTAATTAGCTTCACTCAGGCCCCTTAGTTGTTTTTTTCTTAATTAGCAGCCGGACAGTAATGAGACATAAAACAAGCAGGACATGGCCAGCTCACCTGTACACATCAAACAAAATCTGAAAATAAAGATGAAGGTCTCAGTAAGGTTGATCCCTCAGGTTACCAAAACATTTTAGGAGTTCTTAGAAAAAACAGAATATCAACAGTTTTAGGAAATGTCTGCTGTGGCAAAAAGAGAGCAGCAACAAGCCATGGAATTGAATAATGGGTTTAATTAACAGCAAGAATCAGCTTCTCATTAAGGAACTGGTTGGAGTTTGAAGCCCCAATTTAGCTGGTCATCTGTTGGCTCGTTTCATGTCTCATTTCAGTTTGGAAGAGAATCAATTCAAAAGACTTAATCCTTAAAAACAGGGCTATTAAAATAGAGGGAAAAGAAATTAATTAGCAGTGTAAACTGGACACTGATTAGGTAAAGTGTTAGAAAGAAAACCTGCACCCACTGCGGCCCTCCAGGCCTGGAGTTTGACACCTGTGCTCTACAGATCCTTAATAGGTTTGAAGCCAGGGTTATGATGATGTCCACAACAAATTTTCTCCTTTTATTCCCCACAGTAACTATTGAGTTTGTGGGCAGCAGTAGGATGGTGTATTGCCCTGCATAAAAAAAATAATTTTATTCCAAAAGGCACAAATCTTCTTTTTAATGCCATTGCAGGAAATGATCAGTTAGGCGCTCTGCATATTTTGTAGACACCCTCAGAGACTGTAAGAGCCAGTTTATACTTCAAGCACAGAATGTGTACGCGCACACATCATGGCTGCCACCTTGTGTTCCCAGTGTTCATTTGACACGTCCTCAGAAATTAACGCGACGCGTGCGTAAGTTGCAATGCCAGCAAAGAATTGGGGGACGCAGTGTGATCAAGTCAGAATGTGATGTCAGAGTCTCTGTTTATTGTCAACATGTGACAGCAAGCCGCTTTGCAGATCCTACAGGATCGATGTTTGATGAATCGTTCGTTGTGGTGAAGCAAGATGCTGACATACAAATGCATCCGTGGTGCTTTTATATTCAAGCATCGCATATTCCCCATTATAATGACATGATAGATTTTAAAGGTCTCACATACCATCTTTTTTTTTTTTTTTGCACCTTCACAACAGCATCGGAATGTATAGCGGCATATTTGAGCCACAGAGGAAAAAATTAGGGACACAGTGAAAAGGTGTATTTTGTGATTAAAGTGGAAATATCAGCTTTAATCTCGAAATGTCCACTTTAACCTCATAGTTTATTTTATCATTAAAGTAGACCGTTGTAAATGTCATCTTAAAAACGACCCAGTTATTAATCACTACGTGCTTCTGGGGCTTCCTCGTTAACCGACAGCAGGAACAAGTAGTAAATGCCACAAAGAACACATTAAATTTATTATATTCCAGCTCTCTGCACATTTAGAATCCTTAGATTTGTACTTGAAATCATTTTCTGATGAAATGCATTAAAGTACATATGTTACATTTTACAGATTAATCGTTAAATTTATTGAAATAATTAATACTGTTAATAATTACACATTTAGGGGCAGCAAAGTGGCAGAGCAGTAGCGCTGCTGCCTTGTAGGGAGTCACGCCCCTGGTATTCTCTGGCTGGAGTTTGCATGTTTTCCTGGTGGGTTTCCACAGTGTGCTCCGGTTTCTTTCCAAAGACATGCAGATTTGGGGATTCGGTGATGGTAAAATAACACCAATGTGTGAGTGAGTGCTTGTATTTATCTTGCAATGAGCTGATGCCCTGGCCAGGGTTTGTTTCTGCCTCATGCCCGATGCATGCTGGAATGGGCTCATCCCTGAATTGATTGATGTAATCATTAAACATCCATCCTTTTAAGAGATATTGTGGCAAGGTGTCCTCGGAATTTAATGGATGTTTCAGGTAATTCACAACACAGGGAAGCTGAACCTTTTCTCACCTTGATATCATCTTGCACTGCCAACTGGAGAAATCTTTTTAGACTTACGTAAAGTATGCGCACAACTATAAACAGTACACTGCTTGCATAGCAGAAGTGTTTGCAGGAGCACGCGTCACGACGCGTGAAGTATAAACCTGGCCTAAAAGGACCTACCATCTCACTTCTCAGTATTCAAGCCCAAATTATTATCATTACCCCACCGCCTCCTTTGGTCAGACTGAAGTCTTGCAGGATCCCAACCCAGCTTAACGTGGTATCTATCAGTGATGAAAACTGCTTGAAAGTTAGCCTTCATGTATTTCTTAACTCACTCCAAACATTTCTCTTTGTGAACTTTGGATAATGGTGGCCGATATACAGCTCTATGCACAACTGCAAGCCTCTGCAGGATCCTGCATCAAAAGGTTCTTGGGACTCTAGAGACACCAGCGGCTTCAAATGCCTGATTGCTGCTCTTTTAATAGCAATAATTTGTCTGACAGACACTTTCATTAATAAGCCTTTATCTGACCCAATTAGTCTATGCTCTACATCTCTCACAAATCTTTTCTCAGTTCAATCGCCTCTTTCACATTTCCCCAAGTTGCACGAGAGCTGTGATTTGCTTAAGAATGTGGAACGAACTCTTTAGTAGATTTCCCTTTAATGAAAATGATCTGGCAAATGAATTACCAAATCTCTGTGAGCTTGATACTAGTCGTCTCTGAAGATATGAGGAATAAAACGAGCAAAAACTTTCATTGACAAACTAAAACCCAAATATTTGTATTACTGAAATTCTAGTGATGGATGTGCCACTTCCATAATAATTTGGAACACAATGTATATGAAGAAAATAAAAGGTAAAGCATGACTTCCGGTTAGCAGAAATAGCCCAAAAGTTGCTAGAAATCTACGTTTTGTACCCAATACTTGTATGCAAAATTTGGTTGACCTCAGTGAAAGCGTACTCAAGTTATCGTGTTTACATACACAAACACACAGATTTTAAAAACTTCGAGATTCATCAAAATCTCAATATGGAAGTATTGGAGGATTCCAATACTTTCCCTACACTTCATATATGAGTAAGTCAATGAGATCTAAAATGTTGAGATTTATCAAATTCTTGAGGTCGAATTTTTGGACGATTACAATACTTTCACGATACTTCACATACGAGAAAGTCAGGGAGGTCTACAACGTTGTGATTCATCAAAATCTCGACACTGAATCTTTGGATGATTGCAATACTTTCTCTAAACTTCATATACTAGAAAGTAAAAAAAGAATATAAGTTGCCTTATAGACAACAGCTAATAATGTTTAACTGTGGAAGGCAGATAAAGCATAACAATAGTTGCCAAATAATGAAAGATACAAATAAAAATGATATGGATTTCTACAGTTATCTATATTTAGAATAGACTAATTGAATAGGTTCACAAAAGCAATTCAAACTGTTTAATAATATATTTTTATCTTAAAAAGTATTTAGTAAACAATTTAATATATACCATAAAAATGTGCATTAAGTGACTTTTAAGACAGAACTAATATGATTAGTAGATAACACAGTTCCTGGCACAGTTAGACATCTATGAGAACCAATGCTGAACAAAACCACAAATAAAATCAAAATGTCCTTGAAGAAAATCTCAGTTTACTCATAAAGCATAATCCAGATTTAATTTATCTAGTTGTTTGCACTTTTGCTAAAATTTTGTTAAATAAAACACTTCCAGGAAAATTCCCTCGTGAATGGCTGTGGAGTGCATTCAAACATGAATGAGCTTTTGAAATGAAGACTCGCCTCTCCCTTTATTATCAATATCAAGTGTTATGGAAAAATATATTATTTTTGGGCATCATTGCCCAGCTCTAGTCTAGCGCCTTTGGCATTTTCACCTCCTGGTTTAGCTTGCAAAATCTTACTGGGCACGTCCTCTCAAACTGTGACTTTAACAAATTGAAAGTGCACTAAAATCTTATGAAAAGTAAAGGCTTACTCATGGTAAATTTCTGCTTTGGAATCAATAAAGTACTATTTATCTACCTACTGATCATCATCAAGATGTACCTTGCTGAATCCTCCACCCATGTCCAACAAGCAGTTTGGAGAGTGAATAATTAGCTGGGGTGGGGCAAGAGTTAAGATGTAAAATAAGATAGTATGTCCCACAGGCTCCATGCTCTAAGCAGCTCTCCACCGTCACCTGTCTATCACTCATGACAGAGGCTTAACTAATGCAGACCAAAAAATCTCAACCCGGGCAATATGGAGCAGTGCACAACACTTTCTTTCACACAGAAGCCGTGTTTCCATTGCATTTATGCACAAAACAGAAGCGACACTACTGAAAAGTCGACAAAACACAAATGCGAATTGTCTGTGTTTTCATGGAGTGATTTTATGCGAATTAAAAATTGCGACCAATATGAGAAGTGTTGGATCTGTTATTTTAATTGCGTCTACAATTGCCGTTTTTGTTTGTAATCGGAGGTGACAACAGAAAGTGAGTACAATAAAGGAAAGGTGAACTCTCTATATAGGGTAGAGGCCAGAGGCCAAGTATTAAGGATTTCTTTGAAATTGACCAGTGATTTTACTGAGGAGCTGTGGGTACAAATGTTTAGGATGAGCAGCTCAATGTTCATTGAATTATCTGGTGCAATAGGACCTCGTGTCCCCTGCCGTAACATACACAAGGAAGCCAGTCCTGACCAAGAACCGCATAGCCATCACGCTTTATAAACTGGCTACCTGTGGGGAGTACAGGGCTGCTGCCAAGACTCACGTGACCTAAATGTGAAAAAAATAGTTTCTATTTCTGTTTTGCGAATAATTGCTTTGTCAAACCTAACCTTACTCCTAACCCTAACGCCTAACTCTAACCCTAATTGCCTGAAAAAACACCTCAAGTGAGCATATAAACTTTTTTGAGATTTTTGAAAGTTTTTCTTTGAAATTCACACATTTCCATTACCGTTTTTTTTTTTTGTTTCACAATTTCAAAATGCGCATTAAGGAAGTTAATGGAAACACGGCTACAGACAGGACATTAACAACAAATGTGTCACTGCACACTAAAGTAATCGGGTGGGGGATACAGTCAGGGTTGGGGAGTCTGAGTTGTAGTCGGAAAAAATGTACAGACTCTGACTAAATGCAAATTGTAATATAATGTTTTAATGTATTTCCAATTTCACATATGCTAATTTGATTTAACTATTTTTCTTCTAGGCTTTTTCATAAAAATATAGCTTCCGTTTTATTTTTTTAAGTTTATAGTCTTTTGTTTAATGTTTCTCAGTGTTTGTAAGCCACAACAACATTGCTACAACCTTTAAACCCAAACTTCAACAGGTTAGAGTGCTAGAAAGTAGATTAATGATTTGTGCTGGCAGTGATGAAGTGCCTTGTATCTCGTATGTTGTGTGCTTTCAATCAACATATCAAACAGATTATAATTACAAATTGAGGAGACAGAGTTGGAGTCGAAGGTTTTGTGTATCAACTCCACACCCTTGGAACTACGTACTGCCTAATGAAATATCAAGATATTAAAAAAAACATTGAATGGTTTAACACTAAGAATCCCTGAAGCCTATGTAAAAGTTGTAATGCCAGGTCATCTTAAATTCCCTCACACCTCCTCCTCAACGTCCTTGTTTTGCAAACGTGTTGATCAGCACAGGCAGAAAGCAGCCTACTATCCTATCCCCCACCGATGCAACTGAAGTCAGTCACAAAGTTCTCCCAGCTCATGTCTGTTTTATCTGGGCGTGAGGTGCCTTGCATTGTATAGGGCAAATAATATATTGTTATTTGGAATACATACATTTCATGTGTGTTCTGTTTCTACAACAATCTGGGTAAATGTAGGATGACAGAAAATGTGAGGCAAGAAATGTTGAACACATAACTAAACCAGAAACTCTTTTCACGTTCTACAAAAAATTGGCAAAATGCTGACGTGAAGTGTATAATGTGTGAATACTGAAGTCCAAAATCAAATAAACGCTTTCCAAAAAGGTATAACAAAATGTGCACTTTTTTTCAAGAATATAACTAAAGAAAGACAAATTGTTCAATTTACATGTTGCTGTCAATGAGTGAAAACCAAAGCTCAAATATCAAATGACAGAAAGTCGACTGTCTGCTTGGCTGGTGCAAGGTAAGAACTGCTACCACGTAAACAAAAGGCTGCGATTTCAAGCCTGGGCTCCCCTCGTATTAAGTAGTGAGCTGCAATTATTATTACTACAATAAAAAACATACATTTGATATGAGTCTAAATTTTTGCTACCTGTAAAAGATATCGCTGAAGGGATATAAGCAGACACATAAACGCTGTTGAATCATGTCCTCTTGATATCATGTTGTCACTTTTGAATTTTTTGTTAATTCAGTTTTATACTTGAACTAGCAAAATACCCGCGCTTCGCAGCGGCGAAGTACTGCCTTAAAATTTTTATTAAGAAGACAATTTAACCTTTTTAAACTGAGGGAAAATATGCCAATAATTATTTGTTAAGGATCTCTTTGTATACCATGTTGTCAGTTCGGCCCTCCGGTTGTAACATGACCAAGCTGTGCGCTGAGCTTACTCTTGAGCATGTAACTTACAGTTGGCCATGTGAACAGTAATCTTGTCTCAAATCTCACAGCTTGGATTGCTGCTGTCATAATTGGTTTGAGTTTCATGGTTTGTTTCAATTATGACAGTATTTGCAGGATTTGTTGTGTTGAAGTGACATTCGGCATCTGTCAAGCGTTGTAAGCACACAACCGGTTTCATCGATAAAATCACATCCAGCTTTTGAGAGTTTAAACATTCATAAACATCAAAGTGTCCACTACCGAAATCGTCACCTGTGAATCTAAGATGTTTAAGAGGCATTGGCGGTTGTCGAAAGGTGTAAAATATTTGGCCATTTCAGTACACTTGAAAGCGACAACCGAACAATTCAGCGGCAGCCATCAACTCACATGCAGAACCATAGGTGAAGGGCTTAAGCATTTCACTCTTCTAGTGCTCCTGTGTAGTATAATTTTCTCCTGTACCGTCATCAGACCACACCTTGAACCTGTCCCAGTCATTCAATAGATAAGACACAATGTTCCACCGGATATCAAGAGTGAGCCTGATATGGCCGTGCAATATGTAACAAAGAGAATGGAAAAGGTAGGTGCCATCTCCGGGCATGGAAACCACTCAGTAAGTGACAGTTCTTTGATCGATAGTGATCACCTCGATAGACATGGTAATGGGAGTTGGAATGATAAAGGAAATGGGTACCTGAGCAATGTAAAGCAAGTCTAAAATACCTATACAATAACTATAATTGTAATAAACAAACAATAAAACAGCGGAGAAGCCGTGGATTAAACAAAAAGGCTGTAGTTATCAGTAGGGAGACGTGAATCCCGTGGCGAAGCAAGAAAGGGAATGTAGAGACCAGAGCGACGGACGGTCTTATATAGGCAGGCAGCCAATAACGTGGGAGGCGTTGGGATGGGGGACTCAATGCCACCTCACACGGTGACCGAGCTGCAGGCTATGGACGTATATATGTACGTAAGTAGGATTCAGTTAGCGTTGGGAACCCGTGTACCAAATTTCTTGAAGATGGGCCCATAAGTAACAAAGACTGTTGAAAAGTTCAATATGGCGGCCGACAGTGGCATCATACCTCCGAAATAAGTACATACATTGGTTTTGGTTAGTGCAGGGAAGCCGCCTATAAAATTTCGAGAAGATCGGGCCATAAATAAGAAAGTTCAACATGGCGGACGTTGTTGACCGTTATGATCATTACGCGTAGAATTTCGAAATGAAACCTGCTTAACTTTTGTAAGTAAGCTGTAAGGAATCAGCCTGCCAAATTTCAACTTCCCGTGTAGGTAGAAGGCTGGAGAATTAGTGACGTTGGAAAGTTCAATATGGCGGCTGACAGTGGTGTCATACCACCGATATAAGTACAAACATTGGTTTCGGTTAGCTCAGGGAAGCCACCTAAACTTTTGTAAGTAAGCTGTAAGGAATGAGCCTGCCAAATTTCAGCCTTCTACCTGCACGGGAAGTTTGAGAATTAGTGACGTTGGAAAGTTCAATATGGCGGCCGACAGTGGCATCATACCACCGAAATAAGTACCAAATTTCAGCCTTCTACCTACACAGGAAGTTGGAGAATTAGTGACGTTGGAAAGTTCAATATGGCGGCTGACAGTGGCGTCATACCACCGAAATAAGTACGTACATTGGTTTCGGTTAGCGCAGGGAAGCCGCCTACCAAATTTCGTGAAGATGGGGCCATGAATAAGAAAGTTCAATATGGCGGACGTTGTTGACCGTTATGACCGTTACGTGTAGAATTTCGAAATGAAACCTGCTTAACTTTTGTAAGTAAGCTGTAAGGAATGGGCCTGCCAAATTTCAGCCTTCTACCTACACGGGAAGTTGGAGAATTTGTGACGTTTGGAAAATTCAATATGGCGGCCAACAGTGGCGTCATACCACCGAAATAAGCATGTACATCGGTTTTGGTTAGCGCAGGGAAGCCACCTACCAAATTTTGTGAAGACAGGGTCAGCCTTCTACCTACACGGGAAGTTGGAAAATTGGTGACGTTGGAAAGCTCAATATGGTGGCCGACAGTGGTGTCATACCATCGAAATAAGTAAGTACATCGGTTTCAGTTAGCGCAGGGAAAAATAAGAAAGTTCAACATGGCGGGCATTGTCGACCGTTATGTGTAGAATTTCGAAATGAAACCTGCTTAACTTTTGTAAGTAAGCTGTAAGGAATAAGCCTGCCAAATTTCAGCCTTCTACCTACACGAGAAGTTGGAGAATTAGTGATGAGTGAGTGAGTGAGTGAGTGAGTGAGGGCTTTGCCTTTTATTAGTATAGATAAAAGCACACTTGGTTTTGTTATACCTTTGTGAAAGTGTTTATTTTACATTTCAGTAACCACTTGAATAAATTCAGCTGAAAGGAATTTAAGGTGACTTTATTCGTAAGGCTTCAGGGATTCTACTGTTAAAACATGTTAAAGCTCCAAAGCCATCCAATGGATAAATTTCAGACCATGATGTTTTCCGTTTTTATAAAGTTAAATGTAAAGATGGCAGAAGAATAAAAGTTAACCTGAACAACAGCACAGTGACTAGTCCAACTCTAGTGGCTGCCTCTAAAAACACTAAGACATCACACATACAGAAGAGGGGTTAGGATTTCAACAAATCAGCAAGAAATCCATCCACAGGTATGAAAAGAACTCAATACACACAGTAAATATCCTGCTCAGTGATTTATTCCCTTTGTAGACATGTAATCAGAGAGGACACAGATGTAGGGGTAGATATCAACGATCAAAATGCACCACAGAGCTAGTGTACATACCAATCTCAACGAATCGCTCCACACGGCAGGTCATAGTGAACTCCTTCCGGTGTGCAGGTCCTGACTCTTGAGTAACAGTGTACTCTGGCAAGCGCCATCCTTTCTGTACCACCAGCTCCTAATGAGTGAACAGGAGGGCAAGAGCAGATGGGTCAAATAAAAAGAAAAGATCTTCAAATTTATACAGTATTCAGTAAGCTGCCTGGTATAATAACTTGTCGACTAAATTCACTCATCTTTACTAAATGTTTTCCCTCCCCATTTGAAAACTTCACTCACTTTTAAAAGGCATGAGATCCAAACATACTCTACCTGCAGTGCTCCCACTGGATTGCATTCAGCTTGCTGAGCAGAGCTGGAAACTTTTGCCTCCAACGGTAAGCTATGAACAAAGGAAACAAAAAAAAAGTAAAAATGCATAAGGGAATGCAAATATTATTATCTTAAGAAAAATCCAAAACTCTAACACATAGAAGCAGGTGAAATACACACACACAAATACTAATTATATACACACATACAGCAGAACCTCAGTTATCCATGTACCCATTTCCTGAGGTTCCACATTATCTGAGGAGAACCTGTAAGTGTATTATGCTACTTTTCTTATCTTTTATATTTATATATATATATATATATATATATATATATATATATATATATATATATATATATAAACATCTACGTATGGAAGTGTGTGTGTGTGTCTGTCTGCCTGGCCCAGAAGTGCGAGGCTATAGCATGAAGTTGAAAGAAAGTGACTCCCGTTGCCAAAGTGAAACTGCCAACGAAAGACAAACTCGCTTAGTCGCTAATACACAAGCGAGGCAAGCACATGGGCAAAATGAAACCTCTGAAGAGAGAGAAACTCGCTTAACCGCTGATAGACAAGAGAGGCGAGCACATCCGTAAAACAAAAACGCCAACTCCGCATTTCAATTTTTTTTCTGACGATTTCTAGGAGCATGGGCTTCTTACAACACGGGCTTACACAGCTAGCAATTAATAAAAGCTTTGCAGTGAATACTATAATTACTATACTAACCTCGAGTGTACAGAGCAAGCAGTCAAGGAGCTGGTGATTATGGAAATGTGGGCGTCACTCACTAACCCTTACCCAACTGCACCCTTCAGCTATTGTGGGTGTGTTGCCAGCACTGACCATGTGCACATCACTCTATTATTTTGTTTACTTAGGATTCTTGAGTTTATACATTTCAAAGCACTATGGTGAACTGCCAATGGGAATCGCAAACATGCGTTCCCTGGCTCGGAGGTCAGCGTTTTGCAGTGTGAGCAAAATGGAGAGCTCCATCCATCAACTGCACAGAACCTGTCTCTCTGACCACTGTGAGCACTTTCCAGGTGATGTCAGTTGATATCTCTCTGTGTCAGCCCCCACCTTCTCTGCACAGCATCAACACTACACTCCAGCCGTCTACAATGTACTGTAAATCCCACCCATATCACCAACTGAACTTCTACGGACTCAAACCACGAAGCATCTCAGTTCGAAGATTTGTGCTGTGTTGAACTGTGGACCTGCATTCTCTGGCTCAGAGGACAGCGTTTTGCATTGACAGCAAAATGGTGAGCTCCATCCATCAGCCACACAGATCCTGTCTCTGACCACTATGAACACTTCTCTGGTGATCTCTCTCGGGGTCGGTCCCCATCTTCTCTGTGCAGCGTCGCCACTACACTCCTGCCACCCACGGTGCAAATCAAACCCTTATCGCCAGTTGAATTGCTGTGGACTTTGACCACAAAGCATCTCAGCTTGGATATTTGCGCTGTAGTGAACAGCAAACCTGCGTTCTCTGGCTCAAAAGTCAGCACTCTGAGGCATGAGCTAAATGGAGAGCTCAATCCGTGTGCTGTGCAGAGCCTGTCTGTCTGACTACTGTAAGCGTGTCCCTGCTGACAACTGCTGATCTCTTTCTGTGTCAGCCCATTCCTTCCCTGTGCAGCATTGCCAATACAGCGGCCATCTGTTTAATTGGAGTTTTCAGCTTTCTGAGGTAGCATTGGTCCACATTAAAAACAGATAATCAGGGTTCTACTGTGTGTGTGTGTGTGTATATATATATATATATATATATATATATATATATATATATATATTCACACATATAACATGCATAAATACATACACAAACACATTTGGAATCGCTCAGAAGGCTAGTTTTCTATAAAGTTACCAATAAATTGACTTAAAAACATAGCCAAGACATTAACAATATTGCTACTGGCTGATTTTTAATTTATTACTCACATATGACTATAGTACTAGGTTGTTGTACTGTGCTAGCCATTGTGGATGTGATGAGAAGTCAAGCAAAATGACACCGTTTATTGGCTAACTAAAAAGATTACAATATGCAAGCTTTTGAGGCAACTCAGGCCAACTTCAGGCAACTTCAGTTTAAAAGTTTAAAAGGTGTTATTTTGCTTGACCTCTCATCACATATGACTGCAAAGCCCCATTTTCAGAAGCCATTCCTTCAGTGTCCTCATGGTAAACTCCTTTAGTTCATCCTTAATTAAGTAATGCTTACATGCTAATTGGTTATTACAGAAACTTTTATCATTGCATTAGCACCAATGAAACCTGTTATTTTCTTCAGTAATGTAAGTGAATTGTCTTTCACTGAGTTTCAAGGTACTGGCATTCCTAAAGCTCAGTTCTGAGTTCAAAAATGGCTGAAACGAGACAGCTTTTTCAAGAAACATGTCAGTCTATTGCTGTTTTTGTAAATGAAGATTACTTCAAGTGACAGACTGCCAAGGAACTGAAGACGAAACAGCCTGTTTTGTGCGGGACAGAGGGTATAGATTTCCCCCCTCTTTTTAAACTTAAAGGAATACTCCACCCAAACAGTAGTTTCTTATATGTTACTTACTCCATAAATAGTCTATAGAAATGGTCAAGAAATATTTTTAATATCATGTTTTCATGAAGAACAGAGACGGAAAAGTTTCTGATTGTAAACACATCTATAATGACCAATGCTAGACAACAGTAAACACTATAAATAACCGTCCATGAAAACATCTCGCGTTACTCATGTCGCACAATCCACTTGTCAAATGCTCACAATGTGCAAAACATGTGCATTTTTATTACAATATTGTTAAATAAGCCACTTCTGGAAAATTATTTCATGAATGAAGCCCAAACATGACCAAGCATTTGCTGTTCTCCATTGTTGGTTACATATACACCTATAAAATAAAGAGTATTCCATTAACTGAAGACTTCAAATTGGGCCCGTGTGGATGAGTGTATGCACTGCGTTTGTGCTGGACTGCATTACCCTCTGCCTTCTATCCAATGCTGCCAGGATAGGATCCAGCAAGCCATGTTCCTGAACTGGATTCAGTGGGGTTATACATTAAAACTTTGGAATGTTGACAAACACACACAAGCAAACATGCACTACTACTAAATGAGTAACAAGAGTGGAAGAAGATATTGATACTCACTTTATTCCATCCACTGGACCATCCATCATATTGCCCCCTTTCAGCAGCTTAAGAACCGCTTCTGCTGCTTTGTGTTTAGCAGCCTTCTTGCTGGGCCCCTGCCCTGTGTCAGGATGAAAAGCAAAGAGAGCCATTAAAATGCACCTAAAATTTCAGATTGTCAAGATGCATTTCCAAACTAACAAAACTGGGAAGGCTGTAGCAAAATCTTTGACACTCCTTCAACTTCCTTTAAATCTGACTATACGGAAATGTTATATTGATTTATTTTTTTCTGTTCTCCTTATTCATCACAGGATATACGAACAATGAACATTAGGAAATTTGACAAATGAGAGAAGACCATTCATGTCTATCAGACTCATTTGTGTAGCTAATAGCAAACATCCAGAGACTTTTTCACGGTTTGTAGCATTTCTCCTTCAACAACATGTCTCAGTAGGTTGTTCTAGATTCCCACAAATCTTTGAGTAAAGAAGTGCTTCTTGGCTTCATTAAGAACATTTTGATTACAATGTAAATGCCAAATTTCCCCCGGGGACAAATACGAGGGGTTACCCAAAAATAACCGGAATCTGTATCTGGCACACAATAGCGACTTAGCTGTGAATTTCACCGCTTGGTGTAGCACACTTACAGTATTCTGTGGCAGTCTGTCAAGTGCCGTTGCTCTATATTTTTCATATGGCATTATGTGTCAGTTTTTCTTGGTGCTTATTAAACGTGTTCTACGATTTTTATGATGGGTGATCATAAAGAACAGCGTGTTTGCGTTAAATTTTGTTTTCTCTTCGGGAAACTGTAGTGATGCTTGAAACTGCTTTTAAAGAGGAAGCTTTAAGTAAAACACAGGTCTGCGAGTGGTTTTTCGCATTTCAAACAAGGGGAAATGTCACTTGAAGACCAAACCAAGGTCTGGTCGGCCTTCCACAATTATGAATGACGAAAATCTTGAAAAAGTTCGCAATGCAATTTACGAAGATCATCGTCAGACTATTGAAGAGATTTCTGAATTGACTTGTGTGTTTTGGAGTTCTTGCCACCTTCCCTACTCACCTGATCTTTACTCCGTGCGACTTTTTCTTATTCCCACATATGAAAAAAGAACTCGAAGGAAAGCATTTTTCTACCGCAGAAGAAGTCAAAGAAAAATCACTGCAGGCCTTGGACAACATTGCCCTTCAGCAATTCCAAAAATGTTTCCACCAGTGGAGAGTACTTTGAAGGAGACTAAAGTTTCAGTAAGTTTTTTTTTTCAATTCTAGTTATTTCTGGGTACCCCCTCGTAAAGTTCTGTTTGTCTAAACATGTCAGATGACAGAGCTGCCTAGGCATTAACAGTATCCCAATAGTGCAAACCTGTACAACTGATATCCCCGACAGTCACTCTGAAAGTGAAGTTGGGCTGATGTGCTTGTCCCTCAGCCTTCAACAGATCATACACCGGTGTCTTGCCTATCCGCGTTCCATACTCTTGTAGCAAGCTGATGGGGGTCTTGCCAGGGTTCAGAGCCAGCATTTGATCAATACTGAAATGAAAAAAAAGAAACACCACATCTGAAACAAACTGTTGTTTTGCAGGAAAGGTAAATCTGAGTACGAGCAGACGGGAAGCTGCTGTTCTGGCTGTAATTTACTTGGGATAAGAAAAAAAAAGAAGAATATCTCAAGGTGCACTTCTTTTTTTGTTTTTTTTTTTAATCCTTGCATACACTAACTACTGTACTCAAAATTAATATATGTGAGGTGCAAACATTTCTGAACGTAGAGTAGGCTTAATTTTAGCAAACTCTTGCTAAAAGTCATGTGACCCAGTGACTTGTAGATTACAATCTGTGAACTGCATTGATGGGTCATATGATCAAATATGTCTAACCTTTCTAAGCAAACTAGGATACAAGCACAGATCATGTGACTACACTGAGGTCTCTGCACTAAAAGCTTTTATCTTATCCACACTAATCACTGGAACTAAACAACCTTTAATCTCTACTAAATCTGCAACACTAATCATTTTTTATCCCGATTTACAACATCACCCACCCCCCACAAATGTACCAACAATCTGATATTTGACTAGCAGCTTTCACATTAGGTCCACCTTTGTCAGCTACTTGCAAAATGGTCATTTAAGTTAATGGAACCATGGGCACTACACTATGCTCAGTTTAATTAGATGGACATATAAACACATAAATCCAGACACATTTATTTTATGTTACTTTTCTTTAGATTTAATAAACACCCTCCACCTTTACAGAATTGTGCTGCCTACCTGTGGACAATACTGACAGCCTTCTGATATTTCCTTTAACTATCACCCTTAGCATTGATCAATTTATTTACATACAAACAAGTTTATGCGGCTCCATTCTACATTGAACACCACTGCAAGATACTTTACAGGCACAATGGAGTCATTTTCAAATTATTACACCTTGTGCAATAACAAGTCATGCGACTCCCATGAGTCCCGGCAAGTAGCAAAGTGGGGAACTGGCAGTCTTATGGTTTACAGTCCAACATCTTACAGCCATTACAAGTAACATTCCACAATGCAACATAAAGCTTAGGAACAAGAATGGGTTTGTTACATGGGGTGACACAGGGCTCACGTCTGTCAGTGTGGGGTTTGCATGGATTTTCTTTGGTTATTTTCATTTTCCTGCTAAATCCTTAACCCAGCCATGTCAGGTTATTTTCGACATCTACAGCAGTGTTTCCCAACCTCAGTCCTGGAGGCCCACTGTGGCTGCAGGGTTTTTGTTCCAACCAGCTTCTGTTTTTAATTGGACTCCTGGGCTAATTAAGTGAACTGTTATTTTCTAAGTTCTGTGTTTTGGGAACAATATAGAAATTAGAAAACTAAGTTTGGTAAAAAATATATATAGAGTAGAGTCTCGCTTATCCGACATAAACGGGCCGAACGTCGGATAAGCGAAAATGTTGGATAATGACAGATGTTAAGAAAAAGCCTATTAAATGTCAAACTATGTTATAATTTTACACATTATGAACCTAATAATCATGTTTTACAACAAAACAACAAAATAAATTAACTGAAAAAATGAACTTACAGTTACAGAATTGTCTGAAGTTAAATACAGTATGTACTGTACTTAAAAAGTTCAGTCCGGTGATGATTTAAAGACATTTTTGATCGTAGTCTGCTTTCCTGACGAGTGCTGTTTCTTCGCTGTCAAGTCTCGTCATCTTTACAGCATCATTATGTCGATTTCTGTAGCTTCTTCTTGTTGCTCAATGTAATTAATTGCAGTTTCTAGAGCCTTACCTCATATAGTCAACATCCGTACATATATAAAAATGCACCAAGCAGTTATATGGGAATAATGTATTTTTTTTCTTTTTAACAATATTTCTATCTTGATTTTCATTCTGCTTTTCTAGGTGTTCTAATTAATTAATCCACTATTTACTAATTTGTGGGTCTGATGCTAAAGTAGTTGCAGCCTTTGATTATTCGGTGTCGTATGCCTGGGTGTCTGCTCTACTCGTTTTTGATTGTCATTAATAAGATACGACGAAGGGGAAAAACTGCACAGAGAAAGGGCAAAATATAATGAAATCAACAAATAAGAGTTAAGCATTTGAATCTATAGCAAAAGCAGAAATATTTCTAAATGTCTTATAAATGTAAAAATCATGCTGCTGTGCTTTTCTGAATGTAGAATAAAAGACAAATACCACCAGATAATTAAATGAGATCAGTGTTATCAGGTGTTGTCACTGATTAGGAGTCTGGTTGGAACAAAAACCTGCAGTTGCAGGGGGGCCACAGGACCGAGGTTGGGAAACACTGGTCTACAGTATATTATCGGCATGTGTGTGTGTGAATGAAGGTGTACGAGTAGTGAGAAAAGCGCTATATAAATGCAAAGAATTATTACCCTGTGATTTGACTAGAATCTAATCAAGTGTAGGTTCTAATCAAGTGTAGGTTCTTGCCTTGCACCCAGCACTTCTGGCATTGGCCTCACCTCAGCTCCATATAACGTTAGAAAGGACTAAATGGGTCCAGAAGATAGTTGGATGGATGGACATTTGTTATACAATTTGATTATGGTTGCCAATTTAGTCAAACAATGTTCAAATATTAAGATTAAACACAAGTATAAATATGAACAGAGTCAAACACACAGTACTAGTTAAAAGCCTGGAAGCACTCAGAAATTTTCAGGTTTTTGATAGCAATTAATATCTGTGTTTTTAAATCAAGATACCATTAAACTGATTTAAAAATGCAGCCAAGATTAACTAGTGTTGTTAATATCTCTTGCTTCTTGAAATGACTGATTGTAACATATTGTTCACAACTGTATTTATCAAAAGCGCCTGATGACCCCAACTCTCTTGGTTCACTGATCTCCAATGTCTTACTTGTGTTTCTGAATGGATGAGTAGCAATTTTCTCAAACTAAACAAGGAGAAAACAGAAATCTTAGTGATTAGCAAAAATGGATATAATAAGAGTATTAGAAATAAACTTAATCGATTAGGATTAAAAGTCAAGACGGAGGTAAAGAATTTTGGGGTAATTATTAACTCTGACCTGAATTTTAAATCACATATTAATCAGATTACTAGGACAGCATTTTTTTCACTTAAGAAACACAGCAAAAGTTAGACCTCTTATAACTTTGCAAGATGTTGAGAAATTAGCTCACACTTTTGTTTTTAGTTGGCTAGATTACTGTAATGCACTCCACTCAGGACCACCGAAAAAAGACATCAATCGATTACAATGAGTGCAGAATGGAGCTGCCAGAATCTTAACTAGGAAAAGAAAATCCGAGCACATCACGCCAGTCTTAGCGTCGTTACACTGGTTACCCGTGTCATTTATAATTGACTTTAAAATCGTGCTTATTGTTTACAAAGCCTTCAATAATCTGCTCCATCCTGTATCTCAGAATTCCTCTCACCTTACCCTCCGAATTGTAACCTTAGATCTTCAAATGAGGGTCTGCTTAGAATTCCAAGAGCTAAACTTAAAAGAAGTGCTGAGGCGGCCTTCTGCTGTTATGCACCCAAAATATGGAATAGCTTACCGATAGAAATTTGCCAGGCTAATACGGTGGAACACTTGAAAAAACTGCTAAAGAATTATTATTTGAACATGACTTTCTCATAGCTTCATTTTAGTGTAACCCTGATATTCTGTATATGCATTTAATTATCATCTTTATCATGGCTCCACAATCCATACTAAGCCCTATTTTCTCTGCTGTTCTTTTTCCGTTATTCTGTGGTGATGATCTGCGCCCCCACCCCCACCAGGGCACCATGCAGTCCCTACATTGATGAATGGCTTCCACGTGAAGCCTGAAGACCATGAGGACTGATTGAGATCATTTATGTTAGGTAGAATGCCTGGTGGGGCTGGGTGGTCTCGTGGCCTGGAACCCCTGCAGATTGTTTTTTTTTTTTTTTCCAGCCCTCTGGAGGTTTTTGATTTGCTTTTTCTGCCCTTACTGGTCATTGTTCCTTACTTTATTCTCCGTATTTAGTATTGCCTAATCTTAATTTAGTATTTTTTCTTTCTTCATCTTGTAAAGCACTTTGAGCTACATTATTTGTATGAAAACATACTCTAGAAATAAATGTTGTTGTGGTTATTCCTTCAGTGTCCTAATGGTCAACTTCCTTAGCTTATCCTCAATTTGTGATGTTTAGTGATGCTAACTGTGTATTAGAGAAACCTTTGTAATTGTAACAGCACCGCTGAAACCTGTCATTCTGTTCACTTGGGCTGCACTGTATTGGCTTTCCGAAAGTTTAGTTCTGGGTTCAGAAATGGCTAAAACAAAACTGCGTTTTCAAGAAACATGTCAGTCTAATGTTTTTTTGCTGAATTACTCCACTGTACATAAAATGATGATTTAATAATAATAATAATAATACATTTTATTTATATAGCGCCTTTCCCATGCTCAAGGCACTTACAGAAAATAAGAGAAAACAGCAGGGTATACAGCGTATAGCATTGTACAAACCAAATAAATAAATAAAGAATATTAAGACAGTAAGTTCAAAGAAAGCCTAACAGACAACAGAATTGATGGTCTAGCACACACACATACAGGTTACATGAGCATCTTGACAGAGAGGTAAACTGAGAGAAGGGGAATGAAGTCAAATAGAGCTAAAAGCCTTCCTGAACAGATGAGTTTTGAGTTGTTTTTTAAAAGAATTCATGGAGTCAGCTGATCTGATTAATTTCGGTAGGTCATTCCAGAGTCTGGGCGCTATACTGCTGAAGGCCCTGTCACCCATGGAGTGTAGATTAGTGTGGGGCACAACAAGATTGCCAGAATCAGAGGACCTTAGTGGGCGGGCAGGCACATAGTGATGGAGAAGGTCACTGATGTAGTTTGGTGCGAGGTTATTTAAGGCTTTGTAGGTTATTAGTAGGATTTTATATTCGATTCTGTAAGACACAGGGAGCCAATGAAGACGGAGCAGGATGGGTGTGATGTGCTCGCTGCTGCTGGTTCGAGTCAGGACTCTTGCAGCCGAGTTTTGAATAAGCTGGAGCTGTGATACAAGATTAGAAGGGGCACACGCCAGCAGCGAGTTACAATAATCTATGCGGGATGTGATAAAACACAAAGGCATCCATTACTGTCTTGGGAAAGAAAGGCAAACTGGATATAACTGCTTAGGTGACAGCCGAGACCGTGTAATGGAAGGAGTGGGGGAAGAGAACACATACAAGGCATTATCTCACCCTAAGCGCTAGATGGCAGCCCCCCTGGGTTGCAGTGGTGCCTCGGACTGCCACAGGGCTCCATGGGCGTTGGAGTTTAGCACATCCCTGTTGGGTTACATGGGTGCTGCTAGGGGGTGCTGCAGGGACTGTGGAGCCCTACTGTGTCAGGTTTTCGCCGCACATGGAAGTGCTTCCAGTCCACATTAACAGGCCACAGGAAGTACTCCAGGGAGCAGGATAATAGGAGTCTGCTACCACTGCTTCGTGAGCCAGAGTCGGGAGGAACAGGATGAAGCTTGCCAGAAGGAGTGGAGGCGGAAGACAAAGAGAAAGACAGAGACAGGGAGAAGAACAGGATTCAGTATTGTGCTTGTGAAATTTGCGGAGCAGGTGGGCCACAAGGGAAAGCATTTCCCACAAGAAAAGATATAAAAAAAAGTGTGTGCTTAACTTGTGTCCTGCATCTGTCTGTGTTGGGTTGGGGGAGCTGGGCGCACCCCTGCAGACCACACTATGTTAGAAAAAGGAGGGGAAGGCCCAGATGCAGAACTACAAAAGAGGATAATGTCATCACAGTATGGAGATTAAGAAACAAACATCTTACAGGTCCTCATTTGGCTTCTTCCTTAAATACAAGACAGATAACAGTGTCATCTGCAAAAGAGAAGTAACAACTACTGGATTCTGTACACCTGCTTTATATCAAAAATAAGGAATCCTATTAACTTTTGGGCCACTACCAGCGACCAGAAATGGTACTTTAACTGAATACTTTTGCAAATTTTCAAGTAAACTATGGTTATAATTATAGAGAGATGATTCCAATTTTGTATAGATATTTATAATGATAAAAAGCAAACAGATATGAAGTTTGAGAAAAATTACTCAACCAGAAGTAGTATTTTATTTAAACAACTATCCAAATGTTTTGTATCATGGAAATAAAAATGTGTAAACAATATTAAAAACTGTCTTCAATATAATGCATATTCTTTCAATAACTATGATTTATTTTATTTTAATTAGAACATTCTTTGTGTAAAGAAAAACTTTCTAATGTTTGAGCGAAATTTACCCTTAACAAGTTTCCAACTGTGTCCCTGTATTCTTGATGAACTCATTTTAAAGTTACAGTCTTGATCCACTGGACTAATTCCCTTCATAATTTTAAATTTCAGTCAGGTCTCCTCTTAATCTTCTTTTTCTTAAACTGTAAAGGCTCAGCTCTTTTAATCTTTCCTCATAACTCATCCCCTGCAGTCCTGAATAAGCCTAATTGCTCTTCTCTGGACTTTTTCTTGTGCTGCTATGTCCTTTTTGTAGCCAGGAGACCAAAACTGCACACAGGACTCCAGATGAGACCTCACCAGTGTGTTATAAAGCTTGAACAGAACCTCCTGTGACTTGTACGCCACACATCAAGGCGCTATATAACCTGACAGTCTGTTAGCCTTCTTAATGGCTTCTCAACACTGTCTGGAAGTCAATAGCTTAGAGTCCACTCCTAAATCCTTCTCATAAGGTGTACTCTCGATTTTCCGACAGCCCATTTTGTGTTAAAACTTAACATGTTTAATTCCAATGTACCTTACTTTACATCTACTGACATTAAATTTCATCTGCCTCAAATCTGCCCAAGCCTGTCTGCTGTCCAAGTCCTTCTGTGATGATATAACGGATTCCAAATTATCTGCTAATCCACCTATCTTGGTATCATCTGAAAACTTAACCAGCTTGTTACTTATATCTAAATCATATATGTATACATAATCAGTTTAACAATACTGTGTAAACACTGAACATGCCATGTAAATATAAAGATGTAATGGGAACAATAAGCTGCTACATCCCCGTTGTGTTCCTGGTAATACATTTAATGTTTTAATTTTATTTTTTCCATCATCAAATATAGCTAAATACAGTTTTACCTATAGCAATTTATTGCAACAAATATTATATAATACTAACACTGTTTCTATGGTTTTAGGGGACTATAACTCTTTTTACTTTGCATGTAATCTAGGTAATGCATAAGTAATCATGAAAAAATTCCACCACCACTTTCAACCTCCCTATATGTGAAAATATCATTTTAAAATAATGCTTGACAATAAATAAAGATAAATGATTGTGTATCGATATTATCGATTTGTTACAATGAGAAACAAAGAGATATGATATTGTGCAACTGGAAGTAGTTTGGATGACCTTTTCCTCTGTCTCAGCATACGAGAAAGTCAAGGGGCACGCAGTCCCGATTTTTTTCAATTCAGGTTAGATCCATTACAGCCAATAGATTGACTTGTTTCTTGGGAAATCCAGAATTGAACTTAGAAATTCAAGTTCCTTCCAACACAAGTGAATAGAATAACCGGTTTTGGTGGTGTTGATGCAGTTAAAAAGGTTTCTCTAAATACAACTTAAAATGTAAACATGACTAATTAAGGATAGGCTAAGGGAGCTGGCCATTAGGACACTGACAGAACTGCTGCTGAGAATGGGGCTTTGTGAATCTCTATATATAAAATATATATAATAAAAATATATATAAAATCCAACATCTGCCTATGTCTGTCCGATTTCACAAGAGAACTACTTAACGGACTTAGATTGGTTTTTTTTCTATAATTTGCTTGAACATTCTGGTTGATTTTGCGACTTCTATCATCATGCTAAGTATTTTAATTCGGTTTCGGCACAGATTTATTAGCGCAAATCCAAGAGTACTGGCTGCAGGCCGAGGTGAGGGGGAAGTGTGATGTCAGGAATGGTGAGCCAGGCAGGGCCCTCCTCCCACATGCGCCAGCCTCTGTTTGAGTCGCTCTACCTCTCGCCACATGTTGGCGCAACCTTGCCTCTGCTTAGCTAGTGATACCCGTTTGTTCAGCAGACATTATCATATCGAGACTGTTAAAGAGTAATGTTTGACATTTTTGAGAGAGAGATCACGGCTTCTTGTGTCGTAGAGGGTAGCTGTTCATTGGCAGAGATATCATGGCCACGTGCTTTTCTCCCTACGCGGGGGACGCTCTCCCATCAGAGCTGAACACGATCAGATACAGTGCCAACATTTGAGGCTGGAGGGTACCACCTACCTTTCGCTTGACCAGAGATATCTTGCCAAATTTTTACATTTTTGGCAAAGAGATCACAGCTACATTCTCACCCCTGATAGCAAAACCAAAAATATTGTATATGAAGAGGCCCTCAGATAAGAAAGCTATCAATATAAATTCTTCTCAATACAAATTAATTTTTTTTTCATTGATTTTTAAACGTTTGTCCTGTTTCACTACTACATGGGTGTAGCCACGGGAGACAGCTAGTAATAAATTAAAAATCAGTCATTTCGAGCCACAATAGCCATTATAAACACTAGTAATGCTTTGGCCATATTTTTAAATAAATTTAATGGTATCTTGATAAAAAAAAGCATCAATTTAAAAAAAAAAAAAAAACTTTCAGGGTGACCCCAAATTTTTGACCAGTGGTATACAATTAATCTCCTCCTCAGCATGCTACCTTATAATGAATGAGGATGTCAGTCTCATTGTGCCTCTAGATGGAAAGTTGCACAAGCTAAACGAGATCTAACCCTTTTGATCATTTAGGCTGGAATCACACTACATGACATAACAGAATAAAAACTTGCACGATAACTTAAATTTTAAAGAGAATTCTATACATTAGGGATCAACATCAAACATTGATTTTCCTGTTCATTTGGCAGTCATAGTCTATTCCCAGTGCAGATACTAATCCATCATTAAAAATATTAACTTACAAATCGATACACCAATGGCAGGTAATTGAACAGCAAAGCATGGAAATCAAATGACATGCAGCCAAGGGGCTAAGCAGTGCACTGTAAACCATAAAGCTGCCACCAATGTGCTATGTATAGAAATATAGAAAAACTATACTATACCAGGAAAGCACCTTGAAATGGAGTTCACTATAAAACGGCGCCATATTAAATGATCCTGAGCAAGTCACTTAACCTGCCAGTGCTCCAACTGTCATCATCATGGGCTATCCCTCGTAGCTGAGGATGATTGTCTTCCATGGAGTGATCTGTGGATCCGATGATGGCTGATGAGACCGAGAAATATGGGAACAATTGAACCACTGTGATTTGTAAGTCTCTTTTGATAAAGGCATCACACATAAAAACTTAATAAAAAGCTATGAAAACAACATTGCTTTTCCAGTTGCTTGGAGTATCGACTGATTAATGAGTTACAAGGTTATAGAAGCCGACTCCTGCAAAACTCTCTTTTGTTAATTGCTCCACTTCTGTACCTACCCTATCAATACCACCTACTCTCTGCTGTCCCTTGCTGTCAGTTGACCATGTCCAGGCCTCTGTCACATCATCATGATACATTATCTCCCCAGAAGTGACCAAGTATACAACCCAGTTCCAAAAAAAGTTGGGAGAGTATGGAAAAATGCTAATAAAAACAAAAAGGAGAGAGAGAGGGGGGTTGGGAGCATGCACTGAACGAACGAACCACCTAAGTTGGGCCCCGAGTGCAGCGGGTGACACCTCTGTACCACATTGGTACACGCCAATCCTGCCACCAACCTCCAAGTTTTCCGTGTAAGTTGGAGGACTTGCTTGCAGGGCTGGATGCAGACTGGCATCATACCCAGGACAGAGAAATTGCAGGTTAAGGGTCTTGCTTGAGGGCCCAATGGCGTAGAGTCACTTCTGGCATTTACGGGATTCGAACCGACAACCTTCTGATTGCCGGCACAGATCTCCAGCCTCAAAGCCACCATTCCGCCCTGTTCATCCAGTACAATGTTGAAAACGTTCTAGCAGCATGTTGTTTGACGTTCTATCTTGTGAATTTAATTGCTCTTTTGAAAATATGCACTCATGTCAAATCTGATGGCTACAACACACTCCAAGAGGTTTGGGAGAGTCGAGTGTTTCCCACTGGGTCACAACACCATTTCTTTTAATAATACTTATTAAGCGTTTTGGCACTGGAGACAAAAGTTGGCAGAATTTTCCCCCATTTATCCACTATGGAGGTCTTTGGCTGTGCAATTAGACAGGCCTTTTGCATTTCATATTGTGCAGCACATTCTCAATCAGAGACAAGTCAGGAGTGCGGGCAGATCAATTTCGTACCGGCACCCTCGGCTTACACAGCCAGGCACTTGTAATCCAAGTAGAATGTGGTTTGTCATTATCCTGCTGGAAAATGCAGGTACATCCCTGGAAAAGATGACATTTTGATGGCAGCTCCAAAACTTGTACGTATTTTTCTGCATTAAAGGCACCCTCACATATGTGCAAGTTACCCATGACGCACACCCCCATATTATGACAGTTGCTGGCTTTTAGATTTGATGCAGTTTTTCCAATTTGTCCTGAGAGGACGTGACTGCTATATTTTTTCTATAAAACATCTGAAAGGTTGACTTGACGGACCACAAAACACGATCCTATTGTGCTACATTCCATTTTAAATGACAGCGAGTTCAGGGAAGTTGGTGGAACTTCTACATAATGTTGATGTATGGCTTCTGCGTTGCACAACAACTTGCATGCAGTCATTAATGGTATTGACTGAAAAAGCATTACAGAGCCATGTCATGATATCCACTACATACATAAGATAGTTTTTAAGAGTCTGACGTCTGTCTGACGTTGGAGGTCACACATATTAAGAAGTGGTTTTCAACACTGCTCTTTGTACACCGAGATATGACCAGATTTAATGATTTTTTTTTATTATATTGTGCACACTAGAGGGTGAAGTGTCCAAAATTCTACTGATTTGTCTTTAAGGAACGTTGTTCTAAAAGTGCTGAATTATTCGCTGAAACAAGTGTTGGCAAATTGTGGATTCACCACCCATCTTTGCTTTTCTTTTAGAACATTAGAACAATCTAAATGAGAACAGGCCATTCAGCCCAATAAAGCTGACCGTTCCTATCCACTTTAATCCTTCTAAAATAACATCAAGTCGAGTTTTCAAAGTTCCTAAAGTCCTCCTGTCTGCCGCTCTACTTGGTCACTTATTCCACGTGTCTGTGGCTCTCTGTGCAAAGAAAAACTTCCTAATGTTTGTGTGAAATTTCCCCTTCACAAGTTTCCAAATGTGTCCCCGTGTTCTTGATGAACTCATTTTAAAGTCACCATCTTGATCCACTGGATCTTCTTAATTTTAAACACTTTAAGCCAAAGGAGATTAAGAGGAGACATGACTGAACTGAGAAGGCTCAGCTCTTTTAACTCTTTCAGGGCGGATGTTGACTTTTGTCAAAAGGAGGGTTGACGATGGTAATCAACTATAAACAGCAACAAAACCCAATGTTATGTTTTACTTGGACTCTCTTTGCTAGAAGGAAAGTTAGCTTCATTGGTTTGACTGAAACTCACTGTGCTCGGGTGAGCAGTGAGGAGCAAACAACGCCAAAGCTGGCATTGACATCTGGCGAGAGATCGAAGCGAATGCCTAAAGCAAAACACTCTGTGGATGACATTTTGCATATTATCGCTGAATTGTACTCTGACTTGTTGGATTCCGATTTTGCCACAAGTGATCGAAAACAAATGTGAAGTACCAGCATCAATTGATTGGTCCGCAGCGATTCGTGGTGCTGACCGGGTTTGTGTAGCTGACACGCCCACTAAAAATGATAAGACGTAAAACCAGATTGCGATGCACTTCAACCGCCACTGCCAATCCTGTCCCCTGCTAAATGAAGACAGCCTGGAAGCCACCCTACTGTGGATTCCTGGCGAACTAGCAGCCACAACACACAGCAGCTGACATTTTATGTTAATTTTTCTGTTGGAGACTATTGCTTTGTGTGCTTTTCAGAAAACTATGTTTTTTTGGAAAAAATACTCAGCCCTCAAAGAGTTCATCTTTCCTCATACCTCATCCCCTGTAGCCCCTGAATCTGCCTAGTCGCTCTTCTCTGGACCTTTTCTAGTGCTGTTATGTCCTTTTTGTAGCCTGGAGACCAAAACTGCACACAGGACTCCAGACGAGGCCTCACCGGTGTGTTATAAAGCTTGAAGGACTACGCCTTTTTTGGTAGGCTCCTTATATACCCTAACATGATTGATTCACCTGTTTCACATCACCTTGTTATTTCAGCTTCGCACGTCATTAGTAGTCCTAAATTGCATTTGCTCTAACTTTTTTGGAATGTGTTACAGGCATCAATTGCAGAAGAAACATGTATCTTTAAAAAACAATGCAGTTGATTAAGTAAAACATGAAATACCTTGCCTTTATACTTTTTCAATACAGATGACTCCTTTTTGCTTTTATTACCATTTTCCATACTATCCCAACTTCCATGGAATTTAATTATTTACTTGTATTGTACCGGCATGCTTTAAAAAGCACCTTGCGATAGAGCACTCAGGTAAAGGCACTACATTACATAAAGCTCTAATTGTCAAAGTAATACAGAAAAGGCTGTGCATTTTTCACTCTACATAATAAATACCTGATGTTGAAATAAATGCAGGAATTGACATCAGATAAACAATACAGTTAAAAGGGTGTTCTGCAGGAGTTAGTAGAGGGGAATTCCTGCTTCCAGGCAAAAACAGCATAACATTATCAAACCTGACTCAAGGCAAAGGAACAATTTTCTATCTATAAATAACAAAAAGATCTTTCGTGTTGAAACATTAACCAAAACTGCAGGATGACGTGATGCCCCCATTTTCTTATTAATCGCCAGAAAAGTGCCAGTGAAATCCCTAGTCTAGTACAGTGCTGGGCAAAGAACTCAGAAACCCAAAAATCCATGCGCTGGTTAGAACAGGGACATTATCAATGCGCTCTTTTCTGTGGATTTCTACTAAAACAGCAACACTGTTTCTTGCCACAATTTTTCAACACTCCCACATGACAGAGTTACTTTTCACATTTAAAAGATAGAAAAGCGTGACGAGTTTCTTTTTAATGCAATCCAGAGTCACAACCGCCTATCCTTATAGCTTGGTAAAAACCGACGGGGGAGAAGACACAATCCCATTCCGGGTCAATCAGACACAGTCCTGAACCTAAAAGCAACCCTGAATATAACGCAACAGGTTGTTCAACAGAAAACCTTCAGTGGTGGGACACAGAATCTTGGGAAAATTTTCAGAATTATGGAGTTTATCTTTGGAAAACTTCAAAAAAACCTTCTTAAAACTATATAGACCAAGCCTTCACTCTTGCATATTTGTCTTCTGCCCTTTTATTTTTGCCCACATTTTTGATCAAGTACAATTGTCTAGCCTGTCCAAGTGTATTGATCATACATGTTCTGAAAAATAATTCCCCCTTTTCTACAGTCATTCATCCCAAAACTTTAAGCAAATAAATTGGCACTTGAATAAAGAATAAATGGCTTACCATTTTAAACACGACTTAACATTAAGCTCTCTATTCCTAAAAACAATAATTCAGGATCCCTCTCCGGCTACAGTTGGGGTGAAAAGTTTCCATCCACTCATTTAACAGACAAGGGCTGATGGGCAAAATTTGCCAAAGCGTTTCTGGCAGAGAATATGCCGTGTTCACTGGTGACCTTCTTTGCAGAATATTTTCCTGGAAATTAGCCCTGCAGCTGGCTAGACAAGTATTTTTAACAAAGGCCCCGTGTGATGCTTTTTCTGAGGTAAGGGTGACATCACAGTGCTTAGGCAGCCATATGCAAAACTTTCACCCATGCTTAATGTCAGATCCCTGCCCAGTCTGCTTCAGGCACATGTAATGTCCCGACCCTGACCGTAATGAGAACATTAGGAGTACTGCCACCGGATATACAGTATAATACTGATCCCTGTGAGTTGGCAGCGCTGCACTGCATGGCTAATTTGCAATTATAATTAGCCATACAGTAGAGCTGCGATCAAATACAAGCCCTACAGGACAGGGCTATTATTATTACACAGGGTTGCATGCGTTTTCTTTCTTGGGCCCTGTGTAATAATAATAATAATAGATTTATGTGTGCTGCAAGACTGGAACTCTACAGGTGCAATTATATATATTTTGTTATATCCATTACAAGTTTGTGGCCATTTATTGTACTTTGTGGTTATCCTTCCATCTGGCCTTTTGATGTTTGAGGCATGGTCGCCCATTGCTGCCTCACAGCCCAGATTCCACTTCGGACCACAATAATCAGTCCACCATAATTAGAAGACATTTCCCTAACCCTCAGGGACACTTAAAAAACACTGCGCCCAGTGTCTTAACAACATCATAGGCCAAAGTAGTGCACTGGTGGTCCTGTTCTGATAGCAAAACAGAAACATAAAAGGACATCAGAAACATCATGCGCCCCCAGTCAGTGCCCACTGTGCACATACGCTAAGACGGCCCTGACCGCACCATCATAATCCACTCAACAATTGTTCAGTTTCTCCTTATCCATTGAACACCTACATTTCATGGTTTTTTGGAAAAGTTTTCCATCATTTTTGTGATTTTGCAAATTCACAGTGAAGCGAACTCTGTGGTGTTCGCTCATCATGATGACAGACTTGTATGTGAGGGTAGTGTTGTGCTTTCAGTGATCTCTACAACTGTTCTGTTTCTGTGGCAGAATGACTATAAAGTACAACATACGTCTTTTTTGAAGAAGAAAAATAAACTACTAAACAACTTTTAATGTATTGTGGGTTATCTAAAATAATCACAGAGTCACAATTACACACATACTGGGACAAAAATATACAACACACCAAAAAAACAATGCAACATATTTGGTTATGTGTCCCTTAACATGTTTCACCTAGATCAGGGATTCTTAACCTGAGGTGCTGTGGACCCCTAGGGGGTCCATGGATGGATTTCAGGGGGTCTGTGAGGGTCAGATAAAAATGTAACATATATATACACTCTACCGCCCAGTACTGTTGATTCAGAGTAGATAGAGTTTATAGTAGTAGTTACAGTAGTAGAAAACATAGTAGTAGTAGATCTGTTTTAATTTGCACAACAGGATTGTATTTCATAATTGTAATGAGTGGCCATTACTTTCTGCATAAAAAAGGAGAGTTTTTTTTTTTTAAGATTGTTTACTTTAAAGTTTAATAATAGAGGGTGAATCAAAATTATGTTAACACTAATAGGTTATTTTGATCTCGACCACACCTTTCCAGGTCGATGGACCATTGCCAAGGCCTCCACACTCCCCTGATTTGACACCCTATGATTTCTGGTTATGGGGTCTGGTGAAGGAGCTCACATATAGCAGGAAAGTTTGTGATATCAATGACCTGAAGGACAGATTACGGACTGTGGTATCATCCCTTCCCCGCAAAATGTGTGTCCGGGCGTTAAATGGTACTGTTGCTCGTTGGTTTTTGTGTGTTGAACATGATGGTGAACAGGGTGAGACGTTCCTGTAAATCTTCCTGCACATATGAAGCATGTTTTGTGAATAAATTGTTTCCGCCATTCAAATGTTAACATAATTTGGACTCACCCTGTACCTTGTGTATGCCAAATGTGTATGAGACAATCAAATCTCGATATTCATTGCATGCAAAGTTGTGTTTATGTGAATATTTCTGGGGAAAGGGGGTCCATAGCTTTCATCAGATTCTTAAAGGAGTCCGTGACTCAAAAAAGGTTAAGAATCACTACTCTAGATCAGAGGCTTCTGGTGGAGTTAGTATATGGTGGTCCAGATCTAATTATGAAATTATCATTATGCTATAACTTAAGTTTATTACATAGAAAATCACCAGGAAAATCCCGGACCATCGAGAAGTGTGCGAACCGACGACATGAAGAATCGTCTTCGTGCCAAACTGGAATCGTTCCTGCATAAATTAAAGTCATCCAGACGATCTGGATCTGCATAATTAGATCTGGACCACCCTGTAGAAGTTTAACCAAATGTGTTGATTTTCATTTTTGTCATGGACCTGACTTTTAAGTATACTAAATAGATTTTCAATAGGGTTAGGATTTGAGTTGGGGAAGGCCACTCTGAATGCTTAATGCTATCCTGATTTAGCAATTCTAAAACCACCTCTGATGTGTGTTTAGAGTCATCAACCTGTTGGAGCACCCACAAGTGTGTCCAAGTTTCAACCTTTTGCAGGTGGTTTGAGGTCATACTGAACAATTTTGAGGTTATCCTCGTTCCTTATTATTGCATCCACATCCAATGCACTACTTCCACTGGAAGCAAAAGAGCCCCTGAGCATGATGCTAACACCACCATGATAAACAGCTGGCACAGTGTTCTAGAGGTTGAACGCCTCACCTTTTCTCTTCTAAACATACCTCTGGTATGTCACTGTGGCCAAACAACTCAACCTTTGTTTCATCTAGCTATAAAACCTTCCTCCAGGAGGCCTTTTCTTTGTCCATGTGTTCAGCCAAAAAACTTTACTTGAGCTTGAAGGTGTCGATTTTGGATCATGGACGTCTATTTAGATGGTAGCTTCTTAGCCCATAGCAATGTATAACTCGAATGAGTGTGGACAGTAACACTGGTGTTCCAGCAGATTGCAGTTCATGGTAGTCCTATGTGTTGGTGGTTCTTGGATTACATCTGACTCTCTGGTCTAATTTTCTCTCAGCTCCGTTGGACAGTTTGGGTCTCCTTCCAGACCTTGGCAAAGTGATTTCGGCTTCCAATAACTTGTACTTTACAAACAGTTAATGAGCTTGGAATCTGAAGATGTTTAGAAATGGCTCGAAGAGACATCCCTGACTTGTGTAAATCTACAGTCTTCTTTCTCACGTCTGTACTGAGCTCCTTGGACATTTCCACTGTACTGTGATGTGTGTTGGTCAATCCAATGTGTGCTGTCAAACTAGAAATATAGGAGAGAAGCTGCCAGAAGTCATCAATCATGATCACTAACAGGCAGTTAAGAGGCACCAAGTTAAAACACATTTTGGAATTTGCAGCACCACTTAATTAAGAGTATTGCGGGGCCAGACATGATTCTAAAATGAGAATACACGTCTGGGAACAACTTGTTAAACAGTTTATAGTGAAGAGAGGCAAAATCCACCACTGCTAAGGCTACACCCACCTGTCTTCTTCCTAAAACACCTGCCACCAATTCTTCCAGCCCATGAAGTTTAAACCACCGGGGTTTCAGGGAAAAGAGACAAAGATACTGAAAAAAGACTTGATGCTGAGAGAAAGTAAAAGGCTAAAATTGCTATTGTCGGTTCGGGACCGCTGTATGTAAATCTCCTTAGATGAAAGTTTATAATTTGTACTTTACTCTTGTCTGAATTGTTTGATTTATAATTTGTACTTTAATCTCGTCTTAATTGTTTGATTTGTAATTGTAAAAGGTTGAGCAGGGGAGTAAATCAAAGATAAATGTGCCTTTGTCCAAAACATTCAGGAGGGCACCGTATCTGACTTCTAACCCTAACCCCTTACATAAATATACCTATGCAGTATATCTGCTGTTATCCCACAAGGTAATAGAAGTTTAATAATGCAATTTATATGTTGTAGTGAGTGCAGCAAGACAGTAGACAGACACATGTGTACTCTACTACAGCTGCTTGGCTCCATGCATTTCAGAAGTGCTTCTGTCTGCTACAATGTCTTTCTGTCATTTTGACTATTCACCATCATATGGCATAACAACAGCAACTCGCATTTAGACAGGTGGTCTACAGATATACGATGTTTCAAAATGCTGCACCTGTATTTGGTCATGGCATGTTTGCATGTCCAATTAGGCAGTAATGTTAGCTGTCTTTAGTCATTCGTTTAGATGTGCAGTCAGATACTGGAGTTTGTACAGTCTTGTGCTTCTGCTGGTGGCGTTATGTAGATTTGGGTGTTTTGAGTACTGAAATCTGCATCTCCTGTGGCTCTTCATTATCAGCTCACTTAACAGCAGTCCTTTTGAAGGTGTTTGACAAATTGTTTATTTTGAGTACATACTGTGAAGTTCATATTTTCACAAACATACAGCAGCTGCTAACACTTTCAAGCTTACATTGACTCCTACACTATCGTAGTAATGCTTAACAATGGAGCGCACAGACAGCAGCTGTGACAATGGATCGGTCACTTCTAACACTCGTCCATTGATGTATTTCAATGCCAATGTATACTGTAATCTGATTTTATGGAAAGATTTTTCACTTGCTACAGGTTAATGTTTATTTTAAACGCATGCATTGTGCTTGTGTTAAAAATGTGCTCTCTGCAAATATGACACACATTTATATGTTCAACAGGGGTCTTTTCAAATGACTTATTGGCTGTAGACAGTTTATCGTAATCTGAAGCTGGCTCTCTGTCAGACTAGGCTAACAAAACCACCAGTACCAGAAGTTCAAAATTAACATCCCTATCTTGAGCACCACCTTCATTAGGTGTTAGACTGATTTAGAAATGTGACACTAAATGAGCCGTCTAATTGTTCAAACCCAGTTTTGAGTAAAATTCACTCAAGGTTGTCTCCAGACTTACACATATACAGTAATCCCTCCTCGATCGCGGGGGTTGCGTTCCAGAACCCCCCGCGATAGGTGAAAATCCGCGAAGTAGAAACTATATGTTTGTATGGTTATTTTTATGTATTTTAAGCCCTTAGAAACTCTCCCACACTGTTTATACATATTCTCCGCACAGTTATACAGTAAACCCTCGTTTATCGCAGTTAATCTGCTCCAGACAGATAAATGAATTTCCACAAAGTAGGATTCTTTATTTATAAATCTAATATTTTAGCAGTTAGAGCATAGAAAACCTGTTTACGACCTTCTAAATATGTTTTTAACATTAGAGCCCTCTAGACATGAAATAACACCATTTAGTCAAAGGTTTAAACTGTGCTCTATGACAACACAGAGATGACAGTTCTTTCTCACAATTAAAAGAATGCAAACATATTTTCCTCTTCAAAGTGCGCGCGCGTCAGGAGCGGAGAATGTCAGAGAGAGCGAGAGAAAAGTAAACAAGCAAAAATCAATAGGGCTGTTGGACTTTTAAGTATGGGAAGCACTGATAAAGCGGCCGCAATGAAGGGATCAATGTGAAGGTAGACTTTCAGCATTTTTCACAGGCACGTCCGTATCTTCTAAGCAAACAGCCACTGTGCAAACAGCCACTCTGCTCACACCCCCTCCGTCAGGAGCAGAGAATGTCAGAGAGAGTGAGAGAGACAGAGAAAAGCAAACAATCAAAAATCAATACGGGCTGTTAGAGCTTTGAAGTGTGCGAAGCACCGCGAGGGAAGCATATCGTATATCATTGAGGAGTTTTATTTAATACGTAATACGTGCTCTGATTGGGTAGCTTCTCAGCCATCCGCCAATAGCGTCCCTTGTATGAAATCAACTGGGCAAACAAACTGAGGAAGCATGTACCATAAATTAAAAGACCCATTGTCCGCAGAAATCCGCGAACCAGCGAAAAATACGTGATATATATTTAGATATGCTTACATTTAAAATCCACGATGGAATGAAGCCGCAAAAGTCGAAGCGCGATATAGCGAGGGATCACTGTACATATATATACTAGCTGTCCCCTGCGGCTCCACCTGCCTAGTAGTGAAACAGGACAACCTTTAAAAATCAATAAATAAACAGATATCGTTAGCTAAGCGGAAGCAAGGTGCACTACAAAACGTAGCCAGAGGTAGACTGATTCGAACGGAGGCTGGCGTGTGGGTGAGGAGGGCTCCGCCCGACTCCCCTCACCTGACATCACGCTTCCCCCTCCCCTCGGCCTGCAGCTCTGTCTCAGATTAGAGCGAATAAATTGCTCCTGCCAGCGAGCTATGATACTTAGCACAATGAGAGAAGTCACAAAATCAACTGGAATGTTCAAGCAAACTATGGAAAAAAGCACGATCTAAATTCATGAAGTAGTTCTCTTATCCGCTAGCCATGCGGATGTAAGATATGCCTTGAGGCAGACGCATGAGTGAGTGAGGAGGAGGAGGGCCCCATCCCCCTCCACTTGGCCCGTTGCATCTCACTCGGATTTAGGCAAATAAATCGGAACCGCAAGCAAACTATGATACTCAGCGCAATGAGAGAAGTCATAAAATCAAGCAAATTATAGAAAAATAAAATGATAAAATCCGTTAAGTAGTTCTCTCATAAAAAGCGGACTGACAGACGTTGGATTTTATTTATATATATATATATATATATATATATATATATATATAGAGAGAGAGAGAGAGAGATGTCCAGCCCTGAGAGACTACTTAATTAATAATCTAAGTAGGTGCATGGATATTTTTGACCCTGTACGTATAATTATGTGATGTTTCCAGGAAACCCACAGCTCGCACAGGCCTGACTTGCAATGGAAACCAAATCCTCGCCAAAATGTTCCTTATATGCCCTTCTTTGTGTACCACTCAATATTACCACTTAAATTTACCAACAATTTTGAAGTTTATCAGTTACTTAAAACATTGAACCAATGCAGGGGACATTTCAAGGTAGAAATGCACTTATCTGCTGCTCCTATACATGACAATCATCATTTTTCCAACCTCTCAAACAAACTCAGCCTTTAACTTATGGACCACACTAGGGATTAAGCCACATAGACGTCTCCATATAGAAAATGTACTTGCATCTTATAAACAATTTTGCCCAAAATATAACTTTCCATCTACAGATTTTTTTCCTATATGCAGATTACAAAATTGTGTAAAAGACATCTACCAAACTCTCCTCATCTCGCAACCATATGTATCCCAGAGACCATACTGGTAAGTCTCGATAAAGACTCACTGAGCATTTCAACAATCTATAAAAATATTTCAAAGAATCTTCCCTTCAAAGATCCTAGAGAATGGTGGGAATGGTTCGTTTCAATAGGCATCTCAGTAAAGGAGCAGAACTCAACCTTACCTTGAATGCACTCAAGTAAAACAGGTGCATGAACTCCATAATTTAGCTAAAGTTCATTCACTGATAACATTTCTCTCATTTCAAATTATACAACATGTACCCAACTTGTGAGGGTTGCTCCTGTATCACTAGATCATACGTTCTGGGAATGCACAAAATTAGTATCATTTTGGACACAAAATTTTACATACTTATCAGACAGCCCGAGTCGTACATTAATTCACTAATGGTGATATCTGGTGTACTCCTGGATGGCATTAAGTGTACAGAGATCTGTCAATTGTAACCACACTACTTATCAACTTAGCTGGAAGAATCCCAACCCACCTTCTATAATTCAGTAGATACTTTGTATGTAATGTTCTATATTATCTCAAATTAGAAAAAAAAAATGAAATTCTCTCTCTTTGAATATTTACAAAACTTTTTTAAAAAATGGTTTCCATTGCATTCATTTTGAAGTAAACTTGTGTATCTATTAAGTTATTGCTGGATCGAGTAACATGTCGTAATTTTCTAATTTTTGAAAATAAAATTTAAAAAGAAAGAAAACTCACAATAACTTAAACCCTGCGCACTAAATTTCAGATTTTTTTTTGTAATAACGATTGTGCTGTAAAATCATTCTGCCACTAAAAAAAACAGCTGTAGAATTCACCGGAAGCCCAGTCCTGTCCTGACATACAGTACATGCTCGTTATATGAATAGATAGAAACTTTTCACCACAACTCTACATACGCAAAAAGGTACCAGTTGCCGGACGTTTTGACTTGAAGAGAGGTATATTAATGTATTACAAATTTTGTTTACATAACATTTCCAAATACATTGTTCTTAAAAAATATATAAGGTCTAAAATACCACTGAATAACTTAGAAACCTAAGCCGCGATAGTTCACTGTGCTGCTTCATACTTCGCAGGGAGTCGACAACAGTAAACTTCTGAATCTGCCTTTACGCATGCGTATTCACGAAAAGTCCAGGTCCCAATACACAGCCAAGACACGTTACGCATGCGTTGTTACATATGTCGCTTTATCAGTCCCATCAAAAAATCATCTACCTCTTCCATTATTAACTTAACTTATACAGAGCAGCGTCATAATTCCATAAGTTATAGTGCATGATCACTGACGTGATTTTCCACATCGTGTTGAGCATTCAGCGTTCTACAAAGGTTGTTTGTCCCTGCTGTACCACCGTACCCTCCTTCTCGAAGAAATAAAGCAATGGCTCCAACGGCTCGCATGCGCGCTGCAAGCAGCCCCCCACACTATTCCTCACAAAGAACCGGAGAAAACGCCAAGGCCAAAATAACGATACAGTTAACCACATCATTCAGAACCAGACAACCAAAAGAAATGGACTATACACTGAAACTCACGCGCAAAAAAAACTGGACACTAAAGCGACAGCGCATATGCTTTCCCTGTGCCAAACAAGTGCATCTTATCTTCACCTCGCATGTCCCGTTAAGCGATTCTTCTAAACACTGACACATAAAAGTCAATAAAAATTAAGAGTTTTCCCACTTTCCTCCCTTTTAAATACTCGTTTTATTACTGCATACCTGAGGCAACCAGAGTTGTTCTTACAGTTACCCGCTGTTTGCTCCTCGTTCATTCCCTGTCGCACAAAAAGGAAACCGTGCTGTGTGAGACTTGACGCTGCCCACCCCTTTGCCTGTTTCCTATTCAACTAAACGAAGCGATCGCCTTGTAAGGCTTCAGATGTGGAAAAATAAAACCACAATGAACATAATAATCGCTATAATTTTCAAAGCCCCGACACCCGTTTACAGGGAGTCCAGCCTAGCATCCGGGCTTGCGCCGGTGCATGCTGGGACATGTAGTGTTTATTCTTCTTGGGACAGCCGCGTTCACTCTCTGCCAGGTTGCTAGAGTGTTAGACTTTTGGTCCAGTTAAGTTTATTTTTCTGTAGTGCTCTTCACCGAGTGCAGGTGCATAGCTCTGTGATATGTCCTCAGGTGAAATGTAAGCACAGATTATACAGATTGTCAAATACAGAATCAGTACACATAATGACAGATTTATTAATATACATACAAAAAGTACAAACAGATTAACATAAATGGAAAATAATATTAGACTATTAATTAATTATTGAACTATGGTCAGTTGACAACGAGGAAAGAAAAACAAAAATTGTAAAAATATCACACATTAAACATTTCTGTATGCTATTTCTGTAATCAAAATATTTTTGTCTGAAGAATCGCGAAGGCTTTTCACACGGAAGATTTTTGCCACGTATCTTTTTCTTTGCTTTTTTTTAATTGCAACTGATCGAAATCTATATATCTTGAATGTGTCCCACATGCACAAAATGAATAATATAGAAAGCTGTCATACAGATGCAAACTAAAAGATGCTGCTCTACTTCACATCATTTCAGCGCAAGACGCGTGCGAATTTGTCAGCTTGTGATGGAAAGAAAGAGAATCAAGGAACGACAGATCGGGGCGCATTTGTCACCGCCGGTGCTCTGTACAGAGGAACAAGTGGCCCAGAGGACTGGAGACGGGACCGGATAGAGCGATGTGGACGGGATGCAAAACAGTCGTTACGAGACAACTGTGTATCCTTTGTGAAAAATTTTGATTCCATGACTTTTTATTTGATAATCACACTTCTCTAAAAATCAGATCTTTTAGCGAAAAAATGAAAATGAAGCTGCAGTGTGCATGAATGTCACCTTTTTTATTTCAGATGTTCAACGCAAGGCTGTACGCGGAGGCTGAAAACAACGACGCAGTTGCTGCCAACAACACGGTGCAGTTAATGAAAAAGAATAACAATAGGAAACATCAAAAACGGCAATAAAAATTCAACAGATTAACTATCAGAATACTTCAAACAGGATGAGAAGTATTAATCCTAAAAATAAATGCAGTGAAGATATACAGTATACAAAAAACCTGAACATCGCAAACCCAGACCTGTAGGATCCGAAGAAATCCTCCACAGTTTCCTTCATTTAACGATTTTTCACTTTTTTTACCATATTGGCCACTATGAAATAGCTCCACGGGGGTTCTCCTAGTTTGCCTCTCCACTGAAGCCAGAAACAATTCAAACAAATATTTAGAGTCGCGCTGTGTATTGCCGATTTGTTGCAATTTGTAGGAAGTCTGCCGTTACATTAACGTATAACAATAATATTTTCAGCCCCCAATGTTATTATCAACTTATTTCTATGCATTTTCTACATGCCCTTCTTTGGTCTGGAGCTGTCAGGTTGCATGGCACATCATCATAAATTAGCTTGTGGTCACCTGCAATGGTAAGAAGGACAAGCAGAAGAAGCCTTTGTGTCACGCGCGATGGTGGAGTCGCTTGATGTACCGTATAATGTATTCCATTTATGACACGGGCAGCATTTCGCCAATCCCCTCTTCCACTGACGTTTTAAGCACAGATGTTATCTTTGGTAGTTTGGGAATGGCTTGTTAAGCCAGTTGCTTGATCTGGGTAGCGCTATATTGTTTTCTTTTTCTTATCATGATGAATCTCTTCCTTGTTTACTCACTAACTTGTTCAGATTTTCTCGTGTCCACCCGTCTGTTTTCTGTAACTTTACTTGATGTGAATCACCAGTTTTTCACTCTTTCGTTTAGCCAAAAAAATGCCCAAAATATATTTTTCTGTAGGGCCCCTCTGCCTCGGGCTGCAGGAGAGTCCGCTACACCACAAGTCAACAGCATCCCCGGAGAAAATAAACCTTTGGGTTGTAAGAGAGATAGTCAAAGGCAGGGCTGCATTAATACCTTAAAAGATTTTGGTGCCACCATACATATGAGCTGCACTTACTTTCAGGACCGACTTAACAGTATCACAGGCCCCCAGCCCCAGGGCAAAGTAGTGCGCTCAGGCTCCTCTTTTGACAGCATTTGAGGCATTCATATATGGATCAGAAACATCGTGGGACCCTATGTTCCTGGGACCCCCAGCCAGCGCCCATACATTAAGATGGCCCTGAGATGACTTAACAAGACAGTCGACATGAGCAAGACAAGAATGGCATGAGCCTCAGTGGACCATGTTGCAGTTATCAGATTCTAATTTTGTTGTATTCCCAAGATTGATATATCATTAACCTTATTGTATACTGTAAATATATAATTTTTTCATTTAATGTGGGAGCCCCCTTTTGTTGCTTTGTTGACAGTGTTTACGAAGAACCTGAAAGAGATGTTGGGACAGCTTAATTATTAGCTAAACAAACGGGCTTGATGGACTTTTGACATTTGTCACATATCTTATGTTCTTATGTCACTTGAATAACGTTGGATCAATATTCATTCTAACTCCTTAACAGCATTATGTAATGTAATATCAGGTGGGATAACTGATTCAATTGCTTCAACAGACAATTGATTCTGTTCAGCTGGAAGAATCCCAATCAACCTTCTGTAGCTAAGTGGGAACGTGTTCCCCTATGTTATGTCAGATTGGAATCAATCAAATTCTTTTCTTTGGAATTTTGGAAGAAGTCATTACAATTCTAAAGTAATCCTGGCAGGCCTGTACTGAACCTTTTAATTTTATTTGCTCTTTTGTTTTATAGGAACAATTACTTTTGATCGGGTTCAATATCTCTCTGAGTCAGGCGTGGGTCAAATGCTAAATTTCATGGATTGTCTTCAGAACATAGTATTGAATATTTTTAATGGTTTGTGCCTTGATGTCGAGTACTGAGCCTTGTTCTTAAAGAATTATATATATATATATATATATATATATATATATAGTGCAAAAATTTTAGGCAGGTATAAAAAAATGCAATGATGTAAAGTAAGAATGCGTTCACAAATATAAATTCTAATTGCTTATTTTTATCAGTTTGCAAAATGTAAAGTGAGCTAACAGAAGGAAAATCTTAAGTCCAATCAATATTTGATGTGACTACCCTTTGGCTTCAAACCAGCATCAATTCTTATACTACGCCTTTAATGTGGCTAGTGACATTCTTTTATATATTCTATAATTCTGTAGTACCCTGTGACCCTGTAGTTAGGATATAGCGGGTTGGGTAATGGATGGATGGATGGATGGATAATTCTGTAGTAGCCACTGTAGTATTTTGGGCTAGTAACATTTGAGAATCAAGAGACTCCGAGCAAATAAACAAGCTGGTTAAAGAAAGCACACTCAGTTATGGGACTCACTCTCAACCTACTGGAAGTAGTAGAGAATGAATATATAATATAGTGCCTTTCATATCTATCTATCTATCTATCTATCTATCTATCTATCTATCTATCTAT
>JANRMT010062791.1:162267153-162281169 GCA_026402145.1 Polypterus bichir lapradei | reverse complement strand
TATCTATCTATCTATCTATCTATCTATCTATCTATCTATCTATCTATCTATCTATCTGTCTGTCTATGCCCTGTCCAAAACGGAGTGTAGAGAAACTAAGAAGGAGTCCTGTGAAGTGGATCGAAAAAGAAAAACTGAACAAATGTCAAGGATAGAGCCTAGGTTGCTGGATACGCGGGGCGAAGCGCCGTGAATTCCAACTACAAGTACCAAAGTACTTTGTACACCGTTCTTAAACTCCTCTCTCTGCTTACATCTATTGGTTGAGCTACAGACTATATGCTAATTACTTATATTGGCCCGCCCAACTAGTGCCAACTCAGCTTTGTCTAAAGTGGAACGACAGCAGCCAATCTGTATGCACCATGTCTGGACTCCTCCACCGTGATTGGTTCGTGCTGTAAACAGAGACGCGCAGAATGGGAATTGTCAGCCTCAACCCACCCCCTCACAGCAGAAGGGGATGGAATGGAATTGTGGAGATGGAAGGAATTTTGCACAAATGGACTAACTACTTATCGGGTGAGTTTTTCAGTCCACTCTTATTTTGTATCACTCGCTGAAAATCGTCTGCTGTCGCGCCATAGGGTAGAGATTATAAAAAAAGAACAAGAAAAAAAAGTGTCGCGTGGCATCCACCACCGCCTCTCTTCCTGCGTTTTAGTCCCCAAAAAGTTTGTGGTTGTACAGCTGTAGCGGATTGATGCGGGAAAGAAAACGTGAAACTCTGTTTGTGTGAGGACTGCCCGCACTCTACGGTCGTACCGGACTATGGTGATATTTCATCGGGGAACAGCACCTGCTAGCTTCATTTTTGATGCTCGTTTGAAACTCCGCAAATACAAATTTATTGAGTGATGAGTATTTTAAATAACAGACAAAAGGCTTGTAAATGACAAGTTCATAAACATTTTAGTGCAACCGAAGTGATTTTTTACGTCACTTTTGCTGGTAAAGTGGCTTTTACGCTTCACAGATAAAACAACACGAGTGAACTTCTCGCCATGCATCGTTTCCTATCTTTATTTTACTGGGCACGTATGCAAGGTGATATATTATATAATGGTAGTTCACTGCAGTTCGTCAGTCTAAAGTAACAAGCACTAATAAGAATTCTAATGAAGTAGTCGAAGAAGATGGGCACATCTTAATAACTTGTAATGTATTCCATCCATTCGTCCACCCATCATCTAAACCGGCTTGTCCGGTGGCAGGCGTTTTCCAGTAAAGTTGGGCCCACAAAGTAAACCGCATTTATAAACCGATGTTTTCAAACAAGTTATATCAATTGATTCAGTGAAACGTATTTATTTATTTAGTATATTTGTCGTCTGTCTGGTCGGACTAGCCCGGTTTCAAACACCGCACATCTTTTGTACAGGATTTGTGTTTTATTCTTTGCTGCGCTCCCATCACTTCGTACAGCGTTTACACGTTCTCCTCGTATTAAGAGTACGTTTCCCTTCGGGTTCTCCCACTCTTCTGCTAGGTTGATTGCTGATTTCGGATTGGCCCACTGTGGATGTGTGCGGGATTTATCCTCAAGATCAACATGACGCCCCAATACTGTCGGGACCCTAACTGGGATTAGGCACATTTGAGAATATTATGTTCTTCCCTGACATTGTATTTCCTATTTAAATTCCATTTACAGCGCACTCATACTTGCTCATTAGTCGTTTGTATGTCTTCTTCATCCTTCTACATTTCCAGTCTTTCCACCTACGACTGTCACTGCGTTTTCGTATACACGTGTATTGGCTATTGCGTCCTTTTCCCATAATATGGAGAACTTTTTTGAAGACAAAGATATAAATTAACACATAAACAGAATGTACTGCGATATGTGACAATAAATGAATAAACAATAAAACATGGTATGTATCAGAAAAGATTTGTAAAAATTGTTTTGTTTCTTGTTACCTTATATTTATTTCTTAATTTATTTATTTCAGTGATACCACACGCAACATGAAATAAGCCTCGAATTTAATTCAATTTAATTCTACAAAGTCCAAATTCATCATTAGTAGTTTGCATCTGATATGTCCGTTGTAAATGTGACACTGTCTGCTCTACCATTGATTCACCAATCAAAACACAGTACTCTGTAGAGCCCGCCCTCTCATCTTTGATGAGTGAAAGTGGCAGTTTTCATTCCTGAGCTTATTTCAACTTGTGTGTGTATCACTGAAATAATTAAGAAAGATTTAAATAAATACATTAAGAAATAAGCAAAAAAAATCTATATTTTGTGACACATTATTTATACTCACATTCCAGACCAGACCAGAGATTGTAGTCCATCTAGGGACCATGGAGACCAGTGGTGGTTTCCAGAATCCCTTTCTTTCCTTGGCCATCTTTATTGCTGCCCATTCCTTGATGTCATCAGTCCATCTCTGTGCTGATACTCCTGTTCACTGTTTCTTTTTCTCCCTATCATCAATATGATTAGCCTTTTTTCTCCCATCCTGCATATGTGCCCAAAGATAACATTCCAGGTTGTTGTTTGTTTATTGTCATGTTTCACAGTTCTTTTATTTATCTGCATATTTATTTATTCATTCATTTGTTCATTTATTTAATTTTGTCTGAAATATTCCTCCATATCCCCAGTCCTACTTGCACTCTCTGTTCTCTTTTTTTTTCTCTCCCTTTGTGTACAGTACATTTCACTTTTTTTTCATAATGCTTATTATTCTGTCTGGGACACTTCTTTCTTTCTTTCTTTCTTTCTTTCTTTCTTTCTTTCTTTCTTGATATAATTCACCAATCTACCTTAAAAAAGTGTCATTTTCTGTGTGTCTGTGCATCTGGGTATCCATCCAGTTAGTATGTCTCAGTCATTCCAACAGATGGTGTATTCCACACATTTGCAGTAATAAAATGCATTACATTTGTCATTTCAACAGATGGTGCATCACATACATTAACACTTCTTTTACAAATTCCTTACCAAAGGTCATGTAACAGAGACAAGTATATTGCATTTGTTATTCCAATAAATGGTACATCACAAACACTAACACTCCATTTACAAATCCCATACCAAATGGCATATAACAGAGATGTGTGTTGCAACAGTTGGTACATCACAAACATTAATTCTGCTTTTACACCTCCCACACCAAATGGCATAAAGCAGAGACAAATGCATTTCATTTGTCATTTCAACAGATGGTGCATTACAAACATTAACACTTCTTTTACTAATCCCATACCAAATGCATTTAACAGATGTGTGCTACATTTGTCATTTCAACAGATGCTGCTTCCCAAAAATGAACACCATTTTTACGAATCCCATACTAAATAACATATAACAGAGATAAATGCATTGCATTTGTTGTTTCAACAGATGGTGCTTCATAAACACTAATACCACTTTTATGAATCTCATACCAAATGGCATATTACATAGACATAAGCCTAGATTTTTTTATTCTAACAGATGCCACATCACATTTGTACTGATGCATTTTATTACTACAAATATTTGTGATGTGCCATATATTTAAATAACAAATGTAATGCATTTTATTACTACATGCATTCCAAAACACATTCCAAAAGGTGGCACATTGTAAATGTTAACTCTGAGGTCTACATGGATTAGTTTGATTTCAATCCCTCTTAGACAGGTAGCACAGTTAATTTCTAGTATAAACTGTCTGTAAAATTCCAAATTAAATAATGAAATATAAAACATGCAGACTTTGTACATATATACATACAATCGGTGAATTTTGTAAATGTTATATACAAATGATATTAAAGGGCTGAAATAAATGAAATTACATAGAGACTCAAGGCTTTACAATAATGTTTTGCCAGAATATTTTTTATTCTCCCAATGTATTACTATAATGAGCAAGTTCAATTTTAAACTGTGTAAAGTTAGGCATTTTCTTGGACCATTTACATTTAAGAATGTCTTTAGTACTAGGGTGTTGTACAGTGTTAGCCATTATGGATGTAATGAGAAGTCAAGCAAAATGACACCTTTTATTGGCTAGCTAAAATATGCAAGCTTTCGAGGTAATATCTTGCCTAAAGAAGGGGCCTGAGTTGCTGCGAAAGTTTGCATATTGTAATCTCTTTAGTTAGCCAATAAAAGGTGTCATTTTGCTTGACTTCACATTACATTTATGAATGTGAAAATTTATCATAAATAAGGAATACATTTAGGATATTCCACCCCTAATATTCCAAATTCTCATTATGAAAGACCAATACAGCATTTCTTTGTCCTTTAAGGTAATATTAACACCTGTAATCAGTCCTTTGTAAAGAAAGGTTCAAGATCACACATCCAAAATGTAGTTAACAATACTCTTCTCCTCAGAGTTACTAAATCAACCTCCGTTTTCAACCTCACTATCATGAGGTTTGCAGAGTAAATGCAATGAATAATTTTGAAAGAAATCTTGTGGATTTAATTGTTAATAGCAAATCTCCTGCAGATAGTACAGCATGTGTTTCCTGCCACTGAATATCTTCAAAAGGAGAAAGTCAAAAACCTTTAGCTGAAGCAGGAGTTGTGCATATCTGGCAAATGTATCTAAGATACTTCTTGTTTCAATTGTATGTGTTATATGTTAATACCTTCTAGCATCAGATTTGAGTCAGTATTTAGCTTTAAATCCACAATGGCATTTTGTAATAATTGGATGTGCCCAGAAGTCCTGGTGTCAAATACAGTTGCATATTCTTTAATTGATTTTGTAAGTCTGTACAAATCCTAAAGAGAGATGTAAATCGCTGTTATTATGAAGTAATTGTGTAACCAATACAATGTCATTTTTAAATCAATTGCTCTTCTCATTTCTGTTTCCATTTCCTGCCTTCTTTTCTCTTGTAACCTTTTCTCCTATTTTCCTAACATTTTAATTTCAGCTTTCTCTATTGTGGTGCCTCCATTTCTTGAATATTATTCTTTTTTTTTTCCTTCATCCCTACTGGCATCCCCCCCTTTCACTTGCAGGATGGCAGCCTCGCTATTTTGTCCTGGATGGTGCCATCCTGTCCTACTACGACTCTCAAGATGACGTTGGTAAAGGAAGCAAAGGGAGCATTAAAATGGCAGTGTGTGAGATCAAAGGTGAGTATTTCTGATCCCGTTTGGTTCTTTTTCTCTCTCTAGGTGTTTTCTCACCAGAGAGCAGACACTTTATTCCTGAACCCTCTTGAGGTGCCACCACCTTTTGCTCCTTTCACGTTTGCAGCGCGGGTCCCGTTTGACTCTGATAAGATCCCGTGTGTTCACAGGTGTCGCCCGCGTGACTCCACCCTTCGGTTCTTTTATGCCCCAGTTGCAGTTTATCTCCTTATCACTCGTCTCTGCCTTTGCGTCAGGGCATTTCCATGGCAACGGCAGCCCATACCTGACCAGCTCCCATAACCCCTCAGGCACGAAAGCAGGAAATTTCTCTCCTGCTGTCTATGGAATGTGGACGAACTGAAGCAGAAAGTCAGTAGAGCCAGTTGGAGCTCGTGGGCGACGGCCTCACCTGGCGACGGGTGAGCAATGCAGTGCATTCTTCTTTCAGCCTGGCTGAACGGGATGCCATTGTCTAATGATCCAACACCCTCGGATTTCCTCAGACAGCTATATTTAAGAATAATTACAGCTTATACCATTTTTTGTGTTTGTTTTTGACAGGGAAGATTCAACCTGTTTTTCAGTTTTCTAGCTGGCGTTCTCCCAAGTCCCATTCAGTACAGATCACACAGAAGATACTGTACATTTGGTTGGTGGCATGGAATAACATAACGGGGTGGAAAAACTCGAAATCCTTGAAAACCACAGAGGCTCAATTGGTTACATTTCTTTTGTTTCTCGTCCAATTGGAGCACAGGAAGGTAAAGTGACTTGCGTCTGGTCACACAGAGTCAGTAGCCCAAATTTTAGGGCTTGAGATCAGTCAGTCATTATCCAGCCCGCTATATCCTAACTCCAGGGTCACAGGGGTCTGCTGGAGCCAATCCCAGCCAACACAGGGCGCCAGGCAGGAAACAAACCCCGGGCAGGGCGCCAGCCCACCTCAGGGCACACACACACACTAGGGACAATTTAGGATCACCAATGCAGCTAATCTGCATGTCTTTGGACTGTGGGAGGAAACGCATGCAGACACGGGGCGAACATGCAAAATTCACACAGGAAGGGCTAGAAGTCTGAAGCCTTAATTACTTCACTACAAACCCACCCCCCCTACCCCCCTCCCCCCAAAATAAGTACAGAGTCGGCCAGTGTTTATTGTCATGGTTTGAGATCAACGTCTTCTGTTAATGAGATTTTCTGCTGACGGAAGTTAGTAGTGGATGTGTTGTATGCCTCAATGTGAGATAGCGCTTAGTATAGCGCACAGGAATAGACTCAGTTGCTTTCTTCTGCAATCTCTCGTGTCAAATTTAAATGTTGTAAAATAAAAATATTGATATTAAAAAATAGATATTAAAGTTACATCAAAATGGCAACATGGGAGTGTTCTAAGAAGGTCACAGACAACGTGACTACAGACCCACATTGTATGGTAAAACTCATCAGAAAATTCAAAAGACTTTGTTGGACAGTCATCTTATCCAAAGATCTTGACCAGACATTGTTCTCCTCTCTTGTTAAATGAATCTTAGCCTGAAAAGGTTTATTAATTTTTTACATTTAAGATTTCTCACTTAAAGATTTACTAATGTTGTTTCTTGTCCTCGTGTGTATATAAACACAGGGAACTCCAGTCTCTGTATTACATCTCGCCTGAAGAAGGGGCCTGAGATGCGTAATCTTTTTAGTTAGCCAATAAAAGATGTCATTTTTCTTGACTTCTCACTCATTTTTAATGTAGACTATCTAACCATTTTGTTTTAATTGTACATAAGATGAAATACCCCACACTTTAACTTAAAGATATTTAGAACTATGGGTCACAATCCAAAATAGGTCATGGGGTACTACCTTTTGGGTAACTCAGGGTCGAGAGTGGTTTGCGATGGGTTGCTGTGGTTAGTTTAAGCCAGGGGTCCTCAATCACAGTCCTGGAGGGCTGCAGTGGCTGCAGGTTTTTGTTCTAAACCGGTAACTTGCATGCCAATCATTTAATTTCATGGCTTGTTAGTGCTTTAACTCTGCTATGTCAGGTGATTCTCATATCCTAGATTTTCTTCCCCTTTCTAAGGATAACATCCAAATGATTTGAAGGCTAAAATGAATGAGTAATTCTCAGTCCTTCACTTTTTTCTCTTCACTTTCCTTCCAACTATTTAATTAAACCCAATAGTGCATAATAAATACACACAGGTGTAAATGGTAACAAGCTAAATGGAGAAATGCTGGTCTCTTTTGTCATTTGCATGTTATTGCTAATTAGGAGCAATTAAAAACCAAGAATACGGCTGTTTAAAACTAAAATAACCAATAAGGGTTCAAAATCTTAACGAGCGACACAACTAAAATGAAGCAGAAGTGTCACTTGAGCAATAAGTGCTTCTTATTAAGCAATTGGGTTGGAGCAAAAACCTGCAGCCACTGCGGCCCTCCAGGACTGTGATTGAAGGCCCCCTGGTTTAAGCAATCGACATCGCTCTGCTGATTGACAGTTGGCGGCAGGTCTCCCCCATGCTATGTATGTTGGTGCCATTTCCCCAAGGGGGATAGTCCCCTTCACTATGACTGTCCGTGGGCGATGCTCAAAGTGGACTCCCCCTGCCCCCCCCTTTTTTTTTTCTCAAAACCAACTAAGAAGGGCAAGATTGAGTCATGAGAATAAAAAGTTTAATAAAAACGGCCATAAGAACCCCACCAATCACAAGGAAAGTTGACTTCAAAGAAAGTTAAAAAAAATCATTGAGACAATAGCAGAGAAAAGAATAAATCATATCAACAGTATGCTGCTAAATACAGGATAATTATGGAATATTGGAAATCAGAATATCATCAAACACTCCTGTATATCAATAGATATTTGGTCTGTCATATACAGCAACCAATCCTCAGCATGCAATAGAGAATGTTACATTAAAATACATTTCTCACAAAATGTCAAATTTGTTGTACTTCCAACAGATGACTTAGTTGGTCTTCTATTCGCTCACTCACTTCACATTTCATTTGTTTGAGTACCACAAATGAAGTAATTGAGAGGAATGATGAAGAATTTCAGGGGAGCAAATCTTAAAAAAATAAGTCAATTAAAATGAAAGGAAATGGAGTTAATTAGCTGAAAAAACTGCTCACAAATTAAGAAAAGGGTTAGAATAAAAACCTGCAGCCACTGTGGCCCTCCAGGACCGGACTTGGGGACCCCTGTTCTAATATACTCCTTCCTAATCCAGTCTACCCTCATGACTCCGACTCTTCAACTTTACCGTCATGTGTCCATCGCATAATGAAGGTATAGTTAATGAAATTCTTACTTACTTTAGAACAGGTGACAAAAGTACAATACACAAAAATAAGTATACAGTAGTAAGCATGCAACATAAACAATCAACTGCAACAAAAACCATCTGCGAATATCGTGTAGATCCCCCTTGTGCTGTTCCATGGAGGCATGGACTCCACAAGACCTCTGAAGATGTCCTGTGGTACCTGCACCAAAACATAGAAGTGCTATAAGTTACAAGATGAGGATGCCATGGAATGGACTTGTGTCTCCAGCACCTCCTACTGATATTCGATGTCATGTCCCAAGATACCCATCAGCACCCAAAAGTCACAGGGTAACTGTAAACCGTGGATCATGAGAACCACCTTGAGTGCCGAGATTCCTCAAGGTCTACTGGGTGGTTTGAAACTGTTTTTTTTATAGGAAGTTAGAAGACTTCTGTCATAGTTCTTGTTGAATGTTACAAGACCCTCTGTTAAACACAATGTTCTGATCAAAGGCAGGTCAAGTCAGTTTTACTGTCCTGTGTCCATCTTCTTCTTTCGGCTGCTCCCATTTAGGGGTCATCCCAGTGTATCATCCCTCTCCATCTATCTCAGTCTTTGACGTCATTTTCTGCTACGCCGCCTACTTTCACGTCCTCTCTCACCACATCCTTGAACCTCCTCTTTGGCCTTGCTCTTTTCCTCTTGCCTGGCGGTTCTATCCTCAACATTCTTTTCCTGATGTACCCCTCGTCTGTCCTCTGCATGTGCCCAGACCACCTCAATCTAAACTCCCTCATTTGGTCACCAAACTGCCATGCCTGTGTTGTCCTTCTAACACAGGGATCCCCAACTCCAGCCCTAGATGGCAGCAGTGGCTGCAGGTTTTCATGCTAACCCTTTTCTTAATTAGTGACATGTTTTTGCTGCTAATTAACTTCTTTTGAATTCATTTTAATTGATTTGCACGTGAAGACTCAGACCCCTTCATTGTTTCCTTTTTCCTTAATTAGCAGAGAAACAATAATGAGATACAAAATGAGCCAAAACATAACCAGCACACTGTGTCCATCATACAAGATCTGAAAATAAAGAAAAATGAAGGTCTTAGGAATGTTGATCTGCTCAGGTCCACAAAACATTTGAACAGCACTCTTAGAAAAGAGAAAATCAACAATTTAGGAAATGCCTGCTATTGCACAATGAGAGGAGCAACAAGCCATGGAATTAAAGAACGAGTTTAACAACAAGAACAGCACCTCATTAAGCAACTGGTTGGAGTTTGAGGCCCTGACTTAGTTGGTCTCCTATTGGCTCACTCACTTCACATTTCATTTCTGTTTGGGTGCCACAAATGAAGTAATTGAGAAGAATGAATAAGAAATTCAGGGAGACAAATCTTAAAATTTAAGTCAATTAAAATGAAAGGAAAAGGAGTTAATTAGCCGCACGAACTGCTCACAAATTAAGAAAAGGGTTAGAATGAAAACCTGCAGCCACTGTGGGCCTGCAGGACTGAATTTGAGGACCCCTGCTCTAATATACTCCTTCCTAATCATGTCTACCCTCATGACTCTGACTCTTCAACTTTACCGTCATGTGTCCATTGCATAAAGAAAGTAATGTTAATGAAATTCTTACTTACTTTAGAACAGGTGACAAAAGTACAATACACAAAAATAAATATATGGTAGTAAGCATGCAACATAAACAATCAACCGCAACAAGAACCATCTGCGAATATCATGTAGATCCCCCTTGTGCTGCTTCATCGAGGCATGGACTCCACAAGACCTCTGAAGATGTCCTGTGTGGCACCCTCACCAAGACGTTAGCTGGAGATCCTGTAAATACTGTAAGTTACAAGGTGGGGATGCCATGGATTGGACTTGTTTTTCCAGCACTTCCTACTGATATTCGATTGGATTGAGATCTCGGGAATGTGGAGGCCAGGCAAACACCTTGAACTCTTTGTTATGTACCTTAAACCATTCCTGCTCAGTTTTTGCTGTGTGGCCAGGAGCCTTATCCTGCTGAAAGAAGGCCACTGCCCTTTGGGGAATACCGTTGCCATGAAAGGGTGTAGATGGTCTCCAGCCATCTTTAAATAGATGGTATGTGTCAAAGTAACATCCACATGAATGCCAGGACCCAATGTTTCCCAGCAGAGCATTCCCTGGTGCATCACGCTGCCTCTCCTGGCTTGACTCTTTCCCATATTGCAGCCTGCTGCCATCTCTTCTCCAGGTAAGTGACACATACACATGTAGCTGGCCACATGATCTACAACAGAGGTTCTCAAACTCGGTCCTGAGGATCCCCTGTAGCTGCAGCTTTTTGTTCCAACCGGATTCATAATCGGTGATAACAATTACTAATATAGTGGAGCCTCGGGTCACGAACGTCTCAGAACACGTACAGATCGAGTTACGACCAAAAAGTTTGCCAAATTTTTGCATCTTTTCATGACCACACACTTGGGTGACGAACAAGCCAGTTTCCCTTCCGGTTCGCATGCACCGTTGATTTACGCACGTGTTCAGTCTCTCCCTGTGCAGTACATTGTTCTCAGTCAGACGTGCATCGCGCAGAGGGACTTTACCTCAAAACTGTAATCTCCTCTCTCCTCTGTGGATATTTTTTTATATGTGAAGACTCCGTCTATCGTTGTATCTGACCCCCTGTAAACATTTAATTATGGGTTTTTCCAATTTCTTTGTTCTTTCCGCTCTCCCGGGCTTCTTTTCATGTGCGTACTGGGAACGTCCCACAGGGTCAGCCTTTTGGAAAGTTATGTCACAGAGTGTGTCATCTGTCCTCTTCCATGACTCCTCAAGTCTTCTGGGCCTTTCTGCTCTTTCTTTTTTCACTTTCCAGCAAGCCACAGAGTTGGCCTTAGCCTGTTGTTGGAAAGCCCCTAATTTTCAGTCACTCATTTTTTGGTTGATGTTATGAGAGTTATCTGCTGAAAGAACAGTCAGCTGCTGTATTTCAAATTGGCAGTGTCATGTGCAGCATGGATGGAAGCCATGGCCTGGGGTCTACATTGTTCTGTGTGTGTGGCAGTGCCTTCCCTTCTGATCCCTGTAGGTCTTGCAGCTTTTCTCCACAATTTCCTGTTTACATAGGGCTTTGGGATGTGTTGGGTGGGCCTGGAGGGATGGGTGTTTTTCCTTTATAATGAACATTAGAACACAGCTATACCCAGCGTCCCCTCCAGTGGACCACATGGTATCAGCTACAATCTCGGCACGTCCCATTGATATTGCAATCTGGATGATGCCAACCCATGACCAGCTCAACCTTGCAAAGACAGATCTTCTTTTTATCCCAGCTTATCCAGCTATTTGGCACCCTATCTCTATTCAGCTTGGTTCATTATCACCAACACCTGCCAAGTTGGTGATGATAGATGATCATGGTCCTTCAAGGCTCATGTTGCTATAGTCTCCAAGTCTTGCAGATTCACGCTGTACAATATCCACAAGATCAGACCATATCTGAGAGAGTATGTGGTATCTGGTCTGGTCTCTGTCACGACTGAACTACTGCAACTGTCTGCAGTCGAGAGTCCCTGTATGTGTCACCAGGCCACTGCAGATGATTCAACATGCAGCAGCAGGTCTGGTGTTCAACCTGCCTCTTTTTAGGTCACCACATTGACTTCCTGTAGCAGCACACATTAAGTTTAAATCCTTGAAGGTGCTCTACAGGGTGGTCAGTGGGTCAGCGCCTATATAAATATATGGAGGCACTTCTGAGGTTCTCTGCTCCTTCTTAACCACTCAGGTCTGCTGATGAAAGATGTCTAGTGACGCCACCTCTGCGTGATATCAAATCTCAGTCCAGACTCTTTTCTTGTTTAGTTTCTTGGCAGGTGGAGCATGAGAACAATCTGGACGAGAACAGGCCATTCAGCCCAACAAAGCTCGCCAGTCCTATCCTCTTAATTCTTCCAAAAAAACATCAAGTTGAGTTTTGAAAATCCCTAAAGTCTTACTGTCTACCACACTACTTGGTCACGTATTCTAAGTGTATGTGGTTCTCTGTGTAAAGAAAAACTTCCTAATGTTTGTGCAAAATTTCCCTTCACAAGTTTCCAACTGTGTCCCCGTGTTCTTGATGAACTCATTTTAAAGTCACCGTCTCGATCCACTGTACTAATTCATTTTATAATTTTAAACACTTCAGTCAGGTCTCCTCTTACTTTTCTTTTTCTTAAACTGTAAAGGCTCAGCTCTTTTAATCTTTCCTCATAACTCATCCCCTGCAGTCCTGAATCAGCCTAGTCGCTCTCCTCTGGACCTTTTCTAGTGCTGCTGTGTCCTTTTTGTAGCCTGGAGACCAAAACTGTACACAGAACTCCAGATAAGGAACCCACCTCCATTCGGAACTTCTGACTCCCTCAAGATGTTTAAGAAGTGTTTCGTGACTCACTCGTTTGGTGAATTTCTGTCATGTGTTGTAAATTGTAACTCGCTTATATTTTGTTTGGAGTTCTTCACTTGTGGTAATCAACTTTGTAACCTTGCCCTGTTCCCAAACAGTAGCCCTTCCTATTGACCTAAATTGTCCAAAATAACATCAAGTCAATGATTTTAATTGTTGTAACTGTTCAGTAGTGATTTGCACTCTGCTATTGGCGTATATTTCTTTTAATAAAAGAAACTGTCAGACTGAGGCCTAGTCCACACATACCTGGGTAATTTTTAAAACTTTTCCTCCTTCATTCTTAAAAAAAATCCCATCCACGCGCACACTGTTTTTTTTTTTTTTTAAATCTCCATCCACATGCAATCCACTGTCAAGTGTGCCCAAGTGGACTGTAATTGCTTCACACACTCGCCTTACTATCTTGACACCCCAAAGGCGTTTGCCGTCTTGTGTAATCTCGCCTTGTTGCGGAGGCAACTTTTATAACAACACTGACGGGTGGTCTCATTACAGTTGTCTTTCCTTCGATGTGCAGGTGAAGCTGCTCATTCAAAGACAACAGGGATGTCCTTGACACAGGAAAACTCTCTCGCCATTCTTCAGGAACAACCACTTCATTCTCAAATTTGTCCCACCAATGAGAGGTCTGACTGGGTCTCGTCCAAAAGTGGCGCTGTTGGGGCTGGGTCAGTGTCGTCGGAGTGTTCATTGTGGCAATGACCTCCGTAGCGCATTCCGATGCTTCTATAGTAATAAAGTAATCGTACGTTTTAGTGTAACCATGTAAAAAGTCCCGTTAGCATAGATAACACCAACACTACTTTAGCTATGCCTGCCACTGTACGAAACGCCTCACGTAAACAAAACAGATAATGGTGTACACACTGACATTACAAGCCAAAAATTCCGCTACATGTAGACAGGAAATATGGAGTTTCTAAACATCTCCACCCTGGAAGGAGTTTTCAAAAGGTCCGTTCACACTATGCGACTCTTCAGTTCCACCCGGGGGGGTAAACATTAACATTATACAAAATTATTGTCTGTTATATCTGTATTTTTATCACTCTTTAATTTAATATTGTTCTTTACGTATGCTGCTGCTGGACTATGTGAATTTCCCCTTGGGATTAATAAAGTATCTATCTATCTATCTATCTATCTATCTATCTATCTATCTATCTATCTATCTATCTATCTATCTATCTATC
>JANRMT010062791.1:162245195-162258327 GCA_026402145.1 Polypterus bichir lapradei | reverse complement strand
TATCTATCTATCTATCTATCTATCTATCTATCTATCTATCTATCTATCTATCTATCTATCTATCTATCCATTATATAGTGCCTTTCATATCTATCTATCTATCTATTGTATAGTGCCTTTCATATCTATCTATCTATCTATCTATCTATCTATCTATCTATCTATCTATCTATCTATCTATCTAATAACTCTGAGATGGTAAGCAAGGATGAGGATCAAGAGGTCACCTCTAAATCAGCCCCCAGAAAGAACTGAGGAAGTAGTGATAGTTAATAACAAAAATTGTTAGAGGGGCTGATGCACAGGTTTGCTTTTCAGAGACACAGGTGGGATAGCTCCCTGGGCATGTGGATAGGCTCCTGCTCAGAGTAGGGGTAGATTCAGTTGACATTTGCCACTTTGGAACAAACAGCATAGGTAAGAATTGTGTAATGAGTGAACATACATTTATGAATGTATTGCACAGTTTAAGAATTTTTCCAATGGCTAGGATACTTTTTCCTTGAATCTTATATTCTTGGTGTGTGTTATTTTTTTTGTTTTGTTGCTACATTAGGTATTTTAATAATTCAATTTATTTGTTTGTTGTTTATTATTTTTATCACAATGCTGTCTTCTTGATGGCCACTATCGTTTTATGATTAAGTAGCTAAGACCGAGTGGCTCGGTGGCACAGTGGGTAGCGCTGCTGCCTCGCAGTAAGGAGACCTGGGTTAACTTCCCGGGTCCTCCCTGCGTGGAGTTTGCATGTTCTCGCCGTGTCTGTGTGAGTTTCCTCAGGGTGCTCCGGTTTCCTCCCACAGTCCAAAGCCATGCAGGTTAGGTGAATTGGCGATCCTAAATTGTTCCTAGTGTGTGTGTTTGTGTGTGCCCTGCGGTGGGCTGGTGCCCTGCCTGGGGTTTGATTCCTGCCTTGCGCCCTGTGTTGGCTGGGATTGGCTCCAGCAGACTCCCGTGACCTGTAGTTAGGATATAGCGGGTGGGATAATGGATGAATAGATGGATAGCTAAGACCAGATTGCTGGGGACATACGCCGAAGGTCACACCATCATGATATCATCATTCGTGACAGAATTTAAACCCTCTTTTTGGGATGTGCAATTCTCCGACTAAACTACAGCAGCATCTCTTGCTTTAAAAGTCTCTTTGGTTTTCATCTCAATGTGTTACTGGAGTTTGACTTTCACTTTGCACATTGGGCTCAGATGCTTCTCTCTGACTGATCTCCTGGTTACACCTTTTTGCTGTGTCTCTCTATGTTTCGCTCTGTCATTCTGTCCCTCTTGTTTTCCTCCTTTCTCTATCTGTCTGTTTTATAATCAATACAGGTCAGCGGTCAGTTCTGTAAGACACATTGGTTGATTTGGGAGACGTGACCTGGCTGCCTTGTCTTTTTTTCATTCCCCTAATTTGACAGGCCACCTGTCAAGTTAAATACATTTCTGAGATGAAGAGGAAAGGTAACATTGTGGAAGACAGATAAATGCAAGGTCACTCATACAGAGTAATTGGCGTAGTTGGCAGGATTTAGAAAGCTTAGTAAGTTAAGCTTCTTGAGATACTGGAAAATCCAATACCAGAGAAGTAGTTCTGTATCTGCTATAAGAAAGCAAGAGGCCAAAAATAGGGTGGAAATCCATTAGTAATATTAGAAAATTCAAGGAGCGGATTTTAATTTTTGGCTTCTTTATTTTTGTATTTATCTTTAGAAAATGACTGAGGCATCATCTTTGTTGAAAGAGACTTGCCACCAGTTTTTAGGCTCCTTGGAGGAATGCATGTGCATTGCCGACAGATGCGTGGCTGCTGATCTTCTCCAGCCATCGCCACCGGAGTCCCTAGTCTCTCCTGTACGCCTCAGCTTAAGACGGGTAAGTGTTTTTGGCAATTTAGTTGTTTCATATTGTCGTGCTTTATTTATGTTTTTAATGCTTGTGTGCTCTCTTCCATGTCTTCATACAGATGAGACGATCTGCTAGTCACGCTGGAGCTGTTCCCGCTGACAGGTGAGTTGGAAGTTAAATCTTGCCATGTAAAGGTCTCATCCTAGCACCAAAAAGAGTGACATAAATACTGATTTGGTGGAATTAAAGGTTAAAATCCCAAAGGTGGCAACAACAGTGACCAGTTGGGCACATAATGGTTGGTTTTGTGTAAAATTCTGTATTTTTACTTCTGTTATGTCGGGATTTTATTTGAGACAGTCATGGTTAATTTTTATTTTTTTCTTTGATGATTTCAATCAAGGGCAGCACGGTGGCGCAGTGGGTAGTGCTGACGCCTCGCAGTTAGAAGACCCGGGTTCGCTTCCCGGGTCCTCCTTGCGTGGAGTTTGTTCTCCCCGTGTCTGCGTTGGTTTCCTCCCATAGTCCAAAGACATGCAGGTTAGGTGCATTGACGATCCTAAATTGTCCCTAATGTGTGCTTGGTGTGTGGGTGAGTGTTTCCCCTGCAGTGGGCTGGCACCCTACCCGGGGTTTGTTTCCCACCTTGCGCCCTGTGCTGGCTGGGATTACCTCCAGCAGACCCCCTGCAGTTAGGATATAGCGGGTTGGATAATGGATTTCCATCAATGCGTTGTCATTTTGTCTGTTGATTTCTTAAGTGGTGGCATCATATTTTGGTCATTTTAATACCCATCACCATGTTGTTGAAGGCAACAACACCCATTGCTCTTTTGGTTTGTCATGGATCTTACCCTGGTGCTTTGTTTTTTTTTTTCCTTCATTTGTAATTTGTTTTCTCCGTCCTTCTAAGGTGTTCAGTTAAGTGCTACTTTTGTTAATTGTTTTATAATTGTTAATTATCTTCTAGTTCCTTTCATCAGTTTGATTTATTCGTCATTGTTCTTTATTATTTTTTTTTTATTAATGTGAGGGGCAATACCCCAGATTAGGCAGAGGCCCTCAGGTGCTGCAGTTTGCTCAAGCTGAAGTACCTGGTGTTATGAGTGGCTTCATCTCTTTACATTTTCTCCACTTTTTTGCAGTCATTTCATGCAATATACACTTTACCTCTGTGCCTTTTGACTCTAAATAATTCATGTGTGTTACTATTAGAATTTTTGGATTTATTATTTGAAGTTTGAATTTTTTCACAATGTTCCGCAATGCCAGTTTTGCTTTTGTATGATCATCACTATCTTGAGAGATTAATGTTCCCATTACTATGACAACACTCCCATCATCCATTGGGAGATTGTGATTGTTGACAGTATTTAGGCCAGAATGCACATTTAAAGAGAGTTACGTGCAGCTATTTTTGTTTTAAGGCTTCCTGGTTTGGGAATCCCTGCTTGTTTAAAAGAATCTCTGATTTTTTTTTTGGTTAGTGATTTTTTTGATTGGTGAAATATTGGTTAGACTTTTTGGTGTTTGACTTTTCCACATATTTTTGACCATGTCTTGTTCTCCTGGTCCTATTTCATGACATATTCTGTATGTCATGGAGACCGGAGCAACTGGAGGCTATTTAAACTTGAGACAGCCGTCACATAGATGCAGTGGATTTTATTCTGATATTTATGTTCTTCAGCTCTGTTTTGCATTCCTTGCTGCAGTCTTTCAGTTTCGACCATTAAGCTTGGATTTTTAAACATTTGGATTTTGGCTTTGTAGTTTTATTTGCTTTTGATCTTGAATTTTAGACTTTATTACATGTGAATTTAATTATTTTTAAATATCTACTCTGTTGAAAATCTGAATTCATTTTTTTTTGTTTTCTTTTTGGATTTTTAATCTTTGAATTTGGAATGTAGTAATTTGGATTTTTTGCTTTTTCTTTATTTTGCAGTTTGAATTTTGAATTAGAGATTTGTTATGTTTTGTTTTATTGTTTGATTACTTTAGTAAATGTACTTTGATTGTTAAATAGTTGTGTGGCCAGGGTTTTTAAATGGTTTCCCTCTCTACTTGTGGAATATTCAAAACAGTTGCTACCCAGGTGGTGCGACAGTAAAGACAGACTTTTGCCAAAAACGTTTGGATCCAAAATAAATACCAAATAGCCAAGTGCTAAAACGATTTAAGGTAAACACCAATGAAAGACAAACAAAAGATACCGTTTACATAATGGCTTGGAAAGATCACTTACAAACACTTGGAAATGCATTTTAGATTAGTTGACAAACAAAAAAAAAATAAAGAATGAAGGTAAGTTTGGTGAAAATTGTGGAATGACTTGTGACTAAATTTTGGCTTTAACAAACGACTTCTCAGTGACAAACTCCTGTCTTTTAAAACAGTTAATACAGTGATCCCTCTCTATATCGCGCTTCGACTTTCGTGGCTTCACTCCATCGCGGATTTTAAATGTAAGCATATCTAAATATATGTCACGGATTTTTCGCTGGTTCGCGGATTTCTGCGGACAATGGGTCTTTTAATTTATGTTACATGCTTCCTTAGTTTGTTTGCCCAGTTGATTTCATACAAGGGACGCTATTGGCAGATGGCTTAGAAGCTACCCAATCGAAGCATGTATTACATATTAACTAAAACTCCTCAATGATATACGATATGCTTCCCGCGCAGTGCTTGATTGTTTGCTTTTCTATGTCTCTCTCACTCTCTCTGCGCCTGACGGAGAGGGTGTGAGCAGAAAGGCTGTTTGCACAGAGGCTGTTTGCCTAGAGGATACGGACGCTCCTCTAAAAAATGTCGCTTTATCGTGGTGCTTCGGCATACTTAAAAGCACAAAAGCACGTATTGATTTTTTGATTGTTTGCTTTTCTTAGCGAGTGCTCTCTCTCTCTCTCTGACATTCTCTGCTCCTGACAGCGCTCCTTTGAAGAGAAGATATGTTTGCATTCTTTTAATTGTGAGAAAGAACTGCCATCTCTGTCTTGTCATGGAGCACAGTTTAAACTTTTGACTAAAGGGTGTTATTTCATGTCTAGAGGGCTCTAATAATGTTAACAGTGTGGGAGAGTTTATAAGGGCTTAAAATATATAAAAATAACCATACAAACATATGGTTTCTACTTCGCGGATTTTCATCTATCGCGGGGGGTTCTGGAACGCAACCCCCGCGATCGAGGAGGGATTACTGTATTTTATCTTACAACAGCAATAACCACACTTCTCTGTGCTGCTGAAATTAATCTCTAAGTCTGTCCAACAGGACATGATTACAATAACCAAAGAGTTGAAGGACTAGTGAGTGGAAGGACAACCATCCCTAAAATGGAGAATGTTATCCTACTTACTTTTTTTGGATTCTTTACTTTCAACTATGAAACACTGACCCACCAATTCTCCTTTGAAAGACCCTTTGAAACTAGGTATGGTCAGTGGCTAAAGTGGAAAACAACTGGTGGCACTCCCTGTGGTTTTGGCTTCTTCATCCTCCTCCTACATATATAATGCTCCAGTCCAGTCTCCAACACTAGCTTGGCAAAGGGTTAATGAATCCTACATAAATTTGGAAACTTGATTAGTCAAATTAGGGGTGGGCAATCTTTCCAAAAAATCACATCACGATCCTTTTAACACAAAATCACGATCCACAATCTGAATTACAATCTATCTTTTCAATGTGGCATACACTTAAGAGAATATCCAGACTCAAACTCACCATAACCTAAGTAACACTTTATTTTAAATATCAAACAAAGTTGACGGTTTGAATCCCCGTCACTGCCAAAGAGATCCTACTCTGCTGGGCCCTTGAGCAAGGCCCTTAAACTGTAATTGCTCCAGGGGCACTGTACAATGGCTGACCCTGCGCTCTGACCCCAAGAGGTATGCGAAAACTAACAAATTCCTAATACAAGTAATTTGTATAGGACGAAATAAAGAACAAAAAAAAAAAATTGAATTCAATTTTCTCTCGTTCGCTAGCTAAGCGGAGTTAAGGAACACACACCGAAGCTGCGAGTGAGTGTGGAAGCCCATTGCGTATATCTTGGATCCAATCTAATAAATCAGTACCGCAACCGAAATATGATACGTAGTGAAATGAGAAAAGTCGCAAAATCAACCGGAGTGTTCAAGCAAGTTATATAAAAAAAAACAAATCTAAGTACAGGGGTCCTCGGGTTACAACGTCTCGACATACAACATTTCGAGTTTACAACGCTCACTCCCATAAAAACTTAACAAAAATTGAGACGTGAGAAGGAATAAAGGTAAGGATTTTTTTTACACTCGTTTTTTCTGTTACTACAGTACAGTGTACAGTACAGTATATTTCTGTCCTTTTCCTTTTTCTGCGGCTTAGTTGTGTTTTTATGTTCTAGATTATGATTTTGCAAATGTGTTAGGATAGGTAAGTGACTTAGGCTAGGGTGTGTTTCAACTTACACCAAAATTCGGGTTACATCACTGTTGTAGGAACGGAACTGTGTCATAACCCAAGGACCCCCTGTAGTTACAGTATAAGCAGACATACATACATACAGACAGAGAGACACTGGATTTTATATATTATATATTAGTAAACCTTCAAAATAATGTGGAGTTGAAGTTTCAACAGCATTCTCGGCATTTCTGGAGCTTAGCAGAGCCAAATAACTATAAGAATCTTCACCAAGCAGCTCTGAAAATGTCTGCAAACCTCTGTGAGTGTGCCTTTTCTGACATGAATGTCATGAAATCAAAGTTCAGAACAAGACTGACAGATGAACATTTAAATGACTCCATAAGAGTGAACCTGAGTGGCTCCACTCCACTATACACCTGCCTCTCTTGTTGACTCCATGCAGTGCCAGTGTGACAGATAAGGGTTTGCTTGCACCCTTGTACCCTCAGACCACACATCAGACACCAGATAAAAGTCCAATAATAGGATTTATTATAATAATAAAGTGCACAAAGCACGCTCCTCTCCACAATACTCAATAAACAAATACACTATAATCAATAAACCAATCCTCCACTCCCAGACGCTTAGCCACCCTGCCTCCCAACTCAGCTCGTCCGTCTGGGATGTCCCACAGTCCTTTATAGTCCTTGACCTAGAAGCATTTCACCCTCTCTGTCCATGTGACCTGGAACACTTCCGGGTCAGATAAAAATCCTTCTTTTCTTCACCCAGGAAGCACATCGTTCCCATTGGCCACGTGACTATGACGTACTTCCTGGGCGTAAGGCAAATAGTCTCTGGGCCTCCCTGCAGTGACTCCTGTCGGCCCCCATGGTATCCAGCAGGGCTGTGCATTAAAAGTCTATTGTCCATAATTCCCTGCTGGCATTCGGGGCACCTCTATGCTGCAAGGAGGGCTCCATCTGGCGGCCTGGGGGTACTGGCCGGGATGAACGGCTGGCCATGTACCACACCAGTTATCTCACTAACTAAAAAACATCACACATGCAAATGGATATGTGAAGTGAAACAGTGACATGTAACAAAATGACAAATGAAGAAGTCATATCTGTGGATTTGGAATTGCATTGTTTTGTTTTGACAGCATTCATGTTTAATCCAATAGTGTGAGATACACTAAAAAATGCATACAGACGTACAAAATGCACATGCAGGTGAACTAAATATTTTTTATGATGTTGTTTTAATGCAAAATGTGAGTTGTGGCCACCAACATTTTGTAAATGTTCAGGCAAAACAAGCTTATTCAGAAAACATGAGTAACTCTCGGCCATTTTCATTTTGTAAAAGTAGCTCTTAGGGGAGAAAGGGTTGGAGACCCCTGACATAAACACTATTAGGCAGAAATGATTTTGGAGAGCAATCAAAGCATCCGCCTTTGGAGTTGTTTGTTCTTTTTCTGCATGAGGATTGGCATTGGGTCATGTGTTGTGAGAGGTGCAGTTTAGGGCTGTCAAATCGTATGTCGCTATTTGGATATAATTGTAATACTAGGGTGTTATACTGTGTTAGCCATTATGGATGTAGTGAGACTGTTGTCTCTATTTAAACCATGTTGTAATATGTTAGGGCGGCACGGTGGCGAAGTGGTAGCGCTGCTGCCTCGCAGTTAGGAGACCTGGGTTCGCGTCCCGGGTCCTCCCTGCGTGGAGTTTGCATGTTCACCCCGTGTCTGTGTGGGTTTCCTCCGGGCGCTCCGGTTTCCTCCCACAGTCCAAAGACATGCAGGTTAGGTGGATTGGTGATTCTAAATTGGCCCTAGTGTGTGCTTGGTGTGTGTTTGTGTGTGTCCTGTGGTGGGTTGGCACCCTGCCCGGGATTGGATTCCTGCCTTGTGCCCTGTGTTGGCTGGGATTGGCTCCAGCAGACCCCCGTGACCCTGTGTTTGGATTCAACGGGTTGGAAAATGGATGGATGTAATATGTTACATTTTAGCATGAGTTTCGAGTTGGGAAGTTAAAGTTGATGCGAAGATTGTTTGCATCTCTGACTGACACAGACAACTTGACTACAGACCCACATTGTATGGAAAAACTCTTTAGAAACTTCAAAAGACTCTGTTGGATAGTCATCTTCTCAAAAGATCTTGACTAGACATTAATCTCCTCTTTTGCTAAACTAATCTCAGCCTGGAGAGGTCTATTAATTATTTACATCTAAGATGTTTCACTTAACACTAAAAGCGTATTTATTTTGTTATATTTGTACCTTTTGTGAAAGTGTGTATTTAATATTTGGACTTCAGTCTTCACACATTATACACTTCATGTCTACATTTCGTCAATTATTACTAAAATATGAAAAACATTTCTTTTTTAGTTATGTGTTCAGTATTTCTTACATTTTCTGTCATCCTACACTTATGTGTTCCAGATCGCTGTAGACACGGAACACAAATGAAGTGTATGTATTCCAAATAACGATACATTATTTACCCTCTACAACTCCAGGTACCTCACACCCAGATAAACACATTTGAGCTCTGCGAATTTTGCGATGGACTTAGCTCCATCGGTGGGGGAATGGGATGGCAGGCTGCTTGCTGTTTGTGCTGATTGACACATTTACAAGACAAAAGATGCTGACAGAGAGGTGCGAAGGAATTTAAGGTGGCTCAGGATTACAAGTTTTTTCGTAGGCTTCAGGGATTCTAGTGTTAAAGATTTTCCAATGCTGTCTCTGTCCTGGTGTCTATATAAATACAGGGAATTCCATTTTGTGTATTACATCTTGCCTGAAGAAGGGGCCTGAGTTGCCTCAAAAGCTTGCATATTTTAATCATTCGAATATAAGTGGAATTTATTCGAAAAAGATCTCATTCAAAGGCAAAAGCTGACATTCAATTGTAGAAAAACGGTTGTTTGTTTTACCGGCACGAATTATGGCATTGAGTTACTCCAGATGCGTTGTGCAAAGCCATGGGATGTTACTGGTCTGTTTTTGCACTTTGTTTCCACAATCAGCCTTTTTGTAATTTTGAATGGTTAGCTTCAAATCCAGTCCAGTCAAGTCAAGTGGCTTTATTGTCAGAGCATCCATACACCGTATTGCAGCTTGCAGTGGCGCAAAATAACATTTCCCCAGGACTGTGGTGCAAAAATATACATAAATACTGGACAAGTGTAAGATAGGTACTGAACTGAACTATACTATTAGTAGATAAATAAATAATAGGTAATTAAATAAATAGATGGTAAAAATTTGAAATGATAGTAAAAAATAAATAATAACAGAAACTAATGATAAATACCACAATAGTAGCAGAACTCCTATATATAGATAAGTGCAGGCAGGGGGGCAACACGGAGATCAGAGTCAGACAGCCGAGGGGTAGAAGCAGTTGAAGAACCTGACAGAACTGGTTTAGGTGCTACAGTACCATCTGCCAGATGGAAATGGGGCAAAGAGACCATGGGAAGGGTGGGAGTTATCCTCTAAAAGGCTTATTATCATCACAAGTAAAACTAAAGAGCCAGACCCTTCCCTATTTTTTTGTTTTCCTGTCCCACTGCCCTTGTCGCAGAATATTCTCCCAAGCCAGGAATTCATGCAGAGTCCAAAGCCTTCTGATTTCCTTCAGACTTTATTAAAAGATAACAAAGCCATGCTCAGTCCGCGGGGGCCTGGGTACGCAGACATCTTTATACAAAACTTAACACAGATGAGATACTCAGAGACTCCTGCTTAGGCAAATAGACAACACCCAGAGGTGTTTCACCAGTGTTGTCTGGTCACCCTTCAGTCAGGCCCACTCGGCTTTAGGTTATGCTCATCCATGCCCATTATTTATTATGCTTCAAAAGGCAACACCTTTTGGTATCTTCTAAATATCTATCTAAGTATCATATAAATTACACATAAATGAATGAAAATATATTTAAAATATGCCCGTATAGTGCCTCACTTGGGACAGTGATAGGCAAAGCAGAAGTTTCCTTTCTTTTCAATTTTCTTGTTTTATAGTCATTCAGGTGTGAGTGTGTATATTTATTGATTTACTTAATTATCTACCTATTTAGGTATATATCTATTTAAGGAGCTTCTGTAAAATCCCAAATAAACTTCTGTCCTTTGTCAGGGCAGCAAGGCATAAAAGCAGCTAGGAAATGGAGTTTAAATTCTTATAAGGCACATGTGCTGGCACTGTGCTTTACGAAATTATTATTTTTTACTTTTTACTTGTTGTTCTTCTGTGAAGCATGAAGCTCTTCTGATAATGTTGTTGCATGGGTCCCATTTGTAGCAGCTGGCTGGTGTACTGTGGCTTTGAGAAATGGGGCGCGGGGCTGTGGTGAAGCCCAAGGGGGAACAGGTCGCTCTGTTTAGGAGAGTGGGGTGCTCGTGTGTTCATCTTATCGCAACACACAGGACAAGTAAGTAAGTTCAAATTTGATTATCGAGTGTCAGAATAAAGACACAAAGTCATCACAAAAGTTTGGGGCAGCCACCCACATGATATATCCTGGCTGAAAATTGATTTAAATGATTTTGATACGTTCGTAAGTTGGAGTCCAAAACAGAACTAAAGTCTTTGAGTTAAGATGGCAACTTTTATAGGCTGGCTAAGGAAGTGATGTCATCTCTAGGGCCGGAACCAGAAGTGATGTCATCAGTGGCACCGGAACCTGGTGGGATTTCCCAAGACTGGTGTGCAAGGAATCGAGAGAGATAGTTAATGCACCCCGCCTCCCCCTGGTCTGTGGTGGAATTACAATTACATGGACCCTTTAGCTGCCTCCTACTCGCACGTGTGTGACACAAGTAAACACTTTGGTTAAAAGTAGCCCTTTCTTGCTCAGGGTGCCATTATTAATAATAAGTCTTTTCTGTCTTTTAATAATTTGCAGGAGCTTGTTTATGCTTTGGCTTTTGACTACCATAGTTCTCACTCTAAGAGCCAATTTAGTAAGTTAATGTTCTATAATACTGATATCCTGTAAACATTTACCTAGTTAGGTTAAAACAGTTGGCTTTACAAAGCTTTAGAGAGCACACAGCTAAAGGGCTAATCTTATCATCTCCAAGCCCACATGTAAATGAAATGTTCTCACTCATTTCCTTATCGTTCGGAGCAGACATGTATTCTGTCTTTGTTCCACCTGGCAGTTGGCAAGTCGTGGAGGGCAAGCGGTTTCAACCTGTGACCTGCGTGCTGTTAATTGAAAGTTTATCAAAAAGGAACATTGTTTGAAGCAGAGGACGTGACTGAAGCAGAATGTGAGAAATTTCAGACTTTGAGGACACACAGAAGAAACGTTTTTCCTTCTTTTAAAATTTATGGCTGCGGTGGTGATATGCTGTAGAGAAGAGAGGAATGAAGGTCATTAGGAACAAGACAGAATACATGTGTGTAAATGAGAGGGAGGTCAGTGGAATGGTGAGGATGAGGGGAGTAGAGATGGTGAAGGTGGATGAGTTTAAATACTTGGGATCGACAGTACAGAGTAATGGGGATTGTGGAAGAGAGGTGAAGAAGAGAGTGAAGGCAGAGTGGAATTGGTGGAGAAGAGAGTCAAGAGTGATTTGTGACAGACGGGTATCAGCAAGAGTGAAAGGGAAGGTCTACAGGACGGTAGTGAGACCAGCTATGTTATATGGGTTAGAGATGGTGGCACTGGCCAGAAAGCAGGAGACAGAGCGGGAGGTGGCAGAGATAAAGATGCTAAGATTTGCATTGGGTGTGACGAGGATGGATAGGATTAGAAATGAGGACATTAGAGGGTCAGCTCAGGTGCAACGGTTGGGAGACAAAGTCAGAGAGGCGAGATTGTGCTGGTTTGGACATGTGCAGAGGAGAGATGCTAGGTAGAATGAGAGAAGGATGCTAAGGATAGAAATGCCAGGGAAGAGGAAAAGAAGAAGGCCTAAGAGAAGGTTTATGGATGTGGTGAGAGAGGACGTGCAGGTAATGGTGTGACAGAACAAGATGGAGAGGACAGAAAGATATTGTAATGATTTTTTCCACTACACTTTATTAAGTTTAACTGAAGATTGCAGGACAACCTCAAACTATATATATATAAAAATACCAAAATGCAATCAATTTACAGGAGAACATTCTATAAAAATTAAAATTTTGTTAAGTTTATTGGTTTTTAACCTTCTTCACTTCAGATTACAGACATCACTGATAATCGTTTGAAAGCTCGTTTACTGCTCTTTCAATCCTAGCATGAATTTTCACAAAGTTATTCAAGCAGTTTAGAATGATCGATTTTGAATACACTGCTGACATCGCAACTCATTAAGTCCGATTACAGTACCATTTTTCTCTTGCAGTATTCTTGAATGATGCTGCGAAAGTGTAAATCCGATGCAAGTGCTGGCAATGCATCAAAGAAAACAATTACAGTGTTAAAAGTTATCATAATGTTAACTCACAAATGAGGGTTAACCTTTAATCATTATCCTTTTTGTTTTTTTTCTGTCTAAACTCTTTTAAGAACTGTTTCCTTAATTTTTTTACAGTACTCTGCAGTACTATATGAACATAGTTACTTTTATTGTTGCTGTTATTACTACAGTATTATGTACAGTTCTGTATATTATGTTTTAAGATTATTTTTTATATTTGGAAGAGTTTCTTAAGTGTTTTATATGCACAGTAAGATAAAATAAATACTAGACTGAGGCAAACATTTGATTAAGTGACATTCAATAAGAACTGCATGTACGTGTTCTAACTTACAAATTTGACTTAAGGGCAGGCAAAAAAAATGGATCTCATTCTTAACCTGTGGACTGCCTGTATGTATGTATATGTGTATATATATATATATATATATATATATATATATATATATATAT
>JANRMT010062791.1:162213641-162242936 GCA_026402145.1 Polypterus bichir lapradei | reverse complement strand
TATATATATATATATATATATATATATATATATATAATATTTATTTAGTTATGTTTGTATATATAGAAATGACATTGCGATTGCTCCTCTCTAATTGGTGCCCTCATTTGTCTTCCTTAGACCTTCAAAATACACGCCAGTTTCCTCACAACTTGTTAACATGATAGACTGCTTTACAGTAATGTTTTTATTTTCCCTTGGCAGGATGACAGAGGAGGTTCCAGGGTCATGGATTAGCACCCAAAACAGCGGTGAAACGGTGTTGCGCAGCCTGGAGGAGATGGTGGCCTTCCGTGCTCAACGGCGGATAACCCATCGGTCCATAAGTGACGGCTCACCAGACGTAGAAAAAGAAGGTACTGTACACAATGTAAGAAATCACACATGTGTGACGTCAAGAAACATTAGGAGGCGTTGAGGCCAGCACGCCTCGGGCCAACAATCTTCTTACGTTAATTCAGCTCAGTTCAGTTTCGTATGGCACTCCCTACTGAGCGTTGTAACAACTTTACAGGTGAACCAGTTTCTTAATGAGACGCAGATTCTTGCTGTTAATTAAACCCGTTATTTAATTCCACAGATTTTTGTTGCTCTCATTCTGCCACAGCAGACATTTCCAAAACTGTTGATTTTCTGTTTTTTTCAAAGAACATCGTCAGAAGGTTGAACCGAGAGATCAACCTTACTGAGACCTTCACCTTTCTTTATTTTCAGATATTGTATGACAGGCACAGGTCAGCTGCTCATGCGGTGGCTTGTTTCGTGTCTCATTATTGCTTGGCTGCTAATTAAGGAAAAGAAATGACTAAGGGGCCTGAGTAAAGTTAATTTAAAAGAAGGCAAAAGAAATTCTGGTCACCAATTAAGAAGACAGATAGAATGAAAACCTGCAGCCACTGTGACCCTTCAGGACCGGTGTCTGATACCCCTGTAATAAAGCGTACATGAAATGAGCTGGTTTATTATTGCAGTGTAGTAATCCATTCTTGTTCATCATGGCGCCAGAGAGTGGTGATGTGGTACAAGTTAGTCAGACATGCAGGTCAGAATTTCACTGCTCTCTGTGCACATAACAGTTCTAAAGCTAGCCATCCATCCATCCATCCTTTTCCAAGCCTGCTTATCCAGGATATGGTCCAAGGGAAACTGTTGCCTTTCCCCATCTGCTGCCTGCTATATTCTGTACTTTGAGCTTGAGCTGCCATTGAGATGGTCACCACCAGAGGGCACTGTCTTCACAATGCTGTCAATATATTAATCATTTTTTTAAAAAGCAGTCTTAAAAATAAACTACTTCTTCTTCTTCATCATCTTTTCCCACTTCTATGATTAACCTCCATACAGCTCGGTCCTGCACCTCCTTCCCAGTCAGCCCCTTTTCCTTCAGACTTTCTTTTATTTTATCCATCCACTTCCACATTCCCATCACTCTTTTGCTCACATATTCTTTGTCGCTCCTCATCATATCCATACCACTTCATCCTCCATTCCTGTCCTTTCTTAGATTTCTCTCCCACCCACGTTGTCCCCCTTGATTGTCTCATTTCTTATTCTGTCCTTTGTATGTAACACCACACATGCTCAGTCCTGGGGATGACTTTAATCTGCATCCAGCCCTCCATGTAGACCCTCCAACCTGCAGGGAAAACATGGGGTTTGGTGGCAAAATTGGCACTCCGGCCACCATAAAAAAAAAAAACAACACTGGTTACATTTCATATGAACTAGTGTGATGCTGAGGTGTCACCCATTGAATGGCTGCATTCGGGTCCTAATCTGGGATCCTGAGTTGGTTCGTTGTGTGGTGGATGCGGTAATGTGCTGTACCAGCTCATGCTTCTAACCTAACCTAACACATCCATCTCATCATTCTCATGCCTACCACATCTCACGTCTTCTTCTTCTGCTGTACTCCCTTTACTGCCCATGTCTCAGCTCCATACTTCATTGCTGGTCTCACCAGTGTCTTAAATACTTGATCTTTTAACCTTCTCCTTAATTCTTCGATCACACAATCCTCCTGAGACCTTCGTCCAATTGTTCCATCCACACTGCACTCTATGGGTTATCCCCGTCTCTAGTTTTCCATCTTGTTCTACCACTGATCCTCCATATTTAAACTTATCCACTCTTTTCAATGGCTCTCCCAGCGAGCTAACGTCTGACTCCTGATCACCATTGCCCCTCATATATTCTGTCCTCTTCTTCTTCCTATTTATTTTCAATCCTTCATCTTCCAAAGCCCTTCCCCATCCGGGGGGATTGGTCTTTTACCCCATGACTCAACATATCCATAACTAGATCATAGAGGTGAGGACTCCATGAAGACCCCTGGGGCAGAACTGGGATTTTGGGTGCCCTCCAGATTCACAATTCTTCACTTTCTAAAATGCAAAATTGGATTAAGCAGGTTCAGAATGAATGAGTGAAGAAAGTGAGGGGGTGCTTGCAGTGGTCTCGTAGAAGAGTTAAGATACTGTAGGCTCAGAGTCATAAGGAAATCTCAGGGCGTATTCGAGTAGTAAAAGCCTGGAAAATGTTGGGTAGGGAAATTCGAGGCTGTTCCATTTAAATGGGCACACAATTGGCCCTTCAGTTTGTGTCTGAACACACAAGTGGAGTGGCAGTGGAGTCCAAATGGTTCAATCAGCTGGCCAGACTGTATGCAGTTCCAGTTTTTTCTATTCAGGTCTAACGATGTGTATCGTGATTTGTGTTTTGCAGAAAAAGACTTCCTTCCCTCATCGTCCTCCCCAGTGCCAGAGAGTGCAGATGAACATGGATTGCTGCCCGTCTCGTAAGACAACTTGTGATTATTACTCATGAAGATGGGCAAACGGTGCTAGAGTGCCATCTCATTCTCCATGGCCTCCTCACTGACTGCTTCATTGGAAATTAAAACTTGAGCAGTTCAGTGCCTACCTTGAGTCAGCTCTGGACATCTTGTCTACTCACTTTGGGTCAGCCGTGGGTTTGCCTTCATTACTCATAGATACACCAGGAAGCCTAAAGTCCAAAGGTGTTACTGAGCTCCTCTCCAAAGCGCAGACGTCCACAAAGTTCTTTTCCATCGTTCATCCTTTTTCTGAACCTATGAGACAGAACGGACAGAGACACAACTGGACAGGAGGTCGGCCCATCTCACATAATTTCCACTGTAAACAAGAGAAGAGGACAATTTATAAAGGTTTGGGAAGTCCATCCATATATTGTCGCTACCAGCACAATATGGTCACGAGTAGTCATGATGAGTGGTGGGTTCATTCTTATATTTTCTTGGCAGGAAGAGGCGGGATAGGAAGGGAAGTGAGGTCAGTAGAGGGGCATGGTCTGGAGCCAGAATTGGGTGGAGTTTTTTAAATCAGTTTTCCCTTCTGAAGGTCTGTGGAAAAGGGAGAAAAGGCATCAGTGCTGTTCATCAACCCCAGTCTCTGTTGCTTACCCACGGCTAAACCCTTAGACTGCCTCGCACACGCATGTGTGTGACCACATTTATTCACTTAACAGATGCCTTTGTCTAAAGCGACTTACAAATGACGTCCACATAATCGGTAAAACATCAGAGAACAAGTGATACAGGACAAGGGTGCGACGTTGATCATCACAAGTGAAGAGCTTCGAACCAAAAAGAACAACACAAGACTAGTCACTCTTATTTGCTACTATGAACGTCACATCAAAGCCATTGTCACTTAGAGAGATGTTCACAGAGCAAGGAGGTCTTCTTGAACACAGTGAAGGAATCAGCAGTTCAGATGGAGTTGGACAGCTTGTTTCATCAACACCTGAAAAGAGTTTGGATTGAGATTTGATGCCACACAGGGGAGGTATCACCTGACGCCGTTCACTAGCAGACCTGAGTGGGGAAGAAGAAGCATAGGACCTCACAAGTTTCTCCATGTACAGAGGTGCTGACCCGGTGACTACTCCATAGGCAAGAATGAAGGCTTGGAAGTGAGTATGTGCTGCTACGGGGACCCAAAAAGAGGAGGGACATGTACCTTTCTCAGCTAGTTGGAAACCAGAGTCGCCACTGTATTGTGAGCCATCTGCAGTGGCTTGGTGGCAAACACAGGTACCCCTGCCAGTGTGAGGTTGTAGCAGTGCAGACCTGACAAGACTGATGGTTGAAGAAGTTGTTGTACTGCATAATCCATCAGGTATGGCCTCTTCTTGCGGATGTTATTCAGACGCCTTCACTTTCATGTTTTGATTAAAGTTGGAAACCCAAACATAGCCAGGGGGAACAAGCAGACACTACAAAGAAAGCAACCCCAGCCAAGGACTGAAGATGACGTGTCACTATAGGCCGTGCCAGTTTGATTCCATGCGTCATTCTTTCAGAATACTCTGAAGTTTGACCGCTATATGTTGGAGCGCCGTCAGTGGGCCAATACAAGTCACTATGACAGCTAGCCCCTTCACTAGGGGGGCATCACTTTTGTTTCCATAGGATGGAGCAGTAGAAAATTCCATTTAGAAGAACCTCATCCCAGTGATTATTCTGCCTTATTTTGTAAATAAGTAAAACCCTAAAAAGTTGTTAAAAAATTAAAAAATAAGCTTTTACAAAGCACATTGTTTTGAAAATGATTACTTCAAAGAATTCAGTTGAAGACTTGGGGGGCACTGGCCGGGTTATTAGTTCTATCATATTGCCTTTGGTAAGTCTAAGATGGGCGTGCATTGATTTGCCTTCTGTTTAATATGAAAGACAAAGGCTGCACTTGCTGATGACTAAAAGTGTTCCCTGGTACGGCCACCCACTTGGCATTTATCACTCGTTTGAGGTTATTTCTTCTTCATATTTCCTGGTGAAAAACTGACAGAGCTGGTCAAACCAGAATTCCCCGTCAATAGTAACAGTCCCTGCCTTCCCCTGGCCTTGAGGCATCACTGTTCTATCATGTCATTCTTTAATATTACAGCTGTCTGAATAATTAAAATACTGAGATGTATACGTGATATCATTTTCATGATGATAGGAGTTAAAGCATGTTATTAAACATGGGAACACGGTGGTGCAGTGATTGTTCATGCCTCACGCAAGATGCTTGCTGCGCCATGCGCGACCTTTGATTAAATACTTTATTGTAGCAGTACTGTCTCTTTCAAACGTACTAACCCCCCAATTCCTGTCCTTACTTTTCTTTCTCCAAATACCCAATCGCCACACAATCAGCTCTGTAATAGACGGTAAGCCATCTGTAAGCTGAGACCTCTGATTCTTCAAAACTTTTAAGGAACATTGAAATATCTTCATAGTACATGTTTAATTATTCTATCCATCTATCCTTCCAGTGTCGCGCCAGCACAAGCAAGAATACAGCGTGAGGTAGGATCAATCCGTGAACGAAGTTCCAGCTCCTTGCTAGCGCAGCGACACCGTGCCCTCACATGTTTAATTATTAACAATATAGATTATTTAAATGAAGTTAAAGTTATTTCTGTATAATATAGTAAACCTATTTTGCTGCATTTCATCTTAAAAATGATATCGTCATCATATGTAAATACGCGCTTTATAAAGTGGCTCAGGTTGTGCAATATTACAACTGTAGTGCAAGTTTACAGTGAGGTGATTGTACTTATAAGTACAAAAAGTCCTACAAGGAGCAATTGATGGACTGATTGAGTGCTGTTGTGAAGTGAGATTTTGCATATAACTTGATAAATGTTTTGTATGTCTTTATTTGTAATCTAGGCAAAGCAATGTAATTTAGTGTTACTTTGGTGAGAGGTATTCGTGTTTGCCCCCCCCCCCCCCCTTCCCGACTGTCTGTTTGTAATTTTATGACAGGATTTGGGAGGATGTGTCTTAAACCAGTTTGATGAGTATTTCTCTGCTAAAGTCTTTCAACCCCCCTGCAAGGAAGCCAAGATGTTTAACATATGGTTTTGGGGCAGGAGATAAGATGTTCTATTTCACCCATTGGTCTGAGATATGGCTGTCTGGATTGGCTGGAGGGGTTGGACAGAAATCCTATAAATTTGCTTGCTCAACCACATTCTCTCTCTCTCTAACCAACATATGATGAAGAAGCATCTCTCTTGCTAACCTGTGATGATGCAGAAGTATCTTTCTCTTGCTAACAACTGAAGAAGACCATCACACCATGAACTGAAGACAACACAATCAAGAGCAAAGCTTCAGCCATTTTGAACAGACATGTGGCTGAAAGCTGAGCACCAATGATGCCTTAACTAGAGACATTAAGTAACTACAAGTCTGTGTGCCACTTGAATTACACATCACCATTTTATCAGGTTGTATGGTTGCCAATATTCAAATGTACTTTGCATTTTGTTATTATTTATGAATATTTTCAGTAATACATTATTTTATGTGTAACTTAACTCCTGCTTGTCTTTTTACTACATCTAATTGCCTGAGGTTATAGATATAGAAGGGACGGTGGGGATAAGTTATATACAGTGATAAGTCTGTGAGATTAGGCTACGTATTAATAATACAATAGGGCACAGTAGAGCAATATATATATTACTCTACCAAGATAAAACAAGTGTGTTTAGAGTTCTTGGGATGAAACTCTTTCTGAACCGCGAGGTCCGTACAGGAAAGGCTCTGAAGCGTTGGTCGGATGAGAGCAGTTCAATAGACAGCATGGCTGAGGCAGCGTGTGCTTGATGCTGTATACTGATAATTCTCTTTCTGATCAGCTGCTGTACAGCTGTGATTCCCCACTCAGATACAGTGATATAAATACTCCAAGTGGTGCAGTGAGAGTAATATGGAAAAAGATGATCCGATGTGGCAACCCCTAACAGGAGCAGCTGAAAGAAGAAGGTGCAGTGAGAGTAACAACGCTAAAGCAGCTATGGTATTTGGAATAGTTTGAACATTCTGTGGACCATTAAATTGTTACTGGTTAATTGCAATCAGATGCATTAAACTAATAAACAATATGCGGTTTAATTTCAGTGTATTTATAAAGCCGTGTCAGGAAAAGAAAGGATAACCACACAGGAACAGTAGCACTAACCACACAGTTTGTAAAACCGAGCGCTGAAGTTGCATACGACAAGGTATGAGCGTGTGGCTTTCTGCCAAGTTTAGGTTTTATACATCGCGATTTGAATGTGGAAACGTTCGTATGCAACATTTTTGTGCGTACGCACTGTTTGTACATGAGGCCCCAGGTACGTGGCAGGCGCGTAACAGAGAAGTCGACTTAACGCGCAGGAAAGAGCAGAAGCCTGCTGAACAAACAAGCCCTGTGTTATGTGCACGCGGGTAGAGCTGCAAGTAAAGCGGGAGCACGTGTGCACGCTCGTGCAAGTAACAAGCTTTATTGTATTTTTTGGGGATGTCAACCATAGACATATATAGGTAAACACCGCATTCACTGTGTTGCCCAGTTGACACGATACTTCAGCGCAACCGCCATATTGCGAGTGGCAAATGTTCCATTTAAACCATTGTCGGGCAACCGGTGCACCGTGGAATTTTCTAGGGGCGCCACGAAAACTTTTGCAAAATATTTAAAATTGCTAGTGTTTTTGAACTTTTCGTTTATTCAAAAGATAATGTTTAAAAAAAATATTTTATGTTGGAAAAACAGATAATGGTTAATCTGATTATTGAATAAACGAATGTATTTATTTTGAATGCAAGTTAAAATTTTCGCTGTTCACCATTCATCATAATATCAACACCAGTGGTGTCAAAAACACGTCTCGTGAGACTTAAAAAGACTTAAAAAGTCTCGTGTTAGAAGATCTCACTCACTGTACGGATAGAATAAGGCGGAGCAAATATAGAACGAGAAAATACGAACGCTACATTTCAATTTAATTGATTTAAGAAACGATTTGGTTTTCAAAGGATTATTCGCTGAAAAGGAGCTGTCTGAGTTTTGGTTGTGTTTGAGCAGCAAATTTCCTAAACTCAGTAACAAGGCCGTCGAATCACTGTTACCATTTGGAAGCTCTTATCTCTGTGAGCAAGGTTTTTCAACACTTACGGAAATGAAGTCTAAGAAACGCGAGAGACTTCAAACGATCGACAAGGAAATGCGTGTCTGTCTTTCGAAAATCGATCCTCGCATCAATCTCACATGTGCTGAAAAGCAATCTCAACGTTCACATTAATTAAATTTAAGATTTGTCCTTTGATTCCTTTATTAATAAAATGTCTTTCAAACTTGTAAAATTAACTGTTTTTATTGGCGATTGTCCATAGATTGTGTCGTCACGACTTCATTTATGGGCAGTCCCTCAGGTGCGCCGCGAAAGAAACTTTTGGTCTTAGTGCGCTGCAACTCGAAAAAGGTTGCCTTTCACAGATTTATACACTAATAATGGCAATTATGAAATAATAATAATAATTATTATTATATAATAATTCCTCCCATATAAGTAACATTTCTCGGACTGCGTCTCCGAAACAGTATTGGTTAATGCCCGAGTCACCTCACGTATTGATTACTGTAATGCTATTCTATCTGGCACCCCACAAAAACTTATCCACTTCTTCAAAATTCTGCTGCCAGGATAATAACCTGCTGTTCTAAATCCACTGAACATACTACACCTATTCTCTCAGCTTCACGGGCTCCCTGTTAACTACAGAATACAATACTAAATACCGCTCTGAACATTTAAAGCTCCCCTCTACCTCACTGATCTCCTCCAGACTTACACTCCTCTCGCTCACTCAGATCCTGTAATTTGAGAGTCTGGTAATATGGTGCAGCCTTAGTTTGTGGAAGACAGACACAACTAAAGACATGAGCATGAAATGATGGTTGTCAATTTCAAACTGTGTTTCCCCAATGTGCTCCTTGAGAAAAAAAACACATCATCTGAACCAATCTCAGCCCGAACAAACTGATTGATTAAAGATACACTGACAGCTTGCCCTCATGTCGACTGTCGGATAACACGCTCATCTACTTTGACCACCGTGACTGGACCCTAAGAAGGAATCATCAAACCTCCTTTGTTTTTTAATGTGAGCGAGTGGTAGCTTTGATCATATGATGCCGGTACAGTATTTGTTACCAAACTAACACGGCGCACATCACAGGACAGCTTTCTCAAAATCCCATCTAAGGGCTACCTGACCACCCACTGCTTCCTGAGGTGGATTTCTTTGGGAAACCTTCAGAGAAATGTTAACAGCTAACAACAATCTACATAGTTAGTGACTAAATACATTTAGCCAAAACGTTGTTTGGAGGCTCACTTGAGCACATAAATGCATAGCTTTGCTAGCTTAACCTGGCGTAGCTAAAGTTAAGATTATAAAACGGGATTTTCTAATGGCCAAATATAACCAAACAATTGTTCAGCCTTACCTGTGAGATGTAATCCCCCGGTATCTGGTTTGGAGCGTACAGCGGTTTGTACAATCCCAAGCAGCACTTGCGTGAGGCATCTTTATCCATTACTTCACTCCACATCAGTGCCACTCACAATATGGCGGTGACGTTGACGTACGATTCTGCTGGTCATGCGGCGTCTAGTAATTCTATGTCTATGAGGTCAACTAGACGTAGACGCACCTAGCAAGCTACGTGAATTAGAATAGGGGATACTATAGTGCGTCACTCGCGATTGGCCGCTGTAGAGCCTAAGACTGTATAATAAAGGGGGGGAAGTGCTAGAGAAGGGTCGGTCATCGGGCCGAATCAGGATTGTAGTGTTTAGTTGGTGGCAATGCTGATGGAGAGAAGACACACGGGGAGAACTACCAAGAGCGCATATAGAGTGGAGGGTCATGACCAGAGTTTGTGCTGGTGAACTTTACGAGGAACTTTGTAAATATGATCATTTTTGAGTTTGCTCTTTGGAAAGAAGGTTTGTCTTGCAGTGGGTTATCGAAGAAACCTTTTTATTTCTCTTTACGTTTTCTTTCAGTCCTGCAGACTGCTGAAGTGCAGAATGTGTAAATAGTGTAAACAGTATCACAGTTTTTACTGCGTCGAGTATTTATTGCTTTGAGTGTTGATTGGATTTTGCATGATTTTTAAAGTATTCGGTAGTTCTGCTCTTGCACAGTAACTGTTTTTTTCATAAACAACACTATTTATGATATTTGAAAGAGTCTATATTGTCAATATCTCATGTACATCTGCTTTCATCTCAGTTATGAACTACTAGGAATCCCATTACCAAGCACATGCCAAGGATTCAAGGACACAGGGTTTCACAGGAATGAAAAGAAAAGAGACAGAGGTGCATCTGTGTGTCCTCATTTGCCCGGCTCACCTTGGCCCATGACTATCAACCGTTTCGGGTCCTGGAGGCTCTGAGGAGCACCCAGGGAGTGTGGAGCTGACCCGGACCATCGCAGTGCCTAGCTGGTCTCCTCACCAGATTCCCAAGTCAACTCCACAATCTCCAGCTCCACCTGGGCAATGACCAGTCCTGTACAGACTCTGCCCGGGTGCTCCACCAGTCACAGCTTTATGGGAAGGAAGAGAAAAAACACACATACACACATAGAAGGGGTTTGATACAATACAATACGCAGAAGAGAACACAAGTGGGGCAGTGGTCGGGGGTCATCACCCTAGGTATCTGGATGTAAATGCCAGTGTCGGTTCATGCCACCCTTCTTGGCCCCCTTAGTACCAACCCTGCCAAGAAGCTTAGGTCCCTCCGCCGTAAGCAAAAGCCAGTAATTGTCGTTGTGTGCCCCTCTTCTGTCATTTTTGTTAGTGCCTTCCTAAAATGGCCTCCTGATAGTTCTGTGTTCTTCAGGAAACCTGCTGAAGCTCCAGCAACCAATTTCCACCAGGTAGGTTAAATGAATTAATCAATCAATAAGATGATCAATCAATCCATTGTTCAAACAACAGATTTGTCCATTAATCAGCCATTCACTGAAAAAATAATGCAGTAAATCAATCAATCAATCAATCAGTCATCAGTCCATTAACAAATCCTTCAATCATTCACTCAGAATCATTTAATAAACACTAAAATACGGCTTTCAATTATTTAATCAATCCCTCAATCAGTCAGTCAATTCATTAGAGATAGATAGATAGATAGGAAAGGCACTATATGATGGATAGATAGATAGATAGATACTTTATTAATCCCAAGGGGAAATTCACATAATCCAGCAGCAGCATACTGATACAAAAAACAATATTAAATTAAAGAGTGATAACAATGCAGGTATAACAGACAGACAATAACTTTTTATAATGTTAACGTTTACCCCCCCGGGTGGAATTGAAGAGTCGCATAGTGTGGGGTCTCCTCAGTCTGTCAGTGGAGCAGGACGGTGACAGCAGTCTGTCTCTGAAGCTGCTCCTCTGTCTGGAGATGATCCTGTTCAGTGGATGCAGTGGATTCTCCATGACTGACAGGAGTCTGCTCAGCGCCCGTCGCTCTGCCATGGATGTCAAACTGTCCAGCGCCATGCCTACAATAGAGCCTGTCTTCCTCACCAGTTTGTCCAGGCGTGAGGCGTCCTTCTTTATGCTGCCTCCCCAGCACACCACCGCGTAGAAGAGGGCACTCGCCACAACCGTCTGATAGAACATCTGCAGCATCTTATTGCAGATGTTGAAGGACGCCAACCTTCTAAGGAAGTATAGTCAGCTTTGTCCTCTCTTGCACAGAGCATTACTATTGGCAGTCCAGTCCAATTTATCATCCAGCTGCACTCCCAGGTATTTATAGGTCTGTACTCTCTGCACAGTCACCTCTGATGATCACAGGGTCCATGAGGGGCCTGGGTCTCCTACAATCCACCACCAGCTCACTGGTTTTTCTGGTATTCAGTTGTAGGTGGTTTGAGTCGCACCATTTAACAAAGTCTTTGATTAGCTTCCTGTACTCCTCCTCCTGCCCACTCCTGATGCAGCCCACGATAGCAGTGTCGTCAGCGAACTTTTGCACGTGGCAGGACTCCGAGTTGTATTGGAAGTCTGATGTATGTTGGCTGAACAGGACCGGAGAAAGTACAGTCCTCTGCGGTGATCCTGTGTTGCTAACCACAATGTCAGACCTGCAGATCCCGAGACGCACATACTGAGGTCTGTCTGTAAGATAGTCCACGATCCATGCTACCAGGTGTGAATCTACTCCCATCTCTGTCAGCTTGTCCCTAAGGAGCAGAGGTTGGATGGCGTTGATGGTGCTAGAAACACCAGAAGTCCAGAAACATAATTCTTACAGCACCACTGCCTCTGTCCAAGTGGGAGAGGGATCGGTGTAGCATATAGATGATCCGCATCCTCCGCATCCTCCGCTCCCACCTTCTCCTGGTATTCGAACTGCAGAGGGTCGATTAATCAATCCATAAATCATTCTGCCAATAATACAGTACATCCGTCAATTAATGTTTGTCAATGAGAAGTCAAGCAAGATGCCCCCTTTTATTGGCTAACTAAAAAATTACAGTATTACATCTTGCCTGAAGAAGGGGCCTGAGTTGCCTCAGAGGCTTACACATGGTGATCTCTGTAGTCATTGTGCTTGACTTCTCATTACGTTCCTAATGGCTAACACGGTACAACACCCTACTACTATACTACTACTACTATTTATCAATGAAAGAATCCATCAGCCTGTGAATAAACCAATACATCAGCATTTTCGGATAGTAATTGAAGTCTTCCATTCTTTTGGTTTACTTATTTTTTATTATTTGAAGTATTCATTTCCCTCCCACCCCCGGATCCCACCCCTATTTACTGCACTTTCAGATGCAGGGGGACCGCCATGGCTAATGTCTGCAGGCTGCTGGACTGTAATGCTCAAGGTCGTTCTTTCAGTGTCTGCCACTGTGTGTTCATGCCAGTGCCCACCACATGTGAAACCTTCAGCTATACTAATGAGGATGACATGGTGGGCAGTTAGGGTCTGACATCTCCAGAGTCTTGGGTACAAATCCTGCCCTGGTCAGTGCACATGTTTTCACTGAGGGCTTTCCTCCAATCTGTCTGGTTTTTCTCCCACTTCCCCTTTAAGTTAAAGAGCAACTGCAAACCAGTGTGGCAGTGTCAATACTGAGGGCATCAGGAACAACATCTGGAAATGGCAGCAGATTATGCACAATGACACGTGCCAGACAGCACAAGCTCAGGACTGGCATGTATGTGGACTACAGGAGGAGGAGAACTGGGGTGACATGGGAAAAATGGCAACACCACCACACAGGGGCCACACCAACTGGGACTCGAACCAGAGTCCCGCTGCCCCACCATTCCACCATTCTGCATTAAAAATGTCTTCATATCTGATGATTTGGTAAGACTGAGTCTTTATGAGGATATGGAAGTGCCCTGTGGTGAACGGGCATCATGTCCAAGGTAGCTGCTTGCTTTTTGTTCTCTGCTAATCCTCCATCATCCTGAGACCCTCTAATAAAGTTAGTACAATATGAAAAACATTGAATGGGTGGACTAGGGAGTGTTCCTGCCTTATGTCAGACCCTGCTCTGGATAAGCAGGTGAATGAGATGGATGGATGGATGGATTGAATTGGTATAAAAATCACTGGATGGTTATGGGGCCTTCGACCCAACCTTTATTCATGCCATGCCATTTTCTGCATTTGCTTCTTCTGGTTAAAGATCACAGAGCCTATCTAGGCAGCAGTGGGCACTCATTCTGGAACAAGCCCTGGGTGGGCCGTCATGTCCATCACAATGACCACTCACATTTAAGAAAATTAGTTTGGATTAGGCATGCGTATATTTGGAAAGAAAACTGAAACACAATTCTCAAAGACACAGGGAGAACATGCAGACTCCACAGGGACCGTGCCCAGGCTGGGACCCTGGAATTTTGAGGCCAGCTCATGCCAGACCATGCCATCCAATGTTTAGCATTCCTTTACATCAAATAAATCCCAAAAGATACTCTTATCAGTAAAGGAATGGAACTTGTATTTGTGTATAGCGCCTTTCCAAGGGTCTTCATCACGACTGCTTACAGCTTATTATTCAATTCTTAGTTGTGTCTTAGCATTATACAGTAGATACTTCCATTCTACGTGGCTCTTCTGCACTGGGCTTGTATGACAGATGGATAAGCTGGAAATCAATCAATCAATCAATCAATCAATCAGAGCAAATCAAAGAATTAGACAATTTATCAAGAAATCAATCAATCAATCAATCAGCAATTCTGTAACTTGCTCTGCTTCTTTGCATACTCCATTTCTGGACTCGCTTCTTCTGATTAAACACCACAGGGGGGTGCACAGCCTGTTCCTGCAGCACTGGGCACTAAGCAGGACCAAACCCTGGGTGGGCTGCCCTGTCCAACATGGTGACCACTCCCACTTAAAGAGTCGATTTCGATTAGGTATACGCATATCGGGAAAGAAAACAGAACGAAAACTCACAGATGCACAGGGAGAACATGCAAACTGCACAGGGCTCATGACCAGATTGGGACCCTGGGGTTTTGAGGTTAGCTAGTACCCCACCATGCCATCCATGTTTTAATATTCATTCACAATAAACAAATATCAAAACGATACTCGAGAGAAACGTGTGTTTCCATATAGCGCCTTTCAAAGGGTCCTCATCATGACTCATTGCTGATTGATGTTCATTTCTTAGTCATATTTTAACATTATAGGCACTTTCATACAAAATATAACTTATAACAGTAAAAGAGAAACTTGTATTTCTGTATAGTACCTTCCAAAGTGCCTTCATCATGACTCCTTACTGTGTTTTATTTAATTGCTAGTCATATTTTAACATTAGGCGGCACGGTGGCACAGTTGTAGCGCTGCTACCTTATAGTTAGGAGACCTGGGTTTGCTTCCCAGGTCCTCCCTGCATGGAGTTTGAATGTTCTCCCCGTGTCTGTGTGGGTTTCCATCCAAAGACGTGCAGATTAGGTGCATTGGTGAATCTAAATTGTCCCTAGTGTGTGTGTGTGTGTGTGCGCCCTGCCCGGGGTTTGTTTCCTGCCTTGCGCCCTGTTTCGGCTGGGATTGGCTCCAGAAGACCCCCGTGACACTGTAGTTATGATATAGCGGGTTGAATAATGGATGGATGGATGGATTTTAACATTATAGGCACTTCCATGCAAAAGGATAACTCTCATCATTAAAGGAGAGGAACTTGTACTCCTGTATAGCGCCTTTCAAAGGATCCTCATCATGACTCATTGCAGACTGCTATTCTTTTCTTAGTCATATTTTAAAATCATAGACACTTCCATACAAAAGATGCTCCTATCAGCAAAGGAAGAGCACTTGTACTCCTGTATAGCGCCTTTCAAAGGTTCTTCATCCTGACTCCTTACTACTTGCTATTCATTTCTTAGTCATATTTTCAGATCGTACTTAGATACAAAAGATGCTCTTATCAGCCAAGGAAAGGGACTTGTATTTCTGTATAGCGCCTCTCAAAGGGTCTTCATCATGACTCCTTACTGTGTGTTATTCAGTTCTCGGTGATATTTTGTTTTTATTGGTCCTTCTGCTTTACGTGGATTTTCCTTGTGTGGCTGCTGGATAAAATGTTGTGTTTTTATAATTTGAACCCCATTAGATGACAATCACTTGCCTCTATGGTTAATGTTCCGGTACAAAGAAATGGAGACCCCTCCAAGAGGAAAATACCAAAAAAAAAAAAAAAAAAAAAACCAACTCGCACACAAACCCCCCTCTCCCCCGACTCCACCAAAGCCGCAAACATCCCAACTATAACTTTTTGATCTTAATACCGTTAGCATTAACTTCAATATTAGCCTTCCTGTTTGAACACATTGGAATATTTCAGAGTGAAAAAAAGTCTTTTTTGGAAGCCTATCAAGTGAATATTATTATTATTATTATTATTTTACTTTCAGCACCCCCTTTCTATTTCTGCCTGCCACAAGAGTTATTTTAATTTCTTCAGGATATTAAATAAACTTTTAACCGAAACCGCGGCAGCACGCAGCCTGCCAGCTGCGGCCTCATTTTCGCTTTATGGGGAAGCGCTCTGGTCGGATTTGGGGGTTGCGCTGGCGCCACATGGTGGAGGACTTCAGAATAACCACACGCACCACAGGCTCTGCCAGCTGCGCTAACTCGCTTTTCCAGTCTGTTAGTTAAATGGATTGAAAAAAAAAAGAAAGAAAAATGTTCCTAGGAAGTCTTTAGTGGGAAGCGCGAGTTGGGCGCTACGTCAGCGCGAGAGCATTAGACGGGAGCCCCTCGTTATTTATAGGCTCGGCGCGGCTCCTCTGTGTGTAAAGTAAGCATTTCTGCGAGGTTTCCTTTGACATGGTGAGTTCTGACGGCGGTCTGCCCCTCTAGTGATTTACTGGCACGGCTTTAATCCGAGCCGAGCTTCACATCAGGACTTTACGATGTTATTTTATTCGAGTCGACGTTTTGTTGTTTTCCTCTCGGAATCCAGTGGCTCTTTAACCATAACGGGCGTACAAATGGAGAGAGGGACCCTAAACAGCGACCTAAAAATACGTAGTAAACTTCCGTTTTTTTAAAATATAAAGCTCCTTGAAAGACATTTAACAACGGGGAACATATACTTAACAACAGCCCATAAAGCAACCTCTTCTATATATAGCGCACTTTCGGAGAATTCCACCAAGAAGAAGAAAATATGCGCTATAGGCGCGGTGGCCGTAAAACACGCGATAAACACGACAACACGGCATGGCCCGGCGCCGCCATTATAAAGCACCAGCTTAATGCAACTGATCGAGCTTGTCACGGTGGGTACGGTGGCGTGACGGTTAGCGCCAACAGAGTGTAATTGCAGACCGCAGTACCTATGAGGTCAGTCATGTAATGCCCCAACATCACGAAACGACGTCAGTGTCAGTCAACAACAACAACATTTATTTATATAGCACATTTTCATACAAACAGTAGCTCAAAGTGCTTTACATAATAAAGAATAGAAAAATAAAAGACACAATAAGAAAACAAAATAAGTCAACATTAATTAACATAGAATAAGTAAGGTCCAATGGCCAGGGGGGGACAGAAAAAACAAAAAAAAAAAACTCCAGACGGCTGGAGAAAAAAATAAAATCTGCAGGGATTCCAGACCACGAGACCGCCCAGTCACCTCTGGGCATTCTACCTAACATAAATGAAACAGTCCTCTTTGGATTTAGGGTTCTCACGGAAGGACTTGATGATGATGGTCACGTAGACTTCTGCCTTTTAATCCATCCATCATTGTTGGAGCATCATGAAGCTTTGATTAGGTGGAGGTGGCGCAGGCCGCCACCACAAAGAAACCGGAAAAAGAAACAGAAGAGAGAGTAGGGGTCAGTACGGATTTTAGGGCCACCATGAATAGTTATTATGAAGAATGGAACATACAGAGTATCAGGATTAAGTTAAATTAAGTTAAATTGAAGTTATGAGAAGGCCATGTTAAAGTAATGTGTTTTCAGCAGTGTTTTAAAGTGCTCTACTGTATTAGCCTGGTGAATTCCTATTGGCAGGCTATTCCAGATTTTAATAATTCTTTGCATTTATATAGCGCTTTTCTCACTACTCAAAGCACTCAGCAATTGCAGGTTAAGGGGCTTGCTGAAGGGCCCAACAGAGCAGAGTCCCTTTTGGCATTTACAGGATTCGAACTGGCAATCGACCCCTTCCCTCAGAGCCACCACTCTGCCCCATCCCCAATTTAGGTGCATAAGAGCAGAAGGCCGCCTCACCACTTCTTTTAAGTTTTGTTCTTGGAATTCTAAGGAGACACTCATTTGAGGATCTGAGGTTACGATTTGGAATATAAGGTGTCAGACACTCCGATATATAAGATGGGGTGAGATTATTTAAGGCTTTATAAACCATAAGCAGAATTTTAAAGTCAATCCTGAATAACACAGGTAACCAGTGTAGTGACATTAAAACTGGAGAAATGTGCTCGGATTTTCTTTTCCTAGTTAGGATTCTAGCAGCTGCATTCTGCACTCGTTGCAAACGATTTATGTCTTTCTTGGGTAGTCCTGAGAGGAGTGCGTTACAGTAATCTAGTCGACTGAAAACAAACGCGTGAACTAATTTCTCAGCATCTTTCAAGGATATAAGAGGTCTAACTTTACTTATGTTTCTTAGGTGAAAAAATGCTGTCCTAGTGATCTGATTAATATGCGATTTAAAATTCAGATTACAGTCAACAATTACCCCTAAGCTTTTTACCTCCATCTTGACTTTTAATTCTAATGTATCCAGTTTATTTCTAATAGCCTCATTGTATCCATTATTGGCAATCACTAAGATTTCAGTTTTCTCTTTATTTAACTTGAGAAAGTTACTATTCATCCATTCTGAGATACAAGTCAGACATTGTGTTAGTGAATCAATAGAATCGGGGTCATCAGGTGCTACTGATAAATACAGCTGTGTGTCATCAGCATAGCTGTGGTAGCTCACGTTGTGCCCTGAGATAATCTGACCTAACAGAAGCATGTAGATTGAGAAGAGCAGCGGACCCAGGATAGAGCCTTGTGGAACACCATATTGGATATCATGTGTCTTTGAGATGTGATTACCACAACTAACAAAGAATTTTATCCCTGTCAGGTAGGATTCAAACCAATTTAAGACACTGCCAGAGAGGCCCACCCATTGACTAAGGCGATTTCTAAGAATATTATGATCAATAGTGTCAAATGCAGCACTCAGATCTAAGAGGATGAGAACAGATATATGGCCTCTGTCTGCGTTCACTCGCAAATCATTTACTACTTTAACGAGTGCAGTTACTGTGCTGTGATTTATTCTAAAACCTGACTGAAATTTATCAAGAATAGCATGTTTATTTAGGTGGTCATTTAACTGCATAATGACTGCTTTCTCCAGAACTTTGCTTAAGAAAGGCAGGTTAGAGATGGGTCTAAAATTTTCAAGAGCCGAGGGGTCAAGATTATGTTTCTTAAGAAGGGGTTTAACTACAGCAGTCTTAAGACAGTCTGGGAAGACCCCCGTATCTAATGACGAATTTACTATGTCCAGAACATTATCAATTAGCACGCCCGATACTTCTTTGAAAAACCTCAGTCAGTCAGATAGATAGATAGATAGATAGATAGATAGATAGATAGATAGATAGATACTTTATTAATCCCAAGGGGAAATTCACATGTAACATCCATTGCATTAGACTATGATTAACATTAGGACCCTTAAGATTAGGGTTTTAGGAGGGTTTTCCAGGCCCGAGGAGACGGGGTGCAGCTGGTACATCGCTCTGGGGCCTATGAAGCTCAAGGGGGTCCATGAAGCCCAATGCACCCCATAATTTTTATTATAATTTGAGCATTTATTTATTTATTTAATTCATTTAATTTTTATTGTGTTTTTTAAAAATTTGCAAGTCTGTTTAGTTTCAAAATTAAAAAGGCACGTGGGTCGCAGGGTACTTAGCAGCGGTCAACAGTTTACGACGTAAGTGACATTCATGAAGGCCGCCTACAAGGGTATTCCCCGCTCGGTGGGAAGTGACGAGGTGGAGGGGGTTCCGGGAACAGTGAGAAAAAAGTCGTCAGCCGGCAAACAAGTACGTCACGTAGTCGCTGTGTTCTGAGACACCACAAATTCGGGAAAGCGGACAAAGTGAACTGTTGTGAACAGTCGAGAAACTAAACAAGTGCCAAAGGAGCATAATACAAAGAAACATCACGAAACCCGAAACGTGTCGTTATCTTCAGAAGGAGACGTCCTTACAAACTAAGACAAAGAGCGTCGCGAGGACTTTCGCGTACAAGATTATGAAGCGTTGAGTGAGCGCGAAGCAATAGAAGACCATGACAATGATAAAATACTTTTGAGTGACATAATACGGTGCGTTCAAGATTCAACGAACAAAAACTTGTGAAAGTGACTATCAACGAGTGTTCTCACGTGTTTATTCCTAGCTTCAAACTTATGGCTCGGATTACTCCTCCCTGCTTTCCCGCCGAATCCCTCTCCTCTGGAAGTACCTAACAATTCCTGCAGACGAGCTGAAAGAAAAATCAGAATCACTGTCAGATCAATATCCTGCTGATATCAGTGAAGATCTTGTAATGGAGATGAGTCATCTGCCAACTGTTCATCGTTCAAATTTTGGAGAGAACCAACTGAGCCCATTGGAGCTGCTGAATGGCTTGAAAAAGTACAAACTGGAAGGACTCTTTCCAAATATATGCGTCGGTCTGCGTATTCTTTTGACAATTCGTGCCACTGTCGCCTCTGCAGAGCGCTCATTCAGCAAACTAAAGCTGGTAAAAAATTTTCTAAGATCCACTATGTCATAAGCGCGACTAGTAGAGTTGGCAAGACTCAGTATTGAGTCTGATCTAGCAAAACTGATTAATTTTCATTATGTAATTCAGAGTTTCACCAGAAAAAAGGTCAGGAAAGCACCTTTGTTCAGCAGACAATAAATGCTATTATAACCGTCTTTTACTATTATAAATATATTACTTTATTATTACATTTATACCTAGCCCTGCGGTGGGCTGGCGCCCTGCCCGGGGTTTGTTTCCTGCCTTGCACCCTGTGTTGGCTCCAGCAGACCCCTGTGACCCTGTAGTTAGGATATAGTGGGTTGGATAATGGATGGATGGACACACATACATGTGTGTAGAATTTTATATAAGGGCCCACACACCTTCTTTGCACCGGGGCCTGGATTTTTTGTCGGCGGTCCTAGGGTTATCTAACTCAAAGTGTGTTTTGTGACTGACGTTGTGGGCATTACCTGACCTGTGCCATAAGTATAGCAAGCTGCAGCTAGACCCTTCTCGTTATTGCTGGAGCCTCTCCGATCGTGTCACTGCACAATATAACCTCCGAAGGTAGGAGAGATTCAATTCATCCTTGTTAATGGACCTGAGTGTGTCCTGCCGCCCCTGTCTGTTTCCTCGCAGGGCCGACACGTGAAAGAATGGCACAGGAGGCAAACCGCATTTATTGCCACCCACCTAATGCCTCAAAAAAAACCCCATTAACCCACTCATAAATCTTTACAAGATGTCAATAAAGAGCTGAAAAAGAAGCTACAAAGGAGAACACAGCTGTATAAGGCATATAAGATTATTATCTCCAATGCAAATCATAGGCAGCCATTGAGAAGGATATTAGGGAGGCTAAAAGGAACTAATGGAAGAATAGAGCAGATAAAGCGAAAGACGAGCCAAAGAGATTCTTTCAGTATTTCAGAGTATTATGAGCTGCGACCCATGCAGTGCCTGACCTTGGGTTGCGCTGAATCGTAAATTGCAATTGTACTGAATTCTGAGTGCGCCAGCAGTCTTAGCGTCGTTACACTGGTTACCCGTGTCATTTAGAATTGACTTTATAATACTGCTAATGGTTTATAAAGCCTTAAATAATCCCGCTCCTTCCTATATCTTGGAATGCCTGCCCCCTTACACTCCAAATCGTAACCTTGGATCTTTCAATGGAGGTCTGCTTCGAATTCCACAAGCTAAACTTAAAAGAAGTGGTGAGGCGGCCTTCTGCTATTATGCACCTAAAATCTGGAATTCGCCAGGCTAATACTGTGGATCATTTGAAAAAAAAAATGCTAAAAACTCATTATTTTAATTTGGCTTTTTTGTAGCTACATTTTAAATTGTATTTCCTGATAGACTATTTGGGTATTGAATTATCAAATTCTTTCGGAGAGCTGCAGTCTATACTAATCTCTACTTTTCTCTGCTGTCTTTTACGGTTCTTCTGCACCACCGCCACCTGATCAAGTCGCCATGCAGTGATGACATAATGAAGGCGGGCATCCCAGCTATCCACGAGACTAACATCATCCAATCCTACCATGTCTCTCCATCCATCTATTATCCAACCCACTATATCCTAACTACAGGATCACGGGGGTTTGCTGGAGCCAATCCCAGCCAACAAAGGGCGCAAGGCAGGAAACAAATCCTGGGCAGGGCGCCAGCCCACCGCAGGGCACACACACACAAGCGACAATTTAAGATCACCAATGCACCTAACCTGCATGTCTTTGGACTGTGGGAGGAAACCCACACAGACACGGGGAGAACATACAAACTCCACGCAGGGAGGACCGGGAAGCGAACCCGGGTCTCCTAACTGTGAGGCAGCAGCGCTACCCACTGCGCCACCATGCCGCCCCAATCCTAACCATGTGAATCCTGAAAACAAAAAGGACTGATTTTAGGCTGTACTCAGGGCCGGCACCATCATTAAGACCAAATAGCCATTCACCTGGGGTGCAGATCATTGACCCAGCCACACAGGTTGGCTTCCAAGCAGTCAGTTGGCGCGCTAATAAGCTTGGCCTAGGGAGTAAAATAAGCTAGCACAGGCACTTGGTGTACTCACACTACTAATTTGCTCCGTGCCTACATTTGTCCACATGTAGCCCACCAAAGTCTAGTTGGTTTGACTAGTGTGATCGCTCTGTGCTGGGCCAAACGTACTGTGCCCTGGCCCGCTTGGAAGAGGTGTGCCCAGGCTTGGTTCAGTAGGATTTAGTAACAGAGTGATCGCTAAAACAGACACGGAAAACAGACATGACGTCAATGGATGCGACAAGTCAGATAGTGCAATTCTTGGTTCATTGGTTACCATTTGAGTTAAAAACAGGTCTTTATTCTCACCTTACAGATGGGCATGAATTGTAGGTGGCAAGAAAAAGTTACGAATTCCTCCCTTTACATCATTTGTCTCTGTAAAAAATGTTCTAGTATGGGCAGTATGGTTAACAGCAAAATGCCATCCTGCACACTCAGTTAATCTGTAAGAGGGCAGAGCATGTTTGGATCTTGTTTTGGCTTTACATGAAATTGCATGGTGATGACGAAAGTGTACCCGGGCCCAGAATAATAAACACAGTGTGCGTGCAGGCCAGCGGGTATTGCACTTGGGCACGGTACGGAACAGACGTGCCTAGTGTGAGTACACCCTTGGGTGCAATGGGCACTGTTCGGGGTCCTGAGAAGCATTGGGGCCCATGATGTTTCTGTTTTGCTATCAAAGCGGGGGCCCCAACGCACTACTTTGCCCAGGGACCTACAGTATGATGCTGTTAAGCCTGCCCCAGGGTGGGGATGACGCTTGCTGGTGAGGTTGGCCAAAGAAACAGTATTCACCACTGCTTTTAACACCTGGTCATGTCGCCAACAGTACCAACTGTCTACCAGGGCATGTGGGCATCCACTGAGGATGTGTTCTAATGACCCCTTACCTGAACATAAGGGCATGTCAGTGTCTCCCTCTTGTCCCAGGTGTGAAGGTTTGCTGTACTTGGTTAGTCTTCATAAACTGCCCGAATCAAGAATGTTATGCCCGCCAGATGTCAGACGAGGTAACCTTCTGTTCTAGCGCGCTCTGCCACCTAGTTTAGGCCTCCTGCTGGGGGCTGGGTGGTCTTCTTAGCCTTGGAACGCCTGCAGATTTTATTCTTTTCTCCAGTCTAACAGTTTTTTTTTCTTTTGTTTCTGGCCTCCCAACCATCTGACCTTACCCTTTTTCCTTTGTGACTTATTCTTTATTATTATTGCCTAATCGTTCTTGTTTTTCATTCATCTTACTATCTCTTTGTCGTCTTGTAAAGCACTTTGAGCTACGTTGGTGTTACGAAGAATGTGCTATATAAGTAAATGTTGTTGTTGTTGAATGAGAAATGGGGTGTGATTGGTTCTCAGAAAGCCTTGCAATGGGATGACAACTGGTGGCAGTTCCCCATGGGGGACCCCAACGCACCCGGACGATGACTGGCTGCGGTTCTGCGGCAATTAGAGGTTGCAAAGACACACAAGAGGCAAGATTGGGATGTGAGAAAAATAAAAATGATGAACCACTGTTTTAGGGTAAAGGAACAGTCAAGGAGGAGGTGAAGTACATCAGGAGGATTAAAAAGGATATTCAAAAATACAGAGAGTGAAATAGCAGATGTTCTAAATTCACATTTTTCTGAGATCTTCACATGTAAGGAAGTAGATAACCTCTCATTAGTAACAGGGACTACTAAGGAGGGACTGAGGGATTTGGGAATTGCTGTGGGAGAAGAGCTACTCAGATTAAGATTGAGTTCTTAAGGAGGCTAGCGAGTACAGATATAAACCCTTGACACATATTTTTAGGGAATGACTGGGGAAATTATGAAGGACTGGAAAATGGCAAAAATGGTCTCATTATATAAAAAAGGTGACAGGGCGGATACAAGCAACTACAGGCCAGCAAGCTTAACGTGCATCACAGGAAAATTAATGGAAGGAATTATTGACCCCTTGTTGCCTAAATTTATTTACAATTATATAAAAAATGAAATTATTTGTGTTTTTGCTGTCAAGCAGATGGTAACTTAAGGAGAAGGGTCTAGCTGCAGCTTGCAAAACCTATGACATAGATCAGGTAATGCCCACACCGTCAGTCACAAAATGCCCTTTGACTAAGATAGCCCTCCTACAACCCTAATCTTAACCATAGCGTAACGGGGCCCTAATGCTAATCATAGTCTAATGTGATGAGTGTTACAATACTGACATTGAGGGCTTTTAATGATGTTGGGGTGTTACATTACTGACCTCATAGGTACTGCGGTCTGCAATAACACTTTGTTGAAATTAAGTGGAGATTTTTAATTTGAATATAGCACACAAGCAAACAATACGATGGTACGTATTTTTATCTTACCACAACTTACCTAAAATTTGGACAATTTCTCAAAATTAGTTGCCAAAATCCAAGTGTATGGCCACACCAACACTTCGGTTCCATCAGGTGGATTTAGTTTCCACCACGACTGCTAGATGGCATGACCAGTGCTTCCAATACGATCCTTGGTACGTATCGAATACAGATCAACTGGCATTGGCAGGATACATATAGCACCTCAGCTGCATTTAGGCCAGAAGCGGTTTGAAGAGATTTTGCGACAGTAGTCTACAAGGGATTAAGGATAAGATTGAGCAAACACCTGGCAAGAACAGGAGTTTTACTGAACAGTCAGCATGAGTTCAGAAGAGGGAGGTCATGTCTTACTAACATGCTGGAATTCAATGAGGAGGCAGCAAAAGGAGACGATCAAAGTGGAGCAGAAGATATTAGTTATTGCAGCTTTTGCAAACCATTTGACAAGGTGCCACATGAGAATTTGGGTATCAAACTAAAAGAAGTGGGAGTTTAGGGTGATGTTTTTAGATGGGTGCAGAATTGGCTCAGACACAGGAAGCAGAGGGTCATGGTGAGGAACCTCATCAGAACTGGCTGATATTAAGAGTGGTGTCCAGTAGGGGTCAGTGTGGGTGCAGCTGCTTTTTAAATATATAGAAATGATTTGGATAGGGGTGGCACGATGGCGCAGTGGGTAGCACTGCTGCCTCGCAGTTAGGTGGCCCAGGTTCGCTTCCTGGGTCCAGATTCTGTGACTGGTATTTTAAAAAGATTCCAAAAATATGACAAATTGACACAATCGGTATACTGTATATACAATGTGATATGTATGGGTGCCAACCCATTATTAAGATTGGAGGTAGGAAGCACAAAAATAATAAGTAGGGGGCTACAACATACTGTAGACAAAAACAACAACAGCAATAATACTGATAATAATAATAATCATCATCATCATCATCCTTAAATTAGTGTAGCATTGTTGAAACATATATTTCAAAGTAAAATGAAACCATTAACAAGACTCCAGACTTTAAATGCACTGCTAAAGTCTGCTTTAATTCAAAGTATACGCATCTCTCTAATGGGCGTACATTAAAATGTGTGTTAAAACTGAACAGATCCCGTCCTCTGTTGCTCACCACCAGCGATGACTTGACAATTGTACTCTACACCTTCACTGCTGGCACACTAACTGGTTTCTTGCTGTATAAACTGAAACCAGGCATTCATTGGACGGTGATACTGTATTCTTTGCATAAATTAGTGCAGATACAGTAAACAGGAATCATGGATAAAGGATGAGGGGTAATCATTAAAATTCTATTTTGTAGAATTGTTATCGCTTCTTGGCCTTTTGGCTAAGATCAAGTGTAGTATCTGTTCTTACCAGTTTAATATCTGATATTTCCCCTATCTGGGGACCATATATTAATTAAATTTTTGGAACAAGGAGATGGAATAGGGGCTTGCTCTGTCAAAAAAAAAAAAAGTTTGCAGTTGTGTTCAGGTGGTCTCGTATATTGTTACAGTTTATGGGGCTACATATTAAAATGACAATAGTACTGTCACCATCACTGTAAGCCACCCTGCAGGCTTGGGAGTTAAATAAAGAAGGACCAGAACACTTCTCAACGTTCTTCAGGGTAAAGCAGGCTTAGAAAATGTTTTTGTAACAACACAAAATATCACTTACACCTGACAGTGGAACATTTGCTTCCTGAACACTTTTGAGTTTATTTATGGATTTCATGCCACTGATCTCAAAAAATCATCTTTAAAAATTTCCATCACGCCTATTTTTGCGATTTTCTGTCATATTATACGTATACACTACCGTATATACTTGTGGATAAGTCGAGACTTGATTTTACTGTATAATTTCTGGTATTTTATCATTTCAGTTGTATAAGTCAAATGCGGAAAACTCATGCTATTGGTCCAAGAGATTACAATATGCTAACGCCCACCTGAGAGAGTAACCACCATGGCCTGATCCAGCCACTTGGGTCCCCAAACAATGAGGATCTTACGAGCTGGATCATCCTCGAGGAAACGCGCCATATGGCCGTAGTGCCATAAGTGATGCTCCCTCACAATGCAGGTCATGTGCCTCATTCGGGACTCCATGAGCAACACAAAGTCAAACCAACGGTACCCAAGGATTTTCCAGAGAGAAACAGTACTAAAGGACTCCAGTCTTTGTCTCAGGTCACTGGATAGCATCCATGTCTCACAACCATATAGTAAGACAGGAAGCACCAGGACTCTAAAGACTTGGACCTTCATCCTTTTGCATAGATATCGGGAGCACCACACACCCCTTTCCAGCGACCTCATGACCCCCCATGCTCTCCCAATCCGTCTACTGACTTCACAGGAATAGTCACCAGAGATATGAATGTCACTGCCAAGGTAAGTAAAACTCTCGACAAGGTCGACACTCTATCCGCAAACAGACACACTGCTGATAGCTGTGCCCGAGAGGTCATTAAAGGCCTGGATGTTGGTTTTTATCAGGACAATCACAAGCCAAGACACTCAGACTCCTCAATCAGTCTCTCGAGCGCCCAGATCACAGCCTCCATTGACTCCACGAAGATCACAGCATCATCAGCAAAGTCAAGATCCATGAATCTTTCTTCACCAACAGATGCCCCACAGCCGCTGGACCCCACGCCCTTGCCCAACACGAAGTTCATACAAGCACTGAACAGAGTAGAAGCAGAACACACCCCTAATGAACCCCAGAATCAACTGGGAAAAACACAGAGGTCCTGCCTCCACTCTGCACAGCACTCACAGTACCAGTGTACAGGCCAGCCATGATATCCAGCAACCTCGAGGGGATCCTGCGAACCCTCAGGATGTCCCAAAGGGCAGCTTGATCAACTGAGTCGAAAGCTTTACGAAAATCAACAAAGGCTGCAAAGAAACTCTGCCAATATTCGCGTTTGCGCTCCTTGAGAACCATCAGTGCCAGGATGCGGTCTTAGGTGTAAAACCAGACTGTTCTGGTCGCTGGTAGGTGAGCAAGTGATCACAGATCCTATTGAGGACGACCCTAGCAAGGACCTTACCCGGCACCGAGAGCAGTGTTATCCCCCTGTAGTTGCTGCAATCCAGGCGATCACCCTTCCCTTTCCAGATGTGGACGACAAGTCCCGTTTTCCAGTCAGTTGGGATGATGCCAGTCTCCCAAATGGAAGCAAAGATTACTTGCAATGGCAGGAGGACAGCCTTACCACTAGCCTGGAGAAGTTCACCCCGGATACCACAGATCCCTGCAGCATCCCCCCCCCCCCCCCTCAGCTGGTTCACCATCTGTGCAGTCTCATTGAGATTAGGGGGTTCACAGCTAATTGGACAATCAGCCTCAAGGGCCACAGACCCAGAGAAATCCAACGTCCTGCTCAAAGTAGCCAGCCCAGCGGGTCACAGCTGCAGTGTCATCCATCGGTATGGTTTAATTTGTACTATTAAACTGTGGCACAGAGGGGGAAATCAAGGAAAAATGTGTCTTTGTCCCTAACATTATGGAGGGCACTGTAAAACATTTACATAATGAATACATGAACTGCTTTAATATTATCATGGAGATTCGGCCATGCAGTACTACAAGCAGGCAGATGTGGACAACTCCATAAGCTGGACGGGGTCACCGTCTATAACATGATGAGGAGTTTCCCAGTCCTGGCGACCACACTGCTCCACCTTGACAGGAGCCACATCAGTTGGTTTGGTCCTTTATTAATAAAGATGTCCCCTGGGTAACACCCACTAGATTAGACAAGTCATAGATGTGGACAAGGGACATGATACCCTGAACTGGACTAGAAGTTTTTGATAATGGATAGAGACATTTTTTCAACAATGTAGAGCACCTGAAGAAGTGTAATGGTAGCACTTCTGCCTTGCATTAAGAATAATGGGGATTGTGTCCGAAGTCCACCCTCTGTGGACTTTGCAAGTTCCCCCCGTGTCTGTGTGGGATTCCTCCAATGTTCAAAGCCATGCAGGGTAGTCGGGCTGGTGATGCTAAATTGGCCCAGGTGTCTGTCCAGGGATTGTCCCTGCCTTGTGCCTTGGGCTCCTGCTCAAGATCAAAGGATTGGAAAGACAGATGGATGGATAGATGGATGAAGAACCTTGGGAAATGTAAACCTGAAAAGAATGGAAAAACCCTACATAAACATTTTCCTTTGCATCTTTTTTTTTATATTCCTGGAGGCGACACTACGGTGGGTTTGCTGGGCTCATTGCACAGCTGTTCAGGCATGTCACATTTAGGAACCTCCTGGCTATCCATCAGAGAATTTGGGGGCAGTTGGCAGCAATGGTCTTGGCACTTAGTGGACCCAATACCCCTTTAAAGACTTTAAGACTGGAGCTGCTCAAAGCCAAAAGGAAAAAAGAAAAAGAAACCCTGGAATCCACATTAAATGGAAGGAAATTGTTCTGGTGAAATTCAAATACAAAGTGATCCTTTCAGAGCTTCCTGCTTTGATTTGTCTTTATGAGAAAGGCACGCCTCTGGATTTCCTAATTGGCACGGTATGGAATCTTTACTACAGAGCCAAGCTGGCACTCCGCCCTGAATGGCCACATATGAAACCCCTCATACTGAAAACTCTGCTGACATATGAATGTCAAATGAGCATATTTGATAGATAGATAGATAGATAGATAGATAGATAGATAGATAGATAGATAGATAGATAGATA
>JANRMT010062791.1:162197818-162213462 GCA_026402145.1 Polypterus bichir lapradei | reverse complement strand
TAGGAGACAGTTTATGGGCTCAAATAATTGTATTTGCTTGCCAGACTGGGAGTTAGCACTGTACTCTAGCTCTTTTTCCTCTTTTCTCTACAGAAGAACTGAAGAATCACCCCAATAATAATCACTTCTGGTTCCATCCCTCTAAGTCCCACCTCCAGATAATGTCATTTCGATCCCAGGATGTCACCTGCTTGTTACATCACTTCCTGCTGTTCCATTATATATATGTCTGCCATTCTTGTATTGATCAGTTCTGTTCTGGACTCAAGTCTGTAAAGACCAAACCAGTAACCATTCAACTTTACTAAATGGGGACAACACTAGATAGATAGATAGATAGATAGATAGATAGATAGATAGATAGATAGATATGCAAGGCACTATATAATAGATAGATAGATTTTCCAATCAAGTTTTCCAGCTCAGAAATACAAGGGCTCAGATCCTATCCCCACAGGGTACAAAGAAGAAAATCAAGCCTGGTCTCCACGCCAGCCTAGCACAGGGAACCCACAGCCAAGCAGGAATACAAAGCCATTGTACATCCACCCACATGTGTCAATTTAGAGTCATGAATTAACTTATGACGCTCATGATTTGGATGTGGGAAGCAAAATGGAGACCTTGGAGGAAAAGCCGCAGTGAAAATATGAAAACTCCAGGCAGTCCAGTAACAGCCTAAGACTTAAGCCCTACCTTGAATATCTGTGAGGCTTCAACTCTAACCACTGTGCCACACTGACGTCCTAAATTAGAATTCTATTTGGAACAAAATGCCTACAGGCACAGAGGGAGGGTGCTGGGTGTTGGCAGTAGCGAGAGGTGTGTCCTCTGATTGATGAATTGGCCTCAGGTTGGATTTCAAGTAGATGAAGCTTTTCTGAATTTTGAGGTTTATAGTTACTGCACCCCCTAAGTAAGGATAGGCAGGGCAGCCTTGGGCTGTTGCTTATTATGCCAGGCTGCCATATTGATTGTTGAATTGAAAAGATGTACTTAAACCAATTAATACTTGTTAACAAAGGATTTGGTCAATCAGTAGGTCATCCAGTGGTCATAAAAAACACAAAGCTGACCAAGGCTGTTCCATCCTCACAGTGAGTCAACCCCTTAACCTGCTGGTGTTCAGACTGCAATGTGCTAGAACTTTGACTTGATTAGCAGGTCATTTAAGAGAAAAAAACATTAGCTAGATCAACAAACCTGAATGTAGCTAAATAAAATTTCAGGCCAGATGTATTGAGATGTAGAAGATAAAATGGAAATTGGAATCAGAAGGGTTAGGATTAGGGTTAGGGTTAGTACTGCAGACACTGTGACATCTCCAATGTTCTCTCTGTGTTCATGTGAGTTTTTCTCAAGTTCTCCTCCTACATCCCAAAGATTTGCACATTAAATAAAATGCTGACCATTACTGGGTCAATGTGAGTGGTGGCCTAGCATCGATCCAGGGTTGGTTCTTGCTTTGTTCTCATGGTGGTTTTGTTAGTCATTTGTACCAAAACAGAATTATTCAAATTATAAAGAAACTGTCACTAACTCTCTTTTATTTGTTTTCTCTTCCTGGTATCTTTCTGTGGTACCTGGTGCCTCCACTCTACTGCCAAGCTATTCTCCTGCCTATGATATAGTCATCTTAGATACTGGGAGCCTTGGAATCAACAGACAGAAAAATTCTGTCATCAGATGAAGCAGCCTGGGCAGACCCTGCTATAGAATGACCATCAGGAGGTGACCAATTGGCCAGGGTCTCCAGGACTACGACTGTGTCTGACTTTGTCTTTGAATTTATTTCCTATAATTGAACTTGGACCACACCAGAGGTGCTGCTGACTGAGTTTTTGTTTTCTTCTCCTCCTTTGTCAACTTGCCATAGTTCAACGATTAATTAATGGGCAGATATTGTTGGTTTTCATCTGTGTTAATCAGCTTTTATTTTGTTTTCTTTGTGTTTTAACAAATCTGTCAGTCAATTGGAAATTCTACACTTGTGTTTCACCTGAGAACTTGTCACAGCGGTGAAGAGTGCTATATAAAAATAAACTGAATTGAATTGAACAGAATAGCTGCTGGAATAGGGGCCATGTCACTTGAAGAGGAAGGAGGGACGAATACATAGATGGACTTTCTTTGAGCTGAGATGGTGTTCAGGCAATGCATTTAAAGACAATGGCAGATTTGCTAATAGACACTGGGTTAAAATGTAGCTGATTGATGCCCATAGTGTGGACTGTTGAGCACAGCCAAATCGTCCAGTGCCCATAATGGGGCTGTGAAAAAGCACCAAGAGATCGAAAGAAGTTTGTGGAGAACCCCGTGTAATTGGTCGAAATGAAAATAATAAAAAAGATAAAGAAAATGTGAGTAAGTCTTCAGAGATGAGAGTCAAAAAGGGACGGGCTCCAGATGGCGGCATATCTGGTTTTATATGGGCCAGGCAGGAAGGGGTGGGTCCAGGAGGCTGAATGAGGGAAGTGATGTCATAAGTGGTAAGGCTGTCAGTCTTCTGTTCTGCAGTATGAGAAAGTGAAAAGACATTAGGCAACAGCACCAACCCCTGGTTTGGAGGATAATTACCACCACCAGACCCCTTTAGGTGTCGCCCTTGTGCATGCGTGTGACAGAGCATAGCCAGGCTGAAGGATGTCCATATGTTGGCTTCATGGGCTGTCAATGTGATTTGTAGTTTAGGTTGTTGGTTCTTCAGCAGAATCAAGTTGATCAATGGCCACCATGATGACTCTTGAGCAAAGCTGAGCTGATTGATGTCTGTAGTATCTAGTTCATCTGTGCCCATATCGGGATCTCTTATACCAAGGGTGGAGTGGTAGGTCTCTGGCTAATGATCTACATTGGTATCTGGAAGGTGGCTGGTTCAAATCCCTTTACTGCCAGAAGGGGTCCTACTCTGTTGGGCTCTTGAGCAAGGCTCTTAACCATAGGTGCTGTACAATGGCTGACCCTGTGCTTTTATCCCCAAAGGTGATGCAAAAAGTCAATTTCCCCTTGGGGATTAATAAAGTATATCATCATCATTGTCAATGCCTGTTCTGTGGCTTCCTAGGAAAAACCAATGTACCAAATTCCATAGTATGGCCTGTTGGGTAAAGCTGACCTGATAGTAGTCTATAGTGTGGATTTTTGTAGTTGACCAGTGTCCACAATAGGGCCTCTTTAGCATGGCCAAGTGATGAGTGTTTATAATGTGGTCATCTGATCCCAGCCAAGCTTATTAATTTCCAAAGTGAGGACCCTTCAGCACACCCTAATTGACTGGTGGATATAACGGGGCCTCTTGAGCATAGCCAAGCTGAATGATGACCATATATGTGGTCTCTTGGACAAAGACAATACCAATAGTGTGACCTCTTAGCAAAGACAACTGAACAGTTTAGAAACAGCCGTAGCATTACATAGGAACTTGGATGGCATGCAGGCCTTGGCAGATTGGTGGCAGATGAATTAAATGTAAGGAAATGTAAAGGGTTACATGCAGGAAGTGAAATGTTAGACGTGAATACTCAATGGCAGGTCTGAAACTTGAGCGTACCCCCTAAGAGAAGGATGTGGGAGCCCCAGTGGACTCGTCACTATCTACATCCAGGCAGTTGTCCACAAGCTCTTAAGAGGGCTGATTGTATGATGTTCTAACCATGGCACAAGTGTGTTTTCAGTTTAGTTCATGTGCAGGGCGAGTCAAAATTATGTTAACATTTGAATGACGGAAACAATTTATTTACAAAACATGCTTCATATGTGCAAGATGATTTACAGGAAGGTCTCAACCTGTCTGCCATCATGTTCAACACATGTGGCACATACTGTAAATTGTCCACAAAAATTGTATATAAGTTTATACTTAGCAGTACCATACTGTTAACATACTGCAATTCTGATACACCCTGTATTTGTTGTCTTTTAAATATTATTTAATATATTTGTTTTTAATTCTGCTTTTGGCTTTGTCTTGTTTGTTGTATTTATTGTATATTGTCTGATTTTTTATTAATATTGTGTTTAGGAATTACTTTGCCATTTTCTATTAAGTTAATATTGAATGTTTTAGTTTCAGTTTTAGTCTGCGCTACTCTTCTCTCTCTAGTCTAATGACTGCACCTCTATGGACCCCTCTGTTAAACTTATCATATATGCAGATGACACAACCATCATTGGGCTCATCAGTAATGGTGACGAGTCTGCATACTGATGGGAGTTTGAACAGCTGGCCCTTTGGCATGGGAAAGGCACTATATAAATAAAATGTACTATTATTATTATTATTGTCATAACAATCTGTAGCTAAACACTCTCAAAACTCTGGAGATGGCAGTGGATTTTAGGAGGGGTCCCACAATATTCGACCCACCACCTCCCTACTTAATACTGCTGGAAAAGTTGTGGAAACCTTCACGGTTCTGGGACCTATAATCTCATGGGACTTGTAATGGGAGACCAGTGTAGGATCCATCATAAAAAGTGCACAACACCGAATATACTTCCTTCGATAGCTGAGGAGGTTCAACCTTCCACAGGAGCTGCTGATTCAGTTTTGCACAGCAGTCATTGAGTCTTTTCTCAGCTCATCCATAACAGTGTGGTCAGATCAGCGACTAAACTTGTGAATTTCCCCTATCTATCTATCTATCTATCTATCTATCTATCTATCTATCTATCTATCTATCTATCTATCTATCTATCTATCTATCTATCTATCTATCTATCTATCTATTATATAGTGCCTTTCATACCTATCTATCTATCTATCTATCTATCTATCTATTATATAGTGCCTTTCATATCTATCTATCTATCTATCTATCTATCTATCTATCTATCTATCTATCTATCTAAACTTGAGAAAAACAAGCTACATCGAATAGTCAGGTCGGCCAAAAATATCATTGGTGCCAGTCTGCCCACCTTACAGGACCAGTATTACTCCAGAATCATGAAACAGGCTTGGAAAATCATCACTAACCCCTAACACCCCAGCCACAACCTTTTTGAACTTCTTCCATTAGCCAGGCATTATAGATTAATATTAGGCAAAACAAACAGTTTTTTTCCTCACAGGCCATCAAACTCACAAATGGTTAATTTCATCCCCCCTTGAAGCCTCCCAGGGTCTTGCAATACTGTCAATACTGTTTACATATTGTTAATACTTTTTTATTTTTATGATTAACTTTTGTGTGTATGTCAATTATGTAACTTAAAATTGGAGAGTCACCAAAACCGGAGTCAAATTCCTTGTATGCGTGCATACTTGGCCAATAAATCTGATTCTGATTCTCATTTTGATCTTGATCTGCCCTGTCTCCTTAAAGTGGAGAATGATAAGGTGGCTGGTGGTTCTAAAAAGACAGTACATAATAATAGACATAATAGAAAATGATGTCTGTAGTGTCATGTCTGGAGTACAGTCTAGTTGACCTGAGCCCACATCGGGGTGCTCTTAAACACATTGTGTGAATCAGGGTTTTGAATGGAGGTGGGCAGATCATTCCACCAGCCAGGAGCTACACATGAAAAGAGTCTGGATTGAGATTTGATGCCATGCAGATGTGACATCACCAAATGCTGTTCATCAGAAGAAGACCTTGAGTGGGCGAGAAGGAGCAGACGACCTCACAAGTGTGTCCATTGACTAGGCAAGCATCAAGAATTTGAACTTAATACTTGCTGCTACAGGGAGCCAATGTGGTGATCTGAAGATAGGGGTGACATGTACCCACATCGGCTGGTTGAACACAAGGTGTGCCACTGCTTTGTGAATCATCTGCAGTGGTTGATGACACATGCTGGCACTCCTGCCAGCAGAGCATTACAATAGTCTAGACATGACAAGCCTAAAGTCTGTCCTGCATACCCTGTCAGATATTGTCTCATCCTGGGCATATTGTAAAGAGTGACACTGCAAGACTGAGAGACTGTAGCAATATGGCTCCTGAAGGACAGATGGTCATCGATCACCAGCCTGATGCTGCCTGTTGGTGTTTTTGATAATTAGCAGAGAACAGAGATGGGGTGCTGAACAGACAGATGAGCTGGGATAATAAGTTGTGACTTTGCTAGGTTGAGCTAAAGATGCAGTTCCTTCATCCAGGTTAGAATATCAGTGAGATATGTAGAGATTCCAGATGATTCTCTTTGGAGAGAAAAACATGTACATCAGCATAGTACTGAAAAGGAAAACCCATATGACTGAATGACAGGGCCTGGTGAAGAGGTGTATAGAGAGAAGAAGAAGAAGAGCAGGTCCAGCATCAGTCCTTGGGGCACCCCCATAATTGCATGCTTGCACCTTTGACATCTCTCGTCACCAGGACACACCTGCCCAAAAACCAGCTGAGGGCAGCTCCAGGTCATGAAAGGGTGGCAAGGAGAATTTGTTGGTTGACTACGTCAAAGGCAGGGGATGAGCGCGATTGACAGGCTCATGACTCTAGGCCTGCTGTAACATCCTGACAACGGTAAGTGGAGCCATCTTGGTGGACTGGTCCTGACTGTTTAGGATCAAGCAGTCTATTCTGTAGAAGAGAGGAAGAGACTTTGCTGCAGTGTTTTGGAATCGTATTGCGTGATATCATCTACTCTTGCATTTTGCCCTGCACTTGTAGTATTTTTATTGCACTGTTGTATTGTATTGAGGATTACTTGTGTTCTGTTCAGTGTATTGTACAGTATTACCCCCTTTTTAGACACCCACTGCACGTCCAACCTACCTGGAAAGGGGTAATAATAATAATAGTAATATTTTTTTATTTCAAGGTGCCTTTCTAAACACCCAAGGACAACCAAAAAAAACATGCATGTACATACACATATAGTGTACATCTACTCTCTATACATAAAATCTTAAGTCTAAAAGTGCAACAATTTTATGTGATGTTTTTATGTCATGCTTTAAATCGGGCTTATTTTAAAACCTACATATATATGTTTGGTATCATTCTTTTCAGAATCTATCGAACTTTAATGTGATGTTGTTAGATTTTCAGATTCTTATTCCGTTTTTAAATTATAAACTAAAAAATATCAAGAACTCACGTCCCGCGAGACGAGAGTTTGTGCCAACAGATTTAATCACGCCCAGGGCCGGAAATAAAAGACAAAGAGTAGGACAGCTGATGTACAAGCTTTTAAATGTTTGAAGTTCTGTGCAAGATGCAGATCACGCAGCACGGCAGCAGCTACTGATCGAGCAAAGAGGAGGTAAAAAAAAAAAAAAAACTCTATTTGTTTCCCATTGTATCACCGTTTAAGTGGGGGTTTCGGAGGAGCGTTCAGACCCCCTCTTTGCAGAGACATGAAGTAACTGGTGCAGAAAGCAGGCCGGGGGATTGGTGAGTGAAGCGAGTAGGGGGTGAACCCCCTAGTACAGGGGGTCCCCAAACCCCAATCTGACAGCTGGGCCGTGAGAGAACTGCCTGCAACGGAGACTCACTCAGTGAAGGGCTACAGCAAAAAGGCTGCCCCCTTCACTGAGGACACTTTTCAGAACGCTAGGCAGGCAGGGCTTTGCAGCGGTGCAGAGAGAGGAGAGGAGAGGAGAAGAAGGTAAATAATAAAAAGAAGAGGCCCCAGGACAGAGCCCTGGGGCACACCTGAAGTAACAGCGGTGGGTTGGGAAGTGAAGGTTTTAAGCTGTATGAACTGAGTGCGGCCTGAGAGGTAGGATCTAAACCAATCAAGTGGAATGTGGGTAATGCCAATCAAAGATAATCTATTAAGGAGAGTGGTATGACAAATAGTATCAAAGGCCGCACTCAGCTCAAGGAGGATGAGGATAGTGATTAGGCCGGAGTCAGCAGCCTTAAGAAGGTCATTGGTAATTTTAACAAGTGCTGTTTCCGTACTATGACGAGGTCGAAAACCAGACTGGAACTTTTCATATACAGTTAGGTCCATAAATATCTGGACAGAGACAACTTGTTTCTAATTTTGGTTCTGTACATTACCACAATGAATTTTAAATGAAACAACTCAGATGCAGTTGAAGTGCAGACTTTCAGCTTTAATTCAGTGGGGTGAACAAAAAGATTGCATAAAAATATGAGGCAACTAAAGCATTTTTTTAACACAATCCCTTTATTTCAGGGGCTCAAAAGTAATTGGACAAATTAAATAACTGGAAATAAAATGTTCATTTCTAATACTTGGTTGAAAATCTTTTGCTGGCAATGCCAGCCTGAAGTCTTGAACTCCTTGACATCACCAGATGCTGAGTTTCCTCCTTTTTAATGCTCTGCCAGGCCTTTACCGCAGCGGCTTTCAGTTGCTGTTTGTTTGTGGGCCTTTCTGTCCGAAGTTTAGTCTTCAACAAGTGAAATGCCTGCTCAATTGGGTTAAGATCAGGTGACTGACTTGGCCATTCAAGAATTTTCCACTTCTTTGCTTTAATAAACTCCTGGGTTGCTTTGGCTGTATGTTTTGGGTCATTGTCCATCTGTATCATGAAACGCCACCCAATCAATTTGACTGCATTTAGCTGGATTTGAGCAGTCAGTACGTCTCTGAACACCTCAGAATTCATTCGGCTGCTTCTGTCCTGTGTCACATCATCAATAAACACTAGTGTCCCAGTGCCACTGGCAGCCATCACACTGCCCGACTCCACCGTGTTTTACAGATGATGTGGTGTGCTTTGGATAATGAGCTGTTCCACGCCTTCTCCATACTTTTTTCTTGCCATCATTCTGGTAGAGGTTGATCTTGGTTTCGTCTGTCCAAAGAATGTTTTTCCAGAACTGTGTGGCTTTTTTAGATGTTCTTTAGCAAAGTCCAATCTAGCCTTTCTATTCTTGAGGCTTATGAGTGGCTTGAACCTTGCAGTGCACCCTCTGGATTTACTTTCATGGAGTCTTCTCTTTATGGCAGACTTGGATATCGATACGCCGACCCCCTGGAGAGTGTTGTTCACTTGGTTGGCTGTTGTGAAGGGGTTTCTCTTCACCATGGAAATGATTCTGCGATCATCCACCACTGTTGTCTTCCGTGGACGTCCAGGTCTTTTTGCGTTGTTGAGTTCACCAGTGCTTGCTTTCTTTCTCAGGATGTACCAAACTGTAGATTTTGCCACTCGTAATATTGTAGCAATTTCTCAGATGTGTTTTTTCTGTTTTTGCAGCTTAAGGATGGCTTCTTTCACCTGCATGGAGAGCTCCTTTGACCGCATGTTGTCTGTTCACAGCAAAATCTTCCACATGCAAGCACCACACCTCAAATCAACTCCAGGCCTTTTATCTGCTTAATCGATATGACATAACGACGGACTTCAACACACCTGCCCATGAAATAGCCTTTGAGTCAATTGTCCAATTACTTTTGAGCCCCTGAAATGAAGGGATTGTGTTCAAAAAAATACTTTAGTTGCCTCACATTTTTATGTAATCGTTTTGTTCAGCCCACTGAATTAAAGCTGAAAGTCTGCACTTCAACTGCATCTGAGTTGTTTCATTTAAAATTCATTGTGGTAATGTACAGAACCAAAATTAGAAAAAAGTTGTCTCTGTCCAAATATTTATGGACCTAACTGTAGATTATTATGAGATAAGTGGGTGTGAAGTTGGATAGCTACTATTTTTTCAAGAATTTTGGAGATAAAGGGCAAGTTAGAGATAGGGTGAAAATTATTGAAGTTAGTAGGATCAGCACCAGGTTTTTTCAATATTGGGGTTAGAGCAGCAGTTTTGAAAGATAAGGGAATAATACCAGTAGTAAGAGAAGAGTGAATGATGGCAGAAATGAGAGGGACTAAAGAGGGGAGGCAGGCTTTAACCAGAACTGTAGGCAGGGGGTCCAGCTGACAAGTACATAACTTAGATTTGCAGATGAGATCTGAGATTGCAGAGGAAGTGGGAAGCTGGAAAGAAGAAAAAGAGTGAATAGGCGAGTGTAGTTCAGAAAAAAATACAGAGAGGATCTGGCCCGAGGTGCTGATGTATCCTCTGGATTTTCTCATTAAAAAAGGACATAAGAAAATTACAGAAAGCAGTTGAGTAGAGATGAGATGGTAAAGAGTCTGGATGTTGTGTAACATTATTAAGTAATGAAAACAATGACTTGGTGTTGCCTGTGTTACAAGTAATTAACTGAGTGTAATAGTTAGATTTGGTTTGGCCTATATAATTTTATACATCTCTTTGTGGACAAAGAGTCCAGATTTTTTATATAGCCTTTCAAGTTGCCTGCTCTTAGCTTTCAGAAGCCGAAGTTCAGACATAAACCAGGGGGCAGAAAAAGAAAAAGAAACAGATCTGGTTTTTAGCGGAGCAAGAGAATTAAGAATACCATTAAGAGAAGTGTTACAATATGAGACCAGTTCTATGGGAGTGGATAAATTATAAAAGTCCATTTGGGAATCAATTCTAGAAGACAGCAAATTCAAGTTAATATTCTTAATGTTACGAAAGGCTATGAGACGGGGGAGCTTAGGAACAGAACAGGTAAGTTTGACATTGAATGAAAGGAGAAAATGATCGGTTATAGTGAGTTCATCTGCTGTAAGATTGAGAGGAACAACACCAGAGCAGCAGATCATAGAATAGAATGTAATGTAAATTGTGTATAAAACTGCCCTACAAACCCGGCCATAATCCAACCTATTCACCGGTCCCTGGAAAAATTTGCTTCTAGTAAAGCAGTCCTTGGTGTCAAAAAGGTTAGTGAACACTGCCCTAGTATATCTATATCTATGGAACTGAGAATACAGCAATAGGAATACAGTGTGATGGACGGCCGGGACGTCCTAGAACGGGAAGAAGGGAGAAGAGCAGCCTTTTCAGGACACTGCCTGCCCCGGGACACAAGGTGGCAGCTCCCCTGGACGGCAACGGTTCCCCGGATTCCCTCAGGGCATCCTGGGACATGGATTCCGTTTCCTCAGCCCAGTTGGGTGCCGTGGGTGCCACCAGGGGGAGCTCACAAAAAACCTGGGGACTCCTATTCTTGCTAAAACCCGGAAGTACTTCGGAATCACAAGGACGGAAACCTGCAGTACTTCTGTGCTACTTAAGGACTGAGGATGTGGTGTTTGACCCAGAAAAGAGAAGGAACACTTCCGGGGCAAGGAATATAAAAAGGACTATGGGAAACCCAGCAAGCAGAGCTGGAGTTGGGAGGTTGGGTGACGAAGGTGCTGGGAGTGGAGGATTATAGTTTATTATTGTATTGATTATTGGTGAAGTGTGGCATGTGTGGTGCTTTGTGCACTTTACTTAAGAAAATATTAAAAGATTCTTTTTGGTGCTTTTACACGTGTGTCTTGGATGTCTGTCTGGTGGGTTTCACGGGGCAACAGCGCCCATAGCGTCCACAACAGCCTAAGGCCATGTAGTGTAAGCTAATCTAAACAGATAAGTCTTATCATGAGATTTGAAAGTAGGTAGGGAATCTGTGTCCCGAATGTTTTGAGACGAGGAGCACTACGACTAAATACCCAGGTACCCATGGTGATCAAGCATGCATGGGGTGTGATGAGAAGACCAGATGTATTTAGGGTTGCCACCCGTCCTTTAAAATACGGAATCGTCTCGTATTTGTGGTCTTGGCCCCCAAGGGATGTGGCCCCCACTGCAGTATGCGTCCCTTATTTTTTTGTATTAAAAGTGGTAACCCTAGATGTATTAGATGTATGAGATGTAGAGGACCTAAGAGTGTGGTTAGGTGTATAAACATGTATGAGGTCAGAGGGGGACGATAGGGTAAGGTTATGAAGTGCCTTGAAGGTAAGTAGAAGAATTTTAAAATCAATGTGAAATTTTACAGGAAGCCAATGAAGAGATGGGGTAATGTGTTCCATGGAAGAGGTCTGAGTTATAATACGGGCAGCTCAATTCTGAACAAGCTGGAATTTATAAAGAAGCTTATGTGGGAGACCAAAAAGAACTGCCGGTCAGTCAGTCAGTCATTTTTCAACCCACTATATCCTAACACAGGGTCACGGGGGTCTGCTGGAGCCAATCCCAGCCAACACAGGGTGCAAGGCAGGAACAAATCCCCAGGCAGGGTGTCAGCCCACTGCAGGGCACACACACACCAAGCACACACTAGGGACAATTTAGGATCGCCAATGCACCTAACCTGCATGTCTTTGGACTGTGGGAGGAAACCCACGCAGACACGGGGAGAACATGCAAACCCCACGCAGGGAGGACCTGGGAAGCGAACCCAGGTCTCCTTACTGGGAGGCAGCAGCGCTACCCACTGCACCACCATGCAACCCACAGAGAGAACAGAATTACAATAATCAATGTAGGAAGTGACCAGTTGCATGAGTAAGGATGGCGGTGCTATTTAGTGTGAGGGAGGGTCGCAGGTGTGCAGTGCTACGGAGATGAAAAGAAGATGACCGTGTAACATGATTGATATGAGATTCAATAGACAGAGTCTCTCTCTTCAATTTGCATTTCCCCCCTGCAAGGGTTTCTTTTAGGGGTATTGAGAGTCAAGGCCGTCAAAAGACAGAGGCTGTTAAAGCCCATCATGGCACTCCTTGTGTGATTTTGGGTTATACAAAAATAAATTGTATTGTAGCTTGGATGAAAAGGAGAAGAAAGACACTGGTCTTCAGTTACTTACTTGAGATGGGTGGAGAGTGGGCTTCTTGAGAAGAGGAGTCATCAGGGTCTGCTGGAATAATGTAGGAAAAGTGCCTGTGCTGAGTGGGGTGACGACATGTGTAATTACAGAGGGAGAGATAGCCTGGAGGAGATGTGAGGGGCTGGGGTCAAGTGGACAGGGGTGGTGGAGAGGAGAGAGGATGGTGAGAAGATTGTGGGGTGTTTAGATTGGCTCATGACAACTGGTTGCAAACTCATCAGCAGTCAAGGAGGTTGAGGGTGGAGATGATGGAGGACAGGGGTGAAAGCAGAGAAGAAGCCACACGTATCAGAAGTGCTGCTAATCCTGTTTTGAGAGAAACAGCCCAGTGTTGGTAGCAACAGAAGAGAAGGGAACTTTTCCAAACAAGCCTGGACCTTTGACTTGTTCCATTTCCTTTCAGCTGTCCCAAGCTTTGTCCTGTCACCACCCTAAGGTTTGCGTACAGACTTGGCGGGTGTTAGTGATCTGAGTTGGACAGAAACAGACTGCTGCGATAACAAGAAGGTCCGTCTTTGCCAGGTTGAGCAGGAGATGCTGTTCCTTCATCCAGGTTGAGATATCAGTGAGAGGATTCTCACTGGTATCGGGTGGTCCTCTGGAGGGGATGACAGCTACAGCTGCATATCATTGGCATAGAAGTGAAAAGATAAAACATTTAACTGACAAGAATGTAGACAAATAAGAAGACATTCCAGAAGTGCAAGAAAAGAGGCAGAGGGAGATGCCTACAAAGCAATTCTGAAAATGAAATGCACTAAAAGAACCTTAAGAAGAAGAGCAAAATAAGTCGACAGAAAAAACCAAAGAATATCCAATAGTCACAGAAGCATCAGACACTAGGGGGCCTTGGGGTGGCCCCCTAAACTACAATGAAACATGATGGACAATGAAACCAGAAGACTTTGGCCTGGCATGGATGATGATACGAGAAATGCTTGGCCTGGACAGAGGGACAAGAAGTAAAGGCTTTGGCCTGATAAGGATGACAAGATGAGAACACCACGACCAGGAAGAGATCCCAATGTCCGACAAAAGGGGACAAAAGAGCAGCATTTCCCAACCGAGATGAAGCAGTAGAAAAGAGACCACCATTAGGTAACCCACTGGACTATAGGATGGTGTCTTTATTAGTGCCCTGTTACTTAGGCAGTATTTCCATTTTGAGCTGTCAAGCTGTAGAATTCATTTTTATACTTTAAGTGAACTTCTAGCTGGGAGTCAGCAGATGATGGCCTGCTGCAGCCATTTTAGGGGGGCTAGCTGAGTCATTTGAAGGCAGCCTACGCCATCGCTTATGCCATCACCTCAACCATGTGCTGTTGTTTGCTTTCCTGGAAAGCATTAGTACTGGAAGATTCCTGGGTGGCATCTGAGTCTGGGGGGGGCTAGTCAACACTCCCCCCCCCCCGCCCGACTTCTGCTCCAATCCATCTTCAAAGAGGCCAAAGCAGACGGAAGGCCGAGAAGAAGAGCGTCTTTGCTGCGGTGGTGTTTACACTAGAGTAAACCGCCAGCTGTCAGGGGAGTGCACCAAAAGAGGGGCTGTCCCCGCAAAAGCGGAATAACACAGAGATGCGGTTTCTCTCATTATTTTTCTTTCTTCCTTTTAGACACGATGGGGACGGGGTGGCGACTTTAGATCTGGAGGTCCCCAAGCCGACTTGTGAAGTGCCTTCCTAGCAGCCAAAGGCATTCATTCCAGGGCAATAAATTGAAAACATAAATCTCCTAAATATGAAACAAATGGTGCTTCACCACTCGCCACTTCCTGAGCAAAGTCCGTAAAAACTGGTAGCCCGGGAGAGCAAAGGCATTTCAAGCAATGATGTTTTACATCACTGGCCGCCTCCATTGTGGGTCAAAACTCAACAGCAAAAATAATGCAGCAAAATTATTGGTCGGGAGTTTCATAGCAGACCTAGTGCTCCTTTACAAAGGGATTACACGCTGGGCAAGAATTTCAGTTATTCACATTAAAGAATCAGATATGTCAGAAAATTTCAAAATTCTTTATACATATATTGTGAACAATAGGAGGGGCTCTTGTAAAAGTAAAGTTTTATTACACACAAATATTTCAAGCAAGCAGCACCAACAAATAAGACAGAGGAAGCTGGTGCCTGTCCTAGCAGCATTGGGCAGAAAGCAGGAAGAGACCCTGGACTTGGGCAGGCAGCCCATCAGAGGCCTTTCTATAGCAACTTTCATAGTGAAGACAATCAGACAGCAGAGGGCAGCATAACAGCTACGCAATCTTTCTTTCATGCACTATGTAGCGCATGTACCAGTCCTTTAGATGTCCCAATTCCCTCCTCTTGCCCAATGCTGCTGGAATAGGCACCTGCTCCCCATGATCTTGAAGTGGATAACTGGAATAGAAATTAAGTAAATGCATTCAGCATTGGACCGAAACACGGGGCTGTTCATGAGATCTTTTGTGATGGGGACACTCCCGCTGAAGGCTTTGAGGGAAGCGTCTCTCTTTTAAAATTTGTTTCCACTGTTAGCGTAATCACCATTTTCATGAGCTCACCATGCTGAGCTGTGTGTCTTCTCTTCCTTTTCTGGGACAACCCGCAGTGTTGCTCTGTGTGGCTCTTTTTGTGCTGCTCCAGTTCACATGGCCCCACCCCCTTCAGACTCTCACCTGCTCCAGTCTGTATGGCCCCACCCCCTGCAGATTCGTATTTGCTCCAGCCTGCAAAGCCCCGCCCCAACAGACTTTCACCTGCTCAGGCCCACAATTGCACCAAACCAACAAACTCTGACCAGAATGGATCTGTGGGAAAAAATAACTTTCTGTTGCTTGCTGGCCTTACACTGTCCAGCAAACACTTGGACACACTGATCAGTACTGTTACTAGACAGCTGCCCAGAGCCTTGTGTCTAGTGAGTCCATTCTAAGTCCATTGCTAAGTCACACTGCAGGTCTTCTCCTCGTTCTGCTTCTGACAACAATGTAGTGCCATGCTAGCTAGCTAGCTAGCTAGCTAGATAGATAGATAGATAGATAGATAGATAGATAGATAGATAGATAG
>JANRMT010062791.1:162156272-162181413 GCA_026402145.1 Polypterus bichir lapradei | reverse complement strand
TCTTTCTTTCTTTCTTTCTTTCTTTCTTTCTTTCTTTCTTTCTTTCTCATTTATAATGTATCCTTATCTTTCTCATTCTCTTACTTTTATTGTCTTTCCTTTTACTCCTCTCTTTCACATCCAATAAGATCTGTAATTAAACAAAAAAGATGTTTGCTTGCCTGGCAAAAGCCAGAATTTACCTGGTTTAGAAATTTTATAAGTTGGCCTGTAATTTGAATAAAATGTATATGGGTGGTGCATCAATGAGGCACTTTGCAAACCTAATTCTTATCTAAGATATGAAATTAAATTTGTATTTATGGCTGATTTGTGTTTTGTCTGGTATTGTTTGTATTGGAATATGAAGAGATCATTTCTGATTAATAAAGTTAATTTTGAAACTCAAAACAGAGCTTTTTTTCTTTCTTTCTTTCTTATTATATGGTTTATTATAGTACCCTTTAAAATATTACTGTAATAAAATCTTTCCCGATGATCGTTATTGCATTTTCTTTCTTTCTTTCTTTCTTTCTTTCTTTCTTTCTTCCTTTTGTGCCTTCCGTCACGGCCGCCTTTCATCCTAAAGCCTAACCTTCATCAGTAGTGTCGTTTCTTGTAGCTGAACTTGTTAACACACATCATCTGGACGACAGCTCTGTATATATTATATGAGACATGGAGAGAAGCCATTCTGTCATTGCAGAAGATCGGATTGAGTAAACAATTCCATTTATTTAAGTTTTCACATATACTTTCTTTAAGTGTTTCTTAACCGCTAGCACGAAGCTGGTGGGCCACAGTCTTGGTCTCCTTAAATAAGTAAATAATTCAAAAGCAGATGATGGTGAAAGAAAAGAAAAAAAAAAGAAGAACGAGGAGACAACTGCGCCTTCTATTCAGAGGCCTAAAAGAGAAAAATTAATTGGGATCAGCCTGCCGCAGCCAGGCCTGTGGAGACCCACACGGCTTTAACATGATATGCGACCACAGAAGGGATGGGAAACATTGCCTCGTTACGTCGCGCTCGTATTTTTCCAGTTTCACCAGAGGCCTGCAGTGACTTGGATTACAAAATGCATTGTGTGAAATCTATACGCTTCTTTCAATGCTGTTGAAGTAATCCATCGTTTAAAGGCTTTCATCAAGTCTGCTTCTTAGTCATCCATCCATCTGTCCCAACCAAACTTATTCCCTCTTGGGCTTGCTGGGCGCCAGAGCCAATCGTGGATTTAAAACGCCTAAAGATGGTTTGGAGAAACCTCGCTGGTTTGTATAATTTCACAGACATCAATGCATGTAACGTACTGTAGATTCATATAGTAAGGTGAAAAAGTAAGTGCTCCCCATTAAAGTTTTCTTTTTTGATGTATATGTCGACATATCAACATTTGATCTTCAGTTAAACTATATCCATAAATTAAGATGATATAAAGCATGTCACATTTGTAGTCCATTGAATAATTTAAATAAACATACATGCACATTTTGCACGTGGAGAAAGTAAGTGAACCCCTACATTTATTGCTACCTCAAATACCTCAAGTTAGAGAGAGGTGGAGATGATGAGAACGTCGCTAGAGAGGATCCTGTTTGAAGCATTAAGGTGTTTAGTTTGGTTTGAAGTGTGTATTATCACCATGCCAAGATGGAAAGAGCTCTCTGAGGCCTTCAGAAAGAAGCTTCTAGATGCCAATGAGTGCAGGAAGGAATTTTGAAGGATCTCCAAACAATTTGAAATCAGCCAGTCTACTGTCCGGAAGATCACCTTCAAGTAACTGACATCTTGTCTACGTGAGGACACCTCAGCAAGTTCAGCCTGGGAGAGGCAAACACAGAGTTGTTTGGCCACAGTTCCAGGCCAAAAAACAAAGACAGCATTGGACTAGAAGAACCTGATGCCAACTATAAAGAATGGTGGGAGAAATGTTCTAGTTTGGGGCTGCTTTACTGCATCAGCTCCCGCGTAGCTCACCATCACAGAATCCACTAGTGCAGGAGTCAGCAACCTACCAAGCATGGCATGCGGAACGATTTTCAATGGCACTCTGATTTAATTGTAATATAGTAAAAAATTATATTTTAGTTACAGCGCACGTGTTCGCGCCCTCACCTACGTTTTGTGTATGAAACTCACGTGTAAATGAAAACCATGTGTTCTGTGCAGGCCGTGGTACATTAAAACAAACCACTTGTTATTATAAACCACTCAAAAAAATTAAAAGGGACACTTTGAAAACTCATCAGCTCTCAATGGGAAAAAATATCTCTACTGCCATGGACTGATATGGTAATGTGTGAGGAAATAAAGGATGGCACATCATTTGATGGAAATGAAAATGATCAACTGACAGAGGGCTGAATTCAAAGACACCCCGAAAATCAAAGGGAACAAATGATGTGGCAGGTAGGCAAGTCCATTTTGCCAAAATCTCATAGCAGCAACTCCAAATCATACTCAGTAGTTTGTATGCCCCCCCACGTGCCTGACAACGTCCTAATGAGACGACGGATGGTGTCCTGGGGGATCTCCTCTCAGATCTGGACCGGGGCATCACTGAGCTCCTAGACAGTCTGAGGCATCAGATGGACCCAAACATAATGTCCCACCCAGAGGTGTTCTATTGGATTGAGGTCAGGTGAGTGAGCGTGGTGGCCTGGCAATGGTATCAATTCCTTCATCCTCTCACCACATGAGGCCGGGCATTGTTGTGCACCAGGAGGAACCCAGGACCCACTGTACTAGCATAAGGTCTAACAATGAGTCTAAGGATTTCATCCCGATACCTAATGGCAGTCAAGATGCCGTTGTCTAGCCTGTAGAAGTCTGTGCGTCTCTCCATGGATATGCCTCCCCAGACTGACCATCACTGACCCACCACCAAAGCAGTCATACTGAACAATGTTACAGGCAGCATAACGTTCTCCACAGCTTCTCCAGACCCTTTCACGTCTGTCACATGTGCTCAGAGTGAACCTGCTCTCATCTGTGAAAAACACAGGGCACCAATGGTGGACCTGCCAATTCTTGTATTCTGTGGCAAATGCCAATCGAGCTGCATGGTGCCCGCCAGAGGACGTCTGCCCTCAGGCCACCTTCATGAAGTCTGTTTCTGATTGTTTGGTCAGAGACATTCACCCCACTGGCCGGCCTGCTGGAGGTCATTTTGTAGACTCTGACAGTGCCCATCCTGTTCCTCCTTGCCCAAAGGAGCAGATACCAGTCAGTCCTGCTGATGGGTTAAGGACCTTCTACGAGGGGCCCTGTCCAGCTCTGCTAGAGTAACTGCCTGCCTCCTGGAATCTCCTCCATGTCCTTGAGACTGGGCTGGGAGACACAGCAAACCTTCTGGCAATGCCATGTATTGATGTGCCTGCCATCCTGGAGAAGCTGGAATACCTGTGCCAGCTCTATAGGGTCCAGGTATGGCCTTATGCCACCAGTAGTGACTCTGACCATAGCCAAATGCAAAATGAGTGAAAAAACAGATGAGGAGGGAAAAATATCAGTGGCCTCCCTCCACCTGTTACACAATTCATTCTTGTTTTGGGGGTCTTCTCATTGTTGCCCCTCTAGTGCACCTGTTGTTAATTTCATGAACACCAAAACAGCTGAAACGGATGAACAAGCCCCTCTGCTACTTAACTGACCAGATCAATAGCCCACAAGTTTCACTGACTTGATGCTGTACTCTCATTAAAAAGGGGTCCTTTCATTTTTTTTTAGAAGTGAGACTATTGCCAAAAACTGGCTTAATTAACACTCTGTTATACAGATAGAAAACGCAGCGGTAGATCGACTCAACCGGAAGCTGGCATATGAGTGAGGAGGGCCCTGCCCTGCTCCCCACTCCTGATGTCACGCTTATAGTGGGTAAAAGACTATACCATAATTTCAGCAACTACGAGAAACTGATTGTCTGTTGAAAATATATATAAATTTAACATTAACCTTCTAAGATTTGTTATTACAGGAATGAAAAATCAAAAAAGAGATCTCCTTAATATCTTTTTGGTTGCTCCTAGAGAACAATGAGATCAGAACGAAACAAAATGGAGGCATATTCTTTTGTCTCATTCTTCTCGGATTTGTCTCCTGACTGAAAACATCCCAATCTCCTCACAGATGTCCCCGCTTGAGTTTCAGCAAAGTCACACAATGGGCTCAAAAATTCCAAATCATGTCTTGACGTTTTTTTGCAGTTTAAAAGAATTTGCATTGTGTGCTGAGTAATATCTGGTGAAACGTATGGACATTTGTTTGTGATAATAAAATACTCTTCTATGATTACAAACCTGCAGTCCCTTCTTCTGAATAATGCCATTAGTTGTTCTAATTTATATCGCTGTCTTCCAATTAGGTTGTGAAGGAAAAGGCAGACAGTGCTTAAGACTTTGGACTTCAAACCCTGAGGCTGTGGATTCAAATCCCACTACTGACACCATTGAGTGACCACAAGCCAGTCACTTCATCTGCCTGTGATCCAAAGGGCAAAACAAAAGAAATGGAACTGATCGTATCTCAAATGATATAAGTCACCTTGCTTGAAGGCATCAGTCCAATAATAAGAAACAAATATGAAGTCCTGAAAGAGATGAAGACATGACTAGAAAGAGATCACGCATGTTCTTCAAACCAAATGCTCAATTTTAACTCCTTTTACCTCAGTTGTATCTCATGTCTCCTTTTTGTCTGAAGTTTAGGGGAAGCCTCTGTGATGACGTTGATTCTTAAATAAAACGTAAACGAGACTCTCTTTAAAAGTCTTGTGAGACATCAGAGGTCAACTTTTGAGCAGACCGGTTTTCCCGTGGATTGAATTCTGGCTGCAGGTGATGATCTGTGCTGATCCTTCTGCCGCAGCTCTCTCCAGTCCACGTGGAAGGACATTCCGCACGCTTTCTGTTTCCTTTTCTCCATCTTTGTTTCAGTTGCACTTTTTGGCTGCTGGCGGTACTGCACACAGCAGTCCTCGTTTGCCAGCATATCATTTTCATCTACTGGGTAGTCTGTAATTAGTCAACTTCCTTCTTCAGTGAAAACAGAAACGTGTTGCGTTCCGTATGCGTTTTGTCTTGGTAGAGTTCTATATTACTCTACTTTCCCCTTTTGTATTATTAATATGTAGCCTTTGTCAGAATGCCTCATATTTCACATACTTACCACTGTTTATAGCATATTGTACCATATAACTTCTCCTCACCTTCCCTTCTACATCTACAACCTCAGGCAATTAGGTGTAGTAAAAGACAAGCAGGAGTTAAGTTACACTTTAAATAATGTATTATTGATAATATTCATAAATAATAACAATAAGTACAGTACATGTGAATATTGGCAACCATACAATCTGATAAATGCTGATGTGTAGTTCTAGGCGGCACAGACTTCTTAGTTACTTAAAATGTCTCTAGTTAAGGCATCATTTGAGGTCAGTTTCCTTTCTTTCTGCCTGTCTCAATATGGCTGCTGAGCTGTGCTGTTCATTATGTTGGTCTTTTCAGTTCATGCTGTGAGATGGTCTTTCATCAGTTTGGTAAAAGAGAGAGGGTGAGGTAAAGCAAGCAAATTTATAGGTTTCCTGTCTAACCCCTACAGCCAATAGGACATCATGGTACTTAAAGGCTTCTAATATAAGCCATACTTCAGACCAATGGGGGGATAGAACACCATCACACCTGCCCTCCAAACCATGTGTTAAGGTAAAGCTTGGCAGTTAGACAGCCTGGCTTTTCTGAGGGGGTTGACTGGGAGTCCTACAGAGAGATATTGGCCAAACTTGTTTGAGACACTTCCACCAACCCTGTCGTAAAATTACAAAGAGACTCATAAAATTGGGGAATGGGTTCTTATCAACTGCAGTGGGCTGGCGCCCTGCCCAGGGTTTGTTTCCTGTCTTGCGCCCTGTGTTGGCTGGGATTGGCTCCAGCAGACCCCCGTGACCCTGTAGTTAGGATATAGCAGGTTGGATAATGGTTGGTTGGTTGGTTCTTATCAAACCATTGCTGTTATTATCAATAATGTAAAACTAAAATTACATTGCTTTGTCTAAGTTACAAATAAAGACTTAAAAAATATTTATCAACTTGTATGCAAAATTTCACATCACAACAATATGGTCTCTCTTGCTTGTGCACTTTGCCTTATTTTAGCAAGGTTTGGATTTATGGCGCCCACATCTAACTGCATTAACAGGTGATCTTCCAGTCTGGCAGCTCAGCACTAGGTAACCACTGGGGTTTCTGTATGCACCAGGGAGCTTGTGGAGAACCCAGACCGAGTGCTTGCAGTGGGTTATATACAGAGGAGTAGGGGTTTTACCACAAGTCCAACCTTTTGGTTGATGACTGGTGCAATGTTTTGTCCATCAAGGATGCCAATCATTGAGTCATAATTATGTGTTTAAATGGCACACCTCTGGATGTCATTTGCCTGTGATCCATCAATTTTAGCAGATGAGACTTAGAAACTGGGGCGGCATGGTGGCGCAGTGGTAGCACTGCTGCCTCGCAGTTAGGATGCCTGGGTTCGCTTCCTGGGTCCTCCCTGCGTAGAGTTTGCATGTTCTCCCCGTGTCTGCGTGGGTTTCCTCCCACAGTCCAAAGACATGCAGGTTTGGTGCATTGCCGATCCTAATTTGTCCTTGGTGTGTGTGTGTGCTCTGCGATGGGCTGGCGCCCTATCCAGGGATTTGTTCCTGCCTTGTGCCCTGCGTTGGCTGGGATTGGCTCCAGTAGACCCCCATCACCCTGCAATCCAAAGAGAAGCAAACCCTGTGACGTACACTGACACGTTAGCTGGAGTTAACAGCATCTGGCGACTTCCTCTCAGGCAAAGCAAAGCCAAGTGGGCAATGCCAGTCCATCGTACGCCATTCGCTGCTGCACATTCTCACACTACTTTCAGTTTGTGCGCAGTGCCTCTTTAAGTTTAGATGACTCCTAAGACAGGGATGACAATTTCTGTACAAATGATGTAGCTCAAAGTGTTTTACAAGATGAAGAAAAAATAGTTTATAAAAATTGAAATATAAAATAAAAGATTAGACAATACTAAGTAACAAACAATAAAGTAAGGTGTGATGGCCAGGAGGACAGAAAAAAAAACCAAAACAAGATAACACACCAGGGGGTGGAGAAAAAGAAAAAAACAAAATCTGCAAGGGTCGTTTGGCCACGAGACCACCCAGCCCCCTCTAGGCATTCTACCTAACATCAATAATCTCAATCAGTCCTCGTGGTCTTCAGGCTTCACGTAGAAGAATTAGATGATGATGGTCATGTGGACCTCTGGCCTTCAATCCATCAATATAGGGACTGCATTATGCTTTAATCAGGTGGTGGAGGTGCAGATTGAGAATAGCAGAGAAAGTAGGGGTTAGGACGAATTGCGGAGCCATGATAAAAATGATAATTAAATGCATATACAGAACATGAGGGTTACACTAAAATATAGCTATAAGAAAGCCATGTTCAAATAAGGGGTCTTTAGCAGTTTTTTAAAGTGCTCCACCATATTAGCCTGGCAAATTTCTATCGGTAAGCTATTCCAGATTTTAGGTGCATAACAGCAGAAGGCCGCCTCAGCATTTCTTTTAAGTTTAGCTCTTGCAATTCTCAGCAGACCCTCATTTGAAGATCTAAGATTACATGATATTACATGCTAGTTTATCCGAGGTCCCCTCAAAATACCTAGGTGGGGCTCAGACAATGGGTCATCCCCTGGGGACGGGTTCTTCTAGTTAGGCAACATGGCGGTAAGAGGATTAGTGCCACTGCCCTCAGGGCCTCATGGTTAAATAGACAATGTGCTCTATGCGGTGTAGGCCGTGGGCTTTAGAGCCATCAACTTGTCACTCAGCCTGCATGAGCTTCAGTAGATCGACTCAATGGCCGCTTACCTTGTTGCAGGTGGGATGCCCTTTTAGCCCCAGAGGAGCCTTTAGTTGTTCAAGTCGTGGATTAAGCAAAGGCTCAGGTAACAACCTTATGGATTTTGGTCCACACTAACTCTGTAGCATCACACTGGTAACCTGCACATTCCTCAGTTGTAAACCTTTGCCACCCATGGAAGAAAATAAGCTACAATATTTTTATTTAACAAAAGGAGGTCTTTAATAGCATTAATGCTGAACCAGAACTTTACATTCAAATTCTGAATACCAGTTAAAGCAGTCTCCAGTTTTTTTATAGCTTGGAAATCTTCTACACCCCACTCTGGCCATCCCATCATAAGGTGACCCTTAGTTCGCAAACGTTTATCCGTTTTATTGCTTACAGAGATCATTCATTGTCTTATTGGTAACTGCCTGTCCTGAAAACTCCTATAAAGTTACAGATGTGGTTACAACTTACAGAAAATAACTGGTATGAAGCTATGTATATAAAACTCAACATCTGTCTGTTTGTATGTCAGTCCGCTTTTCACGAGAGAACTACTTAACACATTTAGATCGGGTTCTTTTCTATAATTTGCTTGAACATTCTGGTTGATTCGGGAACTTCTCTCATCGTGCTAAGTATCATAGTTCGGCAGCGATTTATTAACTTGAATTCAAGAGAGCAGCTGTGGGCTCAGGGGAAGGGGAAGCGTGACATCAGGAGTGGGGAGCTGGGCAGGGTCCTCCTCACTCACACGCCAGCCTCCGTTTAAGTTGCTCTACCTCTCACCACGTGTTGGAGCGCACCTTGCCTCCACTTAACTAGCGATACACGCTTGTTCAGCAGACATTATCATCTAGAGACTGTTAAGGAGTAACGTTTGATGTTTTTGAGACAGAGAGATTAGAGCTACATGTGTTTTAGAGGGTAGCTGCTCATTGGCAGAGATATTTCTTCTCACGTGTGGGACGCTCTCCCGTCAGAGCTGAACACGATCAGATGCAGTGCCAACGTTTGACGTTAGAGCATACCTACCTTCCACTTGGCCAGAATTCCATTTTTATTTTTTTTAATTGATTTTTCAAGTTTGTCCTGTATCACCATTACATGGGCAGAGTCGTGGGGGACAGCTAGTATTTAATATACGTGAAACTCAGTTCATTACTCATTGTTAAACAACAACATGTATTTTCCTAGTGATAGGATTTAAAGTTAACAAAGCAGAATGCAGACTCTAAATAGAGGCAAATATCTACATAAATACAAAACAAACTGAGCAGATAATCTTCCACACACCTCACTCCCGAGGTGCTCTGTTGGACTGTGCAGGCCATTAAAGTGAAGTCATCATCATGTCTGAGGTGTGTTATTCATCTGACAAGGCCAGACTTGTGGTCATGAAGGGATGCTGAGCTCCAATGCTAAGGTACGCCATGGCATTCAAATGAAACTCATCTGATATTAAGAGGTCTAATTAGATTGGATCATTAGATTAGATACACTTTATTTGTACCCAAGGAGAAATTCAGACTTCTCCTGAGCCTCTGGTTTTATGGAGCTTCTTCTTCTTTTGGTTTCTCCCAGTTAGGGATTGCCACAACAGATCATCCGTATCCATGTACCCCTGTCTTTTACCTCATTTTCCGCCACACTGACTGCCTTCAAGCCTTCCCTTACAGGTCAGGTCAGGTCAGGTTGGGGAGCATGCACTGGTATATCACGTTGCCGCACCCACCGCACGATGAAACAGCTCACGATCCCAGTTGTCAAGCCCCCAGGCAGACTTATCAGTCCAGTTCGACCCTCTGGAAATGACCATCTATGTGCTGCAACCAGGTGTTGTGTAGTGTCCCCTTGGCCTGGTCCACCCACTCGGGTGCTCAACAATGAGTCAGATCACCCTCTGGGAATTGCGCCACATGGCTGTAGTGCCGTAACTAATGCCCCCTCACAATGCAGGTAATGTGCCTCATTTGGGACTCCATGAGCAACACAAAGTCAAACCAGCGGGACCCAAGGATTGTCGGGAGAGACGCAGTACCAAAGGAGTCCAGTCTTCATCTCAGGTCACTGGATAGAGTCCTTGTCTTGCAACCATATAGCAAAACGGGAAGCACCAGGATTCTAAACATGTGGACCTGCATCCTTTTGCAAGGATATCAGGAGCGCCACACACCCCTTTCCAGCAACCTCATGACCCCCCATGCTCTCCCAATCCATCTACTGACTTCATAGGAAGAGTCACCAGAGACATGAATGTCACTGCCGAGGTAAGTAAACCACTTGACGAGGTCGACACTCTCTCCACAGACAGACACACTACTGATGGCAGTGTCTAAGAAGTCATTAAAGGCCCGAATGTTGTTTTTTATCCAGGACACTTGCAAGCCCAGACACACAAACTCCTCACTCAGTCTCTCTTGAGTCCCAGTCAAAGATTTAATTGACTCCGTGAAGATCACAGCATCGTCAGCAAAGTCAAGATCAGTGAATCCCTCTTCACCAACAGATGCTTCACAGCTGCTGGACCCAGAAGGACGTGTTCTTCCCACACCACAACCATAAACCTCCTCTTTGGCCTTCCTCTTTTCCTCTTGCCTGGAGGTTCTATCCTCAACATTCTTTTCCCGATGTACTCCTCATCTCTCCTCTCCTCATGTCACAAACCATATGAATTTTAGCCTCTCTCATTTAGTCACCAAACTGTCATTACCTGTGTGGTTCTTCTAATATACTCATTCCTAATCCTGTCTACTATCTTTACTTCGATCGAAAATCATAGCATCTTGAACTCCATCACTTCCAGCTCTGCCTCCTGTTTTTTTGTCAGTACCTCCATCTCCAAACCATACAACATGGCTGGTCTCACTACCATTTTATAAACCTTCCTTTTCACTCTTGCAGGTACTCTTCTATCACAAATCACTCTTGTTACTTTTCTCCACCCATTCCATCCTGCCTGCACTCTCTTCTTCACCTTTCCGCCCCACTCTCCATTGTTATGGACTGTTGAACCCAAGTATTTAGCTCTTCTAAAGTTTGACCGTGTACTTTCAACTGAGCATCTTTAAAAGCTGAGGAGGAGTTGATGAGGACAGATGAACACTTTTCAGTTTCCTGAGAAAATACGGGTGCTGTTGGGCTTTCTTCACTGGACTGAAGGTGTTATGGGACCAAGAGAGGTCATCTGGAATGTGAACACCCAGAAGCCTGAAGCTGGGAACTCTCTCTACTTCAGTCCCATTAACATAGAAAGGATTGTGACCCATGCCTCTCAGGCTTCTGAAGACCATGATGGTCTCCTTGGCTTTGCTAATGCTACCAGTCAGGTGACTTTCTGTGCTCCAGGACACCAGATGCTGAACTACCATTGAGGTGATGCCATCCATTTGATGCTGAGGACATGAAACTGCACAGAGGAATTCACCAGGGATATGGATGTCAAATTGGTCATTTGACTTGGTGGTCTTCAGTTCAAACCTCTAATTGCCTGGCTTTGGCTACCTGAGCTCCTCCTAATTTCATTTCTTCCTGATCTCCATGCAGACCTCCTTCCAGTTAAAACAATCAGATATTCAGCAGTGCCCTGCTATGGAATGGCATTCTCAGAACCTAAGCGGTGGACCCTCGTTACAAGCCCTGGCGACTGACTGGCTCGCCACTGAGTGCGCTGTTACAGGACACAAGAGATCTGCGGCCTGATGATTACACTTGGCTCCTTATGGAATTCACTGTTAGAACAGAGACGGCATTGAGCTCTAATTGCTCAGCCTTGAGTGGGATGTCTTCATCCAAAACAGATTTCATGTTTATGTTTCAAAGTAAAAAAATCACTGTGGGCACGCAGTAAAGGCAAAACATGAAGAGGCCATGTCTTCGGGTTTTTCTTGAATGCCACTGGGCGCTTAGTGTGCCTCTTGGGTTAACTGGCAGTTCAAAATCAGGCTAGTGCGGGTGTGTATGAGTGTGCCAAGTTAGTCTAAGTTTCCACAGGGTCGGTTCTATGCAAAAGTGAAAATGTTGCGCCGCAGAACCTTGAAGACACTCATTATATATATTGAAGTGCAGTTATTCCATTGGTGTTTCACAAGAGTCACTCATAGATGTTGGATCGAATAGCACAAGTCGGACCTGAATGTCATATCGAAGAACGGGGATAGTTCCACTTGAAGAATACCACAAGATATACTGTACGTGCATGCCAGATTGGATAGCAGGAAAGGGGTGGTCCCCTTTGAAGATTAACACCAGATTCACACAGATATTGGATCGTAGAGAAAGACTGGGTGGTCCCACTTGAAGATTCACACAATTCATACCTGAATGTTAGGACTTTTTGTGCAGCAGCAACCATAGCTTCCCAGACACTGTTCAGAGAGGAGTACGGTTTTCCTTCCCTGTAAATCTCCTGTTTTAAGAAAGGCCCACAAGTTCTCAATAGGGTTAAGGTCAGGTGAGGAAGGGCCATGTCATTAATTCTTTAATCTATAAGGCCTTTACAGGCTAGCCATGCAGTGGAGTACTCTGATGCATGCATGCAATGGAGCATTGTCCTGCATAAAAATTATGATCTACTTGAAAGATGCAGACTTTTTCCTGCACCACTGCTTGAAGAAAGTGTCTTCTAAAAACTGACAGTAGGTTTAGGAGTTGATTTTGAGTCCATCTTCAACCAGAAAAGGTCCAACTAGCTCATCTTTAATAATACCAACCCATACCAGTACCCCACCACCACCTTTTTGGCATCTGAGTCGAAGTGGAGCACTGTGCCCATTACTGGTCCAGCCATGGGCTCATCCATCTGGTCCGTCAATGAGTCACTCTCATCTCATCAGTCCATAAAAGCTTTGAAAAATCGGATATTTCTTGGCCCAGTCTTGACATTTCAACTTAAGTGTCTTGTTCAGTGGTGGTTGGGTTTCAGCCTTCCTTACCTTGGCCATGTCTTTGGGTACTCCAGGTAGGCTGCAGTTCTAGAAAACGACAGCACTGCAGGATAATGGTTTCCTGGTAGCTTCATATTTGCTTCTTCTCAAACCTTTAGCAATTAATTTGCATATTTTTTTTCTCAGCATGTTTCTTGCGACCCTGTTGACTATTTGCAACAAAGCGTTTGATGGGTCTGTGATCACGCCTCAGTATCTTGGCTATTTCAAGAGTGCTGCATCCCTCTGAAAGATTTTTTTTACAATTTTTGACTTTTCAGAGTCAGTTAAATATCTTTTTTGGCTCATTTTGCTTGAGGAAAACAAGCTGCCTAATAATTCTGCACACCTTGATATAGGGTGTTGATCTTCTTAGGCCCCAATCCTCCCTCATTACACAAATACACATCACCTGATATGTTTAAATCCAATAAGTATTCAAGTTTATACAGCTTGGAGTTGGAATATATACATAAAATGATGATATGGTCAAAATACTCACTTGCCTAATAATTGTGCACAAACTTTATGTGTTAGTGTTTCTTATCTGCTCTGTTTCATGGATGTAGAGTCTAAGGAGGCGGGGCCACCTAATTAGGTAGCTATGGCAACTGACCTCAGCAGTATTTAAGCTAAAGCTGAACAAGGCTCAGTAGCTTTGGCATTTGATTTGTGATTTGGTTTTCTTTTTCTTCTTTTTGATATTGGATTTTTATGGCTTCAACCTTTGCTTTGATTCAGATATTTTTTCTGATTTATGATTCCAGATTCTCAAATTAATATTTTTATTTTGTCATTCTGGGGTATTGAGTGTTGTTTGATGAAGGAAAAAAATGAATTGAAATGATTTTAACAAAAGGCAGCAACATAACAAAATGTGTAAAATATCAAAGAGTCTAAATCTGGAGAAAAGCAAACGAAAGGCCAGTTTAGGCCCACCTGACAGAAAGCCGGTGCTGAGACCCTGACCACAACAGCCCACCTCCTCATTATGCCTACAAAGAGAACATGGCTGAGCCCCAACTGCTAGAACGCTTATCTCGCAGCAAGGCTGTACAGGCGCGCTAGTCCACAGCATGTGTCCCGATGTTTCAAGTCATTTGAATTCAAGTTGTGTCAGCACCATTCCAAAGACATTAGTTTTCATTTTCTGCTAGTCCAGTTCTGTTACCTTATAGCCCGGGTATTTGTCCCTGAATTATTATTTTTCATGTTTCTACTCAATTCCTGTTATGTTAGTCCAAGGTGTAGTAATTGTGTCCTGTAACTTTAAATGTGTAGCCATTCTGTGTATTTTATGGATGGAGCCACAGGAGGCGACACCTCCATGACATTGGAGCTCCTGGCCCCTCCTTCTGGTGTTATAATCAATCAGAAAAGAAAGACTTGACAGTGGAATGTTTGATTTGAAGTTTTGTGAAAGTTTTACATTTATTGTTATTTTCCTTCTGGTTTCTGGATTTTGAGGTTGCAGTGACTGGTTCACACATTGGGGCTTTTTTGCTGTAGATTGCCGTTTTTGCTCTATTGAGCTTGTTTGCTTTATATATATTTTTCTTTAATTAATTTTTCTTTATAGATTCATATTTAAGCCAGAGTTCCCCTCCCTTGTCAGACATTTTGATATACTGTATGCTGGTACCTTCCTTGTTTCAAGAACTTTTTAATCCAACTCCCCACTTTTGGGGCCTGCGTCCTTTGAAGCCAGCAGGTAGTAGTTGGGGCCTGGCTGAGCTTCTTCTGGGCAGATTAGTAAAGATGCTGGCAGGTTTTATCAGTCTTTTGTAGGCCTCACACACCCTTTGACCATATTTGTGACTCCAATGAATAAAATATTCATTTTTGGCTTCCCTGATTTTTTTTAAGTTATTCTGGTTTTCAACCTCCTGCTTTTGTTTCATGTTTTGCTTTTTGATTACTGACTCTGATGTTATGATTTTATGTGTTTTTCTCAATCATTTTGAATAATCCGGCACATGTTTTGGAGTTTTTTTTTTGAGGTGCTGAACCAAATTGTGATGCTTATGTTACATCATAATTTGGTTCAGCTGTGTGTTAAAGTCAACTATTTCAATGTTCTTTAATAGTTATTTACTGTAATTTTATGCACCATTTCTTAATGGTCTTGGCCATTTTGGACACCCGTCATTAGGATAGCTGCTCTTGTGCATCTTCTCAAAGGGTGACCTGAAGGTAATCAATGTGAGGTGTTAAAAGTTTGGATAAAAGTTCATTTCTTCATCGAGAATAGAATAGAATAGAATGCCTTTTATTGTCACTATACACATGTACAATGAGATTAAAAGCAGCTCCTTCAATGCAGACATATATGTAGAACATAACAAGTCTGAGTTGTGAATATGTGGACCATTATTCCAAACATCCTTTTCCTGAATTCTTATTTTGTTTTGTTACTTGGTTTTAACCTTTTTCCTAAAAAAATTTTTCACAACATATTTTTTATCTTGTTTTTGATGGATCTCCCAGTTTTGGTCTGTTTGTGTCCTTACGCTCTTCTCCTGGTCTCCTCTCCAAACCTTGTCAGCCTGATGACACAACATTGGCTTTTATCTTGTTTGATTTGTCTCTTGTAGACAGCCTTCATAATATACATGCTTTATTTAATACTTTCTTAATGGATTCTTTTATTATTGAGTTTTTGCACTTTTTGGACAGGGGTTTTATGGTTTTCCTTTCCCTCTTTTTTTTTTTTTTTTTTTTTTTTTTTTTTGAGAATCATGAAGTTAGCTCTCGTTTTGTCTGTGCAGGCCACAAAGCCTGCTCCTTATGTTTTGGGAACCACACTTATATTGAACTTCTTGAGTCCTACGTAGTATTTTTTACTCCAATTTGGAGTGCCATCCTGATTTTTGAGTTTAATTGAACTTTTCAGAGGGTTGTTCCTGCCTTGTACCCTAGAATGGGCTCCAGCAGTCCCATCACCCTACCCAGGATACGTGGCTTGAGAAGATGGAAGGATGAATGAATTCCTCTTTTGATTTTTCAGCCCTGCATTTTATGACAAATCTAAGCTTGTGCCAGTCCTTAATGAGGTACTTCTTTGGAATACACTGCTGCTGCAGTGATGAGGTTGACTTCTCAGAGCGAGGAGTTTCTTCATCAATAGAGGAAACCTGTCTGATATTGTGGACAGGGCCCTCAATCAAACCAGGAGTAGATCTTGTAACATCTGCTATAAGAGGAACCCCAATAATGAAACCCACATCCCACTGGTCCTCCCATTCCACCCTAAAACTCTGCTTCACCCACATTCAAACAAAACATCCCAAATTTTGCAGACTGGTCCATCTATAGGAGTCCCTTTACCAATCCTCCATTGATAACAATAATGATAACTCTTTATATTTATATAACGCTTTTCTCACTACTCAAAGTACCATCCACGCTGGGAGGATCTATGATTTCCTTACTAAGAGGCAACAGTGCTACCAATGCACCACCTGTGTGGTCTCCTTGAATCGACCAACTAACCTACACAAACGTCTCGTCCACAGCTCACTTCACAGAGGAGAACTGCATTCTTCACTAGGAACTTTGAGCTGTAACAAATATGTCACCATCTGTACAGGGTCCTTCTGGTAAATTCAACATTAAACAATGGGCCTCTTATCCATCTAAAAATCTTGTAGGACATGTCCGGCCATCTACACAGGTAAAGAAGGGAGGTGGCTCGCTGACCTTTTCAGGGAGCCATTAAAATCATGCCTGTTGTAGAACACATCACATCCCTTGATCATAGCCACATGGATCTCTCGCTTTGTATTCTTTCACAGGTCTTCAAAGACACTTTTCAGTGAAAATTAGAAGAAGCTAAGCTAATTCTCAGCCTGTGATCACACATTTCTCCAGGTCTTAATGACCATCTAACTTCTTAGGTCTCTCCATTCACCTTCTCTAATTGCATTTCTTCTACTCTCATCTACTCGTTTCATCTACTCTGAGTTATTTCCCTCCACTACTTGTTGTCTGCTTCTGCTTTGAATACACAATGGGTGGTCTGAATACACAATGGGTGGTCGGAAAATCGAGAGTCCACCTTATGAGAAGGATTTAGGAGTCATAGTGGACTCTAAGCTATCGACTTCCCGACAGTGTTCAGAAGCCATTAAGAAGGCTAACAGACTGTCAGGTTATATAGCGCCTTGATGTGTGGAGTACAAGTCACAGGAGGTTCTGCTCAAGCTTTATAACACACTGGTGAGGCCTCACCTGGAGTCTTGGGTGCAGTTTTGGTTTGCAGGCTACAAAAAGGACATAGCAGCACCAGAAAAGGTCCAGAGAAGAGCAACTAGGCTGATTCAGGGCTATGGGGGATGTGGGAAGATTAAGCAAAATAAGATTAAGAGGAGACCTGAATGAAGTGTTTAAAATTATGAAGTGAATTAGTCCAGTGGATCGAGACGGTGACTTTAAAATGAGTTCATCAAGAACACAGGGATACAGAAACTTGTGAAGGGTAAATTTCACACAAACATTAGGAAGTTTTTCTTTACACAAAGAACGATAGACACTTGGAATAAGAGACCATGTAGTGTGGTGGACAGTAAGACTTTAGGGACTTTCAAAACTCAACTTGATGTGATTTTGGAAGAAATAAGTGGACAGGATTAGTGGCGTAGCTAGAGGTGGGTGGAGGGGACAGCCTGTCCTGGGTGGCACATTTTTGGGGGCGGCATCATTGACCAGAAGGCTCAGTACAATTCGTGTGTCAGCAGCAGGGTTTGGAAAAATATCAGTCATGAATGAAAAAAGTAACATTCTCTGATTTTTATCCAGCAATGCTTCAAAAATAATCTTCTGACTGTACTTCTGTGACAGCATCAGACACAGAAGTTGAAATTTATGAGACAATAACAAAAATAAACATAAACATTACTCCGATAATAATTTCTAGGAAGATAAAAAACTAATTTAAAATTTATAATTTCATTTCGTTATCAATCCGAATGCATTCTTTCTCTGCGCAGAAAACATTCCCACCTATCACTTGTACACTACACTGGTTCTGGTTTTCGCAGCGTAATTACTGTATATTAAACTAATAATTAGAACACAGTTTATCACTATATTCTTGTCTTGTTGATGCTTATAAATAATTATTTGTGAAGAATTATTGCTCTTTATGTATATATGAATACATCTGTGCAAAATATATGTCAGTTTTTCTCTATATGTCATTTTAATTTTCTATTTAAATAGATAAACATATTAAGATATGTTGGAGGGCGGCAAATCGAAGCACCACCCCGCCCCGAGTGGCACGAACTCGAGCTACGCCAGTGGCCTGTTCTTGTCCAGTATGTTCTAAAGTCCTAATGTTCTTTCTCTCCAGTGGCTCCCCCATGATGAAGGCTGTTCAGCTGAAACGTTGTGTCTTTAACCTTCTTTCTTTTTCACGATGGTTTCTCCCCCTTTCTGGGTGGCGTATTCCTTTAAGAAGCTCATTTTTGTAAAGCAAACTCCTCCAAGGGCAGCACTCAGTTTCACCAATTCCCTCTAATGCCACTCTGGCGCAGTCCACCTATTGAAGTCGCATTTCTGGATTCAGATTTTTATTACTTGCTCTTAATCCAAAGGAAAACATTAGAGGGGATTGTGGTCGGGTGGGGGGGAAGATTTAAGGTCAGGATCTGTGGAAAAGTTTGTTTTAAAATGGACTTAGCAGGCTGATGTATTGTGTTCTTAAATTGGTTTGGATCATTTGAACGTGCTGACTTGAGGAAAAAAAATGAGTACAGGTTCCACATCCAAAGCCAAAAACCTACTGAGTGTGTTAAAGTCATATTTTAAACTCATTAATTAAAAAGAATAATAAAAAAAAAACACTGTACTTTTTCCATTGGAAGGCATCTCTGTATGTGAATTTATTTAAGACGTTTGCTCTGCTGGAAAGATTTAGTGCAAAATAAAAGAACAGAATGGTCCGCTTTACATTTCCTCCTCGATACCCCCAACCCAAATCTTCCCCGCCCCCCAAAACACTTCATTCAGACACTTCATTTGATAAACCAAGCAAAAATAAAAACATGCTAAAAGAATCTGAATCGAGTGTAAATCAGAAGGCACTACGGCAAAGTCAGCATACACGTCACACACTTGGGCACACACCGAGGGAGCATCTGGACCAGGGCGACCACAGTGGAGATCAACATTTTGAAAGAATAAAACAGTGGCGTTTAATAATTACATTAACATTAAACAGGCATTAAAGAAAGGCAGAAGAGATCTGTAAAACAAGCAAAAATAAAATGAACTGTTAAGAAAATGAAGCAAAAAGGTGTTCAAAGAGAACTGCTAGATGAACCTGTCGTTGAATAAAAGATCGAGACAAATGAGAGTAAAGCATTCAGACCACCAAGACCATTTGTTTTGCTAAGCTGTCCCAAATTGGTGCAATGGGTGGCATCTGCTGTGGCAAAACGTGTCACTTAGCTAAACTCGGACGACTCTAAGGAGAGCAGGAGTATGGGTGGGTGGGTGGGGGGGTCGACGGGATGGGCAGAAAAGCTCTGGGATGCCATGCTTGATTTGCAAGGTCTGTCCTCAGAAGGCTGCCTGAGTTGTGAGTGATCACTGAAGATGGCAGAGGGACCACTTTAAAGAAGTGTATGAGGGGATAAAGAATACTGGACAGCAGATGGATGGCTTAGGGTTAGGTTTAGGGAAAACAGAATCCCCATGAGTTCTGATTACACTGCTCCAATCATGAGCTTTGTGCCTCTCTTTGCTTATGGGGTTTCAGGAAGCACTGGCCATCTTATACCAATTTGTAGGGTTAGGGTTAGGGTTAGGTTTTAGGGTTGGCCCTTTTTGTGACACCTGGTTCAGCTTTGCGCTATATGGTCCAAGGTAAACCCAGCAACGGAAAGTATCTGTGGTGCCCCCCTTCCCTTGATTTCCTAAGCACGAGCTTATTTTGCTTAATGGTTAATCCCACCCTATTGGTTCGTGTTGTCCCTATGGAAATAAAGACATGGAAGATGAAGCAGAAGTCAGAAACGATAAGCAATGTAACCTTAAATCTCATTGACAAAACCGTTCAGTGGCTTCATGTGATGTGTTGTATCCATAGTACTGGTGTGAGCTTTGTGTCCTGCTATGGTCTATGCAAGGCGTCATATATCATTTCAAAAATTTGATTTGATATACTTTATTACTCTACAAGGGGAAACTGTCTTTTCGTATAACCTTTAGGAGTCAGAGTGCAGGGTCAAATCATAGGCTAATTGGAGTTTGGCCAGCATTGAACACCATGGGGTCTCAAAAACTCTTAAAAATACCAGTTCTGGAATGGCACGTTACTGGGCTGTGTGGCTCCCTTGCTTGACAAAGAAGCTTTTCATTGTGGGAAGAGTTCTCTGCTCATCAAGTGGGATCTTTAGGATATGAAAAGGTTCCTCATATGTGGGCAAAACAGAAATCTTTAATATCTAGTAGGTGACCAAGCAGGGTACAAGAGATCGAGACAACTTCAACTTATACTGTGTTATTGTATGTGGCGAGGGTCCTTTTAAAATCAGGAGCCCTTTGGGATTTCATAAATCTGTTATCATCTATTCATACTCATGGAGCCTGTTAGGGATCTGAATAAATAATGTTCTTGCAGGATGGATATTTTGGTAACCAAAAATGGCTTCCCTCTGGCATTGCTCTGAAGAACAAGTGTGTCACCTTTATTTTTGAAGAGAACACAATTAATCAGTCCACTTAAGTGTATATGTCGGTGGCAAATGGCTGGCTCTAGATGGTGTTAACTAATCAAAATAAAACGATTTACATTAAAAGTAATGGGAATCGTCTAATTACAATTTTTAAATGTATATGTTAAGCCATTTTGCAACTCATTTAGTCCATGTTTGGGATCATGGTAGGCCAAGGCCTAGCCTTGTAGAGTTGGATGCAATTAAAGGACCAGCCCTGGATAGGACAACATTCTATCTTTGTCCCCCAACGCTGCTGCTGTCATTCACTCCTAATGATGTGTGGGGCCAGGCCCGGTATGTTGTTCAGTTGGAGGGATTGGATGCTGAGTACAAGGCATGATCTCTTTTCATTCATCTTTTAAAATTAAGACCACGTAGCTGATCTGTTAATGTTTTGCACTTGCAGATATTAAAGATGTGTAATCAGAACCTCCGTCATGTGTTCCTCTATCTCATCTTCGTTAAGCGACTTCTTAGAATGAAGAGGCAAACACTGACGAGAAAGTGAGATAAGATGAGCAAAGGACAAATGCCATTTACATGTTTTCCCTGTGTGTTCTTGCAGGCACTTGCAAACTCTTCTCACATCTCCAAAATTCAGTTAATTGCCGATTCCAAATTTGGGTTAATAGGTAAGTGGACCCTGTGATGGTCCAGCACCCCCTCAAGGACTTTTATGTTTCTGGCATTCACTGCTGCTACTGGGATAGGTTTGGCCTACCAAATCAGATTAAAGGGGTTTGAGAATCCTAAATCGGGGGCCCCCCAACTCTGAGCCTGGTGGGCCCCAGTGGCAGCAGGTTTTCATTCTCTGACCCTTTTCTTACTTAGTGACCTCTTTTTGCTGCTAATGAACTTTCTTTGAATTAATTGTAAGTGACTTGTTATTGACGATTCAAACCCCTAAATGGTTTCCTTTTCCTTAATTAGCAACCCAACAATAATGAGATACAAAATGAGCCAAAACATGACTAGCACACTATGACCATCATACAATATCTGAAAATGAAGAGAGATGAAGCTCTTAGGATCCGCTCAGGTCCCCAGAACATTTGACCAGTGCTCTTAGAAAAGAGAAAACCAACAATTTTGGAAATGTCTGCCATTGCACAGTGAGAGCAACAACAAGCCACGGAATTAAAGAACGAGTTTAATTAACGACAAGAATCAGCGCCTAATTAAGCAACTGGTTGGAGTGAAATTGGTTGGAGTTTGAAGCCCTGACTTAGTTGGTCTTCTGCTGGCTCTCTCACTTCACATTTCATTTCTGTTTGGGTGCCATTTAAGGAAAGAAATAAAGAAACTCAGAGGAACGATAAAGAAATTCAAGGCAACAACTCTTGAATCAATTGAAAAGAAGTTAATTAGCAGCAAAAACAGGTCACTAATTAAGAAAAGGGTTAGAATGAAAACCTGCAGCCACTGAGGCCCTCCAGGATCAGCGTTACAGACCCCTGTCCAAAACTGTGCTGTATCTTTAAACAAATGACAGTAATGCACTTCGGTCTTCTCCTTACATTTGTCATTACGTGAATTTGATTCCACCTAAAATAAAGCCCTGGGCTCGACAACTGAACATTTTGGAGAGCATATTGTACTCGGGGAGAGAGATCATGCTTTGTCTTGTTTGATTCTTGTCGGTAGTTGCTTTTCTCTTTAAATTGCATTTGTTAAATATGAAAGCGCCAGAGCTGATCCTTAGAAAGATACCATAGGGCAGCTTTTCTCAACCTTTAAGTATTTGCGACCCCAATTTTCATAACAACAGTTTTAATCGCGCCCCCCTAACATTTTTTTGAAACCCTAATAAAATGTATTACTATATTTTTTGCTGCCGATACACCGCTACAAGTTTTATTATACCTACTTAACTTTTATTGACATTTATTTAACTCTATAGTTATTTTTGTAGTATCAGAATGTAGTTTAAGTTCATTTGTTTTGGTTTCAATAGATGTATTTTCATATTTTCGATTCTTGTTTTCTTTTTTTCACATCTTTGTGCCCCCTTTTTTGTTACTTCGCACCCCACAGGTTGAGATCCACCTCCGTAGGGCAAATGAACCTCCCACATGTGAAAGCACCTTTATTTATTGAGTAGCACCATAGCAGGTCCTACAAACAGCCATGAATGAATGGTAACTGAGTGGTGAAATCCCAATGGCTTTCTAATTTTAACAGGACCCTTGCTGCACTCAACCATAAGGGCCGAGTTTAGGTTTTGTTGATCTGTCAGATCCTTCCTGATCACCTACTACACTTTAAAGTTTTGTCCACATATTAGGAATCTTTTTCAATGCCCAAAAGTCCCAACTTCATGTTCAGAGAAAGAAGCCTTCATGGCATGAAAAAGCAACGAGGAACCGCACCACCTGGTAAAGTCCCACTAAAGAACCACTACTTTCAAGAGGCACAGAATTAATGTTTCAGTGGAAAATACGCGAATGTGGTACATTTCAAACTGTCTTATTAAAACTTGCTCATTAGGATTCTGGTGGAGAGTTAATGATAAACACACAGCTAAATATTGGACTAAATGAACACATCATATTGAATTTTTTGCACTTCATGAAGCCGTTGTCTGTTGTTCATTAACTGTTATTCTTTTAAAGAAGCTATTAGCAATTAAAACAAGAAGCCTTAAAAGAAAAGCATTCAATGACGAATAAAAAAATGGCATCAGAAGTAATTCACTTATCCATCAGTTCCTTCCACAACACAGCGACCTTTAAAATGTTATTCAGACAGAAAAATGAAGAAGCAGAATGGCAGCAGAAGCTCAACTGTCCATCCATTCTACTCCTAACCTGCTTATCCAGTCCAGGATTTCTGGCAACCCACGTCTACCTCGGCAGCATCGGGTGGAAGGTTGTAACCAACTCCAAACTGGACGTCCTCACAGTCAGCCCTACTCATTTAGGGTGCTCGGTTACCTTAACTTGAACTGGAGTGAGAGAATCACCCGCACTGAAACACGTGAAACAAGTGGTCAAGGACACTCTTAAAAATCAGAAGGTGCCACTGTGGTCCTTCAGAGACATGCCATTGGGAATCATGTTTGGTCCCTAAAAGACCCATCCACATGTAGGGTCCAGAAAGACCCGTAACCTGCTGCATACAGTAAATGATCATGAGATACCAATAGGTCCTGATTTTAGAAGGACTCTTGTGCCATCCAATAACACAGGATATGTCGGATTTTTCTTAATCTGTTAAAGTTTATTTTTTCTACATTTTAGGAACTTATTCAAAGCAAAAAGAACCAACTTCATATGCAAAGAAACCTGCTGAGAATTAAATGATGTTTTGTTAAGTAATGGCTCTAAGAGGAACCACACAACCCAGTAAAGAACCAGAAAATGCTGTTAAAGAACTAGGACTTTTAAGAGCGAAACCCGATGCAAGCCCAGGGCAGTGGAGCTGTGATGCAGCAGAGTTATTCACTGTGCCACCATGCCCCAAATGCGGCAAGCTAATTAAGTGCGTCATTTTACATCAGACTTAGTCAGAAAGTGGTTATACATAACAGAGCCTTCAAGCTCCTCGAAAATCGGAGAACACTAAAGAACCACATGTGAAAAACGAACCTTTCCATTTTCCCAAAATCATTTCTGTTTTATTGACAACAAATAAAATTAAGGATGAGATCAAATTAGTTAATAATTTAATAAACTAAAACATCATCCCGACTTTTAAACACATAAATGCACACATGTTAAATATACAGTATATATATATATACACATACACACAGTGCATCCGGAAAGTATTCACAGCGCATCACATTTTGTTATGTTACAGCCTTATTCCAAAATGGATTAAATTATTTTTTTTCCTCAGAATTCTACACACAACACCCCATAATGACAACGTGGAAAAAGTTTACTTGAAGTTTTTGCAAATTTATTAAAAATAAAAAAATTGAGAAAGCACATGTACATAAGTATTCACAGCCTTTGCCATGAATCACAAAATTGAGCTCAGGTTCATCCTGTTTCCTCTGATCATCCTGGGGCGACGGTTCATCTTTCAGCAGGACAACGACCCTAAGCACACAGCCAAGATATCAAAGGAGTGGCTTCAGGACAACTCTGTGAATGTCCTTGAGTGGCCCAGACTTGAATCCGATTGACCATCTCTGGAGAGATCTTAAAATGGCTGTGCACCGACGCTTCCCATCCAATCCGATGGAGCTTGAGAGGTGCTGCAAAGAGGAATGGGCGAAACTGGCCAAGGATAGGTGTGCCAAGCTTGTGGCATCATATTCAAAAAGATTTGAGGCTGTAATTGCTGCCAAAGGTGCATCAACAAATTAGTGAGTAAAGGCTGTGAATACTTACAGTATGCACATGTGATTTCTCAGTTTTTTTATTTTTAATAAATTTGCAAAAACCTCAAGTAAACTTTTTTCATGTTGTCATTATGGGGTGTTGTGTGTAGAATTCTGAGGAAAAAAATGAATTTAATCCATTTTGGAATAAGGCTGTAACATAACAAAATGTGGAAAAAGTGATGCGCTGTAAATACTTTCCGGATGCACTGTATATATATATATATATATATACATACACACACACACACACACATGCATATAGGAGTGGGGAAAAGTATGTTTGTGCTTGTGAGTTCAAG
>JANRMT010062791.1:162144222-162156172 GCA_026402145.1 Polypterus bichir lapradei | reverse complement strand
TTCTTGCATTATTTTTTATTTATTAATTATATATATTATTTACAATAATTGAGTTATTGCTATTGAGTAAAAAACTATTGTAAAAATCTTAACCTGCATATTTTTTCCATCAGAAGAACTGTAAACCTACTTCTTTCACTCACTCCTGTATATATATATATATATATATATATATATATATATATATATATATATATATATATATATACACACACACACACAATCTGAAAATTGTGCTGGGGTGCTTTACAATGGCTGACCCTGTGCTCTAACCCCCAAAGGTCATGTGGAAAGACAATTTCTCAAATTCAAGTATATGAAAATAAACAAAATACATATATATATATAATATATGTGTGTGTGTGTGCCTGCGTGTGTGGGTGTGTGTGTGACCGACTTCTTAAACCAATTTGAAGGGCTCTGACGGGAGGCCCATCGATCAGATTAGACGGAGACAGAAATTTACGGCACGAAACGTTAGGAATACAAAGTGAAAACCACCAAATCCTTTCTGAATTTGAAGGCAAAAATGGCGTATGAAACGTGCAAGAATGTATTATGTATTATTTGTTTTTAACATATGAAGCACAAACAGCCCAGATGTTTCTTTCTTTATTGCAGTGTAATTGACAGTTCATTTAAACAAAATAGTTTGTGTGAAAATTTTGAAAGGCGCTATATAGCATGTATCGATTGATTTGCTGAATCGCTAAGAATAAACTCCTACTGGTAGATTTTTTGTGACGGTTGTAGTGCGAGTACTTGCACCTCTGATCAGACCGGCCGTAATACTGAAGTACTACTATAGAGTGTGTGTGTGTGTATATATATACACTGTACTCTCTCTCTCTACTACTTATACATGACATTGAAACCTGAATTTCATTTTGTGTTCAGGTCAAAGTCATTTGCATCAGTTTGGTCACACAGAGAGAACGTGGCGAGCATTGCGGAAGCAAAACAAAACGAATCGACTGTCCAATCTGCTGTCCTCTTCTGTTCTTGTAAATTTTAAATTTCTTTTCCACCGCAGATGACTCGCGAACTCCACTCTTAAAAATCCTGGTTCTTATCTAGCGAATGCAGAAAATACAGAGGAAGCTTGGTGACGTAGTGCTCAGCGATGCTCACTCGCTGCTCTACAGCCTCCATGTGATTTCTCTATATTCACATCACGATTCTGTAATGGTTGATGGTTCTGTAATGGCACTTTACTTGACCGTGTGGTTTCCCCGTTGAACCATTGCTTGATGAAGGCCCATTTAATTCCCGGAAGGCTTTTTAGCATATGAAGTTGTTTCTTTGCGCTTTGCGGACAAAACAGAAATCTTTATAGGGGCTACCTGATTAACTCAGCCCGTGGGATATGTGACGAGAGTCTTTTTCAAATTTCACAGATCTGTTACAGTCTGCTCATGGCGGGTACGTTGCACTAAATAAATAAAGAATCTTTCTGTAACTTTCACGTGGATGGTACTTTTGGTAAGCAAGAATGGTTCCCCAATTCTATTGCTCTGAAGAAGCACTTTGGTATTTTTACTTTTGAGTATTAAACATTGAGTGAAGAACTTTTAGCAGAAGTATTAGGAACTATGAGCTAATGTATCATCCAGGGTCGGTCAATTCCTCCCTTGTGATGCGGTTTAATGGGGAGAACATCGAGGGGCCTGTCCGTAATATTCGGGATAACAGAATTGGGGTGAAACCCGAAGAGACAAATGGGTGGGCTGTATTTTAAGGTGAAGTATGGGAAGACTGCATATGCCCCCCTTGACAGAGCAGACACACCGTCCTCATCTTCATCTCCACAGCCCGCAGCCAGACTGCCCAGCTAAGCTCGCGCGGCTGTCGGAAGATCTTATTACCCGGCAGAACATAAGGATCAATTAGGCTGCGGTGAATTTAGGGGGGATGTACAAACCACCCTTCTTGGTGGTCTGGAGGACTCACCAGGAGTTGACTCAATCCGTTCTAATCTTCTGTGGAAAAAAGAAATCATGTGGTTGCCATGCATTGACCATCTAGTTATTAATATAGTAGCAGAAATAGCTGAAACGTATACCCAAACTTTATAAATACGACTAACATCTCAAAACGCCCCTCGGACATTTCAACTAGAAAGTGTGAATCATTGCGGTTTGAGCGATAAACTGTACTCTGTCACACACGATGAAATAAATAAGTTAAAATTAAAAAAGAAGAAGATAAATTCAAATATAAAAAATACAAAGAAGCCTACTTTGATTATCGCATTTACTACTGAAGCAAGAAGTTGCATTAAAACTTTTTTTTTCTTTGGTGTGTGAAAAGGCACTTGCTTTTAAACAGCTTAATCCATCGGCCACGTTATTCTAAAATAGCGAATAATAATAATAATCATAATTAAAAAAGAAAGAAAGAAAGATAGAAAGAAAGCATTTTTAAACGTAAAACTTTACACGTCACAGGTTACACGCGAACAACACCCCCCAATTTAGCGGTTTAATCATTTGGCTTTCTCGGCCTGTCAGGTGCTGTAATTATAAGAAGGGCGTCAAGTCTTTCGGGTTGGTGGGGAGAAAAGTGGTTAGTTACAGCACATTAGGTCATAACTTAATATATAAATATGTGTATAATTTTAGTTTGTCTTAAATTAAAATCCCCGATTATTATTAATACTAGTAATTCACTTCGTCATATCGCTCATTCATTTCCAATACAATAAGTCCTTTAACACTCGCCCTCACGTAGCTAGTCAGAACGTTTGAAGTCCTCCAGATGACGGGGCAGTCGGATTCCGTCCAGTTCGTCCTGTCTGGATTCCGGTGTGGCCACTGGCCCCCCTTTTTTCGTACAGAATATGTACTGTATATAGTTCCTTTCTCTGACGTCACCGGCGCTCAGTCGCTTATTTTCCGTTGTACAGCCTGAGATTATGGTAGTAGCTTGCAGTTCGCTCTTCAGTCCTGAATACAAGACAAGAACGGACCGGAAATGTCCTTCGTGATCTTGGAAATGCCGACTGATTTTTGATTGGAGGCGGCCGATCAAAGCATGATGATTCTGGTGACACAACAAGGAAACCTCTCACATTCTTCCACTGTATAAAGGTCCGATATGCCAAACCGGCGTTCTCCTCTCACAACCACACAACTTGTCTTTGGCTCCGTTATTTGTCCAAATATTACGGTCCTGTCAATCCTATCACACAAGCCACGCCCACCCATCCACCCCGTCCCGCCCCGTTTCTTCCAAAAGTCCTTCTTGGCAATCAGATCTCCAGAAGCCCTCCGGCGTGTTCCGGGCTGGTGGCGTTTGTCGCCTTCTCTTCATCGTTGGCCGTGGCGTCGGGAATCCCGTTACCGGCTGGGGAGCCCGTTTCTGGAGTGCCCTCCCGTTCCCCGTCCACCCCTTCAGTTCCCGGCTTTCCTGGCACCACCCCCTCGGCGTGTGTCTTCTGGTGCTTGCTCAGGTGGTCGCTGCGCGTGAAGCGCTTGTTGCAGAGCAGGCAGGTGAACTTCTTCTCTCGGGTGTGCGTGCGCACGTGTCTCTCCAGCTCGTCCGAGCGTGTGAACCGCTTGCCGCAGAAGAGCCAGTTGCACACGAAGGGCCTTTCCCCCGTGTGCCAGCGCAGGTGGGCTTTCAGGTGGGATGCCTTGCCGTAAACCTTCCCACAGCCTGGAATATGGCAGCTGTGGACGGGCTTCTTTCTCAGGCTAGCGGCTGAAGCGCCCAGCCTCTCCAGTTCCTGGCAGTTGGGGCAATCACAAGATGAGCGGCCGGGTGTGGACCCCCCATAGCCAGAACTTCTCGATGGTTTCAGACCAATTGGGCTTTCCATGAGTGGGCTGTTGGCAACTGGCTTGGGCTTGTACATATCCTGGGTTAGCATGTGTTGGGTGGAGGGAAGCAGATGGGAAGAAGAGCCAAGTCCTACTGTGGAATAAGGAGTTGGACTCAAAGAGGTGAACTCGGAGCTGTAACTAGGCAGCTGGGGGCTCAGAGAAGCCTGAGGGGGCACGGGCTGCAGTGAAGCTTGGAGGCTGTCAGGCTGTGTCTGTGCAGCGCTCAGCCAGTTGGTGTTGGAATGCACGTCCCACCAGGACGATGTTGGATTTGCAGAAGCCGTAGAGATGCCAGGATGGATGCTAGCTTTATACCAAGAGCCATATGGGTGAGGCATGTCTAAGGAGGTGTAGACACTCGTCAGACAGTCTGCAGAGGCATGGGTCTTGGACACTAAGAGCGAGGGGTCCTGAGAAGTGGACGAAGGAGGGAAAGAATGCGGGAAGGGGTTATAGTCAGCACCATAGGTGGTGGAAGCCTGTGGGCTTCCAGATTGGGTCATGAGTCCATTTCCTCCGGCGAACGATCCAGGATACGGGTCCCCCATTCCCTCTGGACTCCTACTGCTTTTGGGTGTCTGGAGCTCAGAGCTCAGGCCGTAGGCTTTCTTCACAGAGTTGCCGTTTCCTGTTTTGCTGGGAGTTGCTGAATCCCTCACTGGACTGGAGCCTCCAAATTTATTGCAGGTTGCTGTCAGCATAGCCAGAGGGCTTGAACCATAGCGTGCCTCATCCTACAGAGAAGAGGGGAATAAAAAAAAAAAGGGGGCTTTCAAGACCGAGGCTCAATTTGAAATTCAAAATTACAAATATCATAAACTAAGCACCCCCCCCCCCCCCCAAGCACAACCCCCATGGGCACCAAGGGCGGATCTTCTAATACGAAACGAATGAAGCTTAAGCTTCAAGGCCCCTAATCACAGAGGGGCCCCAGCAGTGACTTTAATTTTTGTCCCCCCATAACTCAAAAATGATAAGGTATAGGAAATTTATATTCACATGAGTGACTGACATGTGAGATAATCCAATACAGCAATTTTAATCAAAATCTAAGAAGTAGTGCTTAGGTTTACAAAAAAAAATAAATGGTGACCTGTCATGGGACACCCCATTGGAAAAGATAGCACTGGGTACCCAGACCTCATTGCTGGTTGAAAAGGGACCCCCATAACTGTTCAAATATCAGGGCCCCAAAAATATATAGGCCTGTCACTGGTGAGCATCCTGGGGCCCTGCCTTACACTCTTAAAATGAAAGGTAACTTCTGAGTGATGCCATAAGGACACCCAAAAGAGAGAAAGAGAGAGAAGAGTTATTTAGTTAGAATCATAAATCACTGGAGCAGGTGGTCACAGATTTGTGAAACACCACACGCTATACAGATAATGAAAAAATGACATTGCGTAGGCCCAATTAATAAGATTTACACATTTCAGTTGTATGACAAATTTCCATCATAATGAATCTCAGGTCAAAATTCAGATGCATACAGCAGTAGAAACATAAAAACAAGAATGCAGACACACAGGACAAATAATACAGCGAATCAATCAATCAATCAATCAGTAATTGTCCAACCCGCTATATCCTAACACAGGGTCACGGGGGTCTGCTGGAGCCAATCCCAGCCAGCACAGGGTGCAAGGCAGGAACAAACCCTGGGCAGGGCACACACACACACCAAGCACACACTAGGGACAATTTAGAATGCACCTAACCTGCATGTCTTTGGACAGTCGGAGGAAACCCACTCAAACACGGGGAGAACATGCAAACTCCACGCAGGGAGGACCTGTGAAGCAAACCCAGGTCTCCTAATTGCAAGGCAGCAGCACTATCCACTGCGCCACCGTGCCGCCCAATCTCTTTAAAAACTTTCAAAATTACAATTTTATGACAAATATCCATTGAAATTTATAATGGAATTTTATATGTATTTTTTTTCTTATTTATACAATTGAACTTCTTTAGGTACATTAGTTAAAGAAAATGATTTATATAATAAGAGTTCAGGATGTGAATTGTTGGAGTACATTAGCTTCAGGTGTGATTATGTCATTCTAATACCATTGTGTTTGCTTCTTATCTTGTTGTCTGTTGCTTTGGATGCTTGCACCTTCATTCCTGTACGTATTTAACTTGCCTTGTAAGTCGCTTTGGATAAAGGCTTCTGCTAAAGAAATAATAATAATAATAATAATAATAATGATACATTCAATAAAACATATGATTGAATGAACTTAGATCAAGTATGTCACACTTATCCAATCAATCATGAATATTAATATGATTATTTATACTAAATCAATATAAATTTTTAACACTACAAAAGGCCATTTCATTTCCCATTTATTTTGGATAATAGTGTTTTCTGTCTTTTTTTATCATTGCTAATTCTGTAATACTTGAGGCAAAGAAAAAATACTTTTCTGATGTAGGGTGGCCAACAAATTTGTCAATGTTTAAAAAAAGTGTTATATAATAGCATCCACAACCATTTAAAATCCACAAAATTCAGGACAAAGTCAACTCACTGAAAGTCTTTTAACTTTGTTTCAACATTTATACAGATGTGGGGGTCTCTTGCACCACAAATGCAATTTCTGTTTCCATTTGTTTGTGTGGTGGGCTCTTCTGTCCAAAGTGACTCAGAATAGGAGGTCAGCCTAATGAAGTTGCTCCAGTCTGGTGAGTGTTTGGGAACAAAATGAATCATCACAAGTGAGGAGTGCAGAATAAAATCTAAGCAAGTTAACACTTTATTTATAAAAGCTATCAATTAGGCAGAACTTCACCAAACAGGGGAATCCTCAGAAGATTCTTGAGCGCTTTAAGGGAGTCAGAGTTCCACCAGTGACACATGAATAGAGTCTGGACTGAGATTTGATGCGACACACACCTGTGTGTCAGCAGACCTGAGTGGTCGAGCACAGGACCTCCCAAGGGTCTCCACATACGTAGGTGCGGATCCACGGACCCACTGGCTATTCTTTATGCAAATACAGGATAGTCACAAACATTAAAGTTGTTTAAATCATTTTAAGTTATGCGTGTAGCAAAATTAGACATACTATATTCTCGATATTAAAAATGTGTTAATTTTGAGTAAGAGTATATGAGTAAAGACAACGACAACCGGGGCTGATTACGCTGCTATTAAAAGAAAAAAAATAATAATGGTTGAGCTTCAACGTGATTTAACTGTGTTAATGTGACATCTGAGACAATTATATCAACAAAACTAGAAATAGCAACGTAATATCGACAAACACGATTATTGTAACTTTTATGAATCTTAAATGAGATTAATACAGTCAACAACCCTGTTTGTTATGTACTGTTATGTTTCATTTGTTAACCTAAAACACTTCAACGTCACAAGGTGCAGGCGGACGCACTATGGCAGCATTTCACCTCTTCATTTTTAACAGTAAAATTTCTTTTCATTTCTGCAATAATTGTCTATTAAATTCTCTACAAATGAATGTACTTCTATACACGTAGATTTGCATATACTATTTAATTGCAAAGCATAGAAAGAATGAAGAGCACCTAACAAAACTGAATGAAAATTCTCAATGTATTAAAAAAAGTGGTGAACTGGTCTTATTAGTTTAAGAGAGAGAGAGAGAGAGCGCATGCGCTGATACAGCGCGTTGCCACACCCACCACACGACGAATCACCCGGATTGGGACCCGAGTGCAGACGTACTGCAGGTGACACCTAAGCGCCACACTGGACCACTTTGAGCTTTTTTTTTTTTTTTTTTTTTTTTTTTTTTACAGGGGCATGAGTGCCAATCCTGCCACTAACCCCGCGTTTTCCCTGTAACTTGGAGGAGCTCATAACATCATACCCAAGACGAGCGATTGGCTTGCAAAGTGCCTTGCACGGGGGCCCACATTAATTTAAATGATCTGAATTGATAAGGGTGAAAGCGCACACATTTTCTTTGAATTAATTAAAGCTAATTTTATACTCTGTAAAAGTTGAGCATTTTAAAATATGTAAAGTGTTTATTTACATATTAACATTTCCAAAGTTTTTTTTTTTTTTTTGGAGTGAAGCACTACCACAGGCTGAGTTCACGTTTTCTTGATCTGATGTATCCCACTACAATCCTAAAAGCGCTGGTTCTTTAATGGCACTTTATGGTTCTTTACTGGATTGTGTGGTTCCTATTGCTTGACAAAGCACTATATTTCATTCTGGGAAGGCTTCCTTGCATGTGAAGTTGGTTCCTTTCGCTTTGAAAAACTTCTAATAGGTAGAAAAAAAAATATTGAATGGGCTGCTTTGCAGGACACTAACAGAATAAGAAAATTGGAGTTTAGCTTGCACTTTGCCCTGAAAGAGTGATTTGAAAATACTGGCTTCTTGGTATTCCAAAAATCTGTTTAAATATATTCGTGATTATTTACTATCCATCCATTATCCACCCCGCTATATCCTAACTACAGGGTCACGGGGGTCTGCTGGAGCCAATCCCAGCCAACACAGGGCACAAGGCAGAAAACAAACCCCGAGCAGGGTGCACACACACTCACCCACACACCAAGCACACATTAGGGACAATTTAGAAAATCCGGACAGGGCACACACACTAGGGACAATTTAGAATCGCCAATGCACCTAACCTGCATGTCTTTGGACTGTGGGAGGAAACCGGAGCACCCGGAGGAAACCCACGCAGACACGGGGAGAACATGCAAACTCCACGCAAGGATGACCCAGGAAGCGAACCCAGGTCTCCCACTGCGCCACCGTGCCGCCCATTATTTACTATCTCTTAAAAATAAAGGTGCCAGTGTGGTTCTTCACAACGATGCCATAAGACCCAATGAACAAACCATTGATTTTTTTTAGCTCCTTACTGTAAATCTCTATGACTAGATGGTAACAGATCTGTGAAATACCAAAGGCTCGTCATTATAAAGAGACTCTCGCTGCATGCAATCACACAGGCTGGTTCTCTTAATCTGTTAGCGTTCTGCAAGGTAGCATACTATACATTAAAGATTTCAGTTTATTCTTTATTTTTACTTTCTACATGTTAGGAAGGTTTTCAAAGCAACTTCATAAGCAGAAAACCCCTTTCAGAACGAAGTGGTGCTTTGTCAAGCAATGGAGCTACGATGAACCACACTGCCCAGTAATGAACCATAGAGCCAACTGAAAACTCTGGTCAAAGCTGCAATGACAAAATGCACGGAGAAGACCAAAGAGACTAAAATCGGAGAGGTGAAAAAAGTGACCGAGCAAATGACACGGAAAGCTGTGCGGCAGATGCAGATGAAGAGAGAACAAGATAAACTTGCAGTAGGTGACGACAACAACACGTCAATGGCCCACCACCATGGGCCACTGCTGACAATGGAGCCTCGTTCAGGCTTAACAGTCAAAAAAGCAAACCCCAAGGACCCGCACAGGGTCCAAAAATCAGAGGCTCCCCCCTATAAAGTCATAACGGCTCATATATTAAGTCCTTAGAATGCGTGGGCTTTGTGCGTGCATTAATATGGCAGGGGGTGGTTAAGGGGGGCCCACTAATGAGCTTGACACCCGAATTCGAAGGCAGGATCGTGGTGCACCTGGAGAAAATCCCAACAAGTAGGGCGCAAGGTAACCGCAGGATGAACACACCCACCCACACACACAGGGTCAATTTATCATCGCCGATCCACCTAACCTGCACGTCCTCGGACTGTGGGAGGAAACTCCACGCAAGGAGCACCCGTGACGATAACCGCGATCTTCTTACGCCGTAGCAGCAGCGCTACCACCAAGCCGCTTCATTACAGAACCCACTCCAACCAGTCTAGGAACCCCAGTGACTGCAAAGCTTTGTCAACGTGCACAGTTGACAGTGAATTTTTTTTTTTAATGGGAGAACCGACGCGCTGCGCATAACACGCCACCGCTTACCAGCTTCAAGTGAAGGGGCGTCTGTGTTGATCGGGTACAAGCATGGAAACAGGGTCGCGTTGCTGCCAGCTGCTGTCAATTTCTTCATCACTTTCGTTTATTCCTAATTTTGCACGTTCGTTTGTTAAAATTGACTGTGCATTGTAACCCCATTGGCTCCATAAAGTTCCTTGGCAAGGTGCATGCGGTTAATAGCGCCGTATACAATAGTGATTTAATGATTGATTCAATGAGGTAATTTAAAGAGAATAATACAATCCTAGGGCAGACAGTGTGGTGTACGGATTAAGGTTTTGAACTTCAAACCTTTAAGCTCTGAGGCTGTGGGTTCATATTTGACACTGTGTGATCCTGCCTGTGCTCCAACTGGAAAAGCAAATGAAATGGAAGCAATTGTATCATAAATGGTGTAAGTCGCCTTGAATAATAGCGTCATCCAAATAAGTAAATGATGATAAAATAATCTTTGACAGTGGTACTGATTAAGCAATGGACCATTTGCTTCTAATGAAAAGAGAAATCAGCCCTCAGAGACAATAGGCGTCACTCAGCTGGCTATTCTCTTGCTTATTCCTCTATAATAAATTGGACAGAGTGCTGCAACCTCTCTAGCTTCGTGGTGCTATATCCACTACCGGTTAAAAGTTTTAGAACACCTCAGTTTTTCTTAATCAGTTGAAATACAATGGATGACCTAAAATGGTGAAAAGCTATGCTGTAGTAGTTTAAATTTAAAGTTTAGGTTGGCAAAAACTGAAATAAAAGGAAATATCAGAATATTCTAAATGAGCCTTCTTCAGGGACCAACTAATAGATTACAACCTACAGATGTGCTGCATCAGTTCAAGTAAATGAAGTCTTGCAAGTTGAAGCAAACAATTGGCACAGGTGTCCCAACTTCTGTCAATTACTTAAAAAACCCTCAGAGTGTCTTAGAGCAGAGTTAGAGCAGACTGTGTTACTACACCCTCTGAAGTACTACTTGGACAATGGCAAGAAGACGGCAATGAACAAATGAAATGAGACAGAGCATTATTACCCTTAGAAGTGTAGGCCTTTCATTTAGAGGAACTGTAAACAACATCAAAGTGTCAGGGAGTCCAGTGGTGTCTCAACAATCCAAAGGCAGTTGGAAAATGAAAGAAGCTCTGATAGGAAGAGATCTGGCAGAGCCAAAGTCACAAGCCAATCAGAAGACAAGTTTCTGACGATCACCTGCTTGTGTGATCACAGATGTGGTGGAGTAAAGCAAGTGTCAGTTTCTATTGTGAAGAGGAGACTTTGTGCTGCAGGTTTGACAGGCTGGGTGGCAGCAACAAAACCATTCCTTAAAGGACAAAACAGGGACTTGAAATACCAGCTGTGGATGACTGCAGACTGGACAAAGTCTCACGGACCGATGAATCCAAATTTGAAATCTTTGGTTCATCACAGAGTGTTTGTCCCCGTCAAGTTGTTGAAAGGATGGTTCCTCAGCATGCGACACCAACTGTCAAACATGGAGGAGGAAATGTGATGGTCTGGGGATCTTGGGCTGGAGGCAGAGTTGGTGATTTGCACAGAGTGACTGGCATTCTGAATCAAAAGGGTTAATACAGTTTGACTGTTATATTAGCAAAAGGGGGCTCAGCAAGGACTGAGTCCTAATTAGGAAACTGGCTAGAATGAAAACCTGCAGCCACTGCGGCACTCCAGGACCGTGACTGAGGACCCCTGCTTTATAAAATACTAGCCACGTTACCAATGCAGACAGGTAATCAAATAAATTTAAAAATATTTGCTACCCCCTGCCCTATGTGTACCATCAGCACCTTCCTCTGTATCCTCATGTGTTTGAAACTCTGTTGCTGCAGTAGAAAGTGCAATCCCATTATGGCTGCTTCTCAGACTCCACCACTATTTCCCACTTCCTGTCCCCTTTCATATTGCCCTTCCTTAAAGGTGACTCTCAGCGTGCCTCCTACTATTTTACTCTTTCTTGTGTGTCACACACTCTCACTTCCTCTTTTGATTACATCATCAATGCCAAACTGACCGATCACAACAAAGCCAAACTGACCAATCAGATTGCTTGCAGGGATTGGACACACACACAGACCTTAGTGTTTTATTATATACTTAGTAGATAAGACTAATTAACTCACTGACTTATCTTTATATATATATATATATATATATATATATATATATATATATATAT
>JANRMT010062791.1:162131326-162144122 GCA_026402145.1 Polypterus bichir lapradei | reverse complement strand
TATATATATATATATATATATATATATATATATATATATATATACTCAGCAAAAAAAGAAACGTCCCTTTTTCAGGACTGTGTATTTCAACAATAATGTTTTAAAAATCCAAATAACTTTACAGATCTTCATTGTAAATTGTTTAAACAATGTTTTCCATGCATGTTCAATTAACCATAATCAATTAATTAACATGCACCTGTGGAATGGTCGTTAAGACCTTAACAGCTTACAGAAAGTAGGCATTTAAGGTCACAGTTCTAAAAACGCAGGACACTAAAGAGACTTGTCTACCGACTGTGAAAAACACCCAAAGAAAGATGCCCAGGGTCCCTGCTCATCTGCGTGAACGTGCATTAGGCATGCTGCAGGGAGGCATGAGGACTGCTGATGTGGCTAGGGCAATAAATTGCCATGTCCACACTGTGAGACGCCTAAGACAGCGCTACAGGGAGACAGGAAGGACAGCTGATCATCCTCGCAGTGGAAGACCACGTGTAACAACACCTGCACAGGATCGGTACATCCGAATATCACACCTGCGTGACAGGTACAGAATGGCCACAACAACTGCCCGAGTCACACCAGGAACACACAATCCCTCCATCAGTGCTCAGACTGTCCACAATAGGCTGAGAGAGGCTGGACTGAGGGCTTGCAGGCCTGTTGTAAGGCAGGTCCTTACCAGACATCACCAGCAACAACGCTGCCTATGGGCACAAACCCACCTTCGCTGGACCAGACAGGAGTGGCAAAAAGTGCGTGAGTTTCTGCATGACAGCAATGTCAGTGTTCTGCCATAGCCAGCGAAGAGCCCAGATCTCAATCCCATTGAGCACGTCTGGGACCTGTTGGACCGCAGGGTGAGGGCTAGGGCCATTCCCCCCAGAAATGTCCAGTAACTTGCAGGTGCATTGGTAGAAGAGTGGGGTAACATCTCACAGCAAGAACTGACAAATCTGGTCCAGTCCATGAGGAGGAGATGCACTGCAGTACTTCAAGCAGCTGGTGGCCACACCAGATACTGACTGGTACTTTTGATTCTGAGCCTCCCTTCATTCAGGGACACATTGTGAAACATTTTTAGTTTATGTCTTATGGTGTTGACTCTTTTAGAGTTCATACAAATATTTACACATTAAGTCTACTGAAAGTAAAAACAGTTGAAAGTCAGAGGACGTTCACATCTCTTTGTACATAATAATCTTTGTTTGCAATGCATTTTTCCCAGCCTCGTACCAACTTTTTAGTGCCCAATTACTACTCCCGCCTTCACCGTTTCCAATAAAAAACTTTTTGAATGTCCCTTATATATGTATGTATATATATATATATATATATATATATATATATATATATATATATATAGTGGAAGCTGGCCCGGACACAGACAGGCGGACACGTTCATCTCACCCACAATCACGTTTATTTACAATAAAGTTACAAAAGTGCACCACAAAACCCCCAAAAGTCCCCAAAGTCCTGGCCACCACAATGCCTTTCTTCCACTTCAGGCCGCCTCCTTGCCTCCTCCAGCAAGCTCAGTCCTCTCCGCTCCCGACTCTAGCCCTGAATGAAGGGAGGCGGCCCCTTTTATTATCACCCGGATCTGCTCCAGGTGGGTTCCGGCAATCACCCGCCGACACGCCCCTGTGTGGCGGAAGTGCTGGCTGTATCCCTGGAAGCACTCCGGGTGTCCCTGCTCTTCTTCCCCCCAGCACTTCCTGGTGTGGCGGAAGTGCTGAGGTCCAGGGCTCCCAAGGCACGGGAACGCCCCCTGGCGGCGACCACGGGCCCCTACAGGGTGGAGCTTCAAAGCTCTGTGCCCATGGCCCCCAAAGCAACCAGGATGGCGGCCCCCACGTGATCCAGGGCGCGCGTAGACCCTCCTCCGGTCCCTCAAGGCGTCCCGGCTGGGTCGTTGCCCCTGGCATCCCTGACATATATATATATTTGTATGTATGCATGTATATATATTTGTATGTATGTATGTATGTATGTATGTATGTATGAATGTATGTACGTATATACAGTGATCCCTCGCTATATCACCATCGCAGATTTTAAATGTAAGCATATCTAAATATATATCACATATTTTTCGCTGGTTCGCAGATTTCTGCAGACAATGGGTCTTTTAATTTATGGTACATGCTTCCTCAGTTGGTTTGCCCAGTTGATTTCATACAAGGGACGCTTTTGGCAGATGGCTGAGAAGCTACCCAATCAGAGCACATATTACATATTAAATAAGACTCCTCAATGATATATGATATGCTTCCCGTGTGGTTTTGCATACTTGAAAGCCCGAACAGCATATATTGATTTTTGATTGTTTGCTTTTCTCTGTCTCTCTCACTCTCTCTGACATTCTCTGCTCCTGACGGAGGGGGTGTGAGCAGAGTGGCTGTTCGCACACTGGCCTAGAGGATGCGGACGCTCCTCTAAAAAATGCTGAAAGACTACCTTCACATTGCTCTCTTCCTTGCAGCTGCTTTTTCTGGTGGTGCCTCGCATACTTAAAAGCCCGAACAGCCCTATTGATTTTTGATTGTTTGCTTTTCTCTCTCTCTCTCTCTCTGACATTCTCTGCTCCTGACGTGCACTTCTTTGAAAAGGAAGATATGTTTGCATTCTTTTAATTGTGAGAGGGAACTGTCATCTGTCTTGTCATGGAGCACAGTTTAAACTTTTGACTAAAGGGTGTTATTTCATGTCTAGAGGGCTCTAATAATGTTAAAAAAACGTATTTAGAAGGTCATAAATTGATTTTCTATGCTCTAACTGTGAAAATATTCAATTTATAAATAAAGAATCCTACTTCGCAGAAATGCATTTATCGTGGTAGAGTCTGGAATGGATTAACTGCGATAAACGAGGGTTTACTGTATATATATATATATATATATATATATAGTTTTCAAAAAGGAGAACATTAAAATGGCATACTACTTAAAAAAATAATAATATCAACATAACAGATACCAACAAGCGAAAGACCTCTCTAATTTGAAAACTAATACACAATTAATATCTGCTGTCATTATAAGGTTTTGGGAATTCATCTTAGGAATTAAACACAAAGCATTAGTTGCACATTCTTGATCATCTGAATTTGAAAATGGTACTGTACATAGACTAGAATTTGTTTAGTTTTGTTAATTTTCTCAACCACTGTAATATAGCAGCTTTACTTTGTCACTACTATCTCGATGAAATAGGCAAGCCACAAGGATAAAATACAGCCAAAATCAACCAGTGTAGTTGGTGACATGTATTTATGTCTGTGTTTATTGAACGGAACAAGCACTAGGAATATTTAACCATAGGGCCCTTAGCATTTCCTTTTTTCATTCAACTGCAGCTTTTATCTTAGGAAAATTATAAATATCAACTGCAGGTGTGTGCTTGTGCCCTGTAAAGGAGTAGCACCATGCCTAAGGTTGTTTCCTGCCCCACGCACTGCAACAATGAAACACAGAAATGAGTTAGAAAATGGACAAATGGATTTTGAACTCTAACAGGTGGCGCACCTCCATCTTTGACACACTGTGAAGTGAACTGCACTTGTGACCCTGTGGTTTAGAGCCCAATGCCTTGAAGATCACTAGGCTTACAACCAGGCATCAGTTAGATGAGTGGAAGGCATTGAATGAAGCAGCGTATTGGTGGCCCTCTGCTCCAGCCCATGAGTTGCGCCCCCTGGTACTCTCAGCAGCTTAATGACAGATGATTCGATTGGTGCAATTCAATCAATTACTATTCTGATTTCGGGATTATCACAGAATTCTCCTCAACTGCTCTTAAACTGCAGATGCTAAACCTCGTTCAAGCCCCCCTGCCTTTCCAACAGCTGTTCTCCACATCACAAGCAGATCATTGTCACCTAATTAAGTGGCTCCATTTATGACAAACTGCTGAATTGGACAGAGTGTGCCAAAGCATTTCCAGACAGCCATGTCCTTCTTAAACAATAACCCACAAGTTGATTTGTCTCGCCAGTTTATCAAATTCAGGAAAAACAAAAAAAAAGCCGAAATGTTTTTTTAGGCTGCAATAAATGACAAGCGGATAACAATTAAGGATAAGACGCCCTGTCATTCCAGGGAGCAGTCGCAAACATTCCAATCAAAACACAAATTAATTTTATAAGGCTGTGTATTCACATTTAGAGGTTCAGAAATACACTGGAGGTCTGTGTGGTGACATCTTGGAGTGAAGTGACACGTGGGAATCTAAAGCATATCCTAAACGCACCAGCATGAGCTCAGTCTAACTAAAGATCTTATCAGAATAGATGGTACTCCTATGAAGCATTCCCAGTTAACTACATAAGCGTGTGAAAGTGTGTATATTGTAATGGATGGCACACAGGACTGAACAGGGATATCTTTACCCAGCCAGGAAGGACCCGGAGAAGATGAACACTGGTGAATATTTTTTAACCTATTAGACTAGATGGCAGCATTCCTAGGTTAGGATTCCCACACGAACAGCTCTAGGGCATGCTGGGACCTGTAGTCCCGTGACGAAGCCCTTTTTGGGTTTCATAGCAGCCAGTGGGAGCAGCCAGAATTCACAGTCCCTGCTTTCAGGGATTTCTGCTTAATCCAGAGATGCTTCCAGAATGCTGTGTCCTAGCACCAGAAGTACTCCCGGGTCACAGATAAAAGAAGACACTCGATCTCATCTAGGCAAGTCGGAGTTGGGAGAGGAGTTGGATGACACTGTTCTGGGAGAAGTCAAGGAGAAAGAAAGAAAGAGTTTGCTTTGCTCTGCCGTATTTTGATAAGAAGAAGCCCTTTAAAGACTATTAAAGATAGCTTGTTAAATAAAATACACATTTGAACCTGGGACTGTGTTGGCGAGGTTGTGCTTGGGGTTTGGTGGGTGCTGTTGGGCCCCCTACTGGTCACAATATATACATATATACATTCTATGGCTGAGTGTGTCAGAGTGCCCAGCAACAAACTGCCACCTCATCCATGCCTGGATTTTTTTTTTCTCCCAAGAAAACTGCACAAAGATCTTTTAAACAAGAATGGCCGGATGGATGGATGGATATACAGTGTATGTATAGATGGATGGATATATCTCCCTATTAAAAAAAGAAATCTTACGACAATACAAAACTTTTTTTCTGCGGCGAGACGTGGTCTTTGGAAGAGAGACAGAGAGACACACTTTCACATCCCGTGAAACGGTCAAGTCACGTCATACTTACAACCTTTGGAAGCAAGTCCCGTGATACACATGCAGAGCAGGTTAGAGATAATGGAAGTAGGAAAATTTGAAAGTCTCAAAAAAATGAGAGTAAAGATCGCATTAGTGCAAACAAATGGAAAATATTATTCAGTGAAATAACTGAACAGCGAAAAGAGATTGAATAGTGTTTGAGGATGTCTGGGGGAGAAGAGAGACAATGCAATGAGACAAAGGACAGCTGCTGTACAGGCTTTTAAAAGTTTGAAGCGCCGTGCGAGATGCAGATCACGCGCCACGGCAGCAGCAAGCCAGCAGCTGATCGAACAAAGAGGAGGTAAAAAAAAAATGTAATTGTTTCCCATTGTATCACCATTTAAGAGAGGGTTTCGGAGGATCAGCCGCATCTCCTTGGGGTGAGTTCAGCCTCCTTCTTCATAATGGCGTGTAGCGCTGGCGGGGGTGAAGGGGGCTGGTGAACGAAGCCCCCTAGTTTATGAATATAACTCTCTCTCTTTCCATTGAAAGGTCATTTCTTAGGCTCCCGCAGGTTGGCAGGTTGCCCCCCAGAGTTTGTGGGTATTGAAGGAGAAGTTTTGAAGGCCAGATACCCGTTCTGACACCAACCTCCTTCAGGACATAAAGAATGGACGGTGATCTTATCGAAACTCCATATATATAAATATTATACACATACACACATTATGTACACTGTACATATATTGTTTCTATATATATATATATATATATATATATATATATATCCACCAGACTTAACAGATCAAGCAGAACCTGTTCATGTAGTTATGCACATGCCGTATTTGAGAGGTTTGTATGTTGTAATTATAGGATGTTGATTTTTAAAAGGTACTTCAGTACTAATTGCATTGTTATGGCTTGGGGACAAATCAATGGGAACGTTGACATGAAGCTCTCACTGCATTTGTAGGCCAGCATCGCCAGTCTTGCCTTCTTCTTTCACTAGCTGAATGAACTGGGATGGTCAACTTTATTCCCCTTAAACTTTTTATGCTTAGTAAATCTTCTTTGCATAAGATATTCTTGGTTCTTCCTTCTGGTACAATATATAACTTTGGCCAAACTGGGACATGCCTGGGGCCATGACACAGATAATGAGGCAAAATAAAATAGTTTAATAAGCCGGAATTGAACTGAGGTTACTTGGTAGAAGTTCAAGCGTGCTTGTCATCACAAAGAGTGTGGCACTGTTTCTCTGCTGGGAAATAGTGAGAAGTCAAGCAAAATGACACCTTTTATTGGCTAATTAAGGAAACTAAAACTAAAAAGCCAATTTAAGGTGCAATTTTGCTTGACTTCTTGTCACCACATCCATAATTGCTAACACAGTACAACACCCTAGTTCTGCTGGTAAATGACATGTAGCTATTTTGAAGAGTTCTGTTGCCACCACTATGGACATCAGATCTGAGATGGATGAAGATGTCAAAAATCTATTAATCCCTTCCAAAGTTATAGAAACATGAAGGTGTGGTTTTACAAATAATTTTACAAATAATCTGCTACTGAGACATCTCCAAAGCATCCTCCTCTTATTAGCCAAAATAGAGACCAATCACAAAGTCGAATAAAGTCACTGTTTAGGTCAGGTCAGGTTGGGGAGCAGGCACCGATACAGCTTGTTGCTGCTCCCACCCCACAACAAAACAGCTTGGGATCCCAGTTGTCAACACCCCCAAAGGCAGACACGCCTTCAGTCCCAACCTCCGGAAATGATCTTCTATCTGCCTTTAGCCAGGTGTTAAGTGGGTGTCCCCTTGGCCCGGTCCAGCTGCATTCATCTTGCGAGCCAAATCACCCTCTGGGAATTGCACCACATGGCCGCAGTGCCATAACTTACGCTCCCTCACAATGCAGGTAATGTGCCTCATTCGGGACTCCGTGAGCAACCACTTATTAAACACAAAGTCAAACCAGCAGCACCCAAGGACTCTCCAAAGAGACACAGGACCGAAGGAGTCCAGTCTTTATCTCAGGTCACTACTGTTCATTACTGATTTTTCAAAGAGATCCAACACATAAAGAAGATGACTACTTTGACTTTCCAACTGTAGAATTTATTACCACTACAATGCTGATGTCCCCTCATGTCCCACCAGGGGTAAGGACAAAAATGCAATGTTAGATACCGGGCTTATGGTGAGAAGTACCTGTGTGCTAAATTTCAAGCTGATGACATAGCTAGGGTGGGCTTGGTCTCTAACAACAATGAACAGGCTTACCAGGATGAAGAGGAGAGTCTCACAAAGGGGTGACAGGACAACAGTCTTCTCCTGAATGGTGGGAAGACAAAGAAGATGATTGTGCACTTTGGGAGAAACAGCAATGGCACTGGCACCCCCTAAGTATTCACAAACGCTCAGGGGGGTGAGTGGACACTTTCAACTACTGTGTCCACAACACAGATGTCCTAACCTGCTCCAAACACTACATGGCAACATTTTGACCACCACAGATGCCTCAGGGATTTCAGACTGCCGTCCCAGACACTGAAGAGCTTGTACACATTGTGAAGGCTAGGGGGCACCACAGAGCCCCAAACACGAACACACAAATAATCCCTGGGTTCAAATCAACGGGTGTTTATTAATAAATAGCTTTGTACAAGGAATGCATACGGTGCCTCTCTCTCTCTCTTTCTACCTCTATACTGCCAACCCTCTAGTCGAGTGTTGCCTTCCTCCCTCCCAGGTCCGACTTGCCTGAACAAGGCAGTGTGGCCCCTGTTATTGAGGACCCGGGAGTATTACCGGTGCCAGGGCTTTGCCCATTGGAAGCACTTCTGGATCATATGGAAGTCCCGAATAGTAGGGAGTGTAACTCCCTGCAGGGCCTTCTTGCGGCACCCACGGGCCCCAGGAAGGTTGTGCTACTGGACTACAATTTCCAGCATTTCCTTCTGGTGTCTGAATGGGCATCGATATCCAGAGATGCTGCCATTCAGCTTCCTGGAGGAATCAACAGCCCTTACAGACAGTCTGTTCCTGACTTCCCTTTAGTTCCGGCCAGGGAAAGTATTGTAATTACATCTGATTGGAACATATGCCCATCCACCTGGGGCCTCCCAACTGGGCAAGGAACCTACTTCTCTCTTGGCTGTGATGTCCTTCTATCCTACTATGGCCTCCTGACTGGGCAAGAAACCTTCTCCTCTCCTGGTTTGGATGCCCATCCATCCCATGTGGCACTTACACCATCCACCATTGAAAGTATCCTGACAGGAAGTATCACTGCCTGGTTTAGAAACAACACCCAGCAGGACCACAAGGCTCTGCAAGGAATGGTGTGGGCAGCTGAACGCATCTCCGGGTGTGCACTCGCCAACTTCCAAAGCATCTCTGCTAAGTCTCAAAGAGATGACTTGACTGATATTGGAAGAGGTTTGAGCCGGCATGGAAGAGCAAAGAATGAGCAGGATAGGTGAGTTGAGACAACAAGGAAGATGCACAAGATAGGAGAACACTCTGAGCCCTGGTTCCTCATTCAAGCTGCTTATGACATTCTACCAAGCCCCACAAAACCTCCATATTTGGGGGAAGAGTGACCCTCCATCATGTGGGCTGTGCTTTTGAAGAAGAACATCTGCTCAGTAGCTGCCCAGAGACCCTGCTTGAAAGTCATAACCGGTGTCTCTGTGACCAGTTTCGGAAAGCAGCGACTGATAGCATTCCCAAAGCAATAAGTGCCTGAATCCTGCAAAGATGTCTATCTCCTTCATGAAAACCAGAGGCAGATTCCATTCAAACCAACGGCTAAAGACAACCTCTTGTATTCTTCCCACAGCTTCTGACGGACAGCTAAGAGTAGACCTGGGTGGACAGCCAGACATTTCCAGACCACATAGTATCCTGGAGCTCTTTGGCCAGACATGGTTAGCTTTACACAATTGACCAAGCAGCAGATCATGGTAGGCAGGGGTGTAGCGCAGAACTCTGGGCCCTTTACATAAGCAGTCTCTGTGAGCTTCTTCCTCTCGAAAACAAACTTTTCATTCCAGCCTCCCCAAGGTGGGCCCTGGGCAAATATTACACTTCCACAATCCACTATGATGCCCATAATTGTAGGGCTCACAGTGTCATGGGAAGAGTACAGTATATGGATGGCGCTAATGAAAGTGCCAGGAAGAGCTTTGTGGATTGAAGAATCTCTGTGAGCCAACTGAAGTGGGCTGTCGGGACTTTGTAAGACGTTCAGTCCTCATAGCATTTATCGTGCTGGCCATCAAGAAGGCTGGCACAAGGAAGGCCATAACGGACAAAGCCACTAGATATCAATGGATTAAGTGGTGGCTGCTTCTTTGACAAAAACTGAGGTCCAATCACCCCTGGTTGGGTCACCTAGATATAAATATAATACAATACAATACAATTTATTTTTGTGTAGCCCAAAATCACACAAGGAGTACCGCAATGGGGTTTGACCGGCCCTGCCTCTTGACAGCCCCCAGCCTTGACTCTCTAAGAAGACAAGAAAAAACTCCCAAAAAAACCTATAGGAAAAAAATGGAAGAAACTCTAGGAAAGGCAGTTCAAATAGAGACCCCTTTCCAGGTAGGTTGGGTGTGCAGTGGGTGTCAAAAAGAGGGGGGTCAATACAATACAATACAATACAATACACAGAATAGAACACAAGTAATCCTTAATACAGTATAAAAATAAAAATACGGAGCAAAATTTAGCAATAGATGATATCCCTTAATATGATTTGGATTTGAGTCCTGGAGACCTCAGCCATCAAGGTGCCTCCCCCAATTGGCCATTCTATAGCTGAGACAGCCAATCCGATGAAAGGACCCCTCTACCTGACGATTCCTGCGATCCTCCATCAGGGATGACTTTACCTTAGGCAGGCAAAACAACTTGGCAGGTGAGCCATGGCACCAAGTGCCACATTTGATGAGGGAGTCTGATGATGAAAGACCTGAAACCCCCAATGACCTCAGGAACATCACTGAAGATACATCCCAGAGATACATCTTGCACCTATCGAAGACCAAATGGACGGCCAAAGTGATTTTCTAACATTTACATATTAATCTTTACCCCAATGTGCATCCTTCCACTTGGCGGACGTTTGCCTAGTTTTGAACATCGCTGTGTCTCATTTTTTTTTTTTTACAGACTTTCTCTCCAAATGTTAACTACCTCCTCTAAACTGACACTTTAAACGCAACTGGAATCGAGGGCAGGGCTGTAAGGCTTCAGTTAGGCGGCGCCGGCTGTAGAAACGGATAAGCCCGGCCTGGCCATGGCTCTCTCTGTCTCTCTCTCTCTCTCTCTTTCTATATATATATGAGCCTTTTTAATTAAGTCAGTTGCGGTAAAGTTTTCACCCTACACAAGTCGTGAAGTAACATAAATAACTCGAAGTCAGATTAAAAAACAAATCCAAATCAGTACATCGTCAACTGCCGAATATTTCAGTTGGCACGTCTATTGAGGAACTGAAATCTCATGGAGTTCGGCTGTTCGAAACCCGCAGCTCAGCTTGACCACATACAGCCAGTCTAGAAAGAGCGCCTGGCGTCTCTGTCGGCAACAAGTTCAAATTAATCCATATTTTGAAAACCACCAATTTAAGAAGACAGCTTCCACACGAATGGAGGATGTTTTTTTCCAGTCCATATCGTGACACGTGTCGCATGCTTGACTGATAAGCACAGAGCAGCGGCGATGACGCTCATTACTAATATCACATTCTACATTTTTATTTCGGGTGAAGAGAAGCCGAAAGCTCTACAGTAGTTATGTGGATGTGTAATTCGAGGAAGAAAGACTCTTCTGATGAATGGATTTCTTCAGATTGTTGATCGCTTCCACACATTACCCCCTCTGCCAAAAGAAATGTTTATGGCTTGCCCACTAAAGCTGTTTTTGAGATGTTGTTTCTGACTGCCAGTCTATAATTACCGTCATTATAATAAAAATTGCTAACAGCGCGTTTTAATTTAGTGCCCCGCCACAATCAGCTTAAAGTTCTTATAAAGTGCAGAACAGGAATTGTACATCGTTAAATAAATTAAAGCCATCGCGTATCCAGATCTGCAGGAGCCTGTCTAATATGTGCGGCGGAGAAAATGAGAGCGAAAAACGGGCGACGGTGACAGCTCCATGAATGTCGCACGGGACAAATTAACGTATCGCTAATGAAGTCGATCTCGGATATGGCGCAGAGGCGGAGAGCAAAAACAAAAAAAAAAAATATTGAACAAGAAAGTTAAGTTTAGACTGGATAGACCAATAGTCTTAAAAAAGAAGAACAGAAAAAAGAAAGAAAGAAAAAATAAAATCGGTGTAGCGCTTTTGTGGTAGGCTGGGAGGACGGGAGTTTGAATTATGTGGTCAACAGTCCAACAATTGGACATGAAAGGAAAACTGGCCCTATAATTAAACAGTTAATGTTCCAGACCTTAGACTCGTCTAGCCTCGTAATTACACTGCCGTCGGCCCAACCCAAGGACCTCGGTGGGAGACGAGCCGGCAAGTTGAAAAGTCAAAGGTAAAGAAGGTCACCAGTGGGCACGTCCACTTGGCTTTTCGATTCAATCCTTTGTACATTTCAAAGTATCCATAATCAGAGGAGCCTCAAATTAGTTACATCAAATCTGACTGCTAGTCAATAAAAAATACTAAAAATAAAAGCACCTGGTCCAGGGTGGGCTTGCACCCCATTCTTTCAGAATTTATCCCAGCTCTTTGTGACCCTTCAGTGGATATGAGTTAATAAAATAGGCCAATAAAAGATTTTTTTGTGCACTAATTATATTTTCCTACTATCCTCATCCACCTTAATAACAGGATACGTGTCTGTGTGTCTGTTAGGTTGCTACGTCTCTGTAATTTCAAAAGATGGCATATCACAAACAAATGCATTGCATTTGTCATTTCAACAGATGGTGCATCACAAACATTTGTATTAATAGAATGCATTGCATTTCTCTTTTTTTAAGAGATCACAAATATTAAAGATGCTTTTACAAATTCATTAGCAACTGGCACTTAGCATAAACATATGCATTGTGTTTTCCTTTCCAACAGATGGCACATCACACACATTAACACTGCTTTTACAAATCCAGCAAATGGCACTTAACAGAGACATACAGTATGTGTTGCATTTTCAATTCCAACAGATGGCGCATCACAAACAATAATGCTGCTTTCACAAATCCTATAGCAAAAGGCACTTAACAGAGACATAACTACTGAATTTGTCATTCTAAAATGTGGCACATCACAAACATCAAAACTGCTTTTCTGAATCCCAAACCAAATGGCATGTAGCAGAGACATATGTATTGCATAGTGCACTGCAAGCGTTAACACTGAGGTCTATATGATACAGCGCAGCTAATTTAAGTATAAAAACAATGTGGCATAGAAGTTAAGACTTTGGACTTCAAGCTCTGAGGTTGTGGGTTCAGACTATGTGACCGTGACCAATCCAGTGCCCCAGCTGGAAAAAACAAAAGAAATGGAACCAACTGCATCTCAGATGTTAATAATAATAATAATAATAATAATAATAATAATAATAATAATAATAATAATAATAA
>JANRMT010062791.1:162095434-162112972 GCA_026402145.1 Polypterus bichir lapradei | reverse complement strand
ACACACAAATGGAAACATACATTCAGACTTATGTATTTGTATACACCTTATATAACATATGTTTGTGCCTAAGCAAATGTGTATTTTAATTTATTTAGAAATATTTACTATATTTTTGTGTATATATACTGTGTATATATATATATATATATATATATATATATATACATGTGAATGTAAATATGTACAGTATATGCACAAACACACACATAATACACACATAATGGCATTAGTATTAGTGTCAGTGTGTATTTACGAAATGTAGAACCAAAGTTAATGTTATAGTCACATTGTTATATAGATGAAAGCTGTGTCTCTAAGCTTCTATTCTTATTTCTTCTCCTTCTGTATGCTCGTCCCCGATCCTGCCTGCACTCTACACGTGTGCAGTTACTGTATATGTAGCTATGGCTGTCCATTTGTATGTGGAGTTCCCTTTCCCTTGTTTTTTCAACTGCACACCACCATCTATCTGCAGTCTTCCCTTCACTGTCTCAGCCTCTCTCTCACACACGCACACACACACACGCACGCACACACACACACACACACACACACACACACCCACACTCACACATACACACTCATCAGGTCCATCACTTTGCCATTTCCATGCATCTAACCGTATCTTCAGGACAGTAGAGGCAGATGTTTTGGAGATTGAAGAGACAAACCTGGAGGTGCAGTCATGGACTCCTTCCTTGGGCAGATCCCACCACTGGACAGAAGTGAAGTCGCTGGGATTCTGCTTGTCACACATGTACCAGGGCGCCCCCCTACTTCTTAAAGTGCTGAAAGCCAATCAGATATTTGGTGGGCACATACAGTAGAGTCCGTCCAGACCTGAGAACCTTCTCTTCAGTGTGTTCCTTCTGCTGAGTAATTTATGAGTAGGCTGGCCAGTGCAGGCTCCCTGTTTGTGAGGAGTATCCCAACGCCTGGCCCATGGAGTGTGTTGCTCTGCCAGCCCAGTTGGTCGCTCTTGACAGAGGGGCTGAGCCTGGAATGAAAGCTCTCAAAGCTCAAGCCAAAATGCAGAAGGCGCCTTTTCCAAAAAGCCATGTCAAATGATTCCCACCCGTGGGAGGCTTTTCAAAGGACCCAATGGGACACCCAGTGAACGCCCGCTTGCACCTCCCCAACTCTGTGCACCCGCCCCAATGCCTGGCAGCAAGTGACAAACGACCCAGCCGACCCTTAAATCCCCATAACTGTGGGATTCCACACTGTGAAGGGTGTGGCGTGCCCGCCATCCCTTACTTTTTGCATTTCTTAAAAGTAAGTGCCCAACTCTCGGGATTCATTGGAAGGACATAAATGCGTTTGTTTGAACAGCCTAAAATAAATGACAGTGCCCACTCATTTGTTACTTTCTTATCTCCTGGTCCGTGGCTGGCTGTCCGCAGGCTTTTAAAGGTTAAAAGTCAGGCTTTCATGCTGCGGATTGAACTCGACTCCAGTGGCTTGAAGGCGTCACACAACAAGAGGAGGGAAAAAGCTAAAATTGTTGTCAAAAATAAAACACGTAATTTGGTCGCCGTTTTCTTCCCCCAATTACAAGGCAGAGGAGAAGCCGTGTCGGTTAGAGTCTAGCCCAAAAGGAAACAGGCACTATATTTAGGAGTCTGTTCTCAAAATGACCTAAATTTAAAGCTAATCTGAAGGACATCATAAACCAAACAAAAAAAAAAAAAAAAAAAAAAAAGAAAATCCGCAAAGAATGTAGGGGGGGGGGGGGGGGGGGGGCAAAGAAAATCAGCTTTTGTATGAAAAAAATGTCTGTGCTTTGAAAATTGCCCATCTTGGCAAAAAAGGAGACTGACTAGCTCTGCAAAAATGCAGTCGACTTTGGTGCCACTTTTTCAGGTTGCAATGGAAAAGATGACACTGTGGGGAAAAGAAATCTGGTGGAGAGACGCTCAGTGGGCTTGGATGGGACAGGCAAGACAGAAATGAAGAGGTCAAGAAGAAATATACACACACACAGACACACACACATATATATATATATATATATATATATATATATATATATATATATATATATATATATAGGTGAGCAGTCCTTAACTGGCAGAGAGGCCTCAACAATGGAAGGACCAGGGGCGAGCACTTTATCAGGACATTATCTCCCCCACGGTCTGATAGAAGGCAGCCCCCTTGGCTGGGCCATGGGTTTGGAGTATGGAAGCTCAATTCTGATAGGGCCCGTGGCCTATGCCAGGAGGCGTCTGAATATTTACTGAGCTTTGTTTGGCAGTTTGTCCACTGCACCCAGAAGTGCTGCTGGAAGAAGGTCACTGGGCACCTTGAGGCGATCACAGGTGTGAAGGGTTGTATGGGCACTGGTCGTTCACAGTATACAGGTATATATATATATACATTCATTGCATTCATAGTCTGAGTCCCGACCTGAATTGTGTGGGTGGTTACCATACTCTTTGCATTATTTGACAATAAACTATGCAACATACAGTGCATCCGGAAAGTATTCACAGCGCATCACATTTTGCACATTTTGTTATGTTACAGCCTTATTCCAAAATGGATTAAATTCATTTTTTTCCTCAGAATTCTACACACAACACCCCATAATGACAACGTGAAAAAAGTTTACTTGAGGTTTTTACAAATTTATTAAAAATAAAAAAACTGAGAAATCACATGTACATAAGAGTAAAGCAGTGTTAATATTTGTGATGCTTAGTCTATTGGAATGACAAATTCAACACATTATACTCCATTTGGTATAGGATTCATAAAAGTGGTGTTAATGTTTGTGATGTGCCATCTGTTGGAATAGCAAATGCCACGCATATCTCTCTGTTATGCCATTTGCTATGGGATTTTTAAATACAGTGCTAATGTTTGTGATGTGCCATCTGCTGGGATGGCAAATGCCATGAATATGTCTCTGCTATGTCATTTGGTATGGGATTTGTAACTGCAGTATTGATATGTGTGATGCGCCATCTGTTAGAACAACAAATGTAATGCATAGGTCTCTGTTATGCCATTTGGTATAGGATTCATAAAACCACTGTTTATAACCAAAAATGCAAGATAATAATATCCAAACTACAGAATTAGCAGCTGCAGACATTTTTGATAACAAAATGGCTTAACTATTACTTTTAAATTATGAACACAATTATGAATCATACCAAAGACAGAACTAAACTAAGAAACACTTACCAAACTCCCAAATAAATTCAAAATGAACCACCAGGAACTGTGGAAGACCTCCAGATTTATATGGTGGAGGGCAATTGCTGGAGGTGATTAATAATAAATCATTACATTTATACAGCACTTTTCTCAGTACCCAAAGTGCTATCCACACAGGGAGGAATCAGTTAGTGAACCCACAATCTTCCACAGTCTCCTTACTGCAAGGCAGCAGCACTACCACTGCGCCACCTGTGAGGACGCTGCTGACCGCGTCTCTTGTGGGACCATCCACAGAAAACGTGGAACAGAACTCAGGCAGGTTAAATACATTTACAACAATAAAGAATAAAGCACATAATCAACATAAATCAAAGAATCAAAACAAAGAAAATCGACATAAAACATGGGGGGTGCCTGGTTCAGATATGACACATTGCAATTGCTTCTATGCGCCATCTGTTGGAATGACAGAGACATAGCAACCTGACAGACACACAGATAAACAGGCACACAGACACTAAACCTTTAATTATATTATGTTATATTATATTATATTGAACCAGAATTTCTTAATCATAAAAAAAGAATGCAGCATTTTAAGGATAAATAACAAACAATAATAACCACATCCATAATTTGTCACTGGAAAGGTTTTTGATAACAAAATCTGTTCACTACCCATTTGGCTTAAGTGTTTCTCTTAAATTATGCCTAATAATTATTATATATTTCTGAAAATTAAGAAAAAATCAAAAGTCATTTTTTAAATGCAGAATTTATTATTGCAGACATTTATCATATAATTTAATTACAGAAGCTACTTCATTATCCTCTGCATTTCCAGCAGTGACAGCCACTCTTAATACGAGAACAGATGGCAAAGGCATTTTCTCTCCACAAAAGCGTCGGTAGCAGTCAGGGTGGCCAGCCATGACACCATGCAGTGGCACATGTCCTGCCTAAGTTTGTCATATCTTTGTCATCATGCAAAAACACTCAGCCTCTCTATGGCTGTGTATGGCGTGTCACCTTCTTGTCACCTTTTCTTATTGAGTCATTTTGAACAGCCATTCCAATTCTTCCCACAGTGTAGCATTATAGGAAACAAACATTAAAGAGGGTCTTTCAGAAAATGAGCAGTCCTTGCGCGTTGTACGTCACATATGTATATCCAGTATGGTTTGTGAAGAAGGTGCAGCAGAACAATTGTGCTTGTGACAAAGTGGTTGCAGAAAGAGGTTTATTTATCAATTACGAAAAGATCAGAGTATAAGCAGAGTGATGGAAACCAGAGCTTCAGTGAGCCTCAAACCCCCAAACACAATCACACCAAGAGTCCTGGGTTCAAATAAAGAAGTGTTTATTAAACACAATTCTACAAGTAACAAAAGCACAAGCACAGCCTCCTCTCTCCTTGTAATATCTCTCACCATGACACTGCCTTCCTCCCGTCGAGTGCTGCTCTTCTTCCTCCCAGCTTCGACTCACCTGGATAAAGGAGTGCGGTCACTTTTATTAAGGACCTGGGGGTACGTCCAGGTTATACAGAAGTCCCGTTTATTAGGGAGTGCATCTCGGTGCAGTGGTAGAACTGCTGCCTTGCAGTAAGGAAACCTGGGTTCACTTCCCGGGTCCTCTCTGTGTGGAGTTTACATGTTCTCCCCATGTTTGCGTCCAAAGACATGCAGGTTAGGTGCATTGGCAATCCCAAATTGTCCCTGGTGTGTGCCCTGCCCCAGGTTTGTTCCTGGGATTGGATCCAGGTAACCCTGTGTTAGGATATAGCAGGTTGGATACTGACTGACTTCAATAAGATAGTTTATTATTTTTAAATGTATATAATAGCAGACGCTTACTTGTCACATTGCGTGTGAATTTAAACAGCTAAATAAATATACAGTAATGAATACCAAGATGAAGAGATGGAGACATAGCAGCACAAGAACAGGCTCATTTGTTTAACAATGACAAAGTGACGGCCTAACATCACTAGTCACATCTTTCTACAGTAGGCACCTCATAAAACAGTACATGCACCCTTGTCACTACATACAGCTACTGCTGCGCTGTTCTTCATCGTATAGCACCTTTAGGATTTCCAGTTAGCCCCCTCCCTATGGTCCACCAAAAACTGTACTCATTTTTTTGTATGGTGCTGCTATTTATTCTCTCTTCTGAAAGTCTCTGCCTACATTCTAGAATCTTCCTTTTCTTACAGAATGGGGCACGACCCTTCCCAAGACTTCTGGAGTGCAATGCTCAATGTGTCCATGTGACAAGTCGTTGTCAATCAGGCATTCTGCTCCGCCTATTTTTAGGGCTATTTATCAGCTGCAATGGTAAATCTGAGACAGTCAGTCAGTCAGTCATTCTCCAACTCGCTATATTCTAACACCGGGCCACGGGGGTCTGCTGGAGCCAATCCCAGCCAGCACAGGGCGCAAGGCAGGAGCCAACCCCAGGCAGGGCGCCAGCCCACCGCAGGATCTGAGACAGTATTATAATTTAATATCTAAAAATACTCTTGTGCTGAATACCCTTTGTCCATGTGGATTTCCTCCAGATGCTCTGGTTTTCCTCCACCATCAACAGTTTAGACAGAATGATGATAATAATAATAATTCTTTTCTCACTACTTTACAGATTGAGTGGGGAGCCACTTCAACCACCACCGATGTGTAGAATCCACCCAGATGATGTGTCGGTAGCCATTTATGCACCGATATGTTTACCACGCATTAGCTGTTAGGTGTGTGAGAGATAGCCAGGTAGAGACAGGGGGTGATTAGGGGGTCAAAATGACTACACCATGGAAGGCAATTTAGTCTGGACATCGGAATACATCCTGCTGTTTATGGAGGTTGTTCAGGGATCTTTTATGACCACAAAGAGTCACGACCTCAGTTTTACATCTCATCCAATGGATGGCACCATTTTTACAGCACAATGACCCTGTCACTGCAGTGGGGCATTGGGGTCCACATTCAATCCACAGGGTAAGCACCCCCTGTTGGCCTTACAAACATCTCGTCCAGTAACAACCCAAGTTGTTCCTAGATGGTCTCCATTCCAAGTACTGACCATGCTTAGCTTCAGGTGGATGACCTCTTCTGAAGTCCTATGTGGTATGCCTGCTGGAAAACCGGCCCTAATGTGTGTGCGTGTGTGTGGGTGTTTGTGTGTGTCTTCACCCTGCCATGGACTTGCACCTTGTCCTGTCATTGTTATTGTCTCGTTTCCCACTAGTTGCTGGAACTCAGGCCAATCGAGCATCTGTGAGATGTGTTGGAAGAACATGTCCCATCAGAGGCGACTCCAATTCACCACACACAGGTGTTAGAAGATCTACTGGTGCCAGATACCACAGGGCACCCTCAGGGGTCTTGCTGTGCTCATGCCACACAGCACAGAGCACGGAGGAGCAACAGCATGTTAGGCAGGTGTTCAAAAGGATTTGACTCATCAGTGTATATACAGTGGTACCTTGAGATACGAGTACCCCAACATGCGAGTTTTTTGAGATACGGGCGGTCACTAAGTCGATTTTTTGCCTTGAGTTACGAGCCAAAATTCGAAATACGAGCCATCAAAGAGCTTGTTGCCACACATTCCGAGGAACTGACGACAGAGGAGGTGACGGAACTACAGACGCAGCAACATAACGGAGGTTCTGCAGGAGATCAGTATCGCGGAGGAGGTTATCTCTTAAAGTGAGATAAAGGAAGTGTTTGCAATGTGGGAAAAAGTTTTGAACTTTAAAGAAAAGAAACACCCTGAAAAATCTGCAACTGATCGCGCAGCCACGCTATTTAATGACACTTGCCTAACGCATTTCAGAAACATTCTAAAGGAGAGGACTAAACAAAGCTCCTTGGACAGGTTTCTATCGAAACGCCCTGCGAATGAAAGTGAAAGTGTGGCAAAAAAAAAAAAAAAAAAAACTAGTGAAGAAGAAAATTAAATTAAGTAAAAGTGAAGTGAAAGGAAAAAACATTACAATACGCTAATCGGCTTCGCTAACACCTGTTTATTTCTTTCGATTCTCTTTTATGTGTTAGGTTTTATTTTGTTTGCATACAATATTTGTTCATTATAAATACATTTTTCTTATGTTGAAAACATTAACAAAACATTGGGGTGATTTTTTGGGGGGTTAGCACGAATTAATCTCATTTCAATGGGGAAAACTGATTTGAGATACAAGCATGTTGACTTACGAGCTCGGTCATGGAACAAATGAAACTCGTATCTCAAGGTATCACTGTATTACTTATTAGGCTTTATATGAGGAGGTACCAGAATGTTGTTAAATAGACTTTAACCCCCTCATTAGGATGGAGTGGCATGGAAGAAACCATGGAAGATCACGGTGCTGTTGGAGGGCATATGTAGTGGCAGTACAGAACAAAAGGCTAAATTCTGATGTAGTCCTTAAAGCCGATCCCTGCACACGGAGAACTCCTATGTCTCATTGCAGAGAAAAGGGAACTTCTTCCAAGATCCTTTGTAATCCCTATGTTGTGGGTTCATCGCCAGCCACCAGCAGTTAAGTGTTGTTTAAAGGTCTGAACTGGGAATGATTGCGGTGTGTTAAAGGTGAGGGCTGAGTGTGAGAGATAGAGAGAGACAGAGAGATCGGCTGATGTCACGAAGTAGTGTTCCGCTTGCATTGCTTATAGGCAGACATAATAAAGGGAGCGGATTCTGAGGGCCTTTATAATCCATACAAGGTTGCCGGTTCGTGGAGGTTTACCGAACATGATCATGGCTGGTTAGTCAGTCAGTCATCCTCCAACCTGCTATATCCTAACACAGGGTCACGGGGGTCTGCTGGAGCCAATCCCAGTCAGCACAGGGCACAAGGCAGGAACAAACCCCGGGCAGGGCGCCAGCCCACCGCAGGGCACACATACACACACATCAGGGACAATTTAGGACCACCAATGCACCTAACCTGCATGTCTTTGGACTGTGTGAGGAAACCGGGGCACCTGGAGGAAACAGACATGGGGAGAACATGCAAACTCCACGCAAGGAGGACCCGGGAAGCGAGCCCAGGTCTCCTAACTGCGAGGCAGTCAGTGCTACCCACTGCGCCACCGTGCCGCCCGTGGCTGGTTACTAAAGTATAAATGTCCAAACTGGAATGGACAACAAAACAGCGGCAGAGGAAGACAGCGAATAACCTCAGGGAGCAATATTCTTTGCTTTCAAGTACAAATAGCATAAAAAACCTGAAAAACTTCATTTTAGTGAGTTTTACATTTCACGATTGCATTAATGTTCCTGTCATTAAGTATTAAGTTGAGACTAGATAGTGTGGCGGACAGCGGGGGGGGGGGCGGGGGCCTGCCTAGCCGGGACACTTGGAAGGACCGGGAGAGGGACAATACCTCCCCTGGACCACGAGAGGGCATGGGGGCCACGGGATCAGAGTTTAAAAGCTCAACCCTGTTGGGACCCGTGGCCACTGCCAGGGGGTGCCCGGAGGATTGTGGAGCCCTGGATTGCAGCACTTCCGCCACACCAGGACGTGCTGCCAGAAGATCGTCATGGAGCACCTGGAGCACATCTGGGGCATTATGAAAGGGACCGTCTAATTCCATTAGAAGAGCCGGAGTCGGGTGGAAGAGAACGGAGCTTGAGTGTGGAGGAGTGAAGGTGGCAGAAGAATAAGAAGAGTGGAAGAGAAAGGAGGACTGAACCTAATTGGGGGTGATTTGTGCATTGTGCTGTGTGTAGGAGAAGAGAAAAATAAAGAGTGTATGTTCTGGACATTTTGGGTCTGCGCGTCTGTCCGTAGCTGGGCTGATCTTTCCACAATAGGAAAGAAAAAGAAATCACCAGACCCATTTCGTGTCACATATTGACATTTTCTGGACCCATGGCTCAATTTCCATTTTGTCATTTATGATGACATGGCAGTCCTGGCAATTGCAATCTTAAAGATGCGATTCATAGGAGACAGAAGGAAACTTCACAGTAGATGGAGAGTGCATATCCTCAACCTCTGGTGCAAGACTCAAGACAGAGGGGCAGGCTGTTGCTAGGTAATATAGGGTGGGGGGTTTGATGTTTTAATGCAGTGGTTCTCAACCTGTGGGGCGGACCCCCCTAGGGGGGCGCGAAGTAACAAAAAGGGGGGCGCGAAGATGTGAATAAAAGAAAACAAGAATCAAAAATATGAAAAAAAATCTGTTGAAACCAAAACAAATTAACTTAAATTACATTCTGATACTAGAACAATAAATATAGAGTTAGATAAATGTCGATAAAAGTTAAGTAGGTATAATAAAATATGCATCTACAGTGGTGTGAAAAACTATTTGCCCCCTTCCTGATTTCTTATTCTTTTGCATGTTTGTCACACAAAATGTTTCTGATCATCAAACACATGTAACCATTAGTCAAATATAACACAAGTAAACACAAAATGCAGTTTTTAAATGATGGTTTTTATTATTTAGGGAGAAAAAAAATCCAAACCTACATGGCCCTGTGTGAAAAAGTAATTGCCCCCTTGTTAAAAAATAACCTAACTGTGGTGTATCACACCTGAGTTCAATTTCCGTAGCCACCCCCAGGCCTGATTACTGCCACACCTGTTTCAATCAAGAAATCACTTAAATAGGAGCTGCCTGACACAGAGAAGTAGACCAAAAGCACCTCAAAAGCTAGACATCATGCCAAGATCCAAAGAAATTCAGGAACAAATGAGAACAGAAGTAATTGAGATCTATCAGTCTGGTACAGGGACCGAACAGGCCTTATCAGGGGCTCCGGTACCCCATACTCCCAGAGCACCCCACACAGGATTCCCCAAGGGACACGATCAAACGCCTTTTCCATGTCAACAAAGCACATGTAGACTAGTTAGACAAACTCCCATGCATCCTCCAGGACCCTGCTAAGGGTGTAGAGCTGGTCCACTGTTCCACGACCAGGACAAAAACCACACTGTTCCTCCTGAATCCGAGGTTCGACTATCTGATGGACCATCCTCTCCAGGACCCCCGAATAGACTTTTCCAGGGAGGCTGGGGAGTGTGATACCTCTGTAGTTGGAACACACCGTCCGGTCCCCCTTCTTAAAGAGGGGGACCACCACCCCAGTCTGCCAATCCAGAGGCACTGTCCCCGATGTCCATGCGATGTTTGCAGAGGCATGTCAACCAAGACAGTGCCCTGAGGAACTCCGGGTGTATCTCTTCCACCCCAGGGGCCCTGCCACCAAGGAGTTTTTTGACCACCTCGGTGACCTTAGTCCCAGAGACGGTGGAGCCCACCTCCGAGTCCCCAGGCTCTGCTTCCTCATTGGAAGGCATGTTAGTGGGATTGAAGAGGCCTTTGAAGTACTCCCTCCACCAACCCACAACGTCCAGAGTCGAGGTCAGGAGCGTACCAATCCCAACCATATACAGTGTTGACACTGCACTGCTTCCCCCTCCTGAGACGCCGGATGGTGGACCAGAATCGCCTCGAAGTCGTCCAAAAGTCCTTCTCCATGGCCTCCCCAAATTCCTCCCATGCCTGAGTTTTTGCCTCAGCAACCACCAAAGCTGCATTCTGCTTGGCCTGCCGATACCTATTAGCTGCCTGCAGAGTCCCACAGGACAAAAGGGTCTGGTAGGACTCCTTCTTCAGCTTGACGGCTTCCCTCACCACCGGTATCCACCAACGGGTTCGGGGATAACCGCCACGACAGGCACCGACCACCTTACGGCCACAGCTCTGTCAGCCGCTTCAACAATAGAGGCCCTGATAAGGGCTGTTCGGTCCCTGTACAACCGGAGTCAGAGCTTGGTACGCATTGCCGGCAGTAAGTCAAACCCGTTTCCAGTGAGAGTTGGACTCCGCCAGGGCTGCCCTTTGTCACCGATTCTGTTTATAACTTTTATGGACAGAATTTCTAGGCGCAGCCAGGGCATTGAGTGGGTCCGGTTTGGTGAACTCAGGATTGGGTCACTGCTTTTTGCAGATGATGTTGTCCTGTTTGCTTCATCAGGCCATGATCTTCAGCTCTCTCTGGATCGGTTCGCAGCTGAGTGTGAAGTGGCTGGGATGGGAATCAGCACCTCCAAATCCGAGACCATGGTCCTCAGCTGAAAAAGGGTGGAGTGCCCTCTTAGGGTTGGGAGCGAGATCCTGCCCCAAGTGGAGGAGTTCAAGTGTCTCGGGGTCTTGTTCACAAGTGAGGGAAGAATGGAGCGTGAGATTGACAGGTGGATCGGTGCGGCGTCTGCAGTGATGCGGGCTCTGCATCGGTCTGTCGTGGTGAAAAAGGAGCTGAGCCGTAAGGCAAAGCTCTAAATTTACCAGTCAATCTATGTTCCTACCCTCACCTATGGCCATGAGCTATGGGTAGTGACCGAAAGAACGAGATCGCGAATATAAGCGGCTGACATGAGTTTCCTCTGCAGGGTGTCTGGGCTTTCCCTTAAAGATAAGGTGAGAAGCCCAGTCATCCGGGAGGGGCTCAGAGTAGAGCTGCTGCTCCTCCACATCGAGAGGAGTCAGATGAGGTGGCTCGGGCATCTGATCAGGATACTTCCTGGACGCCTCCCTGGCGAGGTGTTCCGGGCACGTCCAACCGGGAGGAGGCCCCGGAGAAGACCCAGGACACGCTGGAGGGACTATGTCTCTCGGCTGGCCTGGGAACACCTTGGGATTCCCCCGGAAGAGCTAAAAGAAGTGGCCGGGGAGAGGGAAGTCTGGGTATCTCTGCTCAAGCTGCTGACCCCGTCACCCGACCTCGGATAAGCGGAAGAGGATGGATGGATGGATGGATGGATAATACATTTTATTTAATAGGTGCCTTTCTTAACACTCAAGGTCACCTTACAATGAAATTAAACAACATTAGTAAAATGAAAGCAAGGAGAATGATAAATCAAAAAGCAATAATTAGCAAACAAACAAAGATAACTGGCAGTAGCAGTGCAAAAATTCACAATTAGTATGCCAGTTTGAAAAGATAAGTTTTGAGGAGCACTAGGAGAAATGCTCAAGCTCAATGTGAGGTACAGAAAGTCGAGCTGCAGATGAGGATCTGAGTGAGTGAGAGGAGTGAAAATCTGTAGGAGATCAGTAGAGTTGTGGAGAGCTGTATATGTTCGGAGCGGTATTGAATATTGTATTCGGTAGTTAACAGGGAGCCAGTGAAGTTGAGAGAGAATAGGTGTAATATGTTCAGTGGACTCAGAACAAATTATTATCCTGGCATAAGAATTCTGAATAAGTTGTAAGTGATGGATAAGTTTTTGTGGGATGCCAGATAGAATAGCATTACAGTTGTCTATACGTGAGGTGACTCAGGCATTAAACAATACTTCAGTGCTGTGTTGCGTAAGAACAGGACAAAGTCTAGAAATGTTTCAGAGATGGAAGAAAAAGGCAGTCCGAGAAACATTACTTATATTGGAAGAAAAAGAGAAGGTACTGTCAAGAATGACACCCAGGCTCTTCACCTGGTAAGAGATGTTTGTGTTAATATTGTTAATTAAAATAGAAGAATGGTAAACCTTAACAAGTGTGGATTGTTATTGCTGTTTAGTTGGGGAAAACTGAGAGTCATCCATGACTTTATGTCTTGGAGACATGCCATAAGAATATCTGGAGGGAAAACAGAAGCGCCCGTCAATGGTAATGCAAACGAGACGCATCATGAATAGAATTCATTTTAGTGGTGTGTGAAAGATTGCATGCATTACACAGCTGTGGAGAAGAACACAGGTAAGCATATGGAGTGGCAGAACAGGTGTGGGCCGAAAGAGGATTTGCACTTTGGCATAGTCGGCAGGATTTGCACAATGGTCAGTTAGAGTGTAGCGGTGGTGCTGCTCAAAAGGTGGGGGTCTGAGTAAGAGAGAGCTCAGCTGACGTCACCAGGATGTGCTCCACTTGCAATGTTCAGAAGTAGTCTCTGCATAGATGAGACCAAGAGTACTCCTATTAGCTCACACTGTAGGTAAAATACTTCTGAATCAGGAGTTGCAGGTTTATGGCTGACCACTAGCAGTTAACAACACTGAAAATCCACGAACTGAGATGCTTCCAGGAAGATTTGGGAGAAAAACAGCTTTTATTATGCTTAATTTTTTATATTTAAGTTTATAAAAAAAAGTTAAAATGTTAAATTATAATAGACACCCATAAACGTTTTGAAATGACCCATTCATGGGTCATACAGAGGGCTCCCTCTAATTTCACCCTTTCAACTCCGCGTCTCCCATTCTTAAATCCATGATTGTGCCTCCAATTCTTACCTTTTTAATTCCATGATTATGCGGTGCTGGAATCTCCGTTTCTATGGTCTGTAATTCAGAGGCTGGGATGCACTGGAATATCCTATTCTTTCTACCCTTGTCATTTTCTGTGATTTGTGGTACCATGTTTCCTATTCTTACTTCCTGAACTCTCTTTTTCTATCGCACTGAAATCTTTGCTTCTTAACTCTTTCGTTCTCTCACCATGTAGCACTACAAGTTTATTGTTTTACCTCTTCAGTTCTTCTGTTCTAATCTCTTGTGTGCCATTGCAAAGAGACAGGGCACCATCAGCTTGGCACAGGGCAAGAGTTAGTATTTCAATCGGTCTCCAGGACAGGACATATGAGCTCCTCCAATATATTAGGGTTCAAGTGGTCACTCATCCCTGCATCTGCATTGAGTGCCAGGCACAAACATCAACAGAAAGAAGCCGCTGGGAGGGGAAACCTGCAATGCTCTCCCGTGACACTATAGGGCGCCCACCTAGCAATTGCCTGAGACTAAGGCTATGGCTCCTTCCACACTACTATGGTTTTGTGTTCTGTCTCCATTTTTTTCTTTCATTCACACTTCACTGGTGTTTTCAAATGATAGAAACCAATACTTCTGAGCATGCTCTCCAGAGACAGATACTTTTAGAAATGCCAGTGTGGCATTTCAATGTGGATGGGCTAACTTTACCTGCCTGAATAAGGGGTCTCAGTTGTCTCAAAAGCTTGCATATTGTAATCAGTTCAGTTAGCCAATAAACTTCTCACTGCACCCATAATGGTTAACACGGTGCAACACCCTGCTACTAATGTGGAAGGGCAAAAACGTGGATTTCTGAAAACACTGACACCATCATGCTTTGGTTGGTTCATTGCATCAATAGATTCCTTCTTACAACCATTTGTATGGATGTAGCTATGTCATCGGGTGGTGATCAACCCTCTCAGAGTGTTTCAACCCTTAACCACAACACTCTCCAGCTGGCGGGTCAGCAATGTTTGCCAAATCACTGCCCCTCTCCTCCAGGTGTCCACCTAGCATCCTCCCCCTTATGCCAGAGGCAACAGGATGCCCTTTTTCCCACTTCTCTCAGCCTTCGGCCAGCTGTTTTCCTCTCATGGCCTCTCATATCATAGTGTGTCGGCAGGTTCCACAGAGATTGGGTTGGAAATCTTCGACATCCCACTTCCACTGTAAACAGCCCTATTGTCCCGACAGTCCTGGACAAGCTGTTGGTACTTGTTTTGCTTTCTTTACTGCTGCTTCCTCAGAGCCCTCCTACCATTGGACTGTTAATTCCACTAAGATGATTTTCTTTCCCTCAGGAGACCAAGTGACAACATCTGGTCTCAGAATTGTGGACAATACCACCTCTAGAAAACTGGGGTTTTCTCTCCTGGTCAGCCTTCATTTCATATTTCTGGGTTGATTTGCCTGGGTTAACCCTGGACAACTGACCTCTGACCCTCCTTTCCAAAGGTGGTGATGCTCAGAAGTATCTTTGTTTCAGCTGGGTACTTCTTCTTCCTTTCTCATTCTAAGATATCTGCATGTGTTGTCAACACCTTGTCATGATGCCATCTGCAGTATATCTCCTTTAGGTCAATGCTGTTTTGTACATTGAGAGGATGGGTGACATAGTTTCTCCACCATCACAGAGCTTGCAGAGAGGGTCCTGTACAAGTTGACTGGAGTTGAGAGAGTGCCGTGCTGCTCTGAACAAAAGGGAAATGTGAAGAGGCTCCAGCTTCCTCAGATCACTCCATGTGTTGGTTCCCCCATGTTATCCAGGCACCTTGAGTTCCAAGCTTGATGGATTTAGCTCTTCCTCTTTCCTTCTCAAAGACTTGAACTTCCTCTTGGATCATGGTACTCTTTTCCCTGATTAGATCTATTGCATTATAATATCTCATTCCCTGATTGGTCACCCTTCACAGAAGAAAAACATATATTGACATAGCGGGGATAGAGTAATTGCTTTTCATAGCGCTTACTGTGTTACCTGTGTGCTCTGAACTTCAGTTTTAATGCTGTATATATGCGCAAAAGGCAAACAATTTACCGGTCTCTATAGTTTAGAGGTAAATCCTAAGGGGGATGGCGTTATAACCGCAGTGAAAAATTCAGAACCCTGTGAAAACTGGATTATAAATAACTCATTTGATTGTCTTGTATCAATTTTTAGTACTTAAACATGACCCACCGAGTAAAAAGGGCACTTTCTGCTGCAAAATGAATCACAGGGCTCCCAAGAATACAGGATAGAGAGAGAAGCGAAAGCAAAATGCGGTAAAGTGAAGATATAGGCACACACGGAAAAGCCATTATTTATTTACCAGCCACGGTACCTGTAAATGACAGGTAATTCAATAATTAAAAAATATTTGCCATCCCTTGCCCTATGTGTACCTTCAGCTCCTTTCCTCGGTATCCTCGTGAGCCTGAATCTCTCTTGATTCTGTCGCATGTGTTCCCGTAAGGCTTGCTTCTCGGACTCTGTCATTATTTTCAAGACTCCTTTCTCACCTCTAGTCCATGTTTCTACTTTAAATCTTTGAAGGCGACTCTCTCTGGGTTCACCTTATGCCTTCACTAACATATCTTCACTGACGATCCTTCTCATAGATCCTGCTTCTCAGATCATTTTGGAGGTTTTATACTTTCTGTCGTTGAAGGTGACTCTCTCTGCATGCCTCCTACATACGGGTACACATTTACTTATTTACCAACCCAGTACCTGTTGACCAAAGACAAGCAATTCAATAATCAAAGAATATTTGCTGTCTCTGTCACTATGTACACCTTCAGTGCCTTTCCTCTGCATTCCCATGTGTCTCAACTTCTCTTCACGGGAGCTCCATCTCTCAAGTGTGTTCTTGTAAAGCCTGCTTCTCAGACTCTGTCATTATTTTCGAGGCAACTTTCTCAAGTCCATGTTTCTACTTTCTATCTTTGAAGGCTACACTCTCTGGGTGCATGTTCTTCACTGACACTCCTTCTCATAAAACCTGCTTCTCAGATCATTTTCGAGGTTTTATACTTTCTGTCTTTGCAGGCAACTCTTTCGGTATGCCTCCTACATGCAGGTACACATTTACTTATTTACCAGCCCATTACCTGTTGACTGATGACAGGTAATTCGATAATTAAAAAATACTTGCTATCCCTTTCCCTATGTATACCTTCTGCTTAATTCCTCCATGTCCTCGTGTAACTGAACCTCTCTTGATTCTGTCGAGTGTGTTCCCATAAAGCCTACTTCTGACTCTGTCATTATTTTCAAGATGCCTTTCTCGACTCCTGTCTACATTTCTACTTTCCATCTTTGAAAGCGACCCTCTCAGGGTGTGTTTTACGCCTTCCCTAACATGTCCTCACCAAAGTTTCTTTTCTCATGCACGTTCCCACAAAGCCTGCTTCTCAGATCATTTTCGAGATTTTATACTTTCTGTCTTTGAAGATGACTCTCTCGATGCGCCTCCCACATTCAGGTACACATTTACTTGTTTACCAACGCAGTACCTGTTGACGGAAGACAAGTAATTCGATAATTAAAAAATATTTGCTATCTCTTTCCCTACATGTACCTTCAATGGCTTTTCTTTGTATTCACGTGTGTCTGAACTTCTCTTCACCGGCGCTCCTCCTCTCAAGTGTGTTCTTGTAAAGCCTGCTTCTCGGACTCTGTCATTATTTTCAAGGTGACTTTCTCGACTCCTGTTCACGTTTCTACTTTCCATCTTTGAAGGAGACTCTCTCAGGGTGCATCTTACACCTTCACTAACATGTCTTCAATGATGTTCCTTCTCATAAAGCCTGCTTCTGAAATCATTTTTGAGGTTTTATTCTTTCTGTCTTTGAAGGTGACTCTCTCGGTGTGCCTCCTACATGCAGCTACACATTTACTTACTTACTAGACACAGTACCTGTTGACTGAAGACAGATAATTTGATAATTGAAAAATATTTGCAATCCTTTTCCCTATGTGTACCTTCAGTGCCTTTCCTCTATATTCCTTTGTGTCTGAACTTCTCTTCACCGGCACTTCTTCTCTCAAGTGTGTCTATCTATCTATCTATCTATCTATCTATCTATCTATCTATCTATCT
>JANRMT010062791.1:162076002-162088186 GCA_026402145.1 Polypterus bichir lapradei | reverse complement strand
ATATTATATTATATTATATTATATTATATTATATTATATTATATTATGGGTAGCACAGTGGCCCAGTGGTAGCACTCCTGCCTTTGCAGTGAGGAAACCAGGCTTCATTCTCTGGTTCCTCCCCATGTGGAGTTTGTATGTCTGCTTCAGTTTGGGTGCTCTTATTTCCTCCCACAGTCCAAAAGACATGCAGGTTATGTGGGCTGGCAATTCTGAATAGGCCCTTGTTGGGGTGGGTGTGTGTGAGTGAGTGAGTGTGTTTTCCTGTGATGGACTGGTGCTCTATCCAGAGGATTGAGCCTGCTTTGTACCCTCTAGTGCATAACAAACATTTATTGTAATAAAATGCATTAGTCCACCTGTTTGTGATGCTCCTTCTGTTGGAGTGACAGAGACACAGTAACATTTTTGCTTTCTTACACTTCACGATTCCTATACTTTCTCTATACTATTTATACAATAAAGTAATTTAATATTATACTATCCATCCTTCCTTCCATTCTCCAGCCTGCTATATCCTAACCACAGGGTCACGGGGGTCTGCTGGAGCCAATCCCAGTCAACACAGGTCACAAGGCAGGAAACAAACCCCAGGCAGGGTGCCAGACCACCGCAGTATATTATATTATATTATATTATATTATATTATATTATATTATATTATATAGCACAGTCAAAGGTTAATTGTGGACTCTTGGTCCAGCATTTAAATCTAAAGTGTTCTGATGATCTCATTATCTTTATTTTAATTTATTTATTTATTGATTCATTCACTCATTTATTTATCGATTGATTGGCACTGTTATTTGTCCTGTAAGTCTGTATCTTTGTTTTTTTATGTTTCTGCTGCTGTATGCATCTGAATTTCCCAATGGGATTAGTAAAATTCATCTAATCCTAATCTAATTGCAGAGGTGTAATTTAAATGAATTGACCTGAGCAGCTGAGGTGGGCTGTCTTCTGCATGGTGGCCTAGGGCCCCACTTTTGGAAAGCATTGTTGGTACATTTGTGAAAGCCACCGCTAGCTTATTTTTGTTTGTCTGTTTGTTTGTTTAATAACAGCCTGTGTCAAGTGTTTGAAATGTGTTACTGTCAGATTTCAAATACCTCACAATAGACGTTTCAAGTAAACACAGTCTTGTAGTTTAGAACTGATTGTTCTTGCTGACGCGTATCCATAATTTTATTTTTTATGTCAGATGCCCTCATGACCCCCTAACAGCTGAATGCAGTTGCCTCTGTCCATATACAGAAGCTGGTAAAGAACAGTCACCTTACCTCAGGTTTGTCTTTGTTAATGGTCAAACTAATTGCAGTTATCACAGGACACTGTCGACATCTTAATCCGAAAGGTTGCTCTGGCTCAGAAAGCTACAAGTCGGTTCTGTTTAAGACCCAGATGTCGTAATTTGTGTGCTGCTATTTTACCTTCATGTCTACTGTGCGATTCTTTGTTAGTTACATTGCGTCTCCTTGCTGCCATTTCTCATTCTACTTGTGCCTTTCACTCTTCAAACAATGCAATTTCTCCAGCTTGACGTATTCGGCCTGCAGTGCTTCTTCACTAATCTTTGTACACGTTTCACATCCTTGATTGCTTCATTATACTCAGCAGCTCAGTCGGAGTGCTAATTTGAAAGCTCTTTTCCTTGAATTTCAGCAAAACTGTTTTCTCCTGTAAGCGAGCCATCCTTAAATTGGAGATGCCAAACACCCAGAAATCGGCTTGTATTACATCAATTCATCCATTTTTTAAATCTGCTCATCATGAGGAGAGTCACAGGGAAACTGGAGCTTATCTCAGCAAGTGCAGGGCACAAGGCAGGAGCAGACCCTTTACAGATCACGAGCCCACCACAGGCTGAACAAGCACACACAAGGGGGCAATTTAACAGTAACAGTCCACCTAACCCTAACCCAACATGTGTGTCTTTGGACAGTGAGAGGAAACCCACACGGAGACGGCGAAGGCATGCAAATCTATGCAGAGACCACCCGGGGTGCAAAACCACTGTGCTGCCTGGTATATTATGTTATGTTGTGTTGTATGTTTAATAATATTATATTAAACTCTATTATATTATGTTACACTCCAATACTCCAAGAGGGGTTGTTACTTCCGCTTGCATGTTGTTGGGATGGGCCTTGGCTTCTGTGAACCTGAACACAATTGAAAGGCTGCCTGGTGCGCTCCCCTCGACTTTCTCATATGCTGAGTTAGAGGAAAAGGTCTTCAGAACCACTTCCACTTGCGCAATATCTCTCAAATATCATATCTCTTTGTTTCTCATCATAACTAATTGATAATATTGATAAACAATCCTTTATCTGTATTTATAATGAAATTTTATATTAAAATTATTTTTTCCCACTTAGGGAGGTTGAAAACGGTGGTGGAATTTTTTCATGATTGCATATGCGTTACCTCAATTACGTTCAAAGTAAAAAGAGTTATAGTCACCTAAAAACATAGAAAAAGTGTTAGTATTATATAATACTAGGGGGTTCGCCACCTGCCCGCTTCGCTTGTAAGCAACTTCGTGCCTCTGCCGCTCGCGTTGTGAAGAGGGGGGCTGAACGTACCCCAAGAAGATGCAGTCGCTCCTCTGAAACACCTTCTTAAACGGTGATACAATGGGAACAAATACTGTTGTTTTTTTTTACCTCCTCTTTGCTTGATCAGCTGCTGGCTTGCTGCTGCTGCCATGCCGCGTGATCTGCATTTCGCGCGGTGCTTCGAACATTTAAAATCCTGTGCAGCAGTTGTCCTACTCTTTGTCTACGCCCCGGGCATAGTTAAATCTCTTGGCATAAAGTCTTGTACTCGTGGGGCTTGAGTTCTTGATATTTTAGTTTGTAATTTAAAAATGGAATAAGAATCTGAAAATCTAACAACATCACATTAAAGTTTGATAAATTCTGAAAAGAATGATACCAAACATATATATGTAGGTTTTAAAATTAGCCCGATTTAAAGTATGACAAAAAACTTGACATAAAAATGTCACCATTGCACTTTTGGGCTTAGGATTTTGAATATAGAGAGTAGAGAAAAGCCAAGCAAAATGACACCTTTTATTGGCTAACTAAAAAGATTACAATATGCAAGCTTTCGAGGCAACTCAGGTCCCTTCTTCAGGCAAGATGTAATCTAATGCCTAAAAGATGTTGATTACATCAAGAAGAGGCCTGAGTTGCCTCGAAAGCTTGCATATTGTAATCTTTTTAGTTAGCCAATAAAAGGTGTCATTTTGCTTGGCTTTTCTCTACATTCATAATGGCTAACACGGTACAACACCATAGTACTACAGAAAGTACATAGTTTACTTGAAAATTCGCAAAAGTATTTGGTTAAAGTACCACTTCTGGTTGCACGATTTTTCTCAAATGTCATATCTACTTATTTTACATCATTTCTAACATTCACAAATTGATAGGATTCCTTATTCCTTAAGGTCTAAAATGTCGAGATTCATTAAAATCTCGAGGTTGTATTTTTTCACAATTCCTATACTTTCTCTATACTATGTATATGAGAAACTAATGAATGGGTAGATTATTATATTATATTATCCATCCATTATCCAACCCGCTATATCCTAACTACAGGGTCACGGATGTCTGCTGGAGCCAATCGCAGCCAACACAGGGCGCCAGCCCAGCGCAGGGCACACACGCACACCAGGGACAACTTAGGATCACCAATGCACCTAACCTTCATGTCTTTGGACTGTGGGAGGAAACTGGAGGAAACCCACGCAGACACGGGGAGAACTTGCAAACTCCACGCATGGAGGACCCAGGAAGTGAGCCCGGGTCTCCTAACTGAGAGGCAGCAGCACTACCCACTGCGCCACCATGCCGCCATATTATATTACATTACATTATATTAAATTAGCTGTGTAAGCCCGTGCTGTGAAAAGCCCGGGCTTCTAGAAACTATCGAAATCATCAGAAATAATTGAAATGCAGAGTTGGCGATTTTTTTTTGTGGATGTTCTGACCCCGCCAACCCGCCACCTTTTACAATTGCATCTAAACGAGTTTCTATCTTGTTTGTCTGTCCTCGGCAGTTTCACTTTAGCAACTGAGTCGCTTTCTTTCAGCTTCATGCTGTAGCCTTGCACATCTTTCTTCTTCTGACTTGTTAACTTGGGGCCGCCCTGCCGGCTCTTTCAGCTACATGCTGTAGCCTCGCACTTCCAGGCCGGACAGACAGATAGACACACTTCCACACATAGACATTTATATATAAGATTATATTAGCATGGCTATAATAGGCTTAATGATACAATGGTAAGTCCACCTGTTTCGATCATGTTGTGCATTTATGAACCTCTGTTCAAAGGCTATGCCACACATCCCTCTTTCTAGCCCTGTCGTCCGTCTTTCTTTGTGGTTCCCGTTGCCTTTCTTAACTCTAGCCATGCTGTGGATGGCAGATGATGTGACAAACGCTTTGCTTTTTTACGCCGGCCTCTTGTCTCTGTTCATCGGACTTGTCTTTGTTCCCTTCCACTTGTGGACTCCGTATGACATTACACCCGGGCAAGGGCAAAGGCACCACACACTCAGACGTCTTATTGCCTTATATACAGAGAGAGATTAGATAATCTATCTTATTATATTAATGAGGATGAATGCCAAATTGGATGTTATCATAGAAAATCCCCTCCAGGAGGCGTTCTCTCTTTGAAAACTTTTAGCCACAGGCTCATTCCACCTCAGTGTGCTAGGAAGAGCCTCCGGGGGTCTTTTCTGCCCACTGCTATAAGGCAGGTAAGTGCTTCCTCCTGATGTTCTCTTTAAGTGCATTTTGAAATATCTGCACATTTATTTAAAATTATTGAATTTTTTATAAGATTTGTTTTCATTCATTGGCTGTATTATTTGTACTGTGGGTCTGTATTCGTGTGTTTTATGAGTGGTGGCTCTGAGTCTAGGGATCTGCAGCAGCAATCGGAAAGGTTGCCAGTTCGAATCCCATAAACGGCAGAAGTGACTCTACTCCAGACCCTTAACCTTTAGTTGCTCCGTCCTGGGTATGACATTAATCTGCATCCAGCCCTGCAAGCAGGTCCTCCAAATTATAGGGAAAACCTGGGGGTTGGTGGCAGGACTGGCACTCAAGCCACCATAAATAAAAACTCACAGCGTTCAGTGTGGTGCTGAGGTATCACCCATTCCACAGCAGCACTTGGGTCCCAATCCGGGTTGTTTGTCATGTGGTGGGTGCAGCCACACGCTCCCCAACCTCTCGGCTGTATGCATCTGAATTTCCCCTTGGGATTCGTAAAGTTGATGTAATCTTATCTAATTTAATATCCACGGTTGTTCCTACAGCACAGGCAGACTTCATCCCTCTTGGACCCAGGATTAGATTAAGTGAGTTTGGAAAGAGGATGTGTTGTGGCTACAAGGCGGCCATCAGCTTGGCTTGTCCTGAATGCATTACTGACTCTCATAAACAGCAGCAGGTGACAGACTCTGGGCCTTCGTACCAGTTTACGGTTTTATCAAAAAACGGGCTAGAAAGCAAAGACGTTTTTGGAATCAATGAAGACATAAGTTAAAGAGAGCTCAAAGATATAAGAATCTCTGGGATGTGAGCTAACACTGAGAATTTATGAACTGCTGATTTCAGAGGGAATACAGAAGAGAAAAGAAAGGATGAGACGTCAGGAGGACTGAGATGGAAAGTGGAAAAGATCTGCTCTGGGCAATAAATGGCTAAGCCTGAGCAGGACTGATATTGTGAGAGCTCGGCCTCATCTGCACCATCGGCTTTGTTATCAATTACAGAAAATGAATCAATATGCAAGTTGGTAAAAAAAATTGGCATGATATCAAGGTGCCAAGTGAGGAGTGAAACAATTTGCACAGTTTGCTGGCAATTTGGCATTTGCTTAATGTGAAGCTGGTGCCGTGCCCGGGGTTTGTTTCCTGCCCTGTGCCCTGTGTTGGCTGGTATTGGCTCCAGCAGACCCCTGTGACCCTGTAGTTAGGATATAGTGGGTTGGATAATGGATGGATGGATGAAGCTCATTAAGAATTTTTTTTTTGCATGTGGGAGTTTAAAAACAAGGCAAATTTTTCAGTCCAATGCACTTCCTGAGGCAGTTAAGTAACTTCCTCCTGTGCTTATGGACCTTGGATGACCATCAGACTTGGACGAGAACCTTGCTGAGATGCCTAAGTAACGCCTTATTTTCTTATGAAAGGCATATCAGTTAACAGGCCTGGTCAGTTCACCTTCCTGAGGTGCCTTGTGTGCTCTTGGGCGGTGGACTGACTATCAAAGCATGGACGACTGCCATCCAGAGGTGCCTAAGTAACACCTTTTGTTGAGCTCATGGATAGCAGATCAGCTAGCAGGTATTGGCAACCTCCTTAGCAAAGTACCTCATGTGCTCATTGACAGGGGACCAGCAATCAAGCATGCATGACTGCCTTCTAGAGGAGCCTAAGTAATATCTTCGTTTTCTCAAGGGCTGCAGACCAATTATCAGGCATGGATTACAACCTTCCAGAGATGCCAGAGTCGCATCCTTGTGTGCTTATGGATGGCACCTTAGCTAGCAAGCATTGGCAACTTTCATCTTGATGTACCTAAGTGATATCCTTGTGTGCTCATTGACGGCAGACTGATTATGAAGGATGGCCTGACTATCAGGACTGCCATCCAGGGGTGCCTGAGTAACATCCGTGTGAGGACATGGATGGCAGATCAGCTAGCAGGCGTTAATAACTTCTTTCTTGTGGTACCTAACTGATATCCTCGTGTTCATATGGACAAGGGACTGACAATCAAGCATGGATGGCCGTCTTCCAGAGGTGCCAAAGTACAACGTATGCTCATGGGTAGCAGACTGACTATCAGGCGAAGATGGCAACCTTCCAAAGGTGCCTAAGGAACATCCTCGTGTGCTCACAGATGGCAGATCAGCTCTCAGGAATTAACAACTTCCATCTTGAAGTACCTAAATAAAATCCTGATGTGTTCATGGACAGGGAACTGACTATCGAGCCTTCCTGGGGCACTTAAGTAACATCGTGCTGTGCTTAAGGACAGATGAATCCTCATGTGCTTATGGACTGGGTGGCCGACCATCAAGCATGGGCGAGAACCTTCCAGAGGCGCCTAAGTAATGTCCTCATTTTCTCATGGAAGGTATATCGATTATAGCAGGCCTGGTCAGCCACCTTCCTGAGGCGCCTAAGTGACACCCTCATGTGTTCGCTTTGCCACCCGTTGAAAGACGCATGGTGTCCATCCCAACCAACCCCACCCACCCCCCCCATCCACCGCCTGCACCCCCCACTGGCATAAAAACCTCCCAGTCTAAAGTGTCGGTAGACGCTTCATTATCTCAATTTCTGAAATTGCTCTGCCTGCGTCTCTCTCTGCAGATGGAGTAGGATTTAAAGTGGTTTCCAGAAAGGCCGACTCTCTAATTAAACAGCGCGCGTGGCTGCATGGCCTCTCATGTATTTACTAAAGTTTGCATTTTGGGCCTCTGCAAACACTTAAGGGAGAATAAATGTGCTGAACGTTCCCTTTCGTCGGGCGTCTTACATACGGCTAGCCCAGGGGTTCAAGAGAAGTAAATTAAAAAATGGTCACTGCGACCGACCTCCCCCCACCCCCATTCCTATCCCCCAGCATGCCACCCATACAGAGACTTTCTGAGACATTCCTGTAAAATATAATCATCAGAGCTCCTCGTGTCCCAAAATGAGTGTGCAGTACAGTGACCAGTGAGTCAGACAGTGTGACCTGGACACTCAAAGGAAGCAGGGTGACCACAGAGGCCACTGGATCATTTCTGGATGGACGAAGATGGCCAGCTCCCTCACTCTACTCCGTCACACTCTGCAATCCTCAGTTTAGGATTTTTGAAGTCAAAATGATTTCTTAGCCATTTCATGAATCCATTGCATTGTTGAGTGAAGCTTTAAAGCTAACAATGGCAGCCAGCAGGGCAGGTCATAGATAGCATCCTTATTCCTCGCCTTGAGCAGTGTGCTGGCATTAAAGGCAGTAGATCAAATCCTTCAGGCAATTACAGTGCATCCGGAAAGTATTCACAGCGCATCACTTTTTCCACATTTTGTTATGTTACAGCCTTATTCCAAAATGGATTAAATTCATTTTTTTCCTCAGAATTCTACACACAACACCCCATAATGACAACGTGAAAAAAGTTTACTTGAGATTTTTGCAAATTTATTAAGAATAAAAAAATTGAGAAAGCACATGTACATAAGTATTCACAGCCTTTGCTCAATACTTTGTCGATGCACCTTTGGCAGCAATTACAGCCTCAAGTCATTTTGAATATGATGCCACAAGCTTGGCACCCCTATCCTTGGCCAGTTTCGCCCATTCCTCTTTGCAGCACCTCTCAAGCTCCATCAGGTTGGATGGGAAGCGTCGGTGCACAGCCATTTTAAGATCTCTCCAGAGATGTTCAATCGGATTCAAGTCTGGGCTCTGGCTGGGCCACTCAAGGACATTCACAGAGTTGTCCTGAAGCCACTCTTTTGATATCTTGGCTGTGTGCTTAGGGTCGTTGTCCTGCTGAAAGATGAACCATCGCCCCATTCTGAGGTCAAGAGCACTCTGGAGCAGGTTTTCATCCAGGATGTCTCTGTACATTGCTGCAGTCATCTTTCCCTTTATCCTGACTAGTCTCCCAATTCCATCCCCACAGCATGATGCTGCCACCACCATGCTTCACTGTAGGGATGGTATTGGCCTGGTGATGATTGGTGCCTGGTTTCCTCCAAACGTGACGCCTGGCATTCACACCAAAGAGTTCAATCTTTGTCTCATCAGACCAGAGAATTTTGTTTCTCATGGTCTGAGAGTCCTTCAGGTGCCTTTTGGCAAACTCCAGGCAGGCTGCCATGTGCCTTTTACTAAGGAGTGGCTTCCGTCTGGCCACTCTACCATACAGGCCTGATTGGTGGATTGCTGCAGAGATGGTTGTCCTTCTGGAAGGTTCTCCTCTGTCCACAGAGGACCTCTGGAGCTCTGACAGAGTGACCATCAGGTTCTTGGTCACCTCCCTGACTAAGGCCCTTCTCCCCCGATCGCTCAGTTTAGATGGCCGGCCAGCTCTAGGAAGAGTCCTGGTGGTTTCGAACTTCTTCCACTTACAGATGATGGAGGCCACTGTGCTCATTGGGACCTTCAAAGCAGCAGAAATTTTTCTGTAACCTTCCCCAGATTTGTGCCTCGAGACAATCCTATCTCGGAGGTCTACAGACAATTCCTTTGACTTCATGCTTGGTTTGTGCTCTGACATGAACTGTCAACTGTGGGACCTTCTATAGACAGGTGTGTGCCTTTCCAAATCAGGTCCAATCAACTGAATTTACCACAGGTGGACTCCAATTAAGCTGCAGAAACATCTCAAGGTTGATCAGGGGAAACAGGATGAACCTGAGCTCAATTTTGAGCTTCATGGCAAAGGCGGTGAATACTTATGTACATGTGATTTCTCAGTTTTATTTTTAATAAATTTTCAAAAACCTCAAGTAAACTTTTTTCACGTTGTCATTATGGGGTGTTGTGTGTAGAATTCTGAGGAAAAAAATGAATTTAATCCATTTTGGAATAAGGCTGTAACTTAACAAAATATGGAAAAAGTGATGCGCTGTGAATACTTTCCGGATGCACTGTATGGTGAGTTGTCATCTTCAACAGACTTTCTCACATGGGGCGCACCTTAGAAATCCAGTCCTTCTTTTCTTTAGAGAGGGTCTATCTTTAATAACCAATGTGACATTTTATATCATTGCTATGTGGGTGATACTCAAATTTATATGTCCCTAAAACATAACAGTAATTCTTTAAAACACTTATTGAACTGCACTGAGGACATCGAGGCTTTGAAATCTTTACATTTCCTGAATCTAAATGAAGATAAAATTGAAATCCTATTATTTGGTCATCATCATCATCCATCCATTATCCAACCCGCTATATCCTAATTACAGGGTCACGGGGGTCCACCAGAGCCAATCCCAGCAAACACAGGGTGCAAGGCAGGAAACAAACCCTGGGCGGGGTGCCAGCCCACCACAGGGTGCACACACACACACACACACACACACACCAAGCACAATATAGAATCGCCAAAGCACTTAACCTGCATGTCTTTGGACTGTGGGAGGAAACCCCGCAGACAAGGGGAGAACATGCAAACTCCATGCAGGGAGGACCCGGAAAGCGAACCTGGGTCTCCTAACTGCGAGGCAGCAGCACAACCCAATGCGCCATCGTGCCGCCCATCATCATCATCATCATCATAATAATAATAATAATAATAATAAATTACTTTTATAAAGTGATTTACATAGATAGAGGTGAGCCACTTCAACCACCATTAAGGTGTAGCACCCACCTGGCTGATGTGACGGCAGCCATTTTTGCACCAGTCTGCTCACCACACATTAGCTTTTAGGTGATGAAGTAGTGAAAGAGATAGCCAGTCAGAGACAGGGGATGATTAGAGGGGTCAAAATGACTACATCATGGAGTGCAGTTTAGCCAGGACATCAGGATACACCCTACTCTTTACAAAGGATGAGCAGGGAATCTTCAATGACCACAGAGAGTCAAGACCTCAGTTTTACATCTCATCTGAAGTATGGTGCCTTATTTGCTGCACAGTGTCCCTGTCACTGCGCTGGGACATTGTGACCCACATTCAGAGTACAGGATAAGCATCCCCTGCTGGCCTCACCAAGACCTTATCCAGCAGCAACCCAAGCTTTTACTAGATCGTCTCCCTTCCAAGTACTGGCCAGGCCAGAACAGGCTGAGCTTCAGATGGGTGACCTCTTCTGAAGTTTGGGTTGTACAGTCGTTGACTCTTTTGTGAGTCTTGGACCTCTTGATCTGTTCATAAAATCCCAAGTTCAAGAATCTAGGTGTCATTTTTCGACAATGTTTTTAAATTTGATAAGTAAATAAGTTCAGTTGTTAGTTTTCATCAGTTGAGAATTCTGACAAAAGTTAAGCCATTTTTATCTTTTCACGATTTTGAGCGAATCATACGACATGCTTTTGTATCGTCTCAGCTTGACAATGGCAACTTGCAACACACAGGAGTTAGTCAGGCATCTTTCTCCAACTTGTAGGTGGTCCAAAATGAAACTGCCCACCTGTTAACAGGCAAACACAAGGAGATCACATACTGTAACGCCAATACTGGCCTCTCTCCACTGGCTTCCAGTTAAGTTTAGAACTGACTATGAGGTTCTTATATTTGTCTTCACATCCTTAACTGGGCTGGCACCACTAGATCTCCCTGATCTTTTACACTTTCACAGATCTTCAGACCAGCTTCTTATGTTTGTACTGAGATCTCAATTAAAGCAAAGGGAAGGCTGCACTTTTGCAGTGGTCACCCCAAGACTTTAAAATTCCATCCCCCTTCATGTTAGGTTGGCCTCAACACTGGCAAATTTAAACATAATCTCATTTTTATTCCCCCAAGTTTTATTTCGGTATGAGATTTGTTTTACTGTTACAGTCATGTTGTATGGGCAGCAGGGGTGGCACAGTGGCAGTTCTGTTTCCACAAAATAAGGAGACTCACATCCTAGGCCTTTGGATGTTGTATGGTCTCCAAATGTCCAATTGCGTTTCCACAGGGTACTGTGGCTTCCTCCAACAGCTCAATAACTTGCAGGTTAGGTTGACTGGCGATGCTAAATTGGCACTGGCGGCTGGGTGATGTGTGTGTGTGTTCCCCTGCAATGGACTGGTGCCTTGTCCAGGGATTCTTCCTGCCTTGCACCCTATGATTGCTAGGATGGGCTCCAGCCCCCCACAATCCTGCTTAGGATAAGCAGGGTTGGAAAAATGGTATGGAAGTATTGTATTTTATTATTCTTATTGTATTTTAAGGTGGTTTTGTGGTATCTTTGCTTAATGGGTATTGTGTGTATCCTGATTTGTTCATTGTACAGCAGATTGGCAAGCATTTGTTGTTTTAAAGTGCTACAAAAATAAGAAAGGACAAAAGGCAAGGAGGAGAAATGTGAAAAAAGAATTAAAACTTACCAAACACATCTGTGGAGTGACAAATGCCCTGGGTTTAGAAAACTAATGGAAAGAAAGAAAGAAAGAAAGAAAGAAAGAAAGAAAGAAAGAAAGAAAGAAAGAA
>JANRMT010062791.1:162053387-162075992 GCA_026402145.1 Polypterus bichir lapradei | reverse complement strand
GAAAGAAAGAAAGAAAGAAAGAAAGAAAGAAAGAAAGAAAGAAAGAAGTTTTGAACTGAACTTTATATTAATCAATAATCAGCAAATCATTTACATCATATTAAGTAAAAAAAGAAAAACCCAACTCGCCCCAAAAATAATTATAATTAATATTTCAAATAAGAAAAATTTGGACGTGAGCGTCAGTAGGCTTTGCGCCCTAGGAACAAAGTTACTCCAACTCTTCTCTAATATTTCAATAATTATTCACTGCTCTGGTCTTTCTGATCATAAAATAGTTAATTACGATAGCAACTGACAAGAAGAATTCATAATGAATTGCAGAATTACGGTATTTGATGGTTCCTCTCAAGTGCCTCTTTCTCTTGGATGATTTGGCCCAAAAACTAATCAGCACATAACAGGCTTAAGCTTCGAGTTTGGTGTTTTTCTGTCTATCCGTTTTAAGTCTAGACCATCCTCAAGCCACTGAGACACACAGACACACACATACACACCCATCATTGATATATCGATGTTTTCGGTTCAGGGGTCCCTAAAATGCTGAGATCTGCTGAAAACTGGAGATCAAAATTTTTCACGAATCTAAAGATTTAGCTTCTCCCCCCCATAGACGAGAGGTTATGGTGTGGGAGGGCACAAAGCAAATGTCAACTCGTTATCCTCAGCTCTACAAACTGCCTCATGGACATACCATTCTTCCACAAAAGAATTCACCTTTGTGGTCATTTTGTGCATTCTCTTTCATAAGTCATGTCATATTCCCTATTTGACTTGAGTTTCCCTTTTCTCGACATATAAACTGCAAGCTTGGCCTGTCCGATGAGGAAATTCCCAACCCAACTTTCCTCCTAATTATTCTTATTTTTGGTAACAACATCAATAAATACACAACCATTAAAAGGCAAGTTAAAAACACTATGAACAGTGCTAAGAACATTTAAAGGAGGTCTGAGTTTATTACAGAAAAGAAAACAGTGGAAGACTCTCCTTCTCTCTCTGTATTTTTCTCTCTCTCTCCTCCTTTCACTCTCTCTCTGTCTCTCTCCCTCTCCCCATCTCTCTCTCTCCATCCCCCCCTCTCTCTCCCTCTCTCTTTCTCTCTCTCTCTTCATTTCTCTGTAACTGAAGGATCAATCAGTGACACATAAGAACTAACAGCAATGATGCCCTGCAGCACACGCCATTGCAAATTGCCAGTTCTTCTGTTCAATGGTGGTCTATATAGGCTCTGCCAAGTTGGCCCCAGTGTCTCTGCCCCCTAGTCTGATACTCCAGGCTGTCTCTGGTGTTGTGCTCAGTAGTTCCCGGTGACATGTCAGCACGCATAGTCTGTAGAGCTCTTTCCCCTCAGCACCATCTAAAGAAGTCGTTCTGTGCCGTAGATGACGTGCAAACATGACTTCAATATCCTCAAGAATGGCATTATTTAAGACGGATATAATGAAGAAAACAACAAAGAAATGAGGGATGTGGTCCCACGGGATTCCTTGTTTAATTATGGTGTCTGTGGGATGATGAGAAAAGAAAGCACCCTTGTGCTAAATAAACAAATGGCTTAATGACGCTATTGAAAAAGGTCTCCAGAGGCTCAGAGCTCATCTGTCCTTAGAAACTTCTCTATAACTGAAAGCCAACCTCCGGAGGAACTCTGGGTTACTGTATACTCCGGTACTTGTAAAGGACTTGACCTCGCCGGTCCTCCAAGCTTCTCTCCTCCTCCAATCTAAGGAGACAGATGGAAGAATTCCTTCTCTTTACGTATGCATCACAAACCTGTAAATGATCTGTACCCAGACGAGTCTGACAACAGGTATATAATAAAAGATGCTATATAAGATACTGAATATAGATGGATAGATAATGAAAGGCACTATATAGGGATAATAGATAGATAGATAGATAGATAGATAGATAGATAGATAGATAGATAGATAGATAGATAGATGTGAAAGGTACTATATAATAGATAGATAGATAGATAGATAGATAGATAGATAGATAGATAGATAGATAGATAGATAGATAGATAGATAGATAGATAGATAGATAGATAGATAGATATGTAAAGCAGAATGTAAACTAGAATTCCTAATGACTTGTAAGAAAATAATCAGCTGCCTTAAAAATTCAACAGAAATGAAACCCAAATGGCCTCTAATGGCTACTAAGTGACATCATGTGGGCACTGATAATTCTATGTGGAAGTAAACAAGTGTGTTCACCATGACATCAAAAGCCACTAATTACCGTTATTCTTTTTTAAGGAAAGATTTATCATTTACAAAAATTCTAGGATGTTGTTTTTTCTGAAGTGTATTTTTAAATGTGTCAGAATTGCTATAAGTATGTGAATGGTGCTAGAATAAAATATGTAAAAACTGAGAAAAGTGAGAGAAAAGGGAAAAACCTTCCAAAGAATCATTTCACAATATTACATGCCATGGCAATGAAGATTCTTTGAATGAGAGAAGACAAAGAGAAAACAGAGACACATGGAGTTGGTTGGAGGGAAGTGTGGCTTGGTTGCTGCATCTTTGGACTGTGAACCACAAGGACTCCATTTCAATGTCCTACACGTCTTCAGTATGAGGCCCTAAGCCATTAAACCCTCCTCACCTTCAGTTCTTCAAAATAAAGAAAAGTGTGTCCAGTCTGCAGTTTCCTCTCATTGTTGTGTCTTTCATTCACAAGTTTCCAACAGTGTTCTTGTTGAACTCATTTTCAAGTCACCAGTCTCGATCCACTGGACTAATTAATTTCGGAATTTTAAACACTTCAATCATGTCACCTTTAAATCTCCTTTTACTGTAAAGGCTCAGCTCTTTTAATCTTTCCTCATAACTCATCCTCTGCAATCCTGAATCAGCCTAGTCGCTCTTCTCTGGACCTTTTCTAGTGCTGCTGTGTCCTTTTTGGATCCTGGAGACCAAAACTGAACCCAGGACTCCAGATGAGGCCTCTCCAGTGTGTTATAAAGCTTGAGCAGAACCTCCTGTGACTTGTACTCCACACATCAAGGCGACATATAACCTGACATTCTGTTAGCCTTCTTAATGGCTTCTGAACACGGTCTGGCAGTTGATAATGTCAAATCCAGTATAACTCCTCAAGTTCATAAGGTGTACTTTCAAGTTTTAGACCTTCCATTTTGTATTCTAATGTCACCTGTTTACTTCCTACATTAAATACTGACATTAAATTTCATCTGCCACATCTCTACCCAAGCCTGTATGCTGTCAAGGTCCCTCTGTCATGACTCAATGGAATCTCGATTAACTGCTAATCCACCTATCTTTGTATCATCTACAGGCTTAACCAGCTGGTTACTTATATTCCTATCCAAATAATTTCAGCCAGTCAGCCAGTTTTGATATGGTTCCTCACACCATCACCCTCTACTTCCTCTGCCTGAGCCAATTCTACGCCCTTCTACACACAATACCCTGAACTCCCACTTCTTTTAGTTTGATGTTCAGCCATCTGGTCCTGGTTATTTGCTTAATTTCAGCCTATTTAATCTAAGCAGCTCTTCTTCCTCTACAATTTCCACATCACTCAGTACATCCATAGTAGTCCCTTTTACCGCTGGGCTATCTACTTCCTCATATGTGAAGAGCTCACGTTATCTGCTATATTCTCCTGTAACTTCCTTTTAACTTCCCTAATATCCTTCTTACTGGTTGCCATCATGTTCTCTTATGCCCTTCGATTCACACTGGAGGTATTCAGGTTCAGCGTAGCCTGGTAGGAGAGACTGTGAGGGTGTGTCCTCTGATGTATTGGGATTCTGTTTGGAGTTGACTTCTACTCTGTACCTGATGACACCTAGTTGACCTACACATCATCATTATCATCATCTTCATTTTGTTAGTCCTAGTGACATTTTCATATCAACCAAGCTGGCATGAGCAGGAACCCCTGTATCCTTAGCTGATTCGTTCACCCCTTCTTGGGGATACCCACATGTTCCCAAGGTTCTTGTTTCTTGCAGTGGACAGTTGAATCACATGCCCTGGCCACCTCTGTTGATCTACAGAAGCAGAGGTTTTATTTGGACGGTTCCCCATATTGCTGAGCCCCTCACCCTTTCACAGGAACCTGTTTTCAGCAACTTGTACTCAAAAACCCCTTCTTTTAGTCACCTTCTAGAGCTGCTGACCACAGGCAAGGATGTGGACATACAGTCATTGTCAAAGGTTTTAAGAATGACACAAATATTGATTTTCACAAAGTCTGCTGCTTCAGTGTTTTTAGATCTTTTTGTCAGATGTCTCTATGGTATACTGAAGTAGAATTACAAGCATTTCATACGTTTCAAAGGCTTTTATTGACAATTACATTAAGTTTATGCAAAGAGTCAATAGTTTCAGAGTTGGCCCTTCTTTGTATTCTCCCTGGCATGCTGTCAGTCAACTTCTGGGTCAAATCCTGACTGATGGCAGCCCATGCTGCCCATTTATCAGAATTGGTGGGTTTTTTGTTTGTCCACCCGCCTTTTGAGGATTGACCACAAGTTCTCAATGGGATTAAGGTCTGGGGAGTTTCCTGGCCATGGACCCAAAATTTCAATGTTTTGTTCTCTGAGCCACTTAGTTATCATTTTTGCCTTATGGCCCGGTGCTCCATCATGCTGGAAAAGTCATTGTGTGCCACCAAAATGTTCTGGGATGGTTGGGAGAAGTTGCTCTCAGAGGATGTTTTGGTCCCATTCTTTATTCATGGCTGTGTTCATGGGTAAAATTATGAGTGAGCCCACTGTCTTGGCTGACATGAATGGTCTCAGAATGCTTTACTGTTGGCATGACACAGGACTGATTGTAGCGCTCAACTTTTCTTTTTTCCGGATGCCCCAAACAATCAGAAAGGGGATTCATCAGAGAAAATGACTTGACCCCAGTAGTCCTCAGCAGTCCAGTCCCTGTACGTTTTGCAGAATATCAGTCTGTCCCTGATGGTTTTCTTGGCTTCTTTGCTGCCCTTCTTGACACCAGGCCATCCTGCAAAAGTCTTCGGCTCCCTCACTGTGCGTGCAGATTCACTCACACCCGCCTGCTGCCAACCCTGAGCAAGCTCTGCCCTGGTGGTGCTCACAGCTGAATCAACTTTAGGAGATGGTCGTGGCACTTGACAGACTTTCTTGGGCACCCTGAAGCCTTCTTCACAACAATTGACCCTCTCTATTCTAACTCAGTCAGTATTGTCCTCCTCGACACTCTCACATGTGTTAACAAGAGGATCGCTGAAGTGACGTCAGCAGGTCCTTTTGTGGCAGGGCTGAAATGCAGTGGAAATGGGTTTCTTGGGATTAAGTTCATTTTCATGGCAAAGAGGGACTTTGCAATTAATTGCAATTCATCTGATCACTCTTCATAACATTCTGCAGTATATGCAAATTGCCATCATAAAAACTGAAGCAGCAAATATTTATGTCATTCTCAAAACTTTTGACCATGGCTATAGACTGACTGGTAAACTGAAAGTGACATCCATGGACTTTGCTCCCTCTTCACTTGCACAATCTGGCACAATGTGTATAAAACTGATGCATATGATCACTTTTGCCCTCACTCAAGACCTGAAGATCTTCAGACTTCATTACCTGAGGCAGCTGTTCAGCTCTTACCTGTAGTGAACAAATCACTCATTTTACTGAGAAGGCCATGATTTCAGATGTGCAGGTGATCAGCACACCCAGCTGTGATCCATTCGAGTGCACAGAGATAGTCATGGCTGACAGGTCCAGGCGGACAACATCGTCTATGAAGAACATCAGTGGTGCTTCCCTTAAGTTACCAAACTGGATACTCTCCAGACCTCGATTATACCTTGATGTCACGCCCATCAAAATTATAAACAGCAGATGAAACAACAACCCCTTGATGGCCAAACTGAAGGGTTTTGACTTAAAATCAAGAATGTGATCCATTCACTGAGATCGACATTTTTAATTCCTTTCTCCTCCTTCTCCTTTTTCTTTTCTTTTATCCCCTTCTGTGGTCAGTCGTAAAGACATGCAGAGTTCTCTCTATCATCCCTGTCCTTCTTCATCCAATCATTGCATTTGTTCATTTACTTTCTCCCCTTTAAGACACCAGTAATGGCTGTAATAGCTTCGTTATACTCAACATCCCATAAGTCTTTACCTCCAAATTACCTTTTTTGCAACATGACCATCCCATTTTAAGCTCTTCTACCATACTTTGTGCCATTATAATGACTTTCTGCAGTGCTTGATCAAGTTTGGCCCTTCTCTTCTGCCCTCTTTTATTCAAAACACAGTGTCTCACACGTGCATGTGGGATGCACTCTGTGGGCTTGACTGAGGGTAAGACGCAAAGTCATGCCTTTTATCCCTCTTCCAGAGACCACCAGAATAAAAGCTCAGCTAGAGCACCACCCACTCCTTCTGCCAGACCACGCCCTCCTATTGGCCTCACTTCCGCCAAGAATTGCGCCTCTTCCTGCCCATCTCATATAAGACCCAACCAATTCACTCTCCTATTCAGACTCACTCTCATATGATTACTCTTAATTTGCTTGTTACAATATATGGGGTGGATCCACACACCTTTTTCTTTCTGTTTTATCTCCTTATACAACTGCCATCCATTAGATGCTTTTTCCACCCCACTACCTGTATACTCTTAAAACTATTGGGATTAAAAATTCCAGAATGGCAGCTACAATGACCAGGTGAGGGACCATCAATCACATTACCTTAAAGTGGCTTAGATCACACTTGCAATGTTTGATCGAGCAACAACTAAACATTCTGATTTTGTCACCAGGTTATACAGTTGGAGCTGCAGGCACGTGATTGGTTGTTTTTAAGGAGCGGACTGTTAGAATTAACAAGCAGATGGACCTAATAAAGTGAATGTGTAGTAGATTTACCATCTAATCAGTAACATTCTTCAGGACATGAGTATGAATATTGTCAGGTCCTAATCTGGGATCTTGAGTTGGTTTGTCATGTGGTGGGTGCAGAAATGCTTTGTATCAGTGCCTGCTCCTAACCTCCTCCTCCTCCTCCTCATAGAGGTAATATCAATACATTTTTTCTGAAGGATTTTAATTTTGAGTTTTCAAAAAACTCAGCTTCCTTGGGATGTTTTTAAGCTTGGAAAATATTAGAACATTAGAACACTCTAGACGAGAACAGGCCATTCAGCCCAACAAAGCTCGCCAGTCCTATCCACTTATTTCTTCCAAAATAACATCAAGTCGAGTATCACTGTACTAATATATTACTGCTTTTAGCAGAATTGGCCCATAGGTTCTTAAAAGAAGGTGTCCACACAGTGTAAAGAAGTTATCAAGAAAGCTAACAGGATATTGAGAGATGCGGTACATCTTGGTGTGTGGAGCACAAGTCAAGGGAGGTTATCCTTTAGTTCTATAACACGGTAGTGAGGCCTCGCCTGGAGTTCTGTGTGCAGTTTTTGTCTCCATATTACAAAAATGACATAGCAGCACTAGAGGAAGTTCAGAGAAGAGCAACTAGGCTGATCGATCTACGAGTTATAAGGGGAGATTAAAGGAGTTGCTGCACTTTTTCAGCTATGGACGTGGAGTTAATTCACCAGGTAAGATCAACTGCCAGATGCGCTCCAAGGACTTTTATGCTCTTGACAATTTCCACCGTAGGGCCCTCAATGTGCAATGAAATGTTGATGGTGTAGCTCTTCATAAAACCGACAATCATCTCTTTTATCTTATCAGTGTTAAGAGACAGATTGTTGCACTCATGCCAGTTTTTTAATAGTTGTGTCTCCATTCTGTTAGCTGACTCGTCGCTGTTGTTCAGTGAGACCCACCGCCATTGTGTCATCAGCAAATACAGTGATGGTGTTAGAGTTGTACACATCCAGAAGTCAGATCACCAGAGCTTCTATCTGCTATTTGCTTCCGGCCCCTCTGTTTCTGTTGCTCTAATTGCACAGTGGTCACATGATGGGGAGGAGCCAGGGAAATTAAAAGAGAGAGCCTGAATGGTGGCATCACTCCAGCATCGTGAGTCTCATAAGCCTACAACCCTAGATGCGCTCTTCTTGTGTTTTTGTGAATTTTAGCCTTTTCTCTGTATTTTGGATTCTTACTTTAGTGATTTTGACCTCCTATCTGTGCTTATGACTACTTGACTTTGGACTTTGAACTTCTTGCTGATCACGATGTCCATAAATTTACACCATCTGTTACAGACTCAAATCAAATGTATGTTTTTATTGTACAATAGTAAGAAAAAGAACAGTTCCTACTCAAAATGGTAGTTTAGGAGCATGCCTGGATTCAGTCCCGCGACCTCTTGATTATGAGTCAGTAGTTCTTATTGCTGTGCCACCTGAGAGGTTGTAGCTGCTTTGTACCTTAACTTAATTTCTTTTTCTCAGTTATAGTCTTGTATAAAAGTACACTTGTTTTGTTATACGTGTACCTTTAGTGTAATTTTTTATTTGATATTCGGACTTTAGTGTTCACACATTATAAACTCCATGTCAAAATTTTGTCGTTAGTAGTATAACATGAAAAAAGTTTCAATTTTAGGTTTTTGTTCAGTATTTCTTGCATTTCCTGTCATCCTATATTTTCACAGATCTTTGTAGACACGGAACACACAAGAAATGCATGTGTTCCAAATAGCAATATATTATTTAGCCAAAACAACCCCAGGCACCTCACACCCAGATAAACACATTTGAGCTCTGAGAATTTTGCGTTTCACTTCAGCTGTGTCGGTGGCGAGGATGGGATAGAAGGCTGCTTGCTGCTTGTGCTGATTGACACATTTACAACACAAAAGATGTTGATAGAGAGGTGCGAATGGATTTAAGGTGGGATGGGATTACGGGTTTTTTGTAGGTTTCAGAAATTCTAGTGTTAAGTAATTTGACGACATAGCACATGTTACTTTTAATGTGCTACCCCCAGTGCTGCTCCCAAGATTGTGTTGCTGTACGTGGAGCTCATCAACCTAAATTTAGCACTTTCCTGAAATACTGAGACAGATTTTTTTCAAACAAGAGAAGGAGAAACATGATTTTCCGAGCATTTGCCTCAGACAATTAATCTTGAGGATGCTTCTACCAGTTGCTGCTGGATGTGTAAGCGAAGAAGCACAAGGTCAAAGAAAAAGGTTTGGGGTTCCACCCCATAAACTTGAAAGAGGATTGGTTAGAAGTTGAGGCTTTTACAAGCATTAGCTTCAAACAGAACTGAGGTTGGTTGCAAAATGACTGCTATAAATATGTGACAGACAGGAAATGATGTCAGAGATGGGTGTGGTCTTGGAACTGGAAGTGACCTCTTTAGGAGATGGGAACTGGTGCTACAGAAGAGGAAGTGGGGACCAGAAGAGGGCTTCTGGAGGATGCTGTTTCTTCTGTAGGTCTGCAGGAGAAAGAGTTAGAGGACAGCACCAACCCTTGGTCTGGTGTGGAAATCCAAGAATTTCAACCTGTAAGATGCCTCCCATGTGCATATGTGATACAGGTTAAGGTTCTACATGGCCACATTAATGAGCTATTCACTGTGAAATCTACCTGTGCCAACCTGGTTTCCCTAACCAGAATAAGGGATTACATGTGTCACACATGTACGTCAGAGGACCTCCTCGCAGGCTCAGTCAAGCTGTGTAGTAACCCACCGAGATGAGAGAGGATGCTGCCGCTAACCCTGTCATCTCCTTTTTTCCCCGCAGTGCTAAGAAGCTGCCCACAGATGGTAATTAAGCCCACCCTTTCCAGTCCAGTTTCCCATAAATTCCCAGGTATCCCAGAAGGAGGTGTCATTTACTGGTCTGAGCAACTGCCAGCTGGAGCTCCACTAGAGATGACTGCTTGCAATTTCCCCACATATGGGACACATGCAATAGAGCATTATAGCTTTATCTTTGCTTCATGTTTGTCCACAGACAATAAAAGCAACGACCTGGTTGGCATCCCAAACATACTTTTGCTGTTTGGGAGGACTGCCATTCCCACTCACAGCCACACATGGTATTTTTCAAAACAGGCTTTTGTTACTCTCCAGGTTATTAAACCGCACTTGGTGTGGGTTTTCCTACAAACTCCCAAAAACATGTATGTTAGTCAAGTCTGAATCAGACAAGCATAGGTATGTGTGCGACTGTGTCCTGTAGCAGACTGGCACCCTGTCCAGGGTGGGTTCCCACCTTCTGTCTTGTGCTGCCAAGTTAGACCCTAGCACTCTATGACTCTAAACTGGATCTGCATATTAGATAACAGATTTTTCTCTCTGAAGCAGTACATTTTAAAGTGTGGTACTAGTCTGGTTAAGTTAAAAAAAAAGATGTGCCCATAATCTTGCTCTGCACAGGGCTGCCATTCCATCCAGCACTGGTTCCTGCCTTGCCCCAATGCTGCCAGGAAGCTGTCAAGACTGTGCAAAGATGGCTCATTAAATTGATATTTCTCTATAAATATCAACATTTCAAAAGAAAATAGAGGCCAACACAAGTCTGTCAGATCTTCTCCAGTGGTTGTCTTTCATATTCACAGGAGGCGGGCAAAGCAGTGGCGGCTTTTACTTTTGGTTTTGAGTTCAGGAAATTGGAAACAGATTGCTGGATTTCAAGCCGTCAGGTTCATCGCATCCGGATGACAGGCCTACGTTGGAAGACACATGTGAATGTAGTGTAATATGAAATGAGAGCGTCCTCCTGAAATCTCTAAATGAAGAATAATGGATATGTGAAAGAATCAAGTACACCAGGGAGGGATGAAGTCAGGGATAGCACAACATATAAAGGAGCAGACAAATATAACAAAATCCTTTGGAAAATCTGTTTATCGAGTACAATAGGTTGACCACTTGTCCATCTCCTGGATAATAAACACAAACACTCACCCACCTGGGCCTCTTCCTCTGGACACTTAGCCTCACCCCTAAACTGCTGGTCTTTCATGGCTTTAATCCCCTCTTCGGGGGTCATACAAAGGAGTGAGAGGCTGAATCCTACATGCAGGACTCCTGACACAGAGGTTTGAGGTTACAACTGGAGTGAGAGAAGGTTGGCTGGTTCAAATTGTTCTTTATACAGCTTCCAGTTAATCCAAAATGCTGCTGCAAGAATTATTACAAGAACAAGAAAATACGAACACATAACTCCAGTTCTTAAATCCTTACACTGGCTCCCGGTTAAGTTTGGGGGAAATTTTAAAATCCACTTTTTAACATATAAAGCCGTAAACGGCCAAGGTCCGGCTTACTTTTCTGAACTTATCATGACTTACAAACCAGAGCGCACATTAAGATCTCAAGATGCCGGTCAGCTTATAATTCCAAGAATTAATAAAATAACAGTGGGAGGTTGAGCTTTTAGTTACAGGGCCCCTAAACTGTGGAGTGGTCTGCCTGCTACTATAAGAGATGCCCCTTCGGTCTCAGCTTTCAGATCCTGGCTGAAGACTCACTACTTCAGTTTAGCACACCCTGACTAGAGCTGCTGATTAACTGTACATACTGCATCTCTGTTGTTAGTCATTAGCACTAAAACATAAGTAACATGAGAGTTATAATTTGTTACTAACCCTCACCTGTTCTGTTTCTCTTCTCGGTACTCAAATGTGGCACTTAGTGCCACTGCCCACCTAACAAGTTGTTTTGCCTGCCAAAGGTAAAGTCATCTCTGATGGAGGATCGCAGGAATCATCAGGTAGAGGGGTCCTTTCATCGGATTGGCTGGCCCAGCACTGTTTCCATTGTGGAATGGCCAATAGGGGGAGGCAGCTTGATGGCCGAGGTCTCCAGGATGCTGATCAAATCCAAATTGTATTATGTGATATCATCTACTATTGAATTCTGCTCTGCAAAGCCAAAGCCTTTCTCTCAGTCCTCTGCCCCTCTCACTTTCAACATGGCGTTTCCATCCACAGAATTGTCACCAACTGGACGTTTTTGGTTTTTCACACCGTTTTTTTTTTTTTTTTTTAGTAACATTTTTTTTATTCTTGCACATTTTTTTGTCTATTGTGAAAAGCTCAATATAGGGAATTACTTTCTGGTGATGTATAATCCTGGGGTCACTGTAGAAATGCCAGGCTTGAAATCAGAGTGGGTTCAGGTCAAGCAGTTGAAGACAATGGAGTCCTATAGCTAAACATTTGTTTCATAGCTTAGTTGTTGTGAAGGTTTGAGACAAATTCCAGAAGTGCTTGAAGCAGCCCCACTCTATTTCCCTCACTGGCTGCTCGTTCCTCACAGCAGCCACTTGTCACTGAAAGGGGACAGCTTGCATTCTGCTGACTGGCTGACTGGCTTCCTGGGCTCCTTCGTTGCAGCATACGTTTGAATATTTGGCCATCCTAACAGCACACAACAGCTCAAGCACTGCTGTCTACAGTAATGTTGGGTATGGCTTTCCACTCATCATTTGTCGTTTTTCTCACCATTGTTAGTCAACTCTAGAGACTGTTGTGTGTGAAAATCCCAGGAAATAAACAGTTGCAAAAATACTCAAACCAGCCTGTCTGGCACCAACAGTCACTGAGATCACATAATGGTGTTTGATTTGAACAATAACTGAAGCTCCTGACTTTATGCTTTGTGCTGCTGCCACGTGATTGGCTGATTAGATAATTGCATGGACAAACAAGTGGATAGGTGTTCCTCATAATTTGCTCAGTTGGTGTATTTTCTGAAAAACAATTAAAGTCACTAACATAACATCAAATAATGTGTTGTTGTGGTGTTATCAATATAGTGCAGGGTAAACATAATTTACAAATCACATCATTTTGTTATTAGCATTGTCCAATATTGTCCCATCTTCTTCTAGAATTAGACACCAAAATTGCACACAGAACTCCAAATGAGGTGTTTCTACTGTGTTGTGTAGCTAAGCCCCCTTGACTTGTCCTCCACACATAGTGGAGCTATGTCTAACCTAATATCCTATTAGCCTTCTCGATATTCTCTGTTTCGATGTGGACAATAGGTTTTTTACTAACTGATATTTTACATTTATTTGCTTAAATTTCATCAGCCACAAATTTATCCCGATCCATCTCGAACGATTCTATTTGAACAAGTGCGCTGAATCCCTGTTACCGCCTGGTGACTCGCACGCGCATGCGCACCTACCCCTCATCGCGCACCTACCCCTACCCTCCACGTGCACAGCTGAGGAGTTCTGCGTGACACAAGAGGGCAATCACGATCTTCAATGGATGGTCAGACGTTTGGTTAAGACTTAAGAAGACGTTCTGGGTGAAAACGAGCCCCGCGACGGACCCCATACGTGACCCCGAGGTGGATTAGTAAAAAGTTAAAATATATATTTGAGGACGCACAGTAGCTGATGGGCCGACGTCGGGGAATTTGCGGGAATCCTAAGCTGGCTTTCGCGATCATGAAAGCGGCGCTTAATGCGAGTGATGTCGCCAGACAGTATCCCAGATCAATGCAGTTAATTTTACTTCCTCGTCTTCGATGATGAAGGAATCGGACGTTTCTTTTCAAGTCCCTTTAAATAAAAAACACACGGAATGAGTTACCTTCCACTAATTATGCGGATGCTTTTTAACAGAGCGACCCCAGCCCGTTTAGTCTCCGACTGCCGTCGCTGCGGCTTTGCAGAAGCACGGAGTGTGCGCGTGTCGACAGGGGGGCTGTAAGGGGCAGTGGTCCTTCAGACTCGTTAATTGGATAAAAGCGCAAAGATTAAAAGGAGCCACAGACAGGAACAACTCCGAATTGATTTATAATGTATTAGCAGAAACAAAAAGAGAGAGAGAGAGAGTGAGAGCCCGGACCCTCGCAGCTTTGGCCACAACCTGGTTTTGATATCACCGCACTGGGCTGAGCTGAGGAAATTACTTATTCAGAAAGAAGAATGTGAACCATGTGCCTCGTCTATGATCGTGCGCACGACTGCGGGTCTCGGCAAGGCGGCTGCGGGGTCTGCGCTTTAAAAGGGCCAGCGGTTTGTTTCAACTGCTGCACTTCTGACTGGAGCAGCCTGTTAAAAACGTTGTCTTTAACATTTCAAAAACACGTCTGGTTTTCTTCTGGAAACCGAACTCGATCTCTTTTCCAAATTTCTACATAATGTGCTGTGATGCTTTCATCCACTCATCATTTAACCCGCGTCATCCACACTATTAAAACCCAAAGTGCCAGAGTGGTTCTTCAGAGCAATGCCATAGGGGAACTTTATTTTACTTACAAAATAATCATGAAGGTTCCAGAACGACCCTTAACTAATTTAGCTCGGTAACAGGTACAGTAAATAACCGTGATGGTAACAGGGTTTTGTAAAATAGCAATGTGTCCTGCGTTTAAAGGGCTTTTACTTACTGTCCTACTAGCTAGCCTAACGTACAGTGGTGTGAAAAACTATTTGCCCCCTTCCTGATTTCTGATTCTTTTGCATGTTTGTCACACAAAATGTTTCTGATCATCAAACACATGTAACCATTAGTCATATATAACACAAGTAAACACAAAATGCAGTTTTTAAATGATGGCTTTTATTATTTAGGGAGAAAAAAAAATCCAAACCTACATGGCCCTGTGTGAAAAAGTAATTGCCCCCTGAACCTAATAACTGGTTGGGCCACCCTTAGCAGCAATAACTGCAATCAAGCGTTTGCGATAACTTGCAATGAGTCTTTTACAGCGCTCTGGAGGAATTTTGGCCCACTCATCTTTGCAGAATTGTTGTAATTCAGCTTTATTTGAGGGTTTTCTAGCATGAACCGCCTTTTTAAGGTCATGCCATAGCATCTCAATTGGATTCAGGTCAGGACTTTGACTAGGCCACTCCAAAGTCTTCATTTTGTTTTTCTTCAGCCATTCAGAGGTGGATTTGCTGGTGTGTTTTGGGTCATTGTCCTGTTGCAGCACCCAAGATCGCTTCAGCTTGAGTTGACGAACAGATGGCCGGACATTCTCCTTCAGGATTTTTTGGTAGACAGTAGAATTCATGGTTCCATCTGTCACAGCAAGCCTTCCAGGTCCTGAAGCAGCAAAACAACCCCAGACCATCACACTACCACCACCATATTTTACTGTTGGTATGATGTTCTTTTTCTGAAATGCTGTGTTCCTTTTACGCCAGATGTAACGGGACATTTGCCTTCCAAAAAGTTCAACTTTTGTCTCATCAGTCCACAAGGTATTTTCCCAAAAGTCTTGGCAATCATTGAGATGTTTCTTAGCAAAATTGAGACGAGCCCTAATGTTCTTTTTGCTTAACAGTGGTTTGCGTCTTGGAAATCTGCCATGCAGGCCGTTTTTGCCCAGTCTCTTTCTTATGGTGGAGTCGTGAACACTGACCTTAATTGAGGCAAGTGAGGCCTGCAGTTCTTTAGACGTTGTCCTGGGGTCTTTTGTGACCTCTCGGATGAGTCGTCTCTGCACTCTTGGGGTAATTTTGGTCAGCCGGCCACTCCTGGGAAGGTTCACCACTGTTCCATGTTTTTGCCATTTGTGGATAATGGCTCTCACTGTGGTTCGCTGGAGTCCCAAAGCTTTAGAAATGGCTTTATAACCTTTACCAGACTGATAGATCTCAATTACTTCTGTTCTCATTTGTTCCTGAATTTCTTTGGATCTTGGCATGATGTCTAGCTTTTGAGGTGCTTTTGGTCTACTTCTCTGTGTCAGGCAGCTCCTATTTAAGTGATTTCTTGATTGAAACAGGTGTGGCAGTAATCAGGCCTGGGGGTGGCTACGGAAATTGAACTCGGGTGTGATACACCACAGTTAGGTTATTTTTTAACAAGGGGGCAATTACTTTTTCACAAAGGGCCATGTAGGTTTGGATTTTTTTTCTCCCTAAATAATAAAAACCATCATTTAAAAACTGCATTTTGTGTTTACTTGTGTTATATTTGACTAATGGTTACATGTGTTTGATGATCAGAAACATTTTGTGTGACAAACATGCAAAAGAATAAGAAATCAGGAAGGGGGCAAATTGTTTTTCACACCACTGTATGTTAAAGATTTATTTTTCAACATATTAGGAGGTTTTTCAAAGCACAAAGAACCAACTTCATATGCAAAGAACCCGCCCCTGAATGAAATGGTGCTTTGTCAAGCAATGGAGCTATACGAGGAACTACACAACCCAGTAAAGAAACGTGAAAGTGCATGCCATTGAAGAAGCAGCGTTTTGAAGAGTGCAGTTCGGGGTCGGGGGAACCGCAGCCATACCAGGAAGCACAAAAGCAAAAGGGAGACCTGAAAATTATAAGCACACTTAAAAAAAACTACATATACAGTAATCAAAAAAAAAAAAAAAACTACAACTGAGGTTGCCAGAATTTTCCCATACAAAAAATAAAGTAACAGTATTTTTAGGTTTTATGGTACACTGTAAAAATGTTAAATTACGGTAAAAAAAAAACTGGCAGCTGCCAAAATTTTACCGTCAAACATAGAGTGTCAATATTTTGAGGTCTACAAAATAACTTTATAGTAAATAACTCTTCTTTCTTTACAGCGCATTACAATAAAAGTGAAGGTTTAAGCATAAAATGAAACACATGGAGGCACAGTGTGGTTTTCATCCTAGTCGCGGAACAGTGGACCAGCTCTACACCCTTGGCAGGGTCCTGGAGGGTGCATGGGAGTTTGCCTAACCAGTCTACATGTGTTTTGTGGAAAAGGCGTTCAAACGTGTCCCTCGGGGAATCTTGTTGGGGGGTGCTCCGAGAGTATGGGGTACCGGAGCCCCTGATAAGGGCTGTTCAGTCCCTGTACAACCGGTGTCAGAGCTTGGTCCACATTGCCGGCAGTAAGTCGAACCCGTTTCCAGTGAGAGTTGGACTCCGCCAGGGCTGCCCTTTGTCACCGATTCTGTTCATAACTTTTATGGACAGAATTTCTAGGCGCAGCCAGGGCGTTGAGGGGGTCCGGTTTGGTGGACTCAGGATTGGGTCACTGCTTTTTGCAGATGATGTTGTCCTGTTTGCTTCATCAGGCCGTGATCTTCAGTTCTCTCTGAATCGGTTCACAGCTGAGTGTGAAGTGGCTGGGATGAGAATCAGCACCTCCAAATCCGAGACCATGGTCCTCAGCCGATAAAGGGTAAAGTGCCCTCTCAGGATTGGGGAGCAAGATCCTTCCCCAAGTGGAGGAGTTCAAGTATCTCGGGGTCTTGTTCACGAGTGAAGGAAGAATGGAGCGGGAGATCGACAGGCGGATCGGTGCGGCGTCCACAGTAATGTGGGCTCTGCATCGGTTTGTCGTGGTGAAAAAGGAGCTGAGCCGCCAAGCAAAGCTCTCAGTTTATCAGTCGGTCTACGTTCCTACCCTCACCTATGGTCATGAGCTATGGGTAGTGACCGAAAGAACGAGATTGTGAATACAAGCAGCTGAAATGAGTTTCCTATGCAGGGTGTCTGGGCTTTCCCTTAAAGATAAGGTGAGAAGGTCAGTCATCCGGGAGGGGCTCAGAGTAGAGCCGCTTGGGTGGCTTGGGCATCTGATCAGAATGCCTCCTGGACGCCTCCCTGGTGAGGTGTTCCGGGCACATCTAACCGGGAGAAGGTCCCAGGGAAGACACAGGACACGCTGGAGAGACTATGTCTCTCGGCTGGCTTGGGAACGCCTCGGGATTCCCCTGGAAGAGCTAGGAGAAGTGGCCGGGGAGAGGGAAGTCTGGGCATCTCTGCTCAAGCTGCTGGCCCCACGATCCAATCTCGGATAAGCGGAAGAGGATAGATGGATGGATGAAACACATGCATTGTAATAAATATGGGTAAAATATTAAACCAGCAGAAAATGCTGTCAAAAACACAGCCCGGAAAACAGTTTGCATCATAACAATAATCAATAGCAAACATGTTTGTTTAATATACTTTATTTACTTAATATATTGTGATGTGGTCAAGCACGTGTTGAACCAAAGCCATGACAAATGAAGAATAGTTGGGACACGAGCCATGTCATCCCTTTTAATGTCGGATTTTTCTTCTTTAGACTTACACAAGTGCCTTCTGATAACAATCGGCATAAGCCCATCGTGAAAAACACAAAAGAAAATTAAGGCTCTTGCCCAAATAGCAGGTCTCCCGTGGAGCTCTGTACCCATCAGGTGTTGGTCTCAAAAGATAACTCTGTGCAGGCAGTCAGGCTTCTTGTAACTGGAGGACCAGAAGGGGCGGAGCTAATTAGCCCCACTGGGCGGTTTGTCGGAGCTGCGGGGAGAAAAGGAGACGACACAGTTAGCGACAGCGGCACCCCACCCCGAACCGGGGTTGGGTTACCACCTACCTCGACTGAGCCAGCAAGGAGCATGCGTATGTGTGACAATATAAAGTATATAAAAACAATATTGAGTACACACTATTTCAGTCTATAACAATCTATGTCATGAATTATAATTGACTGTAATTCACTATTATCTAATACAGTCTTCAACTATTTATTACATCCATTACATTGTATATTTTATTTACATATATTTAGGTTATATGAATAGAAACGTAATCTATTACACTATTACCATCTATATCAATGATCAGTTTGATGATTAACTATCAGTTCCAGTAGAATATAAAAACATATATGGATTAGTGATGAGTCCCATGCCTTCAACAACACAAATGCTATATCTTTTAATTTTATACCTTGAAAAGATTTGAGTGTTCAATGAAGTTATGGCACGTTGTCTGATGGAGAATTAAAGTTTGCTTTTGTGGTGTATGGTGTCAGGTTGGCCAGTTTATCGAAAGTGACCCACCATAAATCAGCTTCCATCACCTCAAAAAACCTTCAGCATTCAATGAAAAATAAGTCTGCTAATTCTGTTTAAGCGTTTTCCCCCACTATGCCAAGGTATGCGGTTCACAAGGAACAATATGGTAAAAAGGGGGCGTTTCCTTATGCAAATATTGTCACAGTATGTAAATTTAGAAATCGGTGTCCAAGAAAAAAAATGTTTACGTTCTGAAAAATTCCATCATATGGCAACCACACAAACTTATCTTACCTTTACCTCGGGTGCACAATAATTAAAAGTAATATTGAAGAAACAGTGACATAAAGCAAATCCATATGATTTTGTGTTAAATTAATGTAAGGTTGCAGTTTAAAGTTGAAGAATATCTATTCTTGGTGACCCTGTGACAGCCTAATAGAGCAAACCAAACACGCACAGCAAGGAACAACTTCTTTAAGTAGCTTTGTGCAGTAAAATGGAAGGTATGTCACACAATTTCCTTTCTGATAGCATTATCTTGTTTTTTGGTGCCATGATTACCATTCTTCACAGAAAAATAATCTATTTTTTACAGGTTAACAATGTAAAAAATATTATATTGGTCTGTATGTTTCATTTCAGTGCCTTGGTGTTACTGAAGCAACGCTTTACCGTTTGACATTTTACAGTTGTTGACCTATGCTATTTACACTGAAAAATGAACAGCCGTTTTTTTACAGTGCATTAAAAAAAATGAATGTTCATTTTAATGGCAATGAGTAATTGATAACAAAAAGAGAAATTAGGATGTCATGGGGGGAAGTAAGTGGGGAAGTCATGAATGAATGAATGAGGATTTTGTGTGAAAGACTCGATTTGGTGGTTTGGGATGTCTGGCATCCTTTTATTTTAGTTAGATCATGTACAAATGTAAGATGGCACGGTGGCACAGTGGTAATGCTGCTGCCTCACAACAAGAAATTTGGGGCGCTTGTCTAAGGTGGTCCCTGCGAACAGTTTGCATATTCTCCACCATGTCCAGGTGGCTTTCCTCTGGTTACTCTGGTGTTGTCCCGCAGTCCAAAGACATGCAGGTTAGGTAAATTGGCAGTGATGTGTGTGTGTGTGTGTTCACCCAGGGATGGACTGGCACCCTGTTGCCACCTTCCGTCCAATGATTGCTGGCATACAATACATCCATCCATTATCCAACCCACTATATCCTAACTCATGGGGGTCTGCTAGAGCCAATTCCAGCCAATACAGGGCACGCACACACACTAGGGACAATTTAGGATTGGGAATGCACCTAACCTGTATGTCTTTGGACTGTGGGAGGAAGCTGGAGCACCCGGAGGAAACCCACGCAGACACGGGGAGAACATGCAAACTCCACGCAGGGAGGACCTGGGAAGTGAACCCGGGTCTCCTAACTCCGAGGAAGCAGTGCTACCCACTGCACCACCGTGCTACCCGGCATACAATACAACACAACACAATTTATGTTTGTATAGCCCAAAATCACACAAGACATGCCATAATGGGTTTTAACAGGCCCTGCCTCTTGACAGCCCCCCAGCCTTGACTCTCTTAAGAAGACAAGAAAAACTCCCAAAAAAACCTAGTAGGGAAATAATAGAAGAAACCTTGGGAAAGGCAGTTCAGAAAGAGACCCCTTTCCAGGGAGGTTGTGCGTGCAGTGGGTGTCAAAAAAAAGGGGGTCAATACAATACAATACAATACACAGAACAGAACACAAGTAATCCTCAATACAATATAAAAATAAAGATATTACAAGTATGGAGCAGAATTTAACAGGAGATGATATCACATAATATGATTTAGTGGTACGTAGGCCTCAGCTTCTCAGTCCCCATGCACTGGATGAATGGGCTAAGAAGATGAATGGATGTATAATATCTCCTGAAAAAAGTGAAAGAGCTTTATTGTGAATGACAGAGCGCGTCACAGGATCAAATAATAATAATTCAAATTAGGAGATGTGTGCCACTGGGATGAAAGCTGAAGAGTCGCCATGATGTACTTATGGGCGCCCTTTTGAATGATTCGGATCGATCTGATTGGACAAACTCGATTCTCATTGCGGTGAAATTAGACTCACCTGCAATAAACTGGCAGCACTCACATGACATGAATTAACCAATGAAGGCGGCTTTAATGCTTCAACAGGGTCACTTATTAAGATGGTGACATGGAGCACATGACACCCAAGCTTTTGGATTACATTAAAAGTTTGCAATCATCTTCCTGTGCAAATATTAAATGGGGAAATAATACTTTTCAGATCAGCACATTTAATTTCATTTCTGGTGAGTCTTCTTAATGAATATTCACAAAGTATAAGAATATATTTATAGATTTTGAAAAAAATTGAATGTAACATTAATTATTGGATTCAAAGCAAACTGAAAACATACTAGTTATCTATGTAGTGTGTCATACACATGCGTCTGAGAAACAACTTTGGGGCTCGTCAAATATTAATTCCCCTCCAAGTCAGGGGTTGGCGCTGTCACTTAATGTCTCTTCTCTTCTTCAATCTGCAGAACCGATGATTGACAGACAAACCACCAATGACATCACTTCCAAATCTCCTGAGACCGCCTCTTTTGCTTCTCAGCTCTGAAAACTGGCCATCTTGGAGTCGGTCCATAGACGACTTACATCCAAAGAAAATGTCACCTCGTTCATTTTGTGTGTGTGTGTGTGTGTTTTTTATTTTCAGCTTCATTAGGTGCAGGATGCTCTAAACCTTTATAATATTTTAGCTCTATTCATTTTACAGAGTGGCTTCCAGATACTCCTTTATCTGAGCCTGGAACAGGGGAGAGTCCCAAGGCTTTGGAAAACATCTTGTATCACCCCAGTCCCAAAGGTATCATGTCCTAGTGAGCTGAATGACTTCCGGCCTGTCGCTCTGACGTCACATGTGATGAAGACCAAGGAGCAGCTGCTGCTTCACCACCTGAGGCCACAGGTCCGCCACGCCCTCAACCCTCTGCAGTTCGCATACCAGGAGAAGGTGGGAGCGGAGGATGCCATCATCTATATGCTACACCGATATCTCTCCCACTTGGACAGAGGCAGTGGTGCTGTAAGAATTATGTTTCTGGATGTCTCTAGCACCTTCAACACCATCCAACCTCTGCTCCTTAGGGACAAGCTGACAGAGATGGGAGTAGATTAATAGCTGGTGGCATGGATCGTGGACTATCTTACAGACGGACCTCAGTATGTGCATCTTGGGAACTGCAGGTCTGACATTGTGGTCAGCAACACAGGAGCGCCACATGGGACTGTACTTTCTCCGGTCCTGTTCAGCCAACATACATCGGACTTCCAATAGAACTCGGAGTCCTGCCACGTGCAAAAGTTTGCTGACGACACTGCTATCGTGAGCTGCATCAGGAGTGGGAAGGAGGAGGAGTATAGGAACCAAATCAAGGACTTTGTTAAATGGTGCGACTCATACCACCTACAACTAAACACCAGCAAGACCAAGGAGCTGATGGTGGATTTTAGGAGGTCCAGGCCCCTCATGGACCCCGTGATCATTAGAGGTGACTGTGTGCAGAGGGTACAGACCTATAAATACCTGGGAGTGCAGTTGGATGATAAATTGGACTGGACTGCCAATACTGATGCTCTGTGTAAGAAAGGTCAGAGCTGACTATACTTCTTTAGAAGGCTGGCGTCCTTCAACATCTGCAATAAGATGCTGCAGATGTTCTATCAGACGGTTGTGGCGAGCGCCCTCTTCTACGCGGTGTTGTGGTGGGGAGGCAGCATAAAGAAGAAGGACGTCTCACGCCTGGACAAACTGGTGAGGAAGGTAGGCTCTATTGTAGGCATGGAGCTGGATAGTTTGACATCCATGGCAGAGCGACGGGCGCTGAGCAGGCTCCTGTCAG
>JANRMT010062791.1:162030002-162050315 GCA_026402145.1 Polypterus bichir lapradei | reverse complement strand
GACAAAAACAGAAACTCACCACAACTTAGCACATCCAACGAACCGGCAAGGAGTTGTGGATTGTCCCCGCCTTTATAGGGCTATGGGCAGTGCCTTGAAGGTGATAGGTACAGTAGGTGGCTCCGCCTCTTAGGTAACCACCCATAAACTACAAGGAATATAATATAAAAGGCATACATATAAAACACTAAAATAATCAACAATATTAACAAAAAAAAATGAAAAAATGTTCCCCAGCATGAGGAGGAATTTTTCACCTTCTGGTTCTGTGAACATTTTTCATTTGTTGTTGGGTTTTTGATTCTTGGATTTAGTGTTGAGACCTGTTTGGTCTGGGATTCCTTTTTAGGCAAACTTTTTGTACTCCTTTTTTACTTCTTTTTATTTATTTACTAGGGGGGCAAGCCCCCCTGGCACCTTCGGCACCCAATCCCCAGTTGCGGCCTAAATATTAGTAAAATCTGTAAATATACAAAAGAAAAATTATTATTTATTGGAGTCAAAATCACGAAATTCTATAAATATGTAAAAGAAAATTTAATTATTATTTAACAGTAAAAATTGTGAAATAAGATTGAAATATTTACTCTGTTACCGATTGGAGAATTCCTGTTGAACTGAAGTCCACTATGCTCGATGAGTATTTATAAGAGACTGAATAAATGATCCATTCGTTTTAACTGACAAAAACCACAACTTTCTTGATATTTTACTTCATAATTTAAAAATGGAATAAGAATCTGAAAGTCTTACAACATCATATTAAAGTTCGATAAATTCTGAAAACAATGATACCAAACATACTGTATGTATTGTCACACACGTGCGCTTAGGAGACAACCAACAAACCCACAGGTGAGCGATTTATCGACAGATGTTTTTTTTTTTATGGTACTGATGCCTCTCTTTCTAATATTATAGATCGAAAGAAGACCAATAAACCAAACATACCTGCAATAACTCACAACTCAGAAAATGGCAACTTCACTTCCTCAATGCAGACATCACTTCCGGCTTCGGGTGATGACGTCACTTCCGGTCCAACCATGATGACATCACTTCCGGCCTCTGATGATGACGCTGCTTCTGGTCCCCCATTGATGACATAACTTCCGGCCTCAAAGGATGACGTCACTTCCGTTCCAGCAATGATGACATCACTTCCAGTCCCTGATAATGACGTCACTTCCGATCCAGCCTTGATGACGTCATTTCCACCCTAATTCTATCTAGCAGCCATTTTCTTATAAATACTGATCTAACATCCTCTACAGTTGTCAAATGTTTTGATTTTTTCAACGGTTGACCAATCTTTTGCTGCAAGCAATATACGGGGCAATTCCCCAAATCTTTATATTTGTTTGTGTACGTTAATTTTGTCACAGTATGTAGGCTTTAAAATAAGCATGACTTAAAGCATGACATAAAAAGTGACATAAAATCGTTGCACCTTTAGGCTTAGGATTTTATATATAGAGAGTAGATTTATTTATTAAATTATTTATTTAATACAAGATTAATTGTTGGATTTCTCTCATCTAGCCAGAGGTTACAATGTTTCTTTCCCTAGAGTTGTATTATTGAATATGTTGAAGGACATTTTAAAGTATTTTACCCTTCTAAAGTTAAGGCCCCTTTCCAGGCTGAGGCTGATGGGAGCTGGCTGCCTGGAGTGAGGCCATATATGGGCAGGTTGTTGAAGCTCCTCGCCTGGTTTGTTGGAATTTTAGGAGGTCTCAGACCCTTTTCAAGATGTCTGGGATGTCTTTGCACATCAAAGAAGAGCAGAAAATAAAGCCAGGGAGGAAACCCTAGCCAGACTATAATACAGCCAACATGTGATATGAATAGAGTATCAGCTTTTACTGGATACATGTTCCATACATCTCAACTTCAAGTGAAAGTTTATTGTCGTGTTTATCATTGGGATCAGGAAAGAAAAGGACGTGAGGCCTCCAGAACGTTCCACAAAAGGCAGACTAAGACCTTCAATGTCATCAAACACTTGAACTATAAACAGACCATTGTGTGAGAGCACGTCTGGGCCTTAAGAGGGAGAGTAAAGTGCTATCTCTCAACAAGATAACAAATATCTTTAATCTTCTGATGAGTGGCATTTCGATTGTCAAAGTGGGCTGTAATGTCAGTATGAACAAAATTGAACATTCTCACAATAAAGCAGGAAGAAGCTGAAGTTTGTGGAAGTGCTGGGGCTGCTAGAGCTGCTATAAGTAATCTAGAGATGATTTAAAGTATACGGCAGGATGCAAGTAGGTTTTGAGCAAATACTACAACATTTTATATACGGGATATGAGCATCTGTGGTTTTTGGTATTCGCAGGGAATCCTGAAACCAATTCCCTGCAGATATGGAGGGCCGTACAAGAAAACAACACTTAGAAATGACTCCAAACAACCTCACCACTTGACTGCTGCTTTTCACTTCTGACTGGAAATAAATAGTCAAGAGGAGGAGCTAGCAGTCATGACATCATGTTGGCTCCTCCTCCTGAGGCTCCACCCACAAAATACAGGGAATGGAGGCACATTTAAAGTGGAAAGAAAACAAAAAACAAATGATAAGAGAAAGCAGCAGAAATAACAAGAAAGTATGAAATATAATTAATGTAAATGAACAAAAATAACTATATGGGAGTCCCAAGAACACCTCATAGGGAACATGCAAGATTGTCTGGGGGTGGCAGGACTTGGAATGGACTCGCTTCTTTAGTACTTCTGAGTTACCTAGAAATGGCCTCCAAACTGCAAGATTGCATAAAAATGTGAGGCAACTAAAGCATTTTTTGAACACAATCCCTTCATTTCAGGGGCTCAAAAGTAATTGGACAATTGACTCAAAGGCTATTTCATGGGCAGGTGTGTTCAAGTCATCAATTAAGCAGATAAAAGGCCTGGAGTTGATTTGAGGTGTGGTGCTTGCATGTGGAAGATTTTGCTGTGAACAGACAACATGCGGTCAAAGGAGCTCTCCATGCAGGTGAAAGAAGCCATCCTTAAGCTGCAAAAACAGAAAAAAAACCCATCCAAGAAATTGCTACAATATTATGAGTGGCAAAATCTACAGTTTGGTACATCCTGAGAAAGAAAGCAAGCACTGGTGAACTCAACAACGCAAAAAGACCTGGACATCCACGGAAGATAACAGTGGTGGATGATCGCAGAATCATTTCCATGGTGAAGAGAAACCCCTTCACAACAGTCAACCAAGTGAACAACACTCTCCAGGGGGTCGGCGTATCGATATCCAAGTCTACCATAAAGAGAAGACTGCATGAAAGTAAATCCAGAGGGTGCACTGCAAGGTGCAAGCCACTCATAAGCCTCAAGAATAGAAAGGCTAGATTAGACTTTGCTAAAGAACATCTAAAAAAGCCAGCACAGTTCTAGAAAAACATTCTTTGGACAGACGAGACCAAGATCAACCTCTACCAGAATGATGGCAAGAAAAAAGTATGGAGAAGGCGTGGAACAGCTCATTATCCAAAGCACACTACATCATCTGTAAAACATGGTGGAGGCAGTGTGATGGCTGCCAGTGGCACTGGGACACTAGTGTTTATTGATGATGTGACAGAAACAGCCGAATGAATTCTGAGGTGTTCAGAGACATACTGTCTGCTCAAATCCAGCTAAATGCAGTCAAATTGATTGGGTGGCGTTTCATGATACAGATGGACAATGACCCAAAACGTACAGCCAAAGCAACCCAGGAGTTTATTAAAGCAAAGAAGTGGAAAATTCATGAATGGCCAAGTCAGTCACCTGATCTTAACCCAATTGAGCATGCATTTCACTTGTTGAAGACTAAACTTCAGACAGAAAGGCCCACAAACAAACAGCAACTGAAAACCGCTGCAGTAAACGCCTGGCAGAGCATTAAAAAGGAGGAAACCTAGCATCTGGTGATGTCCATGAGTTCAAGACTTCAGGCTGTCATTGCCAGCAAAGGGTTTTCAACCAAGTATTAGAAATGAACATTTTATTTCCAGTTATTTATAGGGCTATTATTTATAGGGCATAGATAGATGTGAAAGGCACTATATAATAGAGAGATAGATAGATGAAAGGCAATATATGATAAATAGATAGATGATAGATAGATATGAAAGGCACTATATAATAGATAGATAGTGTCACACACGTGCGAGTAGGAGGCAGCTAAAGGGTCTGAGTAAGTGTAATAAAACATCTGACCAGGGGGCAGCGGAGTGCGCTGACTGTCTGTCTCAGTTCCCTACAGACCTTTCCTGGGAAATCCTGGAAGGTTCTGGTGCCTCCGAAGACATCACTTCTGGAGCCGGCCCCTTTGCTGACGTCACTTCTGGTTCCGGCCCTTTTGATGACATCAGTTCCTCTATGGGCCTTTACAGTCTCCATCTTTTGCTACTATAGTCAGTTCTGTTGTGGACTCTGTTCTATGCACTTTAAAAATTTAAAACTTTTGCAGCCAGGAAACACAATATATGGGTGGCTGCCCCCAATTTTGATGATGTCTTTTGTGTATTATTATCACAATAGATAGATAGATAGATAGATAGATAGATAGATAGATAGATAGATAGATAGATACTTTATTAATCCCAAGTGGAAATTTACATAATCCAGCATCAGCATACTGATACAAAAAACAATATTAAATTAAAGAGTAATAACAATGAAGGTATAACAGACAATAACTTTGTATAATGTTAACGTTTACCCCCCTGGTGAAATTGAAGAGTCGCATAGTGTGGGGTCTCCTCAGTCTGTCAGTGGAGCAGGATGGTGACAGCAGTCTGTCGCTGAAGCTGCTCCTCTGTCTGGAGATGATCCTGTTCAGTGGATTCTCCATGATTGACAGGAGTCTGCTTAGCGCCCGTCACTCTGCCACGGATGTCAAACTGTCCAGCTCCATGTCTACAATAGAGCCTGCCTTCCTCACAAGTTTGTCCAGGTGTGAGGCGTCCTTCTTCTTTATGCTGCCACCCCAGCACACCACCACGTAGAAGAGGGCGCTCGCCACAACTGCAGCATCTTATTGCAGATGTTGAAGGACGCCAACCTACTAAGGAAGTAAAGTCGGTTCTGTCCTTTCTTACACAGAGCATCAGTATTGGCAGTCCAGCCCAATTTATCATCCAGCTGCACTCCTAGGTATTTATAGGTCTGTACCCTCTGCACACAGTCTCCTCTGATGATCACAGGGTCCATGAGGGGACTGGGCCTCCTAAAATCCACCACCAGTTCCTTGGTCTTGCTGGTGTTCAGGTGTAAGTGGTTTGAGTCGCACCATTTAACAAAGTCATGATTAGCTTCCTATACTCCTCCTCCTGCCCACTCCTGATGCAGCCCACAATAGCAGTGTCATTGGCGAACTTTTGCACGTGGCAGGACTCCGAATCTTATTGGAAGTCTGATGTATGTTGGCTGAACAGGACCAGAGAAAGTACAGTCCCCTGCGGCACTCCTGTGTTGCTGACCACAATGTCAGACCTGCAGTTCCCGAGACGCACATACTGAGGTCTGTCTGTAAGATAGTCCACGATCCATGCCACCAAGTATGAATCTACTCCCATCTCTGTCAGCTTGTCCCCGAGGAGCAGAGGTTGGATGGTGTTGAAGGCGAAGGAGAAGTCCAGAAACATAATTCTTACAGCACCACTGCCTCTGTCCAAGTGGGAGAGGGATCGGTGTTGCATGTAGATGATGGCATCCTCCGCTCCCACCTTCTCCTGGTATGTGAACTGCAGAGGGTCGAGGTCGGGGCGGACAGATAGATAGATAGATAGATAGATAGATAGATAGATAGATAGATAGACCGTAAAAAATAAATCTTGCATGTGTGAAAAATAATAATAAAAAATAGCTAACTATACGCAAAATAATCATTACCTTAATTAATAAAAATGGGTTTTACCCTTTTTCTTGATTATATTAATTCTAATTCAATAAAAAAAATTAAGAATAATGTTAACTTATTATTTTTCTTAAAATTTAAACATTCTTTATAACTTATTTTAATTAAAAAATATATATTGTGAATTGAACACATTTAAGTTAAGTTAAATTTAATGACTGGGCACTTCCTCTCACGTTGAAATGTAATGACGCTGCACTTCCTCTAACATTGATTTCTTGGTCTTTACAACAACGCATTCAGCTGTAACGCGTATCCATAATAAGAGCTATTTTACTACGAATGTGTAAGTATAAAGCATCTTAATTCCGTAATGAATAACTAGTATTTCATTTCATATAGTTACAGATGTAAGCGTTTGTTGTTTTTACGAAAACTTTCCCTTCATGTGGGAAACATGGCGGGCAAGGCAGCGTCTTTCTAACAACTTACCTCGTTGGTTTGCTTTAAAAAGCAAGCACATTTCTCGGATAGTTACGTATGTTCATATGTTTTTTTATCGTTTAAAACTTTTATTTTACACAGAAAAAGAAAATGACACTTTGAGATAAGTTTGAGAACGATATGGCGTTTGTCCTAAACTACAACCTGTAAACAGCATATAAACAACAACAACATTTATTTATATAGCACATTTTCATACAAACAGTAGCTCAAAGTGCTTTACATAATAAAGAATAGAAAAATAAAAGACACAATAAGAAAACAAAATAAATCAGCATTAATTAACATCGAATAAGAGTAAGGTCCAATGGCCAGGGGGGACAGAAAAAACAAAAAAACTCCAGACGGCTGGAGAAAAAATAAAATAAAATCTGTAGGGATTCCAGACCATGAGACCGCCCAGTCCCCTCTGGGCATTCTACCTAACATAAATGAAACAGTCCTCTTTGGATTTAGGGTTCTCACGGAAAAGCTTGATGATGATGGTCACGTAGAATTCTGCCTTTTAATCCATCCATCATTGTTGGAGCATCATGAAGCTTTGAGTAGGTGGAGGTGGTGCAGGCCACCACCACAAAGAAACCGGAAAAAGAAACAGAAAAGAGAGTAGGGGTCAGTACGGATTTTAGAGCCACCATGAATAGTTATTATGAGGAAATTGAGCATACAGAGTATCAGGATTAAGTTAAATTAAGTTAAATTGAAGTTATAGAAAGGCCATGTTAAAGTAATATGTTTTCAGCAATGTTTTAAAGTGCTCCACTGTATTAGCCTGACGAATTCCTATTGGCTATAAAGACGTTTGCCTAACTGTCACGGTATTATTTGACCTCTTATTTAATTCGTGTTCTACATAGGCCATGTATTTTCTGGTTAATTTTTAACACTGATTTATTTAGCGATGTTTGATTTCCTATTTCCTATTTTATTTCAGGATTTTCGCTATCGCATACTGAAAAGTAGTGAAAAGGCGGCCATTCATTTAAGAGGATATGTTGGCGTAAATGCAGGAAGAGTTTGAAGAGCGGTGCCTGTTGCAGGATTTCACGCTTTCACTCTCTGTTTCCTTCCCGTTTACCACTCCTGTTTACGTTTCCTGGGACATTATTTGATTGAGATATACTTTTTGAAGAAAGTTTAAAAAAAGAAAAGAAAATTTTCATTGACATTTGAATGTCAGTAATTCAGTAAAAATTATCCTCAGACATTTGATTGAATTTTCCTTTGAAACTATATCTCCGTTGTTGTGACTATCTCTGTATGTTCAAATAAATAAAGAGATATGGATTTTTAGCATGTATTTGTTAAGTCATTACTGTCCAGCGTTGCATACTCACTTTTTTTGAGTACTTTAATTCAAATGAAAATCGGAGTAAAATGAAACCATTTTTGCCACTACTTATATTTAATCAAACTCATTTATTTTAGGTAAATTTGAGTTAATTAATAAATTAAGTTTACTCAATAGTGCAGTATATTAAATCTACTCAAAAATATTGCTTGTAATTTCTTGCCTTATTTTTTTTAAGTAATTTTAATGCAGTATTTTTTACAGTGTAGATAGATAGATAGATAGATAGATAGATAGATAGATAGATAGATAGATAGATAGATAGATAGATAGATAGATAGATAGATAGATATGAAAGGTTCTATATAATAGCATCACACATGTGTAAATGGGAAACAGCTTAAAGGTTTGGGTGAAGGTAATTCCCCACCAAGACAGGAGGTGGCGCTGTATAATAATGTTCTCTCTTCTCCTCCCTCTGCTTGACACTTTTCCACCTCTGACATCACTTCTGGTCTCAATCCACATTACCTCGCCCCTTCTCCCAGATTGCCTGAAATCCAGATGAACCACCATCTTGGGCAGTCAAGCCTGAGGCACTAAACCTAGGAAGACTTGTTTTAGTCTTTTTTTCACGCGTTTCTTTTCTTTTCAAATCTAGGTGCCCCAAAACTTTAACATTGTTTGTTTCATGTTTATAAGAAATTGATAGAAGATTTAGATTGTGTGTCGACTTGTGTTTTTTGTGTATTTTGTGCTTCCCCTACTTTTATACCTACTGTTAAAACAGACCCTTTCTTGCCTGATATTTTACATTTTCCTTTATTCCATTAGAACCAGAAGGCAAATGCAAAACAAAAAAGAAAATTTTACTAACAAATGCCAGTCTGAATTGCCAACAGTTCAGCTGGATCACAGCAAAGCTGAGCCCACCTTTTTAAAACTCATGCTACCCTTTTACAAAAATGAGCTGGCAAGGGAGGATCAGGAGAAGTCAAATAGTCAGAAAAAAAGAGTCATCAACAGGAAGTCAAAAAATAGTCCACCAACGCAAAGCCAAAATCAAAAGAGTGCTAAAATGCTAAAGTGTTTAGAGCAAAGTAAAACACATCTGACTTATTGGGAATTGGTCAGCCTCTGGTGAAGACGACTCTCTCATACTGATGATGTCACATGACACTGTTTCCAGGTCCACACCCCCTCACAATGTGGAGTGCAGCTTGATGATGAGACTAACAAACTAGCAGAATCCACAACCAAAAGAAACTGATGTAAAAAAAATCAAACATACTTCATTTCAGTAGATAAATAGGAAGAAGACACATATCTGCTAATGTCTCTTGGACTTCAAAACTCTCCAAAAGACAAGAATTAATAAAAAACAAATTGCATAATAAACTTCTAATGCTGTCTCAAAGGTAACACCCTTATTTTGGGTTCGGGGTCCACTTCCAAGTCGTCACCTTTAGTGTGAAGAAGTGATTTGTGGCTTCTGTCTTAAGTACACTTATCCCATACCTTCTACTGGTGTTCTCAAAAGACATTCACAATTGAACTGGGAGAATTCGGAGCAATCAAGGCTATTGATGCCTTTACTGGAAGCAGTGCATTCTGGGACAATACAGACCCCTTCGCTTTGTTCACATTTTTTGTTATGTTGCATAAGAAATGCTCAAAACCCCATAATGACAAAATGAATGCAGGATTTTAAATCATGGACACCACTATTCAGACCCTTTGCTATGACAACCGAAATGTGGCTCAGGTGCGTCCCATTCTGTTGGTCATCTTTGAGATGTTTCTGCACCTTGTTAGGAGTCCATCTGTGGTCAGTTCAATTAATTGGACTGATAAGGAAAGGCAACCGCCTGTCTACAGGGGGTCTCACAGCCGAGCAAAACCCAAGCCGTGAGGTCAACAGACCTGCCAGCAGACAGGCGGCATAGATCTGGAGAGGTCTACATAAAATGTCTGCAGTACGGAAGGTGTTGAGAATTTTGATTAAGGATCAATATGCTTTATTATTAGTTTTAGTGCTTTTAGCTACGAAAAGCCTAGGCCTGGAACAACTTTAAAATTACACCATTTATTTTGGCCTCTTGTACTTCTTTCTTGCTTTGTTTTGAGTTTCTATGAGTCAAGCTGTGAGACAAGGCCATCATGCTCTCTGAGGAAGCAAGTAGGCTGATTTTGTTTTAATGACACAAGTGTAGGACTTTTGCATGTGTGAGTAAAGTCTCAAGCAAGCACATAAAACATATAAGTACTCAAATGGCTTTTAAATGGCTCTTCAATACCTTAGGCAATAAGATTAAAATGTAATATACAGTGCACCCTTGACTTACAAACTCAATTCGTTCGCGAGAGCTGGTTGTAACTCAAGTTGGTTGTAAGTCAAGACTATTTTTCCCATAAGAAATAATAGAAATACCCATAATGCTTTCCGAACCTCCCACTGCAACACTTACTTAACCTTTTCATAAAAAAGGGCTGTATAATGTGCATGATGTACCAAAACACCAATAATTTTTCTAATGTACTAACCAAAAAGTTATAAAAAGTGCCTAGCCTACCAGAAATAACAATTTCATACTGTACTCACCATTTAATTTAACATCTTTGGGCTGCAGGAAGGGAGGAGGAGGAGAATGAAACGGAAGGCGGTTATTGTTTAGAACGAGCCTCCTTATACAAATCTTTTCTTTGTAAAATTATCAAGATGGTGGATTTCGACATGCTGTACATACCGTATTTATTTCCAAAAAATTAGCATTAGAAAATCAAGTGCGTGTCATACATGAGGAAACTTCTTCTGCTTGGGCTCGCTCGCGCACTCACGCTCTCTCTCGCTCGCTTGTTCTCCCACTCGCGCTCTCTCTCTCGCTCGCCCACTCGCGCTCTGTTTCTCGCTCGCTCGCTCGCCCACTCGCGCTCTCTCTCGCTCGCCCATTCGCGCTCTGTCTCTCGCTCGCTTGCTCGCCCACTCGCGCTCTGTCTCTCGCTCGCTTGCTTGCCCACTCGCGCTCTCTCGGTCGCTTTCTCGCCCACTCGCGCTCTCTCTCTCGCTCGCTTGCTCGCCCACTCGCGCTCTCTCGCCTGCTCGCGCACTCGCACCACAGTGCTCACTCTCTCTCTAAACGCTTCCTATACAATAACAACGCGCATCGTTCATGGGGCAAAACTTTTTTTGCAATTTTCTTTGTAAAAATTAGGGTGTGCATCTTACACGAGGGTGCGTGGTACATGAATAAATACGGTATTAGCGGGATCGGTCACATGAACACCACTCTCGTATTTCCGCACAATTTCCTTCTTCGTTTCAATTGTGATCGCTTTCTTTACCTTTGTTACCTTCTCTTCCTTCCTTAGCAATTATGCGTCTTGCTTGCCATGGTCTTAGTGAAGTATATATACAGTGGAACCTCGAGATACGAACAGCTCTGTATATGAGAAATTCAAGATACGAGGAAAGTATGAGCGAAAAATTCGGATCTAAATACGAGCATTGGCTCGCGTAACGAGCCAGGCTGTGGGTATGCGTGACGCGTTTCCCGATCCGCCTCGACTCAGGGATTCACCCAAGCTGACGCTGCCAGCCCGCCAGCTCACTCAGTGTTCCTTGTTCTCCCGTAGCGTGAGGATCTACGCGTTTGTGCGCTTGTGATTTCATTGTTTCGCTGTAGCAGTTCGCCGTATAAGCGTATCCAAAAATATCGCGGACATGCAGACGGACAATAGGAGATGATTGCCCTCAAGAGAAGAGAGAGAGAGAGAGAGAGAGAGAGAGAGAGATAAGGAGAGAGAGAAAGAGAGACGCGTGCGCAAGCGAGAGAGATAAGGAGAGAGAGACGCGCATGAGAGAGAAGAACCATCAGCTCAGTTATGATCACATGACGCTCAGCAGACAAAGTGTATCCATACTACTCGTATTGCAAGACATCGCTTGTTTTATCAAGTCAAAATTAATTAAAAAATTTAGCTCGTCTTGCAAAACACTCGTAAACCAAGTTACTCGTAAACCGAGGATCCACTTGTATATATTATTTATCAGTGTTATTTGTTACGAAAATTGATTTTTATGTTGATATTTTTGGGGGTGCGGAAGAGATTAACTGGATTTCCATTATTTTCAATGGGGAAGTTTGTTCTAGATACGAGACATTCACTATACAAGCTCAGTGCTGGAACAAATTAAACTCGTATCTTGAGGTTCCACTGTATAAATAAATCACTGCACTGACCGAAGTTACGTCCACAAACACATGTATCTGGGCTCCGACTGATGCTTATGAATGCTCTCGGCTGTTTGTTTACAATCGCACAAGCGGATACACGTGACCGCATTCGGGTCGTAATGCAAGATGTTGGTCGTAAATCAAAACAAAAATTTTGGTCGTAAATCAAGTTGTTCGTATGTCAGGCCGGTCGTAAGTCAAGGGTCGACTGTATTATGATATTAGTTAGTTTGAGCACTATAGGGACTTGAGATTTAATTGTCGAAAGTTACGAACTTTTTTCTGAACATGTGCCCGTGACGTAAGCAGTAGCTTGGCCTCTGTTAGCCCACCATGCTGCTGCATGCCATGACTTAACAGCGCTGGACTCTTATATTAGCACACACATTTATATTTAATTCAGCCAGCATTTGAGATTATATACCTTGTTATTGGTTTTAGAACTATTGATTATTAAAAGGAGTTGCTTGACATGTTTTTAGGTGGCTTAGTGAGGCACCATTAATTACAGGCCGTTGCTTTTGTTTTTAATAAGGCCTGTTTACTTGCTTTTCACTTGCCTTGTTTTTTAAGAACCAAGGACGCTGTGTTTTTGAGGGAACTGAAGATACAAGTTTTTGTTTTGGGATATGGTGACTCTGCTGGACCTTTATGACTCACCAGAGTCTAAACAAGGGTTTAGGAAAAACCTTTAATGTTACCAAATGTAAAGGAAACAAAGTAAACTGACACACTAGCACATAAACACTTTCAACATATAAACATTTTAGCATTTAAATGTATATATTAAGGCTTATGAACATTTCAGATGATCAGATTAACCCTTATCCAGTCAAGGTATTTTCCTAATAGGCGGCCAAGATGGGTCCGACGGAAACCATGATTTCGCAGGCAACAAGCTGTATGTCATAGGAATGGAATTTTTTATTAACAGTTACAATCATTTAATTAAGTGTGCACAAAATAAACCAATTCACACAAAAATATCGACATTTATATATCGTCAGTGATAAATTCACATAATGTTTTTCACAAAAAAACATTTAGCAATGAGCTCATTTCCTAACTCAACATGGATCAGATTTTAACAATAGCAGTTATTGCTTTCTGACTTTGACAAGCCATCAGTTCAACAAGTTTTGTAAGAAAATATAAATGGCAATGTCATTACTGCTTATTGCATTTATTGCACAACCGACGTGAAACAGTGTGCTAGTTGCAAATGTGCTTGCCACACTCATCACAACACTGACGCTGCTTCCTGTCCTTGACACAAAGGTAGCAGCGACTCTCCTTCTGACGCTTTGGTGCAGGCTGATCATCAGGTTCATGTGGTGATGAATGAACAGCAATAACACTAAGCGTTGATCTGTGCAAGCCGATTGTTGATCTGTGTGTGATATGAGCATGAACCAATGCTTCACTGATATCAGTTAGGAACATTCGGCGTCTGGGGTGGCATTGTTTGTTCCAGTCTGGATACGTTAAAGTCCATATGATGAAAGCTGCAATGCCACATACATCAAGGCAGTGACCCGACATTTGCGACTAGACATATGAGCGGCGACAAAATAGCGGCCATTTAAACGCGGCGTCAAAATCGCGCCGACAAAATCGCGAAAGTTTCATTAAATATGAATTACTAGTTTAAAGCATATATAATAATGTTTATTTTAGAAGTCAATATTATGAGACACGGCACGCAGATAGTCCTTAAGATCACGCCCTGCATATGTAGGAAGATCTGCAGCAAGACGTTTTGATAGTTGAGCGTAATTAAACTTGCTGGCTGTCTGACTGCTGGTAATTCCGCTTTGTATACGATTGCGTTTCAATCGACCAACGTAATTGTCCTCCCAGTAATCATAAACATTCTGGAGATTGTCGGGTCTACTCTCGCTCAGTTCATCGAAAGCGGACCCAACATCTTCCGGAGGAACGAAACTCAGTGCAATTAGCATCTTTGAATACAGTTATAACCTAGCACATAATGTGTACATAATGCGCACGTACGCGTCCCACTCTCTTGGCCTCTCTCGCGATTTTGTCGTGGCGATTTTGTCGGCGTGCATTTGTCGAAAACCAGTTAGCGAGTTTGTCGGCGCTCATTTGTCCGTCGCGGGTTTGTCGGGGCTCATATGTCTATCGCGCTTTTGTCGTTGAACCCATCAAGGCAGTTCCTGAAGAATGCAAAGGGCATTTAGACGACAGTGGCAAAGCTAACTCGTGATAGGTGAAGTAACTGTCACATGTTACATTTCGATTGCTCCCTTTGTAAGGTTCAACAAGTTTCTCAACTAGTGGTCTCCCCAGACCTGTGGCTCTGACTGTTTCCTTGCCTATGTATGGAATGCCATTGAGTGGGTAGAATATTCCCAAGTCACATGCCCACCATATCTTCATCCCATATCAATCTGGTTTAGATGGGAGATACTGTCTGAATGGGCAACATCCTCGAAAAGGCACCAGCTGTTTGTCGACTGTTATGTTAGCACCTGGTATGTAACTAAACAGACTGTTGGATTCATAGCAAACTGTTTGCTCACCTGTCAAGTGTTGCTAATTATAAATGACTAAAAATATGATGTCATCTGTGCATAAATGTGGAAGTGCTGCTTTGGGTCCAATGGACCCGGGTTGGCCGTCTACATCAGTACAATAAAAATTTTTTTTTACATCGTTAACTTCACAGAATTGTTTTTAGCTAGTATTATGTGGTATATATGGTTACTGATGAATTACAATATTTTCTTAATTTTTTAGGTATGGGTTTGACTAGGACCTCTGGCCAAACGCACGAATGGATCTGCTGGACCCACCTTGGCCAGATAAGGGCTATAAGCAAGCTGTACTGTGTTAGTTAGGTTGAATTAATTATATAGAAGCTTTAAAGAATTGATTATCAAGGTTAGCCCCTGTATTGGTAAGTCAGATCATATGTGGCTGCGCGTCAATGGCTGAGGACGCAGCTGCCTTTGCTCTCAGGCTGTAACATTGGCTGGTATACATACATTCTAGATAGGATTTAAGTTCCTATGTCAATGCTTCTTCATGACTCAATATCTTCATTAATCAAGGTAAAACAACAAATACTATATCAGCTGGCTTTGAGCAATATAAAAATTTAAGGATTCATTAATAAAGGCTTTAGCAATGTGCCTGCTGACTCAAGGCCCCTCGCCTGTTTCCAGCAGCAGCAGCTTAGCTCCCTTACTGGATGCTGGTGCAACAAGCACGTATTAATTGAACAGTTCAGTTTTTCATATGTGGGTCATCCTGGTTCCAACTTAATGATGAGGACTGATCAATTAAAAGGCCTCAAATTTTTATTAGCTCAAGATTGGGAATGTGAGCAAAGTAAAATATGATCAGATGATAGTCATCTCTGGGCCAGGCAAGTAGTACGACCTTCGAGTACTAATGATTGTTATGGAAAGATTGATTATTATTAGGGTCAAGAAGTTTACAAGGTAAGGTAATTGTTATGAAAACAGGTACAGTATGAGGTCATTATTAGGAAAGCTAACATGTAAAGCGAATGATGAGAATTATGTACGAAATGGGGATGTTTTTATGATTTGAACTGACATAAAAACGAATTGCACCCGAACCACCGGGCTTACTTCATGAACTGTGCTCTGCAATTGTTTTCTATTCTAGGCAATAAAGTCTAAATTCTGAAGACTCTGCTCATGTTTTCTGAAGATTTCTCTACAACAAAGGTTCTCAAGAGCACAGGGGCCTCCATAAATCTTTAATGAAAGAAGTTTGGATCAACCACAAGTTTCGTGAAGCTGGCCACCCTGCCAAACTGAACAATCGTCGGAGAAGGGCCTTGGTAAACAAAATGACCAACGAGAACCTGTGTAGAGATGGGAGAAACGTTCAGAAGGATGATCATCATGGCATCACTCCATTGATTTGGGCTTTATGGAAAAGCGGCCAGACAGAAGCTTCTTCTCAGTTAAAGACATATGGACGTCCACTTTGAAAAAAGGGACCTAAAGGGCTCTCAGACTGTGAGTAAAGAAAATATTCTCTAGTCTGAGAGTGGTTTGGCCTCAATTGAAAGCATCATGGCTGGAGATAAGAAGGCACCACTCACTCACTCATACCAGTGCAATGGTGAAGCCTGGTGGTGGCAACATCAGGGACTAGGAGACTAGAGAAGGCTGAGGGACAGCTGAACAGAGCAACACACAGAGATCTCCTTAATGAAAACCTGCTTGGAGTGCTCTTGACCTCAGACGGGGCAATTAGCTCTTTTGAAGCGGATGTCGACATATAACGACACATAGGAGTGTCTTCACACAGCTGCCGGCTGCTACACGAATGCTTTGAGCACTACAGTCAGCTGGGGACTGAACAGCTGATTCTGGTACATCACTTTCATTTTTGATTTCCAGATCATTTGCATCAAAATCAGTGTCTGATAAGTCAGAGTTTGATTCAGCAATAATACATAAAGCATTGTCCACGGAGTATTTTGCTTTGCGCATTCACTTCACTCTCTCGCCATATCTACCTTTATGGAAACTGCATGAAGACATCTCAGGCAGCCGGCAGCTGCTCTGCTGCGCATTCCCACAGGCAACCAAAAAAAAAAAAAAAAAGTCAGCCCTCGAAGGGTAAGGACAATGACACTAAGCCAGGGGTGTCCAACTCCGGTCCTGGTGGGCCGCAGTGGCTGCAGATTTTCACTCTAACCATCTTCTTAATCAGTGAGCCGTTTTTGCTGCTCACTAACTTGTTTTGTTTTAATTAGTTTTAGTTGACGTGACTCACACCACTTCTTTGTTTCTTTTTCCTTCATGAGCAGCCAAACAATAATGAAGAAGCACATAACAGTTCACTATGTGAAGTACACTATCAGTTAGCACATCGGAGACTCCTTTTAAAATACCCTGCAGTTACTGGGTCAAGGACACAGGTGGAAGGTTTCAGCTGAGAAATTATTCTGTGTAGTTTGGGTCGATCTATTCCAGTGAAAAAACTGAACTTGCTTAAAAGGGCTCACTGGGATTCAATTAGAGTAACTTTGTGGGGTTGAACTATATTATTTCTGATTTAATTTCTTTTGTGTTTAAACAATATAGTGAAAGCCTCACCAGTTTCACTAGTAGTTTTTAGGAGGCATTCAGTTTAAAAGATGAACAATAGTTAAAAATAAAGTTCTTGGATTGCCGGCATTATCATTTACAATTTTAGAGATATTGGACTGCATGTCAAGGCAGACTGCATTGTTATATTCAGTTATTTTAGCCTTCGATATTTCATAGTGGACTATCAGTTTAGTTTTTCTCCATTTATGCTCAGCTCTCCAGCATGTTCTCTTCAAGTCAGCCACTCTTTGAGTCTTCCATGGTGTAACAGTACAGGAGGATCTCTTAGCTGTCTTTTCAGGGGCCGCTATGTCAGCTGCAGCTCTCACTTTACTATTTACACTGTTAGCACTATTGAGGTAAGCACTGCTACCCTACTGATTGTTTAGAACAGGGGTGTCCAACTCCGGTCCTGGTGGGCCGCAGTGGCTGCAGGTTTTCTTTCTAACCATCTTCTTAATTAGTGAGCCATTTTGGCTGCTGATTAAATTGCCTTAGTTTTATTTGATGTAACTCAGACTCCTTAGTTGTTTCTTTTTCTCTGATGAGCAATCTGGACCAGCTAACCTGAAAATAAAGAAAGTTGAAGGTCTTGGTCATGTTGGTCTGCTCAAGTCACCAAAACATTTCGACGGTGGCCTTAGAAAAAAGAGAAAATCAACAGTCTGCTGTGGTAGAATGAGAGCCACAACAAGTCATGATGTTCAATAACGGCTTTAATTAACAGCAAGAATTGGCTTCTCATTAAGAAACTGGTTGAAGTGAAATTGGCTGGAGTTTGACGTTCCAGTTTAGCTGTTGGCTCGTTTCACATCTCATTTCTGTTTGGCTGCCATTTAACAAAGAAACGAATCGATTCAGAGGACTGAAACCTTAAAAACAGGGCAGTTAAAATGAAGGAGAAAGGAGTTAATTAGCAGTGAAAAGTGGTCACTGATTAGGGAAAGGGTTAGAATGAAAACCAGCAGCCACTACGGCCCTCCAGGACCAGAGTTGGACTCCCCTGCCCTAAACACAAAGCAAAGACCACCCAGCAGTGACTGAAGGTTAACTCTATTAATGTCCAGAGCCTGGACCCCAATCGAACATCTCTGGAAAGACCTGAAAAGCGCTGGAAAGCTGATCAGAGTGCTCCGAACTTCAGACTGGGCCAAAGTTTCCATGAGTACAAAGCAAAGAGCGGCTGAGGGACAACTGTACGAATGTCCTTGTGCCTGGACTTGTACCAAGAAAATCGCTGTCCACCGATGGTCTCCAGCCAACCCAACAGACCTTGGATTGGAAAAGAATGGCAGAAAATCCCCCAAGTCCAAGTGAGCAAAGCTTCTCACATCAGACTTGAGAAGACTCCAGGCTGGACTACTGAGTAAAGGGTAATTTTTCAGTTTTCATTTTTAATACATTTGCACAGATTTTAATAAAAATCCTGTTTTCGCTTTGTCATTTTGGGGTATTGAATGTTGCTTGATGAGGAAAAAAAATGAATTTGAATGATTTTTAGCACAAGACTGCAACAAATCCAGATGTGTGGAAAAGTGAAGGGGTCTGAAGACTTTGAGAATCCACTGTGTGGACAATTTAGTGCTGCTGGTCACACAGAGAGAAGGTGCAGACCCCACACAAGCAGCGCCTGTAGTATTTTTAATTTCTTACCATCTGATTGACTTCCTGCATTGCTGTGACGCTGCTCATGGTGAAAGGCACTATACGAAATGAGGAGAGTTCCTAAAGTGCCACGCATGCGAGTCCTGGGACACACCAGGCTCCCTCCCATTCCCACAAAATCTCCTAAGGCTTCCCAATCCTTCCCAAACTCTTCCACACCAAATCCCTATGCCTTTTTTTTAATGCCTCTTTCAATTTTAACCTCAGCAGGGCTGCAGTCAACCCTGTGGCTCTCTCCGTGGTTTCTTCCAGTAAAATGCTCTTATTGTCCACTGTCCTGTCTCTTATGGCTTCCTCTGCTATTTTTTGCAGGACCATAATGATGTGGCTTCCAGTGCATGTGAGGTTTATTTAAGGAAAACACATTTTATTGCATGCTGACCAAACATGAAACAGTGAATGAATACAAATATGTGAAGAAAAAAAAAAAAGTGCTCCTAAACATTATATTTTGCAGTGGCAGCATTGAACTATCTTTACAGAACAATAACGGTCCTTGTTCCGTCTCAGAAGCTGGCAACCAAAACCATGTTCTCCTCTGGACGTAAAAAAAGTGAGTTTGGCTACTCCCAAAGCTCTCCGGATATCAAGGGTGCAGCCCACCTCCTCCTTGCTAAATAGTCTGGAATGAGTATAAATTTAGGTCCTCCTCGATGGGTGGTCCAGAAGAGTGTAAACTCATTCCCTTCTCCCCAAGGTAGAAAAGCGTGACTAACGACTTGGCTTCAAAGAATGAAGCTGACCTCAAATGCGGACCCTCACCCGCGAAGAACGCTTCGGAATGTTAGTGCAGACGCTCCGGAGAAGTGTACACAGCGAATGAAGACGAGTTCTAAAAATACAGAACTGTGAATACAGAGAGCAGCAGAGAGGAGGGCTGGAAAAGGAAATAGGAAGAGGCCATCATCAATGAAGAGGAGGAGAATGAGCAGTAAATACACTAAGAAGATACTGGGAATACCAAGAGAGAATAAAGACACATCATCTACAGTGGAGACTTCATTAGAATACACAGCGGACACTGAAGAGACCAGAACTATGAAAGGAAGAGCCGCCATGTTTAGCGTCTATAATAGTTAATCAGAGAGGAGACTGTTAGAATACACTGTGAATACAGAACAGAAATGAGAAGAATGACATTTATATGAAACACGAGTCATCTACTTTAGAAAATTCATTAGAGTATCCAGCACTGATAAATACACAGACATCGAAGAGGCTGGAACTATGAAAGGAAGAGCCGCCATGTTTAGTGAAGAGCTAAAGAATGTATCATCAGTGAGGAGATGGTTATAATACTCTGTGAATACAGAGCTGAAATGAGGAGAATGAAATTTACATGAAACACGAGTCATCTACATTACAATATTCAGCGTACTGAATACATAAACATTGAAGTGACCAGAACGATGAAAGGAAGAGCCGCCATCTTTAGTGAAGAACACAAGAGTTGATAGGCAGCCATCGGTGAGGAGACTGTTAGAATACACTGTGAATACAGAACAACAGAAATGAGAAAAATGACATTTACATGGAACACGAGTCACCAAATTTAGAAAGTCCTTTAGAAAATGCAGCTGTTTGAATGCATAGATATTGAAGAGACGAGAAATATGAAAGGAAGAGCCACCATCTTTAGTGAAGAGCAAAAGCATCTAT
>JANRMT010062791.1:161991825-162015146 GCA_026402145.1 Polypterus bichir lapradei | reverse complement strand
ATAGATAGATAGATAGATAGATAGATAGATAGATAGATAGATAGATAGATAGATATTGTCACACATTTGCGTTTGGGAGAGAGTTTATGGGCTTAAATAGATGTAGTTGCCCGCCGAACCAGGGTTTGGCGCTGCCCTCTAACTCTTTTTCCTCTCTCCCTGCAAAACAACTGAAGAATCCACACAATAACATCACTTCCAGTTCCAACCCGCAAGACCCACACTTTATGATGTCACTTCCAGTTCCAGAATGCCTTTCACCCATGACATCACTTCCTGTAGCCAACTATATATACCATTTTCTCCATTTCTCTTTCTGTCAGTTCCATTTTGAACTCTGCCTGTGAAGACGTCATTTCCTTTGCTTGTGCTACAGTATATGGGAGATATGTTTGGATCCTTATTTTACAATAGATAGACAGACAGCTGCTTGGTAACATAATATAAATTAAAATTTTAATAGCAATAAATCTGTGTGGAATGTTTACTTTTATCAGACTGTTTTTTGGTATTTTTAGCTTTGCACGTAGGCCTTGCATTTGAAAGTCTAAACACTTCCTGATCAGGACCTGACCCAACACTCCTCACACTGAGGGCTATGGATTTTCTACTAATTTTTCTGAACATTTTGAAACACCAAATAAATGAAGATGGGACAGTGGTTGGTGTTTCTACCACATACAATAACGATATAATGTGAGGAAGTTTTTCTTCATGCAAAGAATTATAGACATGTGGAAAAAATTGACAAGTAGTGTGGTGGAGAGCAGGACATTAGGGACCTTCAGATGGCGACTTGGTGTTATTTTAGACAATCTGTGGGAACAGGATAGAGAAACTTGTTGGGCTCTATGGTCTGTTTTCATTTTATTTTAATGTTCTAGTGAACGAGAACTCATTTATTTTATAATTTGTAGCAGTTTTCAAGATTCAGAGATGGTGCTAAAGAACCTAAATTTATCAGTTCATCTCACTTTAAGAATTTCCTCTGTCTGCCAAGGCCTTACCTATATACTACAATTCAGCTTTCTTATTTTATAACTATAATAGAAATTATAACACTAACAATGTAGTCTTTCTTTCTTTCTTTCTTTCTTTCTTTCTTTCTTTCTTTCTTTCTTTCTTTCTTTCTTTCTTTTTTTCTGTGCCAATTTAATGCTGTCCCTTTGCTGGGGACAATCAGAATTTTCTTCTACTGGTCCCAGTTTCTATTCCACGACGTTCCTCAGGACCGGGGTGGCATGGGCTCCATGGCCATCTCATCCCATCACATAGTGAGCCCGCGGTTTGAAGTCATTCCTTTCTGGAACTCTTTATAATTTTTTTTTAAAATGTCTTTTTTGTAACTATCCCCACTTTTTTTTAATATTCATCCTTTTGTTTACTGAGCTGTGGCTTACAACTCAACTTGGAAGCCAGTTTGTTTTAATGGAGCTTTGTTGTGGTGACTGCTCTGTGGTTTTGTTACAAAGAACTCCCTGACTACAGTCTGCTAACATCAGTCTTCCATTTATGTTCAGTTGTCTTTGCCAGTGTAAAAAGAAAAAGAGAAGCCAGTCTGAAAGAATGTGTGGAGACACCCAGGAATCCTGCTTCACCCATCTCGATACAAGGAATTAAATACCAAGAAAGAAAGAAAGAAAAAAAGAAAGAAAGATATATAGATAGATAGAAAGGTAGATATATAGATAGATAGATATGAAAGGCACTATATAAGATTGATACAGTATATATAAATGCATTGTTATAATGCACTGTAGATATGAAAGAAACGGTTTAACAGATAAATAAATAGTGAAAGGCACTATATAAAGTAGTTAGATAGCTAGTGTGCAGTCCCTATGTTTTTGATTTATAGGGGACACAAGACAAGTAACATCTAAGGAAGAAACATCCATGTAGATAATCATAACAAATGGCTAAAATGATGACATCTGTTGAAATAAAAAAGTAAATAAACTATTACATTTTAGGAAAGTGAAATGAATATATATATAGATGAATGGCCGGCCAATACCCCCAGGCCGCCAGAGGCAGCCCTCCCTGCGACATGGAGATGCCCCGAATTCCAGCAGGGCATCATGGACTATGTAGTTTTAGTACACAGCCCTGCTGGATAACGTCGGGGCCGCCAGGGGACGCTGCAGGGAGGCTCAGAGATGTTTATTTTCCTTATAGCCCGGAAGTACTTCCATGACATGAGGATGGAAGAAATAATGTGCTTCCGGGCTGATGAAGAAAAGGAGTTTTTCACCTGACCCGGAAGTGTTGGGTAATCACATGACCTGAGGGATCAGAAGCAGTTCCGGGTCCTGGACTATAAAAGACTGTGGGAGATCCCAGACAGGCAAGCTGAGTTGGGAGAAAGGGAACAACGCGTCTGGGAGTGGAGGATTGTATTGATTATTGATTTATTATTGTTTATTGTATGAGTATAGTGGAGAGGAGGGTGCTGTGCTAATAAAAACAATTATTGGACTTTTATCTGGTGTCTGGCGTCTGATCCGAGGGTTCAAGGAGACGACAGCGCTCCCTGTCACAATATATACATATACTCACTTCACTTGCCAACCTCCAGGCCTGCATTTCAGGCTGGCCTCTTTGTGGTTCTGCCGCACGCATATGGAGATGCTGATGTACAATTTAAACAGATTGTTATTTTCATGGGAATTGTTACATATGCATAATAGGACTAACTATTATACAGTACAGCGAGCAACTAAACATACTAAAAATAGTACAACGTAATAATTTGAAAGTAAATTATGTTTCATGTTGCGTTAAGAGTTATTCATTAAATAATACGATTTCATTCTGTTTGGTTTTGAAATTAACACACAAATACTTTTTAAACTTACACTTTTACTGTAAAACTTTATTAAAAACAATTTTTTTAATTAAATTTTCATCAATATCTCATTGAATTCTGATTCCGTGTTTGGACTTATATCGTGACAACACAAAGTTGAGTGAATTTCATTTCTTTCTCTCTAAATAAACTGACTTTTTCGAATGTTTGTCGCTGTGATTTGTTAATTGTCTTTGCAAAAGCTATTCTAACAGGAAACCCTTAACGTTTTAATATGAATAGCATATCAAGATCTCCTTTGTTGTCTAATGTTATCATTGGAAGATGTACTACATTACCTTTCTTGGATACATCCTTCTTTCTACAGTAATTCATGCGGTGGAAGACCGGATGGTGTTAACGGTTGTAGATAGTCTTCGTGATATTGTAAGTTGATGTTTTCATCTTCCGCATGATCACCACCAGCTGCTTCAGCATAGCCTATTGATATGCATTTAACCAATTTGATGTGTAACCGATCGACATTCTTGGCGTTAATTCGTTTGACTTCATCGCTCCTCGGTGCTAGGATTGCCCGTGAAATCATTTTTACTGTTAATAAGCCTTCGTGATGAAATTCTTCAATAAGATTTGGACATAATACGTCTTCTTTAATTGGGAACTTAAAGTGAGGAAAATGTTAAAATTTATAAGAGCTGAGAGAGCAGGAACTGTGTCTGACAAAAGCATTCACACGAATGAGAGGTGAGAGGGCCGTGGTTGAATATGGTTGAGAGGAGAGTGTGACTTGAAAAAATCTCATGGCCAAAGTCTCATCTCTTGGGACTTGAAAAAATCTCATCAAAAAGTTTAGTTTTTTTTATATAATAGAGACATAAATTGTCACACACGTGAGCTTAGGAGGCAGTCAACAAGCCCTGAGATGAGTGAAACATCGCAAGATGAAGGGTTGATTTATGCTACTAATGCCTCTCTCTCTTTTTCATCAGACCAAAAGAAGAAAAATAATCTAATTTACTCACCTCATAAACTTCCAGATTCCCAAGATGGCTGCCCAACGTCACTTACACATCCGACTCCAGATGATGACGTCATTTTCTGGTCTCCCACTGATGACGTCACTTCTGGCTCCCAAGGATGATGTCACTTCCATCCACCCGTTATGACGTCATCTCCTGCCACATCATTTCCGTCAGCCATATTTTTTCTCTATAAAAACGCCATATCACTATCTCCATTGGTCATTTCTTTTTAGATTTTTTGATCGTGTTTTTCCAAATATTTCTTTGCTTTGTCAGCTGGACATTATACAAGGACTTTCCCCAACTCTTTGTGCATTATGGAAAATCCTTTATTTTATGACTATATGTACTATATATATATTGTGTAGGGGACAGCTGAGGACTCTATTGACTGTAATTCCACTGGCATTTCAGGGTTTGGTGTTGTGTCTTAAAATCTTTCTCTTTTTCTCCATCTTCAGACTGGATGATTGATAATTGTGTCTTAATAAGTTGAAATTACTGTTAAACAAATGCTTTTATTCATATAAAAGCTTTCTTTAAAAAATTCAGAGTGTTATCCTCAACTACTTTTCAGACATTTGCAGCTCCTTTATTACATCAGTAAAATAATAGCTGTTTTATCATTGGGTAGATAATTTAGACGCAATAATGCAAACGGCTTAGGGTATAAGGGGCAAAAAAAAAAAAATTGTGAGATACTATCAAAAATCCACAAAATCCAACACAGAAAATACAACAGTCACTAAAACTCCAACAAATGAATAATTTCCCACTCTTGAACCTGCCCAGCCAGTTTAGAGAGTCTGGGGGAGGAGTCAGGTATGGTGATGTCAGAGTGTCTCTACCTCCTGTGGCTCCACCCACAAAGAACAAGAAATATGATTACATTTAAAGGGACCGATACAAGAACAAAATAAACAGAATAACCCATAGACATGAAAAATAATAACTGGAAAATAACAAAAGCCACAATAAAATATAAAATAAATATTACTTTGAACAGATATAACAATATCTAACCAATAATATTTTTGTTTTTTTTGTTAACATTGATCACTTTGTTTTACTGTGTGTTTAAACTAATCTGTATATTTAGTGTATGTGAAGAATGTAATTTGTAATTTATAATTTTTGTAATTGTATTTTACTTGTGGACTTGTAAAAGTACTCAGTAAAGGACGCTATATAAAACTAATTAATTGATATGGGCAATGCTGAAAAGCATTAATGTGCTGACTTCAACAGACTGCAGCAGAATTTAGTTTAAGAAGTAAATCAGGAAATAAACTGACTGTAACTGTAGCTGCATTTATCTAAAGCTACCAAAGTTCTGCAGCTTTTAGTTTGTTTCGCAGGATGATCCAAGCACCAGTGTGAAGCGTGATCAAATAATTCCACTGATAAGTATCTTCATTTTAAAAGTTTTAGCAAAATTTCAAGGCAAAACAGTTCACACAAAAACAGAGAAAAAACTGATATAGAAAAGAAAAGTTCTATGTAAGGCTTATAAATCTTGTTCCATTTCTTTAAGTTTGGTCATACTTGAGGCACGTTAGACACAGTCAGAAAACCATATGCCATCCCCTATTTCTAAAAGTCCATGCTAGCAGTAAGACAATTTCCTAACTGGCTTATGTGACGATGTGGGTCCTGGCTCCACGCTCCCATCTGATTTTTGGAAGCCCTTGAACCCAACACCGTCGGTAATGTCACCGATGAACTAGTCAGTGTAGGCAATAACTGAGCAAGGGGAAGGTAAAAAGTGCAAAAGTGCTTTTATTAAAAAGAAATAATCAAACAGTCCATCAAAACAACAGTGTTCAATAAATAAAGTGCAGTGCCAAAGTTCTTCAATAAATAAATAAATCCATTAAAAGAAATGTGGAGGTTAATAACAGCAAACAAAAACAATCCTTTAAAACCAGAGGTTAAAATGTTTCTTTGGAAGCAGTTTTAAAACAACAACAACTCTGGTGCTTCTTTTCTGTTTGCATCTCACTTGCTTATCCCATTTGGGCTTAGCAGCAGGCAAGACGCCCTCTGCAGCCTCCCTCCTCTACACACACACACGAGACTGGAGACCTCCCGATCCCTGGCTCCGGTCTGGCACTCATCCCAGTCCCCGAGACTTGATGTCCACTAACGGCCAGGTCACCCACGTTAGGGACTCCACCACCAAGCCTCCCGACTTCCGTTGCCTTTCCGCGGCCCTCTGCGGCTCGTCGCTTTCCTCTAGTCACTCCCGCTACGTGGTCGCTCAGCGGGAGCAACATCAACTCAAACGCCTGGGTGTCGGCCTAACACCCAGCTTCCTCGCAGCTGCCCTCGAGCGCTTGTACGCGTGCTCACCACACACACGCACCGCGTGTTTGCCCCTCTCTTGCACCGCCTGCTTCCTCGCTCCCTGTAACCGCCGTCCTCTCTTTTCCTCCTTTCTCTCCTTTTCATCTCTGATCCCTCTATAACCGACTCGCGCTTCTTTTATCTAGCGAAGGGCCATAGCAGCTGTAACAAATTAGCCACAGGAATAATCACGAATGTGGGCAGTTCCTCACCTGTGCATTCGGTGAGAAAAGCCCACACCGCAGATCACCCATGGCTTGCTATGGCCCAACTCCCCCACGCTAAGCGGTGATTATTTATTTAAAATGGCCTCTGCTCAATGAGCTGTGGACCCATAACACCACAGCTTAATTAACACTCCGCTCTACAGATAAACCTAAGAAAGTTTAATCTTATGTTAACTTACAGGCGGTAAGAGGCTACGTATTCTAGGCAGCTCTAAGAAACAAATATTCTACAAATTATTGAAATTAAGCAAACACTATATAATTTAACATCTAAAATTAGCATTCTATAATTGGCTCTTACAGTAACCAAAGGGACAGGTATGGGGTTTTAAGTCAAAAAATAAATAAACAGCCAAGAATCAATTCAGGTGACAAAAATCAGTCAAATAAAGAGGGCCGATAAACACACAAGACGTTAATCTTAAATCAAAGTGAAAAGCAGACCCAGAATTTGTTAATCAGAAACAATTCAAAACAACAAAGGAATTAAAATATTAAGGATGAAGTTGTGTTTAGTGTGATGGATGTCCGGCAAGAGTTGCCGGCCCTCACCCCCAGGCCGCCAGGAGGAGCTCTCCCGACAGCATGGACGTGCCCCGAGTTCCAGCAGGGCCTCATGGACTTTGTAGTTTTTATACACAGCCCTGCTGGATACCTTGGGGACCACAAGGAGACGCTATAGCGAGGCTCGTAGACTCCTATGTGCCCTATAACCTGGAAGTGCGTCCTGGTCACGTGAACGGGAGGAATGACTTACTTCCAGGTTGAAGAAAAGAGAAGTTTTACCTGACCCGGAAGTGATAGAAAGTCACGTGGACTGAGGGATAAACACTTCTGGGTCAAGGAGTATAAAGGACTATGGGAAATCCCAGACGGACGAGCTGAGTTGGGAGGCAGGGTGGCTAAGCGTCTGGGAGTGGAGGATTGGTTTATTAATTATTGTATTGTTTATTGAGAATTGTGGAGAGGAGCGTGCTTTGTGCACTTTATTATTATAATAAATATCATTATTGGACTTTTACCTGGTATCTGACGTGTAGTCTGAGGGTACAAGGGTGCGAGCGAACCCTAATCTGTCACATTAGTTAAAGACAGCCAGTAAGTGCACAACACGAACGTTATGTGCTGCACACTTCTAGCTGACTTTGTCTGTCATCATCACAGCAACCATCCACAAATGCTTCTCAAAATGGCGTCACGAACAGGAAAAATTAACTTGGTGCCATGGGAGAATGTTACTTAATTTCAACATTGTTATAAATGTGCCAAAATAGCAGTGACCACGAGATTCCTTGATGTCGTAAATGCCTGAATAATTTTTAGCGGTCAAGAAGATTTTATAAAAATTATAAACAAGAGCCTGATCATGACAACTACATAACAAGGCAAAAACAACTGGCTTAAAGCCATATGTTTTAAATGGAGGAATTCTTTCATAATTAGGAAAGTTTACTGCCAGTAAGATAGCAGTGTCAGCTAATTTAGTGTTAACTCACTTGGCTTCAACAGGTTCCAGAATTAATGAGGTAAATTAGCTGTCATTTTATAAATTGTCAATATAATGCAATGTTTTCCTAGCGACCATTTATCTTCATGTATGATGGTGTTGGATCGTGTAAACTGTCCACAAAAATTCACTACACTAGCCTCTTATTTTTTATTGGTGAACAAGAAGAAATGACCCATACTATACTTTGTGGCCCCTAGGGGGCGTACCAGCACACCAAATCCCCAGCCACAATTGCACCACAACAGTCTCAGTTCAAATAAAGTGCTTTTAATTTAAGCATGCAGGTCTCTTTTGTTCTCCGTACAGCACAACTCTTTCTCTTCTCTTTCTTCCTTTTCTTAAGTAGAGAGGAGTGTTTTCTTTTAACTTAAGACCCCGGAGTACTTTGGTGCTTAAACTATTGCTCCATGGAAGCACTTCCAGCTCAGGGAGGACCACCACTGTCCTTGTAACATCATTATTCAAGAGCTCACCCTGGCAGCCCCCACAGAACCCAATAAGGCAGACCCATTGAAACTGCAACTCCCATGTGGCCCTGCGGACATTAATACTGAGGCTTACCAGAAGGGTTATTTCCGTACAGTGTATGGGGGGATGCCCTGCCTATAACAGGCAGTCAACCACAGATTCCCGAGTCCATCCTGGATGCTGTTTAGTGGTTGTGAGGATGCCACTCCTGTTGTGGCCACTGGAACATCCTTTGAGCTCCGTGTCCTGGCAAGAAAAAGACATATCACTCCCTCCCTGGCCTTCATTTATCAATGCCTCCTGGCCAGGTAAGAGAGCAGTTTCCACACCAGCTGGGACGCCGGTTCATCGATCACAACCTTAGCTTATTAACTTTGCTTTACAAATACGCCCTGCAATATTCACCCCTGTGAACTTCAACAATGCAAGGCTGCAGACTGAAGGTCCTCAGCTCATGGTCTGTTTCTAGTTTTCCACCACTGAGAGAACTAACAAGGACTAACATTTGTCTGCCGAACCTGGGAAAGATAGGGCTATCCCCTGATGCCTCGTCAATTTCTAGAGCCAGAAAATACAAAGAGGCCTCAATGAAACAATAACAAACTTTATTTACGCTAAACCTGTGTTTATTTACAGAAATATAAATGTGTGAATAGTAAGAGTTAAAACAGATGAAAGCATACAACCTGAACAATTGAATTCAAATAGCATACAGTAATCTTCACATCTGGTGGTCCACCTTGAGCAGTCTTTCCTTAAACCATGTCTATATGCATTGAGAGCCCCTTCTTCATAACCCACCCAAGGTGTTCATTTAAATTGCAAGCCATTTTACCTCTTCATTTTTGCATCCTCAAGGACACATTTTCATTTTGTAGGTGGCAAGCTTGTCAAATGCTGTCTTTCTCTCACAAAAACTAACGGTATACTCTCTTACGTTTCACGTATCTCCTATGTGGTATGTATGGGTTTGTATTTTTGTGTACTTTATATTATTTTATTCTTGTCCCTGACATTTTTTAATTATTGTTTTTCATATTTATAAGTGTGCCTATATTCCTTGCAATTTTTGGGTAGAGCCCCAAAGAGGCGGGGCCACAATGACATCATCACCTTTGAGCCCTCCCATTCCCTTTAGTTGTTTAGGCCAAAGCAGAGAGAGAGTTCAGATCAGGAGAACGTTGTGTTTATCGGGAGCTAATTCTGTAAGTATTACTACAGCAGGGAGAATAAGTGATGAATGTGCCGTTTTTCTCAGTAAACCTATTTCTAATGGGGTTATTGACATGAACTTTTCACCCAAGTAATCCACACATACAAAGAAATCATAACAAATAAGTTATGTGTAATAAAATGGAATGACACAGGGAATACGTTTTGAACACACTTACCGAAATTTATGTAATACTTAGTAGAAAAGCCTTTGTTGGTAATGACACCTTCAAGACACCTCCTGGATGGAGAAATTTGTCACATGCATCACTCTAGTGTGATTTCGGTCCATTCTTCCACATAAACTGTCTTCAAATCTTGAAGGTCCCGGTGGTCTTTGAACTCTGATTTTCAGTTCTTTCCATAGATTTTCAATTGGATTCCAGTCGGGTGATTGACTCGGCCATTCTAGCAGGTTTATTTTCTTTCTCTGATACCAATTGAAAGTTTCCTTCGCTGTGTGTTTGGGGTCCTTGTCTTGCTGAAATGTCCCCCCTTGTTTCATCTTCAGCATCCTGGTAAATGGCAGCAGATTCTTATTAGGAATGTCCCGCTACATTTCTCCATTCATTCTTCCTTCAATTCTATGAAGTTTGCCAGTATTTTGGGGTGTTTATGGGGTGATTTGCAGTGCATTTTCTCCTCCAAGCATGGTGTGTGCTATGACACCTAAAGAGTTCAATTTTGATCTCATCTGACCAGACTGTATGCTCCCATGCTTTTTCTTTAGCAGCAGAGTCATGCACAGTGAGCGTGCATAGAGGCCATGGTGTTTGAGTGCATTACGTATTTTTTTTTTAACACAACCATATCTGCTAATTTCAGGTCTTTCTGAAGCTCTCAGCGAGTGATCCTTGGCTCTTGGACGACTCTTCTGATTATTCTTTTGACTCCTCTTTCAGAAATCTTGCGAGGAGCACCTGGTCATGGACGGTTTATGGTAAAGTGATGTTCTTTCCACTTCCATTAACGGTGCTCAGTGGAACATTCAGGAGTTTAGAAATCCGTCTGTCACCAATGCCATCAGTAAGGTTGTGAAGGTCTTGAGAGAGCTCTTTGCCCATTTTTTTTACCCATCATGAGATGCTTCTTGTGTGACACCTCGGGAATTAGAAACCTTTTTATAGGTCATCAATAAGGACTGCACTGATGGGGGGCTATCAGGATTGCTTTCTAAATACTAACAGATGTCAGGGGGTTTCTTGGCTTTCCAGGCCTTTCTACACCTCCTTTTCTTCACGTGTTCAATACTTATTCCCTGTGTCATTCCACTTTATTACACATAACTTCATTTATGGACTTATTTGTTTTGATTTCTTTGTATGTGTCTATTACTTAGGTTGTTACCGACATCTGATGAAAATGTCATGTCAATAGCCCGGTTAGAAATAGATTTTCTGAGAAAAACATTGACATGTTCAATACTTATTTTCCCGGCTGTATCTTCTTACTGGATTCTCTGGTTTTTGATTGTTTCCCAGTCTCTTTTTAGAATTTGCTACTCTGTTATGTATTGGAACTTGTTTGCTTTTTTGAACATTTTGCTTATATTTTTCTATTTTATTTTAATCAATCCTAATTTAAAAAAGAGTCCTTGTCTGCCCGCCTGTGCACAAGCCAGGGGTTTATGGTAATCCTCCTCCTTGTGGGGCTTTTCCCTGACTTGTGCACATTTCTAGACCTTTTGACTTTGTTTTTGGCCTACTACTGGTCATAGAATTGAGTAAGCTGAACTCAGTGAGTCTCTAACGTGGAGGCCCGTGAAGCCTCTGTCCTGTATCTTTGCTTATATTTGGAGGTTTCACAATCATTTTTTAAAACTTCTATTCACAAAACTTCACTCTTTCTTCTCTCTCTCTCTCTCTCTCATATCAAACACTGTGTTGTTGTGTGCTTTCAAAACCTTTTCTTTTGTTCAATGTCCCTTGATCAGGTAATCCTTTTGGAAGAGTAATAGTCAACAGCCTAAAAGTTGCATCACTTGATAATTTCACAGTGGTCTTGTTAGTTGCCAGTGAGACAACTTTGATCATTACCAAAGCTAAATACAATAAGATTATAACTAGAAGGTCCTCTTGATTTCCCAGTTTATTTACACCTCTGCCCTCAGCTATGATCTTGAGCTTTAGGTAATGACCAAAAGGATGAGATTGCGGATACAAGTGGCTAGAATGAGCTTTCTCCTCAAGGTGGCAGGGATCTCTCTTAGAGATAGGGTGAGAAGTGCAGAAAGCTGGGAGAGATTTGGAATGGAGTTGCTGAGCCTCTGCATCAAGAGGAGCCAATTGAGATGAGTCCGGCATCTGATACGGATACAGATACCTCCTGGATGCTTCCCTGTGGAGGTTTTATGGGCACAAACATTTGGCAGGAGACCTTGAGGAACACCCAGGGCTTGCTGGGAGGATTATATCTCCCAAACCTTGGAATCCCACATTATGAGTTGGCTAGTGTGGCTGGGGAAAAGGTCATTTGGGCCTCACTGCTGTGACTGTTGCCCCTGTGACCCTGCTTTGGACAAGCAGTAGAAAATGAATGTATGAATGAATGAATGAATGAATGAATGAATAGAAGGTCCCAAGCACTTATTTTGTATCTTCTTGCAAGCACACACTCATGGGTTATTTCATCTGAGCTCAAAGCTTGCAAATCTACTAGTCACAACACTACTGTATATTACCCATCAGCCTATTAATCAGTCTATTTGCATACATCTCATTAGCCCTCAGAGGTGCTTTTCCCCTCAAAAAAACATCAGGTATTTTAAGAATGACATTTGTATTTTATTCTATTCATTTAAAAGCTTCATCTCATCTAAATAATCCTTTACTCCTATATGAACAAATCACACAAATGAAATATTACAAGTCATTTTTCTCAAACTGTAAAAAAAGCATTATTTGTCCAACCCAATACAGATGTATTTGTACAACCCCAACTCAGGAAAAGTTACGGAGGGATGTAAAATGCAACTAAAAACAGACAGCAGTGATTTCAAAATTCATCACACACTGTGTAAAGACAGGATATTTAAGGTTTAGTCTTTTCAGCAGTGTTTCTCAAAGACTGAACAGAAGGGTTTTGCGTCTTTCACTCTCGACAGAGTATAACATAATTAAAAGATTTAAGGGTGCAAGTCTAAGCTGACTGCCCGTGATCTACAATCGTTTCAGAAGTCACTGCATCAGGAACTGTCATTCATTAATAAGTGACATAAACACATGGACTCTCACATGAGGTAATGGATAAACACAGTGTGTAGTTATATCCACAGATGCAATCAGACATCAGAAATGTGTATTGTGGTTGGACAAGCCAACATTTCAGGTCTTTCTTTGGAAGAAACGCATGTCGTGTCCTTCAGACCAAAGATGGAAAAGACCACCCAGACTGTTCCCAGCAAACATGCACGCGGTGGCCCCCTGTGGGCAGGCCATGTGCAGTGTGGGCTTTGGAGGACTCGATTAACAACAACAGCAACATTTATTTCGATAGCACATTTTCATACAACTATGTAGCTCAAAGTGCTTTACAAGATGACAAAAAGAAGGTGACAAGAGAAAGCAATTAAGGTTAAGCAATAAAATTAAAGAATAAATAACAAAACAAAGTAAGGTCAGATGGCTGGGAGGATGGAAAAAAATAATAAAAAACATCACGTAGTCTGGAGAAATAAAAAAAATCTGCAGGGGTTCCAAGGGCAAAAGACCACCCAGCCCCTACTGAGCATTCTACCTAAATCAAACCTCGTATATTTCATGATTCATGTGATGGGATTTGATGAGTTGATCTCGTAGATGGCTAGAAACACCTGCCCATCCCATCATCACTGGGGTCTGCATGTTGCCTTGATCAGGTGGTGGTGGTACAGCTCACCACCATAGAAGAACCGGAAAAAAAAAAACAGAATAGTAGAGAACAGTGCAAACTGTGAATCCCCGAAGAATATGATAATTATATACCCATACAGTCTATTTGAAATATACGGAAGCGTATTAGGGCCACGGAGAAGAAAACAAAATACAGACACAGTGAAGAAGAAAAAAGTATTTGTCGAGAATAGTCGACATGCCGACTTTATTCTCGACATTTCCACTTTAATCTTGACACTTATGATGAGAATAAGGTTGACATGTTGACTTTATTCTCGACATTTCCACTTTTAGCTCGACACTTATGATGAGAATAAGGTTGACATGATGACTTTATTCTCAACATTTCCACTTTAATCTCGACACTTATGATGAGAATAAGGTTGACATGTTGACTTTATTCTTGACATTTCCACTTTAATCTCGACACTTATGATGAGAATATGGTTGACATGTTGACTTTATTCTTGACATTTCCACTTTAATCTCGAGCCTTATGATGAGAATAAGGTTGACATGTTGACTTTATTCTCAACATTTCCACTTTAATCTCGACACTTATGATGAGAATAAGGTTGACATGTTGACTTTATTCTCGACATTTCCACTTTTAGCTCGACACTTATGATGAGAATAAGGTTGACATGTTGACTTTATTCTCGACATTTCCACTTTCATCTCGACACTTATGATGAGAGTAAGGTTGACATGTTGACTTTATTCTCGACATTTCCACTTTAATCTCGACACTTATGATGAGAATAAGGTTGACATGTTGACTTTATTCTCGACATTTCCACTTTAATCTCGATGCTTATGTCCATGGGCCCAAGTACGCTTCCGTAGAAATACAACTGAAAAGTAGCTACAACAAAGCCAAATTAAAATAATGAGATTTTAGCCACTTTTTTTAATGTTCCCCATTATTAGCCTGGTGAATTTCTGTTGGTAAAATATCCCAGATTTTAGATGTTGTGAAGAAAAGAGAGCAGAGAGACAGATTAAGGGTTGGGGAACCTCCCCCATATACTGTCGGTGAACCAATAAAGTCACTGTATTGTACAGCGTGGTCAAAGATTGTAATATACAATCGACAAACATGTCAGAAAGTATCTAAGGGTGACCAAAGGAAGTCATCAAGGAGGGACAGTTAGAGTGCGGAGGTTCATTCCATGACGAGATTGTGTTTTGACGTAGAATTCACATACCGGGATGTGTTTGGTCTTTGGTTTTTCTGGTGAGATAAAGAGTGAAAAATCAGTACACCGTCTTAGATCCCCATCTGGTGAGCTTTTCACGCTCCATCAGTTCATTTGGCTGCCCTCTAATCACGTGTGTGTGACAAAGCATAACTGCAAAAGGCCTCCCCACCACTTCTTTTCAGGTTGGCCCTTGGAAATATAGGCAGACCACCAATTGAAGATCTAAGGTTACAACTTGGAGTGTAGGGGGACAGGGATTTCAAAATGTAGGAGGTGGCAGACTATTTAATGCTTTAGTCATCATTAGTAGTACTTTCAAGTCATTTCTGAATGATACAGGTAACCAATGTAATGACACTAAAACTGGTGATGTGCTCAAATTTTCTTTAGTTGAGTTTCTGGCTGCTGCATTCTGCACTAACTGTAAGCGATTCTTAGGTAGCCCTGTTAGGTGTGCATTACAGGCAACTAAAAACAAAAGCATGAACTCATTTTTTAGCATCTTGTAAAGTTATAAGAGGTCTGACTTTGCTATATTCCTCAAGGGAAACAATAACAGTAACATTTATTTCTATAGCACATTTTCATTCAAATGATAAAACTCAAAGTGCTTTACAGGATGAAGAATGAAAAAAGATAAATATAAAAATAAGATCAAACAGTGGTAAGTAACAAAGAATTAAGTAAGATCCAATGGCCAGGACGACAGAAAAAAACTGAAAAAAACTCCAGAAGGCTGGAAAAAAAAATCTGGAGGGGTTCCGAGACCACAAGACCACCCAGCCCACACTGTGCATTCTACCTAACATCAATGATCTCAAGCAGGCCTCATGGTCTTCAGGCTTAATGTGTAAGAATTAGACAATGCTGGGCATGTGGACCGCTGTCCTTCAATCCATCAGTGTAGGGACTGCATGGTGCCCTGATCAGGTGGTGGTGGCGCAGAAAAACAGAAAAAGAACAGCACAGTAAGTAGGGGTTAGTATGGATTGTGGAACCATGATAAAGATGATATTTCAATGCATATACAGAACATCAGGGTTACACTAAAATGAAGCTCTGAGAAAGCCGTGTTCAAATGAGAAGTCTTTAGCAGTTTTTTAAAATGCTCCACCATATTAGCCTGGTGAATTTCTATCAGTCAGGTGCATAACAGCAGAAGGCCGCCTCACCACTTCTTTTAAGTTTAGCTCTTGGAATTCTAAGCAGACCCTCATTTGAAGATCTAAGGTTACGATTTGGACTGTAAGGTGAGAGGCATTCTGAAATGTAGGATGGAGCAGATTATTTAAAGCTTTTGCAGTCCTCATAACATGATTAATATGCAATCTAGAGTTTAGGTCAGAGTCCATAATTAGCTCCTCCACCTTAATTTTTAAACCTAAGCAATAAAGCGCCCTGCACCGCATTGTTGGACTTGGTACTCCAATAGTGGTGGTTCAGTGAAAGAGATGCTGGAGGCTCCTACAGAACTGAAGGGCCTACAGAAGTGCCCAGTTTGTGAATTTTGACCACAGACTTGTTGTTGCTTATCTGAAGATGCAGCTTAGGTCCATTAAGCTACCACCTACTAGGAGAATGAGGCTGGACCTGGCCAGACTCCAAGATCAGGCTGTTTATAATGAGTTTGCATGCAGTTTGTGTGAGGAAGTTGCAGACTTGGGTGTGACTGCTGATCCTAATGTGATGTGAGAGACCTTCCATGATAAGACCGTGAAGGATGCTGAGGGTTGTGTTGGTGTTACCGGTGTTCCCAGAAGGAGGTGTTTCATCTCGGAGTGCACCATGGATATCATCAAGCGGAATCACAACGCATGGCTTTCTGAAAACTCTGGTCTGTACCAGGAACTGAGAAGGACAGCTCTGAGGGCAGACAAGGAGGCATTTGTTAGAGAAGAATCTGTGAGCAAGTGACACACCATTTGTGGTCTAGCTACCCATGTCCTGATTACAGAGGAATCAAAGCATTATGCACATCCGAATCTGTTCCTCGGAGAGTGGCAGTCGATGCAGTTGTGACCCACTGTGCTGGCTACTTTGAGCAGCTGTTTAAAGCTGATCTTCCAGCAAAGATGTTGGATATCTCTGGATCTGTGGTTCTTGAGGCTGATCCTCCAATTAGCTGTGAACCCCCCAGTCTCACTGAGATTACACAAGTGGTGAACCAGCTGATGGAAGGGAAGGCTGCAGGGATCTGTAGCATCCAGGGTGAACTTCTCCAGGCTGGTGGTAAGGTTGCCTTCCTGGCATTGCAAGCAGTCTTTGCTTCCATTTGGGAAACGGCCATCATCTCAACTGACTGGAAAACAGGACTTGTCTTACCTATCTGGATTGCGGCAACTACAGGGGGATAACACTGCTCTCAATGCCGGGTAAGGTCCTTGCTAGGGCCGTCCTCAATAGGATCTGTGATCAGTTGCTCACCTACCAGCGACCGGAGTAGTCTGGTTTTAGATCTAAGAAGTTGACCATCGACCACATCCTGGCACTGAGGGTTCTCATGGAGCACAAACACAAATATCAGCAGAGTATCTTTGCAGCCTTTGTCGATTTTCATAAAGCGTTCAGCTCAGTTGATTGATCTGCCCTGTGGGACATCCTGAGACTTTGCTGGATCCCCTTAAGGTTGCTGGATATCATGGCCGGCCTGTACACTGGTACTGTGAGTGCTGTGCAGAGTGGAGGCAGGACCTCTGTGTTCTTCTCAGTTGATTCTGGGGTTTGTCAGGGGTCTGTATTTGCTCCTACTCTGTTTAATGCTTGCATGGACTGGGTGTTGGGCAAAGTCGTGGGGTCCAGCGGCTGTGGGGCATCTGTTGGTGAAGAGAGATTCATTGATCTTGACTTTGCTAATGGTGCTATGATCTTTAAGTAGATGGAGACTCTGATCGGGGCTCCTGAGAGACTGAATGAGGAGTCTGAGTGTCTGGGCTGGCGAGTGTCCTGAATACAAACCAAGAGCCAGGCATTTAATGACTTCTTGGGCACAAACATCAATGTGTCTGTCTGCAGAGAGAGTGTCAACCACGTCGAGAGGTTTACTTACCTCGGCAGTGACATTCATGTCTCTGGTGACTCTTCCTATGAAGTCAGTAGATGGATTGGGAGAGTATGGGGGTCATAAGGTCACTGGATAGGGGTGTGTGGCACTTCTGATATCTACACAAAAGGACAAAGGTCCAAGTCTTTAAAGTCCTGGTGCTTCCTGTCTCTTTTTATGTTTGCGAGACATGGACACTATCCAGTTACCTGAGATGAAGACTGGACTCCTTCAGTACTGTGTCTCTTCGGAGAATCCTTGGGTAATGCTGGTATGACTTTTGTGTTGAATGAGCAGTTGTCCGAATGAGGCACATTACCTGCATTGAGAGGGAGCGTCAGTTACAGCATTACAGCCATGTAGCGTGATTCGACTGACAGGATCCTCGTTGTTGAGGGCCCAAGTAGCTGAACCTGGCCAAGGGGACGCCCATATAACACCTGGCTAGAGCAGATAGACTATAATTTATGGTTGGTAAGACTGGACCACGAGTCTGACTGGGGGGGTTGCCAACCAGGATCCCGAGCTGTTAGAATTGCATGCTCCCTGACCTGACCTGACCTGACCTGATCAAGTTTATTTCTAATATCCTCGGTATACCCATGTTTGCCAATCACTCAGATTTCTGTTTTGCCCTTATTTAGTTTGAGAAAATTACAACTCATCCTTTTGGAAATACTGCAAAGACATCAGATCAGAGGGTCAAGAGCATCAGGGTCATCAGGTGCTAGCGGTAAGTAAAGCTGTGTGTCATCTGCATAGCTGTTGTAGCTCACCTTGTGCTTTGAGATAATTGGACTTAATTGAAGCAGGTAGACTGAAAAGAGCAGTGTGCCCAGAATAGATCTTTGTGGTAGACCATGTACAATATCAGGGGTCTCCGAAGTACAATCACCACAACTAACAAAGAATCTTCGACCTGTTAAGTAAGACTGAGGCCCACCCACTGTCTAAGGTGATTTATAAGAATACTGTGATCAATGGTGTCAAATGCCGCACTCAAGTCTCAGAGAACAAGAACAGATAAACGGCCTCTGTCCACATTAACAAGTCATTTAATATTTTAACCAGTGCAGTTTCTGCATTGTGATTTGTTCTAAAACCTGACTGAAGCTTGTCAAGAATAAAATGTTTATTCAAGTAATCACTGAGCTGCCTATTCTACAATTTTACTTAAGAAACATAGTTTAGAAATTAGTCTAATATTGTCAAAGACAGAGAAGTCAAGATGACTTTTCTTGAGTAGGGGTTTAACAACTACAGTCTTAAGACAGTCAGGGAAGACCCCCGCATCTAATGATGAGTTCACTATGTCAAGTACACTATCAATTAGCACATCGGACACCCCTTTTAAAATACCCTGCAGTTACTGGGTCAAGGACGCAGTTGGAAGGTTTTAGCTGAGAAATCATTCTGCGTAGTTAGGGTCGATCTGTTCCAGTGAAAAAATTGAACTTGCTTAAAAGGGATTCAATTTGACTAACTTTGCGGATTGTACTACAGTGGTGTGAAAAACTATTTGCCCCCTTCCTGATTTCTTATTCTTTTGCATGTTTGTCACACAAAATGTTTCTGATCATCAAACACAAGTAACCATTAGTCAAATATAACACAAGTAAACACAAAATGCAGTTTTTAAATAATGGTTTTTATTATTTAGGGAGAAAAAAAATCCAAACCTACATGGCCCTGTGTGAAAAAGTAATTGCCCCCTTGTTAAAAAATAACCTAACTGTGGTGTATCACACCTGAGTTCAATTTCTGTAGCCACCCCCAGGCCTGATTACTGCCACACCTGTTTCAATCAAGAAATCACTTAAATAGGAGCTGCCTGACCCAGAGAAGTAGACCAAAAGCACCTCAAAAGCTAGACATCATGCCAAGATCCAAAGAAATTCAGGAACAAATGAGAACAGAAGTAATTGAGATCTATCAGTCTGGTAAAGGTTATAAAGCCATTTCTAAAGCTTTGGGACTCCAGCGAACCACAGTGAGAGCCATTATCCACAAATGGCAAAAACATGGAACAGTGGTGAACCTTCCCAGGAGTGGCCGGCTGACCAAAATGACCCCAAGAGCGCAGAGACGACTCATCCGAGAGGTCACAAAAGACCCCAGGACAACGTCTAAAGAACTGCAGGCCTCACTTGCCTCAATTAAGGTCAGTGTTCACGACTCCACCATAAGAAAGAGACTGGGCAAAAACGGCCTGCATGGCAGATTTCCAAGACGCAAACCACTGTTAAGCAAAAAGAACATTAGGGCTCATCTCAATTTTGCTAAGAAACATCTCAATGATTGCCAAGACTTTTGGGAAAATACCTTGTGGACTGATGAGACAAAAGTTGAACTTTTTGGAAGGCAAATGTCCCGTTACATCTGGCGTAAAAAGAACACAGCATTTCAGAAAAAGAACATCATACCAACAGTAAAATATGGTGGTGGTAGTGTGATGGTCTGGGGTTGTTTTGCTGCTTCAGGACCTGGAAGGCTTGCTGTGATAGATGGAACCATGAATTCTACTGTCTACCAAAAAATCCTGAAGGAGAATGTCCGGCCATCTGTTCGTCAACTCAAGCTGAAGCGATCTTGGGTGCTGCAACAGGACAATGACCAAAAACACACCAGCAAATCCACCTTTGAATGGCTGAAGAAAAACAAAATGAAGACTTTAGAGTGGCCTAGTCAAAGTCCTGACCTGAATCCAATTGAGATGCTATGGCATGACCTTAAAAAGGCGGTTCATGCTAGAAAACCCTCAAATAAAGCTGAATTACAACAATTCTGCAAAGAAGAGTGGGCCAAAATTCCTCCAGAGCGCTGTAAAAGACTCATTGCAAGTTATCGCAAACGCTTGATTAGCAGTTATTGCTGCTAAGGGTGGCCCAACCAGTTATTAGGTTCAGGGGGCAATTACTTTTTCACACAGGGCCATGTAGGTTTGGATTTTCTTTTCTCCCTAAATAATAAAAACCATCATTTAAAAACTGCATTTTGTGTTTACTTGTGTTATATTTGACTAATGGTTACATGTGTTTGATGATCAGAAACATTTTGTGTGACAAACATGCAAAAGAATAAGAAATCAGGAAGGGGGCAAATAGTTTTTCACACCACTGTATATTATTTCTAATATTATTTATTTTGTGTTTAAAGCCTCACCAGTTCACTAATAGTTTTTAGGAGGTTTAAAAGATGATCAATAGTTGAAAATAAAACCACCAGATTACCAGAATTATCATTTATAATTTTAGAGAAATAGGAATATCTCTTAAGGAGGACTGCATTGTTATATTCAGTTATTTTAGCCTTCGATATTTCATAGTGGACTATCAGTTTAGTTTTTCTCCATTTCCGCTCAGCTCTCCGGCATGTTCTCTTCAAGTCAGCCACTCTTTGAGTCTTCCATGGTGTAACACTACAGGAGGATCTCTTAGCTGTCTTTTCAGGGGCCGCTATGTCAGCTGCAGCTCTCACTTCCGCATTCCACCTTACTATTTACACAGTTAGCACTATTGAGGCGAGCACTACAACCCTACTGATTGTTTAGAAAAGGGGTGTCCAACTCCGGTCCTGGTGGGCCGCAGTGGGTGCAGGTTTTCATTCTAACCATCTTCCTAATCAGTAAGCCGTTTTTCCTACTGATTAACTTGTTTTGCCTTTTTTTTAATTGAGATGACTCAGACCCCTTAGTTCAGTGGTTCTCAAACTGTGGGGTGGGACCCCTAGGGGGGGCGCGAAGATGTGAAAAAAAGAAAACAAGAAAAGCAAAAATATGAAAAATACATCTATTGAAACTAAAACAAATTAACTTAAACTACATTCTGATACTAGAAAAATAAATATAGAGTTAGATAAATGTTAAGTAGGTATAATAAAATATGCATCTAGGATATATCATTAATTAAAAAAGAACAAATTGGTACTAGTGGGCTTCTTTCAAAAAAACGTTAAGAGGGCGCGATTAAAACTGTTATGAAAACTCAGGTCGCAAATACGTAAAGGTTGAGAAACGCTGCCTTAGTTGTTTCTTTTTCCTTAATGAGCAGCCAAGCAATAATGAGATACAAAACATGGACCAGCTAACCTGAAAATAAAGAAAGGTGAAGGTCTCGGTCATGTTGGTTTGCTCAGGTCACCAAAACATCTCGACGGTGGTCTTAGAAAAAACAGAAAATCAACAGTCTGCTGTGGCAGAATGAGAGCAGCAACAATTCAAAAATGGCTTCAATTAAAAGCGAGAATTGGCTTCGCATTAAGAAAATGGTTGGAGTGAAACTGGCTGGAGTCTGAAGCCCCAATTTACCTGGTCGTCTGTTGGCTCGTTTCACATCAGTTCTGTTTGGCTGCCATTTAATGAAGAAACAAATTAATTCAGAGGACTGAATCCTTAAAAACAGGGCTAGTAAAATAAAGGGAAAAGGAGTTAATTAGCAGTGAAAACTTAGGATTAGGAAAAGGGAATGAAAACCTGCAGCCACTGTGGCCCACCAGGACCAGAGTTGGGCACCCCTGGTTTAGAATATTAGCAAACATTGTTTTTATTAAATACTGCCTTGGCCCAATGTTGGGGTGACTACAAGGGGACCCATAGCATAGCAGAGTCCCCTGAGTGGCCCAAAATGGGCTAACGGCTGGCATTACAAGTTCAGTACATTCCATATTGGCCCAGTGATGGCCAGTGTAACCACTATCCCAAAGCGCTCCACTTTTTAAAGTTGTCAGAGAGTAAGTAACACAGCTTCACAGTGAGGAGGCCAGGATTCACAACCTGGGTCCTCTCTGTGTGGAGTTTGCACGTTTCCCCCACGTTCATGTTGGTTTCTTCAGGGTGCTTTGGTTTCCTCCCACAGTCCAATATTACTGTGGACTGGTGGTGCTAAATTGGCTGTGTGTGTGAGTGTGCTCACCCTGTGATGGGCTGCTGCTCTGTCCAGGGTTTGTTCCTGCCTGCGCACATTGCTTGCTGGGATAGGCTACAAGTGCCCAGCAGCCTTACCCTAGATAAGCGGGTATAGAAAATGGATAGACAGACATTTTTCTAGTTCCCTAACATGTTTGCCCTCTCTTGGCCAGTGTTTTGGGGCCAATGTTTCCCCAATGTGCAAATCCTAATTGTGCCATTGTTGGCTGCCCACATAGGGCCTACACTGTCCCTATGTCAGTTTGTTTGCTGGACACCAGCTGAAAGTCCAGAAGCCAGCGTTGGTGACAATATGGGGATGTGTCAGTGCCCTGGGGAAGGGAAACTTGCACTTCTGTAAAGGCATCATAAGTACAGAATAGTACATAAGGATTTTGAAACAACTTATGCTGCCTTCAAGCCAACATCTCTTCCATGGACGCCCATGCATATTTCAGCAAGACAATGCAAAACCACAATCTGCACGCATTACAAAGACAGGGCTGAGTACAAAGAGGGTGTGGGTGCTCAACCAGCCTGCCTGCAGTCCTCGCCTGTCCTCTACTGAGAATGTCTGGACAGAATTGCGCAAGCCATTGTTCACATGTTGGGGCACCAACAGTGCAGCCCTCTTTAATTGATACAGAATGACAAATACAAAAGATAGATAGATAGATAGATAGATAGATAGATAGATAGATAGATAGATA
>JANRMT010062791.1:161965407-161977413 GCA_026402145.1 Polypterus bichir lapradei | reverse complement strand
GATAGATAGATAGATAGATAGATAGATAGATAGATAGATAGATAGATACTTTATTAATCCCAAGGGGAAATTCATAAGTAGAAAGACAAGAAAGACGTTAGCCCCCTAAGCAGTGTTTATAATGCAGCAAGTGTCAGTGTTCGTGTCAGGGGAAATGTGGACATCACTAAGCCTTGCACTGTCAGATCAGGTCAGGTCAGGTTGGGGAGTAAGCACTGGTACAGCACGTTGCCCCACCTACCACATGATGAAACAGCTCAGGATTCTGGTTGGCAACCCCTCAGGCAGACATGCGGCTCAGTCCCACCCTCCAGAAATGACCATCTATCTGCTGCAGCCATTTGTTACATGGGTGTCATCAAGTCCTTCCATGAAAACCCTAAATACAAAGAGGACTTTTTGATTTATGTTAGGTAGATTGCCCAGAGGGGACTGGGCGGTCTCTTGGTCAGGAATCCCTACAGATTTTTTTTTTTTTTTTTCTCCAGCCCTGGAGTTTTTTTTTTTTTTTGTTTTTTTCTGTCCACCCTGGCCATCGGACCTTACTTATTCTGTGTTAATTAATGTTGACTTATGTTTATTTTTTATTGTGTCTTCTATTTTTCTGTTCTTCATTTTGTAAAGCACTTTGAGCTACATTTTTTTTTGTATGAAAATGTGCTATATAAATAAATGTTGTTGTTGTTATTGTTGTTGTTGTGTCCCCTTGATCTGTTCCAGCCACTTGGGTCCTGTAAGCTGGATCACCCTTGGGTAATCGTGCCACGTGGTCATAGTACCGTAACTTACGCTCCCTCACAATGCAGGTAATGTGCCTCATTTGGGACTCAGTGAGCAAACCACTTGTTTGATACAAAATGACCTCATGACCCCCATGCTCTCCCAATCCGTCTACTGACTTCATAGGAAGAGTCACCAGAGACATGAATGTCACTGCTGAGGTAAGTAAACCACTCAAAGTCCGCAGACAGACACACTTACACTTGCACCGTGGAGGCCTAAAATAACACAAGGGGTGTGTCAATTGTCACTTAAAATTAATTTATCTAGATAAGAATAAAAGAGGCAAGGAATAATGTAAGTGCCACTCTGTAAGCATAATGTGAGCAAATATGCCCTCAGCATTTCAGCATTTATGATACACTAAAAATGACCTTGTGACTATTGTGACCACCAGGGGGCATACAGCTCCCCTAACCCCTGACACAACAGACACAGAGCCCAAATCCAGCACACAACACACATTTATTATATGCGGAGAGGCGTTTTTTCTTGTTCCCCACTGCAGCACAGTGCAGTGCACAAGTACAATAACTACCCAGTCCTCTCTTCTCCTTTTCCTCTTCCTTACCCTTCTCTCTCTCTCACATAGTCTCCACTCTTCTTCCAGCAAGCTTTTTCCACCGGTGGTCACGGGCCCCAGCAGGGATGAGCTTCCATGCTTCAAACCTGTGGCACTGTAGTAAGCCAGGGGGCTGCCCTCTATCATTCCGTGTGGGGCTGTACTGCCCTGTGCAAGCTCCTCCCCCCCGGTCTTACCCTTGTGAAGGCGTCCCTGCCAGGTAAGAAACCCAGCTGCTCATTACACTATATTGTCGTCACATTATAATGATCCAGTATTTCTCAAATACTAGAATTTACATCAAGAAAGCTCCAATCCTGCTCTCCATCATGGTCAAAAGCAGCCAACAATTGTACCTTGAGGCTTCAACAGATTTGATGCTCTCTGTCAAGTATTTCTTTCAGCAATGTTATGTTCCAGAAATTTCAATTACAGTATCAGTGAATGCTATGAAGTCTACTGAGCCACCACAAGCCTATCTGGGCTACATTTTTAATGACATGATATTGTAAAGTGTTGTTAAAACTGTGTACTTACCCTACTCAATGGATACATTTGTTTGCATTTAATTATTGCTGTTTTTTTATATGACTCTCTGTTACAAAAATATTCCAAAAATAAAATGTTGCAAATGACTCTTTGATGAAGTAACTAAAAATATAAAATGCATCAGAATTCAAGTCTGTTCACAAAGTCTTCAAACGCACCTGAATGCTATGCCATGCCCATAATTTCTAACTTGTTTATTATTCTTGGGCCCAATTAAACAATTCCAATACAATTAGTGTGGCTAAGTGGGTGTGGCCACAAAAAAAAAACTTCATGCTAGAGGCGACACCAGGGGGTGGAGCCCAAAACTCCTTCCCACAAGTCTGACACACCGACTGCAATAACATTTGTGGCAGACGTGTTTTCAGATGCTCTCCTTTAGCGCTCTGTTTTTCCTCTTATATGTCTGGGTGGGGCAAAAAGCACAAGGGTTCAAGCCAAGATGGGGTAAGAACTGCAGAACACAATCATGGAATGATTGAAGTTTGGTATCAGTTGGATAGTGCAGCCAAATTAAAAAGCAGACGGAATAACAAAGTTTAGTGTACAAAGCACTGAGAGCACAGTCATGGCATGTCTACAGCCGTGGCTGTCCGGGCGGCAGTGCTGCTGGAAGCACAAGGGCTAAGGCAGTGGTTCTCAAACTGTGGGGCGGGCCCCCTAGGAGAGCGCGAAGTAACAAAAAAGGGGGCGCAAAGATGTGAAAAAAGAAAACAAGAATCGAAAATATGAAAAATGCAACTATTGAAACCAAAACAAATTAACTTAATCTACATTCTGATACTAGAAAAATAAATATAGAGTTAGATAAATGTTGATAAAAGTTCATCCATCCATCCATTCTCTTCCACTTATCCGAGGTCGGGTCGTGGGGGCAGCAGCTTGAGCAGAGATGCCCAGACTTCCCTCTGCCCGGCCACTTCTTCTAGCTCTTCCGGGGGAATCCCGAGGTGTTCCCAAGCCAGCCGGGAGACATAGTCCCTCCAGCGTGTCCTGGGTCTTCCCCGGGGCCTCCACCCGGTTGGACGTGCCCAGAACACCTCACCAGGGAGGCGTCCAGGAGGCATCCTGATCAGATGCCCGAGCCACCTCATCTGACTCCTCTTGATGTGGAGGAGTAGCGGCTCTACTCTGATCCCCTCCCGAATGACTGAGCTTCTCACCCTATCTTTAAGGGAAAGTCCAGACACCCTGCGGAGGAAACTCATTTGAGCCGCTTGTATTTGCGATCTCGTTCTTTCAGTCATTACCCACAGCACATGTTCCGTGCCTCGATAAAAATTAAGTAGGTATAATAAAATATGCATCTATGATATATCATTAATTAAAAAAGAACAAATGGGTATTAGTGGGCTCCTTTCAAAAAAACCTGAGGGGGGGGCGCGATTAAAACTGTTATGAAAACACGGATCACAAATACTTAAAGGTTTGAGAAATGCTGGGCTAAGGTTTAAGGGATGAGACATGGAGGACTTGAAAGATAAATTCAAACACATAGATTATGGAGCCAAGAATGGCAATATTCTTTATCCAGAATGACAAATCTAATTTTTATTCCAGGTGTGAACCGTTGAGTAAGTGGAGGCATCCCAAAGAACAAACAGTTGAGGTACCAACCAGGTCACCCTGTTTAATACAATGCACCAAAAAGAACCAGAACAGAAATAAATTCTCGATGGTGCAACAAAGGCTAAGCTGGATGTTAAGCTGTTATTTAAAAAGTCTCTGTCTAGCGGGTCTGGTTTGGGGCTCTCCACCATACGGTGGTTCAAATCCAAAATAAGACAGCACCTTCTGGGAATGGCTGACTTTGAAGGGTCCCAACAGGAAGGGGTGGAGCTTCTCTGGACATTGTCGTAGGAAAATTAATTTGCCTTCTTTGGGCATCTTCTCTTCACTGTGGAGGTTAAAAGATGCTATACCCCTCATCCCAGAATAGTACTGGAGACCTGAACTGAGCCCAGAAGTTGATCCTTAGACACCCATGTGTCACACTGGCTTACACATTATTTTCTGTTCTACTGTTTGCACTTTTGTTCTTTTTAAATTATTACCTCTTATATTTTATGTAGTTTCTATCATATTTGTTTATTATTTAATAATTATGTTCTCTTTTTAAATGTGCTGCCATTTTTTTGTACTTTATGGGAGGAGCTACAAGAGGCGGGGCCAACCTGACGTCAATGCTGCTGCCATACCTCTCAATCAGCCTCGGTGTCCCAGTCACTCCTAATCCATTAATGGTGACTTCTAGAGGCTCCATGCATCAAATACCAGGAATGTAGTCATGAGGCACAAATACACAGCTCAAAAGTACTTAATAATATTTCAATAATACAGTAACCACAAAATGTACATAGTAACAATAAACACATGAAAAATAATCATTTAAAATCAACAGATTTAACTATAGTAGCACAGTGACGCAGTGGGTAGTACTGACACCTTCCGCCTCAGGACTTGGGGTCAAATCCTAGGCAGGTCACTGTCTGCATTTTCTCCAGGCACATCTTACAGACATTCAGAAACAGAGATCAGTGGCTCTGTCTTGGCACAGTATAAGAACATGTGGGCACATGATGGATTGGCATCCTACCCAGGATGGGTTTTTGCATTTCATCTGATGCTAGATAGATAGATAGATAGATAGTGTGCTGGAAACAGGGGCATCAGCGAGCCCCAATCCCCAACATGAACACACACAGAATCCCAGGTTCAAATAAAGGATGGCTTTTATTACAAAAATACCTCTTCCGAGTAACACAAGCACAGAATTTCTTTCTCCACAATTCCTGTCACTGCTGCACTGCCCTCCTCCAGTTGAGTTTTGCTCTCTGTCCTCCCAGCTCTGACTCGCCTGGATAAGGGAGTGCAGTCCTATTTACTTTGAGTGCCAGTGCTGCTGCCCATTGGAAGTACTTCCGGGTCATTCAGAAGTCCAATATAGCAAGGAGCAGCTCTCCCTGCAGCATCCCCTTGTGGTATCCCCAGTTCCCACCAGGGCTGTGCTGCCTGACTACAACTCCCAGCATTCCCTGCTGGTTCCCGAATGGACACCGATATGGAGGGTTGCTACACTCTATCACCTGGGGGGAATAAATATCCCTCTGTGACAGTCCGTCCCTGTTCTCTTCTTTTATCCCAGCCAGGGAAGGTACTGGAATCATGTCTGGTCAGGACACCAGTCCATTTGCCCGGGGCTTCTAGTCCAGGTGGGGAATCTTTTCCAGCTGGGATGTTCTTCCATCCCTTAGGGCAGCCTTGTCCAAGGGTGACCTCCTTCCATCTCTTGGCCAAGATTCCTTTCTTTATTCTCAGGGCCTCCTTTCTGGGTAAGGGATCTTCGTGACTTCCTGCCAGGATGCCTGTCCATCCTGTATGCCTCCTAGAATAGATAGATAGATAGATAGATATGAAATGTGCTATATGATAGATAGATAGATAGATAGATAGATAGATATGAAAGGCACTCTATGATAGATAGATAGATAGATAGATAGATAGATAGATAGATAGATAGATAGATAGATATGAAAGGCACTCTATGATAGATAGATAGATAGATAGATAGATAGATAGATAGATAGATAGATAGATAGATAGATAGATACTTTATTAATCCCAAGGAATTTTGCAGGGTTACAGTATATATTACATAGAAGAAGAATTATCTAATGCCCTGTAAAAAGAGCAAGTACACCAAAAGAAAGGTTTTTTGTTTTTTTTTTCCATATGTGTACAAATTAAGATTTGATATTCGTTTGCTCTTTAGAAGAAGGTGGTATGATATAATAAACCTCAAGCCACATTTATATTTTATAATCCATTGTATAATTTAAATAAACATTAATGCCGATTTTGCTGGTGGAAAAAATTAAGTGCACATACTTTTCCATTTAACTTTCATTTATCACTACCTCAAATGCCACAAATTATAATCAGGTGGAAATGATTAGAACGCCATTAGGGGGGATCTTGTCTGAAGCTGTCCTCTTCTTTAAGTCTCAGACATTTCGTTTGGTTTGAAGTGTGTGTCATCAGCATACCAAGATGGAAAGAGCTCTCTGAGGCCTTCACAAAGAAGGTTCTAGAAGCCAGTGAGTCTGGGAAGGGATTTACACAGCTCTCCAAACAACTGGAAATCAGCCATTCCACTATCCAGAATTAGTCAAACAACTGGCAACGTTTCCATGCTAAGCCATATCAGCAAGTCCGGCTTGAGAGCAGAGCACAAGATGCTGAAAGTCTCTAAGAACCCCAGAACTTCATCACAGGACCCCTAGGCTGCTCTTACAATTGTTGATGTCTACCACTAAAAGACGTGTCACAAATTACAACAACATGGGAAGTGTGCCAGGAGGAAACCAGAAAGAACATGAGGGCCAGACTAAAGTTTGCCCGTGAATGTCTATGCGAAGACCAGGACTTCTGGAATAACATGCTTTGGAAGCCTGAGGCAATGAGAGAGTTATTTGGCTGCAGTACCAGAAGACATGTTGGGCAAAAACCAGAGAGAGCATTTGAGAGCATTTGCATAGAAGTGTTCTCTGTTGGAGCTGTTTTACTGCATCAGGGCCTGAGCAGCTCACCATCATACCCTCTTAAAAATACTGGGGCTTTAATAGCATGTTATGGCCCTTTGGTTGTGTGGTTCCACACCACATGGAACCACTTCTTGACAGAGTACCATTGCATTGTGGGAAGGGTTCTTTGGTATATAATATTGGTTCTTTGTGCTTTGAAAAACTTCCTAAACATGTAGAAGATAAACTGAAATATATGGCAGGCTACATAGCAGGACACCAACAGATGCAGAAAACTGGACTTGGCCTGTGTTACTGTATGGATACAGCAAGAAACCTTTTAAAATCGTGGCCCATTGGTATTTCATAAATCTGTTATCATCAATTCATGGTTATTTACTGCATGGAGACTGTTATGGATTTAAATAAATAAGGGGTCTTTCTGAAACCTTGATGTGGATGGGTCTTATGGGAACCAAACATGGTTCCCCTATGGCCTCACACTGACAAACTACCCTGGCACCTTGACTTTGATGATTATGGAATCCACTATGAATTCTTCATTGTATCTGAGGGTGCTTGAGAAAAATATGACACCATCTATCAGAGGATTGAAGTTCAATCAAAAGTGGACCTTGCAACATGACAATGACCATAAACACACCAAGGAATGGCTGAAAATGAAAAAATGGGGGGTTCTGGATTGGCCAAGTCAAAGCCTGGATCTGAATCCCACTAAGATACTGTGTTGGGATTTGAAATGGGCTGTGCATGTAGGACACCCCTCAAACATCACACAGCTGAAGGATTCTGCATGGAGGAGTAGAAAAAGAACTGTCAGGTGATATCTGAGACTGCTAGACGGTTAGAGGAACTGCTGACCTTAAGGAGCAATGCCAGCTAGAAGAGTAAAAGGGTGGACTTAAGCGAACTATTCCCGCAGATGGAAATGGCATATCTGTCATTTTTCATTAAATATTATTATGAAATTATTGCAATGTCAAATTTATTGTTTTCAATTATTTCAACGTTATCTACATGAAGAGCAAATCAATCAATCAATCAATCAACTTTATTTAAAGTGCTAAATCACCATACAGCATAAATCTTCACTTGACTCTTTTACTATCTACAGTATAAGTACATTATTAAAGTTTAAGTATTTACGCTACTCGTGAAAGGTGATCAGAATCATACATACCCTTATCAGTAACAATTTATTACTGTGTCAGACCCTCGTGCTTAGACTTTATCTTCAGGACTCTGACCTAAACTGTAATACCACCCGAACATGCAAAGTGGCGCTGCCAGTAATGCCTTCTCCTCCTTCACCCTCGGACATGAAGACATTCAACAAATAGCCTGACATAAACTCCGCCTTCCACCCAGAAGCTCCACCCCCTAACTTCACACTCCATTTTTAAGATCCTGCAATGCTGGAAGTTGCCATTCATTCCTGGATGGGCAACTGTGAGCGAAACATCACTGCACAGAAGATTTAATTGAAAGGTCAACACCATCCCTTTATTTCTGCCATTTTTTGTATATTTTGACCCAACCGGTCCCATTAATAACCTCAGACCTTTATACTCTTCCTTCCTCTTTTTTTACAACAACATGTCTGTTGATTGCACATAATGTCATTGCCTGTTAAGATGTCTGCTTGACTAGCCTTTCCACACAGAGGACAATGCCACCTCGGTAACTGGGTGACTCATTACAGAGGCTGATGGCAGTAGATATGAATGATTTTACAAGGATCTCCTAAGATGAGCATAGTTGCTCCAGTCGGTTACTTCAGGTGCTCTTCACATGTTGTCTATAATAATCAGACCACTGTTCTACCACTTTGTCCAGTCTTTTTAGCCAGTTTGTGTATTCTGTTGGCATTACCTGCATTAATGCCATAGTGTCAGCACACTACTACATAAGGGATGGCAATGGCCACTACAGACTGGTAGAACACATCAAGTGTTACCTTTGTGCATCAAATTACCTCAGCCTCCTCAAGAAATGGGGGCAACTCCATCGCTTGTTGTATACAGATGGCTCCCATTTTGGTGATTCACATGCAACTTGAGGTTCGCATATGTCCTCAGCACCTCCACGTCTTTGCCATCAAGATGAATCTGGGCCAGAATGTCCTTGACTCTCCAGAAATCTACAATCATCTCCTTTGACTAACTGATGTTAAGCTGCAGATGGCTCAGTTTACACTATTCCTCAACTAGAGCCCAGTAACATGGGCAGGGTGGCAATTAGCTCTTCTGCCTTAGTGCTCCAGTTCCTGGGTTCAAATTCCAGCTATGGACTTTACCTGTTCTTCTAATTTCCATCCATCTTTTCAGGCTAGTTGACCCTATGAGAAGGAAAGTGCTGGAGGTGTGTGCTGTGGTGATTGGGGTCTTGTTCAGGGTGGCTTGCTTCCTTCCTTCCTCTCTCTAAAAAAGAAAGCATAAAAGATGTCATTCAGTTGGAGTGGGCAGCAGCTGGGAGGCGTGGCACGTATGGGCACCACTACGCTGCAGGCGTCGGGACTCCAAAGAGCCACACACAAAAAAAAAAAAAAAATAATAAGGAAATCATGAAGTAGAAAAATAAAGAAAGAAAAAAAAAATGAAAGCCACATGAGACGACCTCCTGTCTCGCTTCAAGAAAGTTCAAGCTTTGCCCACAGAGAGAAAATAAAAATCCCTCCAAGTGATGCCAGAAGCTGGGAGCCTCAAAGCACTCGAGTGACTGGCCTCGTCGACTTGCTCGGTTTGGGTTGGGGGGCTTCGCTGCGTCTGTCTGTGGCAACTCCCTCATCAAAGGGGTCTGTGGTGAGATGTGCAGGCCACCAGGACTCCAGCGTGCGCCAGCCGGGGGCCAAACCTTCCTCTTCAACTCCTTCTGTCCTCTTTTGAGGAAATGGGCCAAAAAAAAAAAAAACACAATAAACATGAAAAAAAAATGTGGGCAGAGGGAGATGCAGCTGGGCTTCAGTTGCATTTTAGTTAATCTGGTGGTAAAGTTAGACATGAAACAAGCAGGACAGGCCAAGTCAACTGCCCATGAGAGCAGCACTCTTCACTATGGAGCTTTACCCACGTACCCTGCTGTGTCAGGCTCAGCCATTGACTTCCCCCATTGCCGCTTACAGCTCGAGAGATATCTGTGGGTATCGACAGCCATTCACTTAACAAAAAAACTGACAGTTTGCTCGGAAAAAAGCTAAAACGAAATCTGAAAATTTGGTCTCCACAATTCTTCTGCTTTTCGTTTATGACCTAGCGTATTGTTATAAATAATTACTGGTATGGACAATAATATCGGTCTCCTTAACCTGATATTTCATAACACTGTAAGTACAATCAAACGGTTTCTCATAGAGATTCCTACACTTCAGAATTGACCGTCATCTTCAATTCTCTGAGGTTTGATGGGCACCTTCACCCAACTGTGACTTTCAACTCTTTCCACAGACATTTGGCTCCATTTCAGAATGGTCCAATGATTGGCGTAGGGAAGCGTGGGCCTGACTGGGCCAAGTCCCACCCTGATTGGCCATAGACCCAGCCAATCAGCTCATTGTATGTGAAATTTTCTGTTAACTGTTTGCAATTGATTGGGTATTTGTTATTTTATCTTTCCTTCAGTTTTGAAGTGCTATGTCAAATCCCATTGGTTTACTGAATTTTCAACAAATAAATAAATGGGGCGGTGTTACGGTGTACGTGTAACCTGATTGGCAAGAGTAATCAGACAGTTAGGAGAACCTGAGGTTGCTTAATTGAGTATTTTTGATGAACACCAAGAGAGTTTCTTATTTTGAGGCATTAGTTCTGACATGGCAAAACAAACAGAAATATCAAGGAAGAGGAACACTCGGGCACAAGTGACACACACAATATGCAATGAATGGGAATGACCGAAGCTAACATTTCAATCACGTCTTCATCTGAGGAGACTCTGGCTTTAGCAGCACTAAAAGACAAGTAGGCTGTGACAGAACCAGCTAAAGATTTATAAGCCATTGATGAACCAGCCACTAAACCTAATTTGCAATCATTTCCGACAACTACGATAACGGGAAAGGCTCGATGGTTCACTACAAAATGGTAGGAACAATTCAAATGGATTAAATCCACCGTGGCACAACATTTGATTGCCTTTATAATTTTTGCTCAACTTTTGCATGGCCCTAATAATTCAGTTATGTTAATGTACTACAGTATGAATAGATGGATTGTTTGGAAAAGTGCTCTTATAATTCTTATTAAAAACTAGAACACCCATTTTTACACAGGTCAACCCTGAAGCTTACTGCTCAAAAAAATTAAATCAACACTTTGAAAACACATCAGATTGCAATGGGAAAATAAGCCTGCAGGTTATCTCTTCTGATATGGACTGATAAGGTAATGTGTTAGGAACGAAAGGATGGCACATCATTTGATGGAAATGAAAAGGATCAACCTACAGAGGGCTGAATTCAAAGACACCCCGAAAATCAAAGTGAAAAAATGATGCCTCACGCAGGAAGGTGAGTCCATTTTGGCAAAATTTAATTGCAGCAACTCCAAATCATACTCAGTAGTTTGTATGCCCCCAACCCCCACCACCACCACCACATGCTTGTATGCATGCCTGACAATGTCCTAATGAGACGACGGATGGTGACCTGGGGGATCTCATCCCAGATCTGGACCAGGGCATCACTGAGCTCCAGGACAGTCTGAGGCATCAGAGGGACCAAAACATAATGTCCCACCCAGAGGTGTTCTATTAGATTGAGGTCAGGCGAGTGAGTGTGGGGGCCAGTCAATTCTTTCATCCTCCAGGAACTGCCAGCATACTCTCGTCACATGAGGCCAGGCATTGTCATGCACCAAGAGCAACCCAGGACCTACTGCACCAGCATAGGGTGTGACAATGGGTCCAAGGATTTCATCCTGATACGTAATGGCAGTCAAGGTGCTGTTGTCTACCCTGTAGAGGTCTGTGCATCCCACCATGGATATGCCTCCTCAGACCATCACTGACCCGCCACCAGACCAGTCATAGTGAACGATGGTACAGTCAACGTAACGTTCTCCACGGCTTCTCCAAACCCTTTCACGTCTATCACATGTGCTTAGGGTGAACCTGCTCTCATCTGTGAAAAGCACAGTGGTGGACCTGCCAATTCTGGTATTCTATGGCAAATGCCAATCTAGCTCCATGGTGCCCACTAGAGGACGTCGGCCTTGAGGCCACCCTCATGAAGTCGGTTTCTGATTGTTTGCTAAGAGACATTCACACCAGTGACCGGCCTGCTGGAGGTCATTTTGTAGGCCCTGGCAGTGCTCATCCTGTTCCTCCTTGCCCAAAGGAGCAGATACTGGTCAGTCCTGCTGATGGGGTAAGGACCTTCTACGAGGGGCCCTGCCCAGCTCTCCTAGAGGAACTGCCTGTCTCCTTTAATCTCCTCCATGCCCTCGAGACTCTGCTGGGAGACACAGCAAACCTTCTGGCAAAAATACAAACAAAATATTGATGTATCTATCTATCTATCTATCTATCTATCTATCTATCTATCTATCTATCTATCTATCTATCTATCTATCTATC
>JANRMT010062791.1:161948338-161965007 GCA_026402145.1 Polypterus bichir lapradei | reverse complement strand
CGGGGGTCTGCTGGAGCCAATCCCAGCCAACACAGGGCACAAGGCAGGAACCAATCCTGGGCAGGGTGCCTACCCACCACAGGACACACACAAACTAGGGCAAATTTAGAAACGCCAATCCATCTAACCTGCATGTCTTTGGGAGGAAACCCACGCAGACACGGGGAGAATATGCAAACTCCACACAGGGAGGACCCAGAAGCGAACCTAGGTCTTCTAACTGCTAGGCAGCAGCGCTACCACTGTGCCATCGTGCCGCCCTAAGTGCTTTATATAAAATCCAAATGAAAATCCATTTTAATTCCAGATTGTAATGCGACAAAACAGGACAAACACTGAAGAAGCTTAAAGAAATGTAACCAAGACTTTTAAGCCTTACAGAGAAACATTTAAGGCATAAACCTTTTTCTTTCTTGTCTGTATTGTCAGAATTTCTCATAATTTTGTGTGAACTATTTTTATTTTGAATTCAAATAAAACTTTACAAACAAAAACTCTTGGACTGTGTTTTTTTTTTTTTGTTTTTTTTTGTATACACGCGTCACACTTAATGCCTGAACCTTTCTGTTTAGCCGAAACTACAGTGTTTTGGAAAGCTGACTGTTGACAAATGCAGCTATACATATTGTATACTGAAATACATATGCAGTACATTATACTGAAAAAAAAAAGTATATACTTTTTAATTCCTGAGAGAAAACTGCCTTTTCGCACAACCTTTTGGTTAGCAATCGCACCACACCACTGGAGCAATTTTAAGGTTAAGTTGCCTTGTTCAAGTACCCAGCGGATTAGGACCCCTTCTGGCAGTAACAGGATTTGAGCCAGTAACCTTCCAGATGCCAGCACAGATCCTTAGTCTCAGAGTCACCACTGAAAGATCACACAACGTATGGGAAAATGCACACTCTCTGTACTGAAGCATTGTAATTGACAAAACACCTGGGCTGGCATCTCTGCCAGGGTAGGGCCATGTCCATTGCCCAGGGAAAAGAGAAATCAGGAAGAAAGGCAGGATGTTCCATGTTTTAGCCAGACTTCTGAATATGCTGGCATCCCTGCCAGAACAGGTGCCACTTTCTTACTTGGCCAGGAGGCCAACAGAATGATATCACAGTGAGATTTACTCAATAGCAGCAGGATTCCCACACAGATACCCGCAGGGCATGCTGGGAGCTGTAGTCCCATGGGGCAGCCCTGATGGTTTCCATCGGGGCTGCCAGAGAATATGGCAGAGATTCGAGAACTCTATTTTGTGGGACTTCTGTTTGCACCATATGTGCTCCCAACATAGCAGGTCCTCATAGTACCAGAAGTACTCCAGGGACTGGGATTCGGGAGGTAGAGGACGATGCTCATCTGGGAGGAGTGGAGAATGAGTAAACGAGAGTACTTGTGTTTATAAAATGTGTGAGAATTGTTTGTTAGGTTATTGTTGTTAATAAACCCTGTATTTGATCCTGGGAACTCGTGTCTGGAGTTTGGGGTGCTACAACGCCCCTATTGATCACAACACTTACACTCTAAAGTGATAATAATACATGGTAAGCCAAACTCCATACACACTACAGCAGAAAACATTCACTTTACTGAGATACATATAATATTGTAATGCCATGGGGTGGGGGAGAGACGGAGGAATGGAATTAGCCTCTTTATTCCAATTGCTAATGAGTGGCCGTCAAAAGGACATTTGGCACATTTTCAGCACTGCTTATTCCATGCCGCTCAGCTCTACGCACTCCCAGATGTTTTACAGTGATCCCTCGCTATATCGCGCTTCGACTTTCGCGGCTTCTTTCCATCGAGGATTTTAAATGTAAGCATATCTAAATATATATCACGGATTTTTTGCTGGTTCGCGGATTTCTGCGGACAATGGGACTTTTAATTTACGGTACATGCTTCGTCAGTTTGTTTGCTCAGTTGATTTCATACAAGGGACGCTATTGGCCGATGGCTGAAAAGCTACCCAATCAGAGCACGTATTACGTATTAAATAAAACTCCTCAATGATATACGATGTGCTTCCTGTGCGGTGCTTCGCACACTTAAAAGATCTAACAGCCCGTATTGATTTTTGATTGTTTGCTTTTCTCTGTCTCTCTCACTCTCTCTGACATTCTCTGCTCCCGACGGAGGGGGTGTGAGCAGAGTGGCTGTTTGCACAGTGGCTGTTTGCTTAGAAGATACGGACATGCCTGTGAAAAATGCTGAAAGACTACCTTCACATTGATCCCTTCATTGTGGCCGCTTTATCGCGGTGCTTTGCATACATAAAATCCCAACAGCCCTATTGATTTTTGATTGTTTGCTTTTCTCGCTCTCTCTCTGACATTCTCTGCTCCTGACGCGCACTTCTTTGAAGAGGAAGATATGTTTGCATTCTTTTAATTGTGAGAAAGAACTGCCATCTCTGTCTTGTCATGGAGCACAGTTTAAACTTGTGACTAAAAGGTGTTATTTCATGTCTAGAGGGCTCTAATAATGTTAAAAAACGTATTTAGAAGGTCGTAAACAGGTTTTCAATGCTGTAACTGCGAAAATATTAGATTTATAAATAAAGAATCCTACTTCGTGAAAATTCATTTATCTGTCTGGAGCGGATTAACCACGATAAACAAGGGTTTACTGTATAACTGTGTGGAGAATATTTATAAACAGTGTGGGAGAGTTTCTAAGGGCTTAAAATATATAAAAATAACCATACAAACATATGGTTTCTACTTCGCGGATTTTCACCTATCGCGGGGGGTTCTGGAACGCAACCCCCGCGATCGAGGAGGGATTACTGTATTCCCTTTTTCTTCTCAAAGACTCCACTTCACTCCACTTCACTCCACTCACCTGAGGTCAGAGGCAAACCAAATGCCACGCCACCCCAAGCTCCATGCAGCCGACTCCAGGCCAGGGGGTCACATCACTGACACATCCGTGCCAATGATCTTTAGCAGCAAGGAGATGCGTCTGAAGTACTCTCTAAGTGCTGTATGTGTGCCCACATCCCTTGTACATACTTTATGGCTGGACTCTCCAGGTATTCATGCTCCCTTGGGTCATCCACAGCCACCTGAGGAGTATGTCCCTCAAACCTCACAGGTGGCGCAGTGGTAGTGCTGCTTCTTTGTAGTAAGGAGATTATGGGTTTGCTTCCCGGGTCCTCCCTGTGTGTAGAGTGCTTTGAGTAGTGAGAAAAACGCTATATAAATGTAAAGAATTATTATTATTAAACGTATGGACCCTGAGGTCACTACAGTATATACTGAAACACATGGTGTATATTAAAAAACATGCACATTATAATGAAGAGCATATGCCATATAAAGAAATACATACACCACATAGTGCAGCATATACAGTCGACCCTTGACATACGACCAGCCTGACATACGAACAACTTGATTTACGACCAAAATTTTGGTTTTGATTTACGACCAACATTACGACCCAAATGCGGTCACGTGTATCCGCTTGTGCGATTGTAAACAAACAGCCGAGAGTGTTCGTAAGCATCAGTCGGAGCCCAGATACATGTGTTTGTGGACGTAATTTCGGTCAGTGCAGTGACTTATCTATATATATAATTCACTAAGACCATGGCAAGCAAGACGCATAATTGCTAAGGAAGGAAGAGAAGGCAACGAAGGTAAAGAAAGCGATCACAATCGAAACGAAGAAGGAAATTGTGTGGAAATATGAGAGTGGTGTTCATGTGACCGATCCCGCTAATACTGTATTTACTCATGTACCACGCACCCTCGTGTAAGACGCGCACCCTAATTTTTACAAAGAAAATTGCGAAAAAAGTTTTGCCCCGTGTACGATGCGCGTTGTGATTGTATAGGAAGCGTTTAGAGAGAGAGAGCGAGCACTGTGGTGCTAGTGCGCGAGCAAGCGAGAGAGTGCGAGTGGGCGAGCAAGCGAGCGAGAGAGAGAGCGCGAGTGGGCAAGCAAGCGAGCGAGAGGGAGAGCGCGAGTGGGTGAGCAAGCGAGCGAGAGAGAGTGTGAGTGCGCGAGCGAGCCCAAGCAGAAGAAGTTTCCTCGTGTATGAGGCGCACCTGATTTTCTAATGCTAATTTTTGGGAAATAAATACGGTATGTACAGCATGTCGAAATCCACCATCTCGATAATTTTACAAAGAAAAGATTTGCATAAGGAGGCTCCTTCTAAACAATACCCACCTTCCGTTTCATTCTCCTCCTCCTCCCTTCCTGCAGCCCAAAGATGTTAAATTAAATGGTGAGTACAGTATGAAATTGTTGTTTCTGGTAGGCTAGGCACTTTTTATAACTTTTTGGTTAGTACATTAGAAAAATTATTGGTGTTTTGGTAAATTATGCACATTATACAACCCTTTTTTATGAAAAGGTTAAGTAAGTGTTGCAGTGGGAGGTTTGGAACGCATTATGGGTATTTCTATTATTTCTTATGGGAAAAATAGTCTTGACTTACAACCAACTTGAGTTACAACCAGCCCTCGCGAACGAATTGAGTTCATAAGTCAAGGGTCCACTGTACATACAGTATGTGTGCCTATTTCCTATAGTGTAGGCTGTGTAATAAAATGTATACAGGAGATATTAAGAGATATATGTACTCAACTGTGAAGCTAAGTAGCTGTGAAGCTCAATAGTTAAGTGCAAATGGAAATACATTCACACAAAAGTGAAAGGTTTTTGCTGGACACTGACATGTTAAAGTATGGTCTATGGTGAAGCACAAGTACCGTATACTAAAAGACACACACGCACAAACACACAATAGAGACACGCCTACACTGTATACTAAAATGAATACCCAACATACTTAGTGTGACAGATAGGGATCGCTGTTAACCCCTGAACCCGCAGACAACACGCCAAAACACCAGGTAAAAAGTCCAAATAATAAATTTATTTATACAATAATGTGCACAAAGCACCTATACTTCCACTAAACACAATAATAAATCAATAATCAATACAATAAACAATCCTCCTCTCCACCCAGCAGCTCCGTCACACTCCCACCCAACTCGGCTCTGTCTGCTGGGTTTCCCACAGTCCTTTAAAGAGTCCTTGACCCAGAAGTGCTTCTGTTTTTCAGTCCACGTAATTCCCTTGCACTTCCGAGTCAGATGAAAACTCCTTTTTCTTCAGACCGGAAGTACTTCATCTCTTCTGTCCCCGTGACTAAGGAGTATTTCCGGGCTCTATGGAAAATACAAATCCCTGTGCCTCCCTGAAGCATCTCCTGGCTGCCCCCACGGTATCCAGCAGGGCTGCAAAGTAAAACTCCAATGTCCATGATGCCCTGCTAGAATTCGGGGCCCCTCCATGTTGCAGGGAGGACTCCATCTAGCGGTGTGGGGGTAAACTGTCGGCCATATATCACATTAGACAGTTCTAATCAACTGTTAAGTGCAAACACACTGTAGTGAGACACATACACTTTATGAGCATGAGAGGACCACTGTGTTTCAGTAAGTACTGCATTGACAAACCCTGTAGACATAAGCGGTCTGTCATAACAAAATTAAATTTGATCTCCGCAGATATGCGGTAGATGAAGTTTAGTGTAAATAAATGTAAGGGATCATAAGTCGGAAGTAAAAATGTGAGGTTTGAATACACAATGGGAGGCCTGAAAATCGAGAGTCCACCTTATGAGAAGGATTTAGGAGTCACAGTGGACACGACACTATCAACTTCCAGACAGTGTTCAGAAGCCATTACGAAGGCTAACAGAATGTCAGGTTATATAGCGCCTTGATGTGTGGAGTACAAGTCACAGGAGGTTCTGCTCAAGCTTTATAACACACTGGTGAGGCCTCATCTGGAGTCCTGTGTGCAGTTTTGGTCTGCAGGCTACAAAAAGGACATAACAACACTAGAAAAGGTCCAGAGAAGAGCAACTAGGCTGATTCAGGGCTACAGTCGATGAGTTATGAGGGAAGATTAAAAGAGCTGAGCTCTTACAGTTTAAGCAAAAGAAGATTAAGAGGAGACCTGACTGAAGTGTTTAAAATAATGAAGGGAATTAGTCCAGTGGATCGAGACTGTGATTTTAAAATGAGCTCATCAAGAACACGGGGACAGAGTTGGAAACTTGGGAAGGGGACATTTCACACAAACATTAGGAGGTTTTTCTTCACACAGAGAAGTTTTTACTTGAAGGTACCCCCCTGAGACATATGGATTTTCTTTTCTTGCAGTCTCCGCTCTGCTTCCTCCCACTCTCATGGTAAGAACCTCCAAAATTAAAATTGGTGCGGGATCTCCATCCTCTTAATATTGGTGGCCGTCCCACCCATCTCCTCCTACTTTCTCTCTCGTTTTTTGCCCTACCCAGCCCTCTCAGTCTGCAGGTCTTTTCGCTGTCCTATTACTCCAGGGAAGGTCATGTTAAGCCATTGCACATCCATTTGTGGACTTCATTCACACATTTGTGTCATCTTTGGGCACCAAGTTGAAGCTTGTGACCTGCTCCTCTGTCCAATCCAATGTTAAGGTCTCACTGTGTATGTAATTCAAGTTCATTACTGGTGCATCTTAAAGGAGCACACAGATGGTAAAGATAATTAGAAGATTTTGCACAATCACAATTTCATGCTAAAAGAATTGTATTTATTCATAACTTATATTTTACATCCTGTCCTTTATTTAGCCTTCCATTTTATCCAGAGCAGTGTCATGGGGTCACGGGAGCCTATCCCACCAAGCACTGGGTGAGGACAATCCCTGGAGAGTGTGCCGACCCATCACAAGGTGAACACACACATCAGAGTCCAGTTTAGCATCTCCAATCCTCCTAACCTCCTAATCCTCCTAAGTCTTTGGGCTGTGAGACGTGAACACATGCAAACTCCAATCAGGGAGCACCCAGGACTTGAACCCCTGTCTCCTTATTGTGAGGCAGCAGCAGTACCACCCTCATGATTTGGGTCTACAGAGATTCATCTGGTGAGGTGGAGGCGTGGCTAGCAGATCTCTAGAAAGATAGACAGTCGTTGTATAGCCCCGCCCCTTTTAAAGTGTCAGAATTGGGGCGTGGCTAGTCCTCTGATGTGGCTCTGTCACTGGACGGAAAGAGAGAGAGAAAAAAATAATTGGGATGAGGAGAAGAGGCAAAAACAAGTGAGAGAAAAAAAGTCGGAGAACAGCAGTAGAACGTCTGATCAGCACCTCGGCCTTTTCTCAACGTCAATGTCAATTCATTTATAGACCACATTTAAAACAAGATCAGTAATGCTGTTGCCAAAGTGCTTTACATTAAAACATACAATGAACATAAATAGAAAAACAGAAATAAAGTACAATAAAATTAAATACAGCCAGCAGTGAGTTAAAGAAAAGAAAGAAGATGACTAAGAGTAAGGCAACCATCAGTATCAGTGAGATCTTTCTCTATGCCTTCATTTTTCCCAAAGCCAGAACCTCTCTTTCACTATATCATCTGCTTCTGATGGGCATCCCATAATTGTAGTTTGATAAGACTCACACTTCAGTTGATCACCTCTTCCTTTACACCATTTTTCCAATCTTGTGGCACAAGTCTACCAGCTATTCCGGTCTACGGCCTCCAGCCATCATCAGTCGGATTTTTTGACGCCTCTTGATTTGTATATATTGTCACATGCGTGCGTGCAGTGGAGAGCTGAAGGGCACTAGTGACTGCAGTTCTACTGGCACTCCAAGGGGTTGGCACTGTTTCCTAATTCCCTTGTTCTCTTCCTCCTTCTGCAGACCTCTTGATTGATGGCTAGAACACCTCTGACTTCACTTCCTGTGTCTGTCCAACTGGGCCCGCCTCTTCCTGTCAAATCTAGTAGCTCCACCATCTTGGGACAGTTCTGTTTTGAACGTCTGCATGTGTGTGTTTTTCTTGATTTTTGCTGAAAGCAGTTATGCGGGGTGGCCGGGTTGGCACTCCAATTCTTTATTGTTGTCCTCTCTTTCTGCTATAATACATATGTATTGTGGTAAAATATAGGCAGCAGACAGAAAAGGGTTTGGGGATGGCCAGCCCGTATACTGAAAAATCAAAAAAATAAAGCAAACACGTCTTTACAAAGCAGAGTTCAAAATTGGACTGACTAACAGGATGAGTCTGCGCTATAAATATAGTGGATAAGAGGAAGAGGAGGAGTCGGGGAGGCCTGAAGAGGAACTGATGTGGCAGGTAGATGGATTCTGGGTAATGGAAGTGACGTCACCAAGAGGGGCCGGAAGTGACGTCATCGGTGTGTGGACCGACGGTGATGTCACTGAGAGGCACAGTCTTCAGCTGGTCTGCAGAGGGACATGGGGAGAAAGGATCAGATGAGAGCGCCAACCCCTGGTCTGGCTGATAAATAACACTGAGCCTGTAAACCGTCCCCCATGCACACATGTGTGATAGTATATAATGCATATTTTATTTAATTCTTTTTTAACAATTTATTGATTTTCACATCCTAGAACTGGCAATTAATCTGATTTTAAGCTCTCTGCACTCCAGGACCTCCAAATGCACTCTGGGACCCCACAGTCTACCTACATTGTTTGTTTTCCGATTTTTACAATATTGAAATAAACAAAGTATATACCGAAACACATGGTGTATATTAAAAAACATGCACATTATAACGAAGAGCATATGCCATATAAAGAAATACATACACCACATACACAGACTTCATTTAAACTCTATAAAAGCATTGCAAGATATTCAAGTAAAATGCCCATGAATGCACGTGAGCATACAGTACGTGTGAGCGGCTCTGCTCTATAATGTCAATGACATCGCTCCACTCTGGTGACTAGACTGCTGTTGTCAGAGCAGCAACCCTCCACTCTCGGGCAGTCCCTATGAGCTCCATTACTTAGTGACTTACAAATGAAGCACTGCCTTGAACACAGGATCTGAGAAGGGAAAAACCGAGAAGTTTATGGAATGCAAGGAGGAATATCCAGCCAGTCTGGGGGATTACACAATAAGTAACTTGCCACTTGACTTCTCTAAAGATTCCTACACAACAGTTTCCATGATAATGGATGGTCAGACATCATTGGATGGATATGTGCTAGACACTGATGAAAACACTTTACTTTACCATGGCTTTCTCATAGCTTCATCTTAGTTTAATCCTGATGCTTTGTATATTCAATTAATTATCATGATTATTCATGGGCGGGTGGCGCAGTGGTAGCGCTGCTGCCTCGCAGTTAGGAGACCTGGGTTTGCTTCCCGGGTCCTCCCTGTGTGGAGTTTGCATGTTCTCCCCATGTCTGCGTGGGTTTGCTCCTGATTCCTCCCAAAGACATGCAGATTAGGTGGATTGGAGATTCTAAATTGGCCCGTTTGTGTGTGTCCTGTGGTGGGTTGGTTCCTGCCTTATTGGCTCCAGCACACTCCCGTGACCCTGTGTTTGGATTCAGCGGGTTGGAAAATGGATGGATTATTCATGGTGGCTCCAAAATCTGTACTAACCTCTACTTTCTCTGCTGTTCATTTTCTGTGGTGGTGATCTGCGCCATCACCACCTAATCAAAGCACTGTGATGTTCCTACATTGATGGATTAAAAGCCAGAAGTCTACATGACCATCATCATCAAGTCCTTCCATGAGAACCCTAAATACAAAGAGGACTGTTTCATTTATGTTAGGTAGAATGCCCAAAGGAGGCTGGGCGGTCTCATGGTCTGGACCCCCTGCAGATTTTATTTTTTCTCCAGCTGCCTGAAGGTTTTTTTTTTGTTTTTTCTGTTCTCCCTAGCAATCGCACCTTACTTTTTTCTCTGTTAATTAGTGTTCCCTTATTCTAATTTTTATTTATTTTGTCTTTTTTCTCTTTCTTCATCATGTAAAGCACTTTGAGCTACATAATTTGTATGAAAATGTGCGATATAAATAAATGTTGTTGCTGTTGTTGTTGTAGATGAACCCTTCAACCTATAAACGTGGCTTGACAGAGTTAGTTCTGGCTGAGTACTTGTTATGGACTGGTGCCCTAGGCTGACAAAGACCTCTCAATTACCTGATACTGTGACAAGGCAGGTTTGAAAAATGGATGGATGAGTTCTGAATGTGCTGGACACAGCTGGCAAAGTAAACATACATTGATCGCAAATGTCTAATGGAGTGATTCTCTAAATCAGTCCTGGGACTCATACAGATTTTTTTTTTCTCCAGCTTAACTAGAGTTTCTTCACTTTTCTGTCCACCTTGGCCAACTGACCTTATCATTGGACTCTCATTTAGAAACTTATAAATACAATTCTGTATTTAAGGACTCTATTTCTATTGTTTATATGCCTATCTTATGTAAGTGTGCATCATTTATTGTTTGTATACTATTTATGCTTTAATCTAATCTATCTTTAATTTGTTTTTCTTTGCATGTAACTATTTCTTTGAAATCTTGTAAAGCACTTTACAAGTTATACGCCATTTGGTATGAGATTTACAAAAAGCAGTGTTAATGTTTATAATGCACCATCTGTTGGAATGACAAAAGCAATGCATATATCTCTGTTATATGCCATTTGGCATAGGATTCGTAAAAACAGTGTTAAGGTTTGTGATGTGCCATTTGCTGGAATGGCAAATGCAATGCAAATGTCTCTGCTATATTCCATTTAAATTTTGGGATGCATGAAAGAAGTGAATGTCTGTGATGTGCCATCTGTTGGAATGACAAAAGCAATACATATACAGTATCTCTGCTATATGCCATTTGGTATAGGATGTGTAAAAACAGTGTTAAGGTTTAGGTTGTGCCATTTGTTGGAATGGCAAATGCAATGCATATGTCTCTGTTATATGCCATTGGGTATATTCCATTTTATTAAGGGATGCATGAAAGAAGTGAATGTCTGTGATGCGCCATCTGTTGGAATGACAAAAGCAATACATATACAGTATCTCTGCTATATGCCATTTGGTATAGGATGTGCAAAAACAGTGTTAAGGTTTAGGTTGTGCCATTTGTTGGAATGGCAAATGCAATGCATATGTCTCTGTTATATGCTATTGGGTATGAGGTTTGTAAAAGCAGTGTTAGTGTTCTTTGATGCGCCTTCTATTAGAATGACAAATGCACTGCATTTTATTACTAAAAATGTGTGTGATTCTCCATTTTGTAGAATTACAGGGACATAGCAAATGGACAGACACACAGCCACCTATCCTTTTATTACAGTGAACTAGTTGAGCTACCCATCTTAAATGGGTTGGAATTTAACTAATCGATGTCAACCTCATTGTTAACGTTTGTAGTGCACCACACAATTCATATGTCTCTGTTCCATGCCATTTGGTATGGAATTTGTAAAAGTGGTGTTAATGTTTGTGATGTGCCATCTGTTGGAAGGACAAAAGCAACACATATATCTCTGTTATATACCATTTGGTATGAGATTTATAAAGGCAGTGTTAAGAGTTGTGATGTGTCATCTGTTGGAATGACAAATGCAATGCACTGTCTTACTAATACAGCAACATTTATTTATATAGCACATTTTCATAAAAATAATGTAGCTCAAAGTACTTTACATGATGAAGAAAAGAGAAATAAAAGACAAAGTAAGAATTAAAATAAGACAACGCTAATTAATATAGAATAAGAGTAAGGTCCGATGGCCAGGGAGGACTGAAAAACTTTTTAAAATCTCCAGACGGCTGGAGAAAAAATAAAATCTGCAGGGGGTCCAGACCATGAGACCGCCCAGCCCCCTTTGGGCATTCTACCTAACATAAATGAAACAGTCCTCTTTGGATTTAGGGTTCTCATGGAAGGACTTGATGATGACGGTCATGTAGACTTCTGGCTTTTAATCCATCAATGTAGGAACATCACGGTGCTTTGATTAGGTGGTGATGGTGCAGATGACCACCACAGAAAACTAGGAAAAGAAACAGAAGAGAGATTAGGGGTTAGTACGGATTTTAGAGCCACCATGAATAGTTATGCTAATGAATTGAATATACAGAGTATCAGGATTAAATTAAGGGGAAGATATGAGAAAGCCATGTTAAAGTAATGTAAAGTAATGTTTGTGATGCACCATTTCTTAGAATGACAAGGACATAGCAAATGGATAGACAAACGAACAGACACATAGCCATATCCTTTTATTACAGTGAATTAGTTGAGCTACTCATCTTAAATGAGTTGAAATCTAAGTAATCAATTTTGACCTCAGTGTTAATATTTGCAGTGAACCATGCAATGCATATGTCTCTGTTATATGCCATTAGGTATGGGATTCATAAAAACAGCGTTAATGTTTGTGATGCGCCAACTGTTAGAATGACAAATGCAATGCATTTTATTATTAAACATGTTTGTGATGCGGCATCTTTTGAAATGACAGAGACATAGCCACTGGACCGAAACACAGACATTTATCCTTTTATTAAGGTGAATTAAAGGAGCAAAGTTCACAGAAAAAGGCACATTTGTATTTAACAAGACAAAGAGAGCTAGAAATATAAAGTTATAGCAATCATCACATGACTACAGAAGAGAATTAAATAAGGCCATTTAATTAAATTGAGATTGATTAGAGGGAAAAAGACTGACAGATTGGGAAACTGGTGGGAACAAAAACCTGCAGCCACAGTATGGGCGCTGCCAGTGTAACTCATGCAGGACCACTCATCACTGTAAGGAGGCTTGTGCCACACAGATGAACGTCCAGCCTGGAGCTTCTCCATCAGATTTTTGGCCAATCAGCAACCTAAACTGGAAAAATGATCTCTGGGTGTAGAGATCAAAACACAAAAGTAAAATAAACCCAAAGCTATTTGATGAGTTTGCAGTGGTGCTCTCAGTGAAAACCGTACTTGAACGATTGTCCTGTTCTGTATTAATTAGCACGCATGAAGTGACACTTTAGCCTTCAGGGTCATTTGCACCTGTGTTCTGCACTGCTCATCAATAAGGCCCCATCCACACTACTTCATTTTCGTTTAAATACACAGACTTTAGTCTCCATTTATCGCATTTCATCCACACTACCTTGGATGTTTTTACACCCCCTAAAATAGAGACTTTTGAAATCGCTCTCCAGAGCCACATAGTCCTGAAAACTCAGCTTCAGTGTTATAATGTGGATGGGTAAAAACGTAAACTTTTCAAAATGCAGATTCTAATCATGCTCTGATTGGCTTGTGCCTATTATGGAGCCCTTCTCTGATTGGATCCTGCTCGTTACAACATCTCATTCCCTGATTGGTCACACTTCACGGAAGAAAACCATACTTGGACATAGTGGAGGCAGATAAGTTTCCCCATGGCACTTGTGTTGCATCAATATTTTGTTTTGCTATTTATCAAATTATATTTTGTACAGTTTAAAAGCTGTATTCATGCAGAAAAGGAAAATAATGTTCTGGTCACTACAAACCCCGTGGCCAGCCGCACTATCATCCGTTGAAACATCTTTCTGCTGATGTGCGCATGCCTTGTGTAGGTAAACATCTAAGTCATCTGCGTTTTTTGGTCATTTTATCTCATGGGGCACCCTGGACATCATTGAGAGGAGTCGCAGCGCAAAGCTTGATGGCAACTCCAGTCTGTACCAGAAACTAAGAAGGGTGGCTACGAGGGCTCTGAGGGTAGATAAGGAGGCATTTGTTAGAGGAATCTGTGAGCAAGTGACACACCATCTGTGGTCTAGTGATCCACATCCTGCTTACAGAGGAATTGAAGCATTACGCACATCCGAATCTGTTCCTCGGAGAGTCGCAGTCAGGGCAGCTGATGGAAGGAACAGTCCTTACGGATGACACTGCAGCTGTGACCCGCTGGGCTGGCTACTTTGAGCAGTTGTTCAAAGCTGATCCTCTGGCTAGGACGTTGGATATCTCTGGGTTCACGGTTCTTGAGGCTGATCCTCCAATTAGCTGTGAACCACCCAATCTCACTGAGACTGCAAAGGTGGTGAACCAGCTGAGGTGGGGGAAAGGCTGTGGGGGTCTGTGGTATCCGGGGTGAACTTCTCCAGGCTGGTGGTAAGGCCGTCCTCTTGACATTATAAGCAATCTCTGCTTCCATTTGCTAGATGGGCGTCATCCCAACTGACTGGAAAATGGGTCCCTATCTGGAAAGGGGGGGGGATCGCCTGGATTGTGGCAACTACAGGGGGATAACACTGCTCTCGGTGCCGGGTGAGGTCCTTGCTGGGGTTGTCCTCAATATGATCCTTGATCACTTGCTCACCTGCCAGCGACCAGAACAGTCTGGTTTTTCGCCTAAGAAGTCTACCATCGACCGCATCCTAGCATTGAGGGTTCTCATAGAGTGCAAATGCGAATATCGGTAGAGTTTCTTTGCAGCCTTTGTCGATTTTTGGAAAGCGCTCAACTCAGTTAATCGAGCTGCCCTGTGGGACATCCTGAGGGTTCGTGGGATCCCCTTGAGGTTGCTGGATATCATGGCCGGTCTGTACACTGGTACCGTGAGTGCTATGCAGAGTGGAGGCAGGACCTCTGAGTTTTCCCCAGTTGATTCTGGGGTTCGTCAGGGGTGTGTTCTGCTCCTACTCTGTTCAGTGCTTGTATGGACTTCGTTTTGGGCAAGGTCGTGAGGTCCAGCGGCTGTTGGTGAAGAAAGATTCACTGATCTTGACTTTGCTGATGATGCTGTGATCTTCGTAGAGTCAATGGAGGCTCTGATCGGGGAGCTCGAGAGACTGAGTGAGGAGTCTGGGGGTCTGGGCCTGCAAGTGTCCTGATAAAACCCAACATCCAGGCCTTTAATGACCTCTTGGGCACGGCCATCAGCAGTGTGTCTGTCTGTGGAGAGAGTGTTGATCTTGTTGAGATCCTCGGCAGTGACATTTATGTCTCTGGTGACTCTTCCTATGAAGTCAGTAGATGGATTGGGGGGGTCTTGAGGTCGCTGGAAAGGGGTGTGTGGCCCTCCCGATATCTATGCAAAAGGACAAAGGTCTAAGTCTTTAGAGTCCTTCCTGTCTTTCTATATGGTTGTGAGACATGGACACTATCCAGTGACCTGAGATGAAGACTGGACTCCTTTGGTATAGTGGGTACCACTGGTTTGACTTTGTGTTGTTCATGGAGTCCCAAATTAGGCACATGACCTGCATTGTGAGAGAGCGTCACTTACGGCACTACGGCCACGTGGCACAGTCCCCTGAGGGTGATACGGCTCATTGTTGAGGACCAGGCCAATGGGTCACTTCTGGAGGGTGGGACTGGACTGCGTGTCTGCCAGGGGGGGGTTGCCAACCCATCGTGTGGTGGGTGCAGTAAAGTGCTGTACCAGTGCCTGCTCCCCAACCTGACCTGACCTAAGTGTGGATGGTGATACTTTAATAAACAATTTGAAAACGATAGTATAGACAGAGAATGTTTTCATTTAAAACACATTTTTCAATGAAAGTGTAGCAGGGAGGATGTAACTCAATAGTCTTTGGAGGCAATTTAGGAAGCAAACAACACAGGAAAAAGTGAATGTAGAAGGAAATGGTAAAAGAAATTTAAGTGTTTAAGGTTAAGGCAAAAAAAAATGCCCATTTCTGAATGTCACATGAGGACAATTTTATTCTGAATGTAAAATAACAGAAGAGAAAAGGCAAGCTAATTAAACAATGGGACTAATCAGATGCCCTTTGCTTTGTGAAAGTGGCAGGAATAAAAATTTGAATTCAGAGTGGTGCCACCATCCCCCAACCCCCCCACCAAGCCACCAAGGACTGACTTCAAGGACCCCTGGAATGATCCATAAACTCAAACCGTATCTGAGGACAGAGATTTGACACTGAAGGAGTGGGCCTGACCAGCAGCACCCAAGTTCAGTTCTGGGAGCCCACTGAGGCTGCAGGTTTGGGAGTCAGCAAGTCGTTTTTAACTTTTATTGATCTCATTGTTTCATTAGCTGCTCTTTTTGTTACTTTCTTATATTGCATTCAGAGTGCATTACGGTTGAATTTACATTTTAAAGGAATGAAGAAATACCAGCATTTTTGCCATATCTTTAGATGCGCAACTCTGTCATTTTCCTTTTCATTCACCTTTTCTGTCGAGTTTGTTCTCTTATTTGTATCCAAATACGGACAATGAATGGCGGGCCCAGCAGATGCCATGACAGGTGACAGTGACATCTGAATGGCCACATTTCACTCTTACCCACTGGTGTGCTTATTAGTCAATAAAGGCATCGATCACGGAAAATGAGAAAGAGCAAAGTCCTAAAACACACACAAAATACAGAATTTGCATGCAGTTAAACTCTTACTTTGTTCAGTAAAAACTTAACATAAGCACTTTTAAAATTTCTAGACTGCTCTAGACTAGAAGAAACAGCTTATTAAATTAATAGAAGAGTCCACTTAAAGAAAGACTGACGAGAGAAGGACCTCCACCCGCTTGCTACAATGCAATCAGGCTAAAATGTATGGATAGCGTCTTTAATGGTCAGCGCCTTCACAATGTGCTCCATGCAGTCAGGCGGAAATTTACAAGGCAGGGATCATTGTCTGTGGTGAGCTTTACAAAGCTATTATCAGTCATAACCTTGTACAGCGCCCGTGAGAATAAGATGGGATACCAACCAATAAGTCAATTATATGACACGCTGCCTTTACACGGACTACTGTGACAAGCTGATAGATTGAAAGGCACTATATAATAGATAGATAGATAGATAGATAGATAGATAGATAGATAGATAGATAGATA
>JANRMT010062791.1:161929672-161946888 GCA_026402145.1 Polypterus bichir lapradei | reverse complement strand
TTTCTTTCTTTCTTTCTTTCTTTCTTTCTTTCTTTCTTTCTTTCTTTCTTTCTAAGGACATCCATCCATCTTCCAAATCTTCCAAAACCCACTTTATCCTGAGCAGGGTGACAGGGAAGCTGAAGTCTATCCCAGTAAGCAACTGGCACAAGAAAGGAACAACCTCTGAACAGGGTGCCATCTAATTTTAGGACTGTGGGTCCACATTTTTCACTAGTACCTCTGACCACTAGGGGGGGGTTTCAGCACACCAAACCCCAGTCTACTGAGTTCCAAGTTCAAATAGTAATTTATCTAATAAAAAAAATACCCGTAACAGGTTTCTCAACGTATGCACACGTACAATATAATTTTTCCTGTCTCTCTCTTTTCTTCCTTTCATCTCCCATGTGAATTTTGAATGTCCTCCACTCCCAACTCCTACTCACCAGGGTGAGGATGAGCTGCTTCTTTTATCTTAGAACCTGGGATGACTTCCGGTACTAGGGCATATCCTGTTGGAAGCACGTCCGGGTTAAACCGAAGCCCCACAAAGTAGAATTCACATATCAATACAGGACACCCTGGCAGCACCCTTTAAACCCAACAAGGCAACCCTATAGGACTACAGTTCCCAGCATGCCTTGCAGGTGTTTGTAGAGATAATGTCACCCCAGAATGCTACCACCTAGCACATCAGGGGACCAGATAAACCTGCCAGGTTGTCCTTCCATCACACTGACCTCCCACCCGAGTAAAAGCTCAGAGTCCATCCTGACAGGGATGCATGCTGATCATCACATACCATGATAGTAAAAATGATTTATCTTTAAAAGGAAGGACGAGTGTGGGAATGCCAGGTGGTAGCCAGCAGGGGGGCACTCTCATGTGTACAAAGGATTTGGCCAGAGTGTGTGTGTGCGTGTGTGCATGTGCGTGTGTGTTCACCCTGTGATACCTATCCAGAGACTGTCCAAGCTTACACCCATTACTTGCTGGTTTAGACCCCAGCTGCCCAATGACACGGCTCGGGCAGGCATAGAACATGGATAGATGAATTTAGTAATATTATAGAAAATAAATGTATTTGCCTGGCAGAGGGCTTGACCAGACTCGGCCTATGAGAAGGCAACTTTGATGTTATTTATGGAACCCAGCGGGTCATTGGGAAGGGAAGTCCCTTTAAATGTTGTACGGGTACAGAAGTACAGATTCACCTCAGCCCACCAGAGGGAGCTCTAAACATATGGCAGAAGGGCTTCTGCTCTGTAATTGTGACCCTGGAAGTGATTACAGTGGTAACCGTGGAGGTGGTCTCAAGCTCAGGCTCTAAAGCTGATCCATTGCCACCAGTCAGTTCGGCTTGGAGTCAGGAGGAGGAATGGAAGCAAAGTCCCAGCTGTAGGGAGACATTAGGGAGAGGCCGGTGTGTAAGAGATGAAGGGTGATACTCGGAGGGAGGAAAGAAAGGAGTGCAATCATGTGAGAAAGTGGAACGGTAGGAAGAAAGAAGGAAGAACCAAATCCAGGCCTTCAAAATCTTCAGAGGCTTTGATAAAGCAGATCCAGCAGAATTCTTTCTTTCTTTGTGAGGACATCAGCAAGAATGAAGGGGAAGTGCATTTAGGACTGAAGCCAGGAAGCGCTTCTTTACGCAAAGAATTGTGGAACAAACTACAGAGTCATGAAGTTGAAGGAGAAACCTCGAGAACCGTTAAGAGGAATCAGGATGAGATATTGGGACCCACACGACAAGCACACACTAGGGACAATTTAGAATCGGCAGTGCACCTAACGTGTATGTCATTGGACTGTGGGAGGAAACCGGAGTACCAGGAGGTAACCCACGCAGACATGGGGAGAACATGCAAACTCCACACAGGGAGGACCCAGGAAGTGAACCCGGGTCTCCTAACTGCAAGGCAGCAGCGCTACCCACTGCCCCACCATGCCGCCAGTCAACTTTCTTATCTCTCTCTCTATATATACATATATAAAATCCAATGTCTGTCTGTATGTCTGTCCGCTTGTCACGAGGGAACTACTTAACGGATTTAGATCACGTTTATTTCTGTAACTTGCTTGTACCTTCCAGTTGATTTAGCGACTTCTCTCATCGCACTAAGTATCATAGTTCGTATGTGGTACCGATTTATTTGCGCGAATCTGAGAGAGATGCAGTGCGCCAAGGGGGGGGGGGGTCCCTCCCCACCCCCACTCATGTGCCAGCCATCCATTCAAGTCATTCTACCTCTCGCCATGTGTTGGAGTGCACTTTGCCTCCACTTAGATAGCGATGCCTGTTTTGCTCAGCAGACATTATCATCTAGAGATTGTTAAGGAGTAACGTTTGACATTTTTGAGAGAGCTATGTGTGTTTTAGAGGGTAACTGCTCATTGCCAGAGATATCACAGCCACGTACTCTTCTCCCCACACGGGGTACGCTCCCCCGTGAGAGCTGAACACGTTCAGATACAGTGCCAACGTTTGACATTGGAGCGTACCTACCTTCACTTTGGCCAGGATTACATTTTTTTTATTGTTTTTTAAAGTTTGTCCTGTTTCACTGTTACGTAGAGCAAAGTCACAGGTCACAGCTAGTGTTCTTATATACTAAATGGCCTGATGCTTAAAATGATCAGCAAACAAAAGATTTTATGTGAGCTGGCAATAAAAATATCGTTTTCAAATGAACAAGCCAAAGTCAAATACTAATAATGTGTAAATGAAATGTAAAAACATCGTAGTCAAAAAAAAAATCACGGCAAAATGTCAAGAACCCTGAGAGAAATCAAAGCCCAAGAAAATTGCTAAGCACAAAATGTTGATTCTTTTGTTTTAATTCCAGAAATGGCTCACTGCGAATGCCGTGCCCCCATCTTACATACGCTCATGAGTCATGACTTGACTGAAAACAGCCATCCAAGCCACAAACAAATCGACAATGGTAATGAAAATGACCTCACCAAAATGGCGTCGAAAATAAGCACAAAAATAAATAGGGCATTTATAAAGATGAAACGTTAGAATTAGAAAGCTTGGAATCAGGACACCGGACACCCCGATGGGAAATTTAGTTGTGTACTTGTGTTCTCTCCGTGTCTGCATGGGTTTCCTCCAGGGGCTCCGTTTTCCTCGCACAATCCAAAGACATGCAGTTTAGGGAAACTGCCGATCCTAAATTGGCCCCGGTGTGTGGCTGAGGTGTTTGTGTGTGTTCGCCCAGTGATGGACTGGCGCCCTGTCCAGGGTTTGTTCCTGCCTTGTGCCCTATGTTAGCTGGGATAGGCTCAAGACCCCCACGACCCTATTCAGGACTAAGCAGTTTAGAAAATGACAGACCGACTTCCGTGTACCCCTTGCGTCATTACCTGTCCTTCACAAGTAGGCCTCCTTTGATGTACCCCCTTAGTGGTACAGAAATGGCCAGAGTGACTGGAGGTCTACAGAAATAAACAGACCAGAATCCTTACCAGCCTTCCCAGAAAAGGGTGCACACAAAGACAGCCAAAGCTCCCAGTATACTACACCAGGCCAAAATCCGGTCATAAACTGGAGTTGCCATAATTGCAAAAAGGGTGTGAGGCTTCCTAAAGGCTTCTCTGGCCAGGACTGGCCTCCCCTGGCTGCCTGCAAAGAGCTTCACTCTGATGGGCTACCTTCCCACTTCAAAGGCCTGCCTCAGGCTTTGCAGGCCATAAAGGGATGGAAGCCTCAGAATAGTCTTGAAATGTCTCAAATGTCAGAAAATCTCCACCACAGGAAGGTAACCACAAGCCTCAGCTGGTGCAACGATGGGCTAACAAAGAATCTTTATAAACAGAAAAGGTTTTATTTTTGAAAATTCAAAAATAACAGATAAAAGGTACAAGGAGTTTCCTAAAGGCAATTATAAGCAAACATCCCAAAACAAAGTGTAAATATCAAAATCCTTAAAGCAAGAGCAATAAAATCAAAAGTGTAAAACATTAATAAAAATCATAAACAAAAAAAGTCACAATGATTCCCACCTGACCTGCCCGTCTCCTCTGTCTTTATAGGGCTGGGGGGCGGGTCCCAAACAGAGATTGACAGGTAGACAAGCCACTTAGGGCTCCACCCACATGGCACATACTCACATTTAAAGAGACAGGACAGACTTATAAACATAAGAGAAAAAACATAAAAATAAATCACATAACAACACCAAAATACATAAACACATGTAATACCATTACAAATACGCTTTACCTTCGAAAGCTTAAAAATACACTTTAAAATCTCCAGTCATTCAAAAGTTTTAAACAGAACGCATAAAACAGATTGAAAAACCTTTGGTTTTAGCAGAAAAGAGTCCATCGAAATTTTAATAAATAAAAATATTTATTTAACAAGAAAAGGAGACTAAAGGAGTTGCCAACATAAATGCTATATAAATAAAACAGGAAGTCCTGTACAGGGCCATCTTAATTAATGTATGGGCGCAATGGGCACTGTCTGGGGGCCTCAGGAGCACAGGGCCCCACAATGTTTGTGTTTTGCTTTCAGAACAGATGCCCCATCATTCTACTTTGCCCAGGGGCTTCTGATGCTGGTAAGCCAGCCCTGATCCAATAAAGTTAATGTGCATCCAAGGTAAATAAATGGAAGCCTCACAGAAACAGTAGCACTGCTTTGATGCTGGGGGCCAGCCATTTACAAAACCAAGCAGAAAAGTGCATACACACGATCTGAAGCTGCTGTGAAAATGTGTGTAGCGTTACACCACGTTAAGTTTTTTACAAACCTGGACATGAGCGTGGAAACAGGCGTATGGGACATTTTTGTTCATACAACAACAACAACAACATTGATTTCTATAGCACATTTTCATACAAATAATGCAGCTCAAAGTGCTTTACATGATGAAGAAAGAGAAAAAAGACAAAATAAGAATTAAAATCAGAGAACACTAATTAACATAGAATAAAAATAAGGTCTGATGGCCAGGGAGGACAGAAAAATAATAATAAAAAAAAAAACTCCAGACGGCTGGAGAAAAAATAAAATCTGCAGGGGCTCCAGGCCCAGAACCCTCTAGGCATTCTAACTAACATAAATGATCAGTCCTCATTGTATTCAGGGTTCTTATGGAAGGACTTGATGATGACGGTCACGTGGACTTCTGGCCTTTAATCCATCAATGTAGGGACATCACGGTGCTTTGATCAGGTGGTGGTGGCGCAGGTCGCCACCACAGAAAACCAGAAAAGAACAGAAGAGAGAGTAGAGGTTAGTACGTATTTTGGAGCCACCATGAATAATAATGATAATGAATTGAATATGCAGAGCATCAGGATTAAATTAAAATTAAGTTATAAGAAAGCCATGTTAAAGTAATATGTTTTCAGCAGTGTTTTAAAGTGCTTTACTGTATCAGCCTGGTGAATTCCTATTGGCAGGCTATTCCAGATTTTAGGTGCATAAGAGCAGAAGGCCGCCTCACCACTTCTTTTAAGTTTAGCTCTTGGAATTCTAAGTAGACACTCATTTGAAGATCTAAGGTTACGATTTGGAATATAAGATGTCAGACATTCCGATATATAAGATGGAGCGAGATTATTTAAGGCTTTGTAAACCATAAGCAGTATTTTCAAGTCAATTCTAAATGACGCAGGTAGCCAGTGTAGTGACATCAGAACTGGTGTGATGTGCTCAGATTTTCTTTTCCTAGTTAGGATTCTAGCAGCTGCATTCTGCACTCGTTGCAGTCGATTGATGTCTTTTTTGGGTAGTCCTGAGAGGAGAGCGTTACAGTAATCTAGTCGACTGGACACAGAAGCGTGAACTAATTTCTCAGCATCTTTCAGTGATATTAGAGGTCTAACTTTTGTTATATTTCTTAAGTAAAAAAAAATGCTGTCCTAGTGATCTGATTAATATGTGATTTCAAATTCAGGTTACAGTCAACATTTACCCCTAAGTTCTTTACCTCTGTCTTGACTTTTAATCCTAATACATCAAGTTTATTTCTAATAACCTCATTATATCCATTATTGCTGATCACTAAAATTTCAGTTTTTTCTTTATTTAGCTTGAGAAAATTACTACTCATCCACTCAGAAACACAAGTGAGACATTGTGTGAGTGAAACAACAGAGTCGCAGTCATCAGGCACTATTGATAAATACAGCTGTGTGTCATCAGCATAGTTGTGGTAGCTCACGTTATGCCCCGAGGTAATCTGACCTAACGGAAGCATGTAGATCGAAAAGAGCAGCGGACCCAGGATAGAGCCTTGTGGAACACTATATAGAATATCGTGTCTTTGAAGTATAATTACCACAACTAACAAAGAGGTTTGTACCTGCCAGGTAGGATTCAAACCAATTTAAGACACTGCCAGAGAGGCCCACCCACTGACTAATGCGATACGCACTGTTTATACAAGAGGCCCCTGATGTCTTAAAAGCTGAAATCTGACCACATTATGAAACCCATGCTAGAAATTGTGAATTCTATTCAGACTCATGCGTTCAATCACCGACAATTCAAAAACCTGACACCTGAACTTGATGACTTTCCCAGTGATCGCCTTCTCCACTGCACTGTGAGATAGCTTTCAAGAGCTAACATGCTTTCCCATTTTTTTTTTTTTAACTTTTGAACGAGTCAAACCAAACCACTAACTTTGTGTCGAACAAGCAGTTGTTCACGGAGTCCCGAAAGAGGCACAATACCTGCATTGTGAGGGAGCGTCAGTTACAACGGCCATGTGGCACGATCACCCAGCGGTGATCTGGCTCATTTTTGAGGATCTGAGCAGCTGGACCAGGCCAAGGGGGCATCCATGTAAAGCCTGGCTGCAGGAGATGGTCATTTCCAGAAGGTGGGACTGGACCGCGTGTCTGCCTGGTGGGGTTGTCAAACTGTTTCTTAATGTGGTGGGTGCGGCAATGCGCTGTAGCTGTGCATGCTCTCCAACCTGAACCTAGGAAAGCTCTTTCTGGAAGAGAAAGATAAGGACTCTCCAGAACTAGAGGACCCCAAGTGGATTTTAAATTTGGGTTTTCAGGTAGACAGGCTGCTTTATCTGAGTGTAGATCGGCAAGGGAAGTTAAAAATGCCACCTGACCTGGTGCAACGTGTTTTCGCCTTTGTCAACAAACTCAAACTCTTCCAGATCCATCTTCCAAATTTGAGAGTTCACACATTGTCCCACCTTATTCAAGGCAAGTGGAGGAGCACTCTGATGCTCCAACAATGATGGATGGACTAAAAGGCAGAATTCTACGTGACCATCATCATCAAGCCTTTCCGTGAGAACCCTAAATCCAAAGAGGACTGTTTCATTTATGTTAGGTAGAATGCCCAGAGGGGACTGGGCGGTCTCATGGTCTGGAATCCCTACAGATTTTATTTTTTTTTCTCCAGTCGTCTGGAGTTTTTATTTTGTTTTTTCTGTCCCCCCTGGCCATTGGACCTTACTCTTATTCGATGTTAATTAATGCTGATTTATTTTGTTTTCATATTCTGTTTTTTTATTTTTCTATTCTTTATTATGTAAAGCACTTTGAGCTACTGTTTGTATGAATATGTGCTATATAAATAAATGTTGTTGTTGTTGTTGTTGCCTCAAAAAAGAGAATTGCATGTTGTGCACCACTGCTTGAAAATGTGTAGCAGGTTCAACAGATCCCATTCCTCATCAACCCTTTCACTGCTGAATCAGATTCTTTGAAGGCCTCTTTATGTTTAGATGATGCAGCGTCCCAATAAGAGATGACTGAACTTGCTAAAGTTGACAAACTTAACCCTTAAACTGTCACAAACTTGGGGGGTTAATGCACCTCCAGACGCCAAATACTTTTTTGCTGCACTTTTTAAGGAAACATCACAATTCACCAAGAAAAAGTGAAATTTTAATGGAACACATATTTTTTTTCAACGAAAGAGCATCACAATTACTGCAACACTGATAATTTTACACACTGGCAATGAACTGTAAAAACTACTGGAACAAAATGTACAAGGTACAACTGACGCCATCAATGAAATTCAGTAAATCACTGAGCCAACTGCTCTTGAACTGGCTGCACACAGAGGACAACGCTGATGCTTGCAGGCCAGTCTAGTGCAGCGGCTGAATCCCAGAGACAGTGATGCTGATTCATAAGGGGGCGCCAGTGGTCATGAGCTGGCTGCTCAACGAATGTATGGCACGGACTGATCAACTCTGGCGTGCTGGCAAATTGCACTGGGAGCCGACTATAGGGTGATCCAGATCTAATTATGCAATTTTCACTACGCTATAACTTATTAAGTTTATTACATAGAAAATCACCTGAAAAATCCCGGACCATCGAGAAGTGTTGCCAACTGATGACATGAAGGGTCGTCTTTGCGCCGAATTGGATTTGTCCCCACATAAATCAAAGTCATCCAGACGGTCTGGATGTGCATAATTAGATCTGGACCACCCTGTATAGCCAGCTGTGGTGGTTTAAGGGTTAAAAATGTCTTGCGAGAGGGAACCACAGAAGTCTGGAAAAATGTTCCTAACGTCAAGCAAGCTGCACCGAAGCTAATGTCAATGTTTGGATCAATGTAAGTCTGTGAATCTGTTGGGTTTTTTTTACACTAAAACAAGTGAAGTCAAAAGCATCTCTCTGTTCTTACTGACACACAAATGAAAGAGTTGCTTCGAATGGCCGCAACTGCATATAAGCCAGACCTGAGAAAGATTGTGGAAAACAAAGACTGCCGGGTGTCCCAGTAAAGTAAACGGAGGTAAGACAAGACTCAATAAAGCTGTTAGGCCATGCAGTGCCATTAGGCATCTGTAGCTGCATCAACTTGTTGAGCGTCTCTTTGCAAAAGTGTGGAGGTTTCTTTGTCTCTTGATGTTGAACTGGTAGGCCACCCCTGAACCAGAACTTGAGTAATGCGTCGTCACCTTTAGCCACCAGAGTGCTTATTTGAGGTTGTGTAAGACTCAACAGTGCCACCTAGAGTTGACGACATTTAATATTTTTTTAATCTTTCAAAGAGAAGACTATTGGCTGCATACATGACACTAAAAATAAGAATCAATGACACCATTTAACCAGTTTAGGATCACTGGGAGCCTTAGCAAGGTGGGAACCAACCTCAGTTGGGTTGGCCGATCAATACAGAGCACATTCTGTTGTGAAAAAAAGGTTGTCTCTGTTTTCAAAGAAGTCAGCCACAGAGTCAGATGAGAATGCAGAACAATTCTTTATTGGCACGCAGATATGCACAAATGTCTCGGTCCATAGAGTGAGCAATTAATTAATCAATTCATTCTCTTTTCTATTACCATAATAATAATAATAATGATAATAAAATAATTCTTTACATTTATATAGCGCTTTTCTCACTACTCAAAGCGTTCTCCATGCAGGGAGGACCTGCAAGGCAAAGCCACAACCTCCTTACCACAAAGCAGCAGCACTACCACTGCACCATTACCTTATCTAATACCTCACATCATCTGACTCTTAACCAATCAACTACAGCCACTAGTAGGTTTGTACACCTGTCAGTTCTTCCATTATTCTGAACATCGCTTTGCTAATAGTGGTGTCTGACGGGTTTTCATAAGAGCTAAACTTAAAAGAAGCGGTGAGGCGGCCTTCTGCTGTTATGTACCTAAAATCTGGAATAGCTTACCAATAGGAATTCGCCAGGCTAATACAGTGGAGCACTTTAGAAAACTGCTAAAGACCCCTTATTGTAACATGGCTTCCTCATAGCTTCATCTTAGTTTAATCCTGATGCTCTGTATATTTAATTAATTATCATTATTATTCATGGTGGCTCCAAAATCCGTACTAACCCCTACTTTCTCTGCTGTTCTTTTTCTGGTTTTCTGTGGTGGTGATCTGCCCCACCACCACCTGATCAAAGCACCGTGATGTCCCCACATTGATGGATTAAAGGCCAGAAGTCCACATGACCATCATCATCAAATTCTTCCATGAGAACCCTGAATACCATGAGGACTAATTGAGGTTGTTTATGTTAGGAGGGCTGGGTGGTCTCGAGGCCTTGGAACCCCTCCAGATTTTCTTTTTTCTCCAGCTGTCTGGAGTTTTTTTTTTGTTTTTTCTGTCCTTCCTGGCTATCGGACCTTACTTTTATTTTAGGCCAATTAGTGTTCTCTTATTTTAATTCTTAATTCTTTTTATCCGATGGACAGGACTGATTTAAATGTGTATGCTCCATCAGCCAAGAACCCCAATCAACCCCAGAGTGAAGCGTTTGGCGCCTGCATTTCACGGGATGTGATTAGTGATTTAAAAACTGCACCATGCCACATAACTCTCATCCCACACGTGTGCCCACATTATGGACAGCTGAAGGGCTCTGGTGATTGTAACTCCCCATCGCTCCAGCGGTTGGCACTGTGTGCTAATGCCTTTTATCCTGACAGATTGACAGCTACAACACAGCTGATGTCACTTCAGGTGTCTATTCACCTGGACCTACCTCATCCTGCTGGAAGGACTTAAGACCAGAAGATCCGCTATCTTGAAATCAGTTCAATTGAGAACTCATGTCTGAGAAGACATCTCCACGATTATCACGTTTTTTTAATTTGCTTTTCATACTTCAGTTATATAGGGTCACCAGGGTGGTGCCCCAACTCTTTATCGTGATCTGTCTGATCTCTCACAATGCACAGATGTAATGGGTGCAGGAAAGCCAAAATACTCAGAAGTAAAATTCACAGAGACACCTGGAGAATGTGCAAACTCGACTTAGGACTTGGACTTCTGACTTTGGAGCTGGAGACAGCAGGTCTACTCACTGCGTTACAAGCAGTGATGCAGAGTGCGTGGGTGAAGTCGTCTCCTTTGTTATTATCTATTCTGCAGTTGTCATTCATAAGAAAGAATGTGCAAAATGTGGTTACCATGGTAACAGTGACTCAAGTCAGTCAAGGTGTGTCAGCCCCTCTTGACAACGGGTGTCCTAATGATAGAGGGAGGTCACCAGGTTGTTGTGGAGATGCTGGCTCTTTTACTGCGCCATGAAGTATGCGTGCCAGGCCTGGCGACTAATGGTGGGGTGAAGGAGGTAAGAGCTCTACAAACACTAAAGGGGGGTGTTTTAGTTTGCTCTGCATATCGCATCCTCTATTAAGCGAGGACAGCGAGACTGATGCTCATTAGGCTCCCACCGACTACTCTACATGATGATAAAACACCAAAGTCTGGGTGCCCGGTTCCTCTGAGCAATCTGATTGGTCAGTTTGGCTTTGTGTCATTGGTCAGGTTGGCTTTGGTGACGTGACCAAAGAGGAAGTGCAGGTGTGAGACACACAAGGAGGAGTAAAGGTGTGTGAAGCAAGCTGAGAGAGAAATTAGAGAAGACAAATGATGAGGGTGTGCATAGTTGTTTTTTAAAAATGGCTGAATCTCATATTGGGTTTTTTTTAATTGTTCAAAAATTACATGCATAAACTATTTAACAATGTGTGTGTGTAACCACAAGACACGGATCAATACCTGACAACCATCTTGGATGTATTCGATATATTTTTTAATTGTTATTATCTGTTGGTGCCCCAGGCTCCATAGATTACATTGAAAAGCGCCAGTGAAGGTAACAGTGTTGTGCAAGTTCCCACCTCACAAGAACTCGCTCAAAGTTCAGTTCGCACAGATTAAAATGAATAAATTCACGTTCATAGTTCACCATTTCAATTCTGAACTCGTTCATGCTCAGTTCATTTTGTATTTTTTAAGAAGTGAAAAGAAATGACCCACGAGTTTACTTTGTCGATTTTGCATGCCTTATATTAGTCTTGAATAAAATACAATAATGATGAAGACTTTTTTATTTAAATACAGTTATATTGAGTTATACCCAGCAACAAACACGTATAACCATATATGCTAATGTCCTCCCGGTCAAAAAAGAAATTAAATAGATGCAAGTACAGTATACATATTGTAGCGACCCGTGGGTGAGTCTTAAAGTTTTTCAGAGCCAAACTCTGCAGTGCACATCTACCAAACTATCGGCTAACGGACTGCCAGCGCTATGCACGTAGCTACAATCAGCTCTTTAAGAAGCGAGCACTCGTGTCCCATACACCGCACGACTCCGAGTGTCTTGATAAGAACTACTGAGATAAAATCTTAGCAAATACACAGCTCTATCCTGTTGTATCTCCTTATTAAAAGAGATAATCAGCAAACAAAGCTCAAACTCATTGTCTAGCCATTGCCAAGGTCATTATCGAAACCATACTTCTCCATGATGGTAACTATTTACAATTTAATATCCCCGGACGGCAATAACCCCACCAGTTGAGCACGAACACATACAATAATTACAACAAATAAAAAAATAATTCAATGACATAATAAATTACACAACAATAAGCTTTTCATAAATTACCCATAATGCATTACGCTGACAGCGCTGGCTGCCGGGTTACTACAATATAAACTACCGCTCTATTTTCTATTTGTGTGACACAAATGGTGACTGTGCTGAATTAATCTGTTACACTCACGGTCAAATTACGCTGACGGTCAAAATTCGCGTCACATATTGCGTGTCCAACAGGGAAAAATATAAAGTGGCCTCGCGAAGTACAACGTTTTCCTAAAAGCGAAAGCAAAGCTTCACCGCATGCTCGTGTCAGAGGGGGTGCAGCTTAAGCACAAGCAGGCAGACACAGACAGTGTCTATTTGATTTTATGTTATTTTTTCCGAATACAAACAAATGGCAAAACATTCGTACAAAATAAATATTTGTAAAAAACCACTATTTGTGCTTATCTGAATACCATTTTCAGATTCGGCTCCACCCCTACATTACAGGGTAAGGCAAAACGTTTCATCTGGACCTAAACCAGATCCAGAATGTCACCTAAAACTGTACTAGCTCACGTTCAAGTTCTTCACTTGCAAATACGTTACGTTAAGTTCACCGTTCTTAGAAAAATAAGTTTGTTCAATGAAGGCGCTCTTTTGAACTAGTTCATGAACAACACTGGAAGGCAAGTTGGTTTTATTTGCATGGTGAATGGCTATATGTCATGTTTGTGAAGAAATAACTTTGAGTCAAAAAATGCCAAACTTATTCTTTAAGAAACAGAGGAGGTGATGAGCAATTCAATGGGGCAACACAGTGACATAGTCTGGAGACAAACTAGGAAACAAATAACCCTGAAAGGACGGAGGTACCGATTAGTAAAGAAAGACATGTCACAAAAATTAAAGTCGAGAAATGAAGAAAAAGAGTCCAAATCTGTCTAATATCCTCTCCTGTCACACACATGCACATGGGAGTCAGCTAAAGGGCCATGCCTTTCTCTCACATCTCTGGAGGCCAGTTATGGGAAATCCCTGCCTGGCCCCAATGGCATCACTTCCAGTTCTGGCATCGGTGATACTATGTCCGGTTATGGCCCCACTGATGACATCACTTTCAGTCCCGGGTCCAATATATCTTCAGCTCTATAATAGGTCCAAAGGCCATGCCCTTCTCTCACTTCTCTGCAGACCAGTTATGGGAAATCCCTGCCTGGACCCAATGACATCACTTCCAGTTCTGGCATCAGTGATGCTGCTTCCGGTTCTGTCCCCACTGATGGCATCATTTCTGGTTCAGGGTCCAATATATCTTCAGCTACTGTATATAACAGGTCCAAAGGCCATGCCTTTCTCTTACTTCTCTGCAGACCAGTTATGGGAAATCCCTGCTTGGCCCTCGATGACGTCACTTCCAGTTCTGGCATCAGTGATGCTACTTCTGGTTCTGGTGCCACTGATGACATCATTTCCGGTCCAGGGTCCAGTGATGCCACTTTCAGTTCCGGCCCCACTGATGACATCACTTCCTCTGCTCTCCTTTAAAGCCACCATCTTTGTACTACCGAGTCAGTTCTGTTTGTGGACTCCAGTGTGTACACATCTGTAAATTAATATCCATTTTGCAGGCAGGAACACTATGCAGGTGGCTGCCCCAAACCTTTTTGTGACTCTTTTTGTCTTGTATATGACGCTCCTTAACAGAATTGCTTGATTGTGCCATGTTTCAATCCAAAATTTTGAAGCCTAAAGTGCCACACTGCCACATTAAATGCTGCCTGACTAATGACACCAGCACTTGTCCACTATTACGGATCCACCCTAAAATTCTGCTTGGGCTAATTTAGGGTATAATAACTTGAGGTTGGCAAATTGTTTGGCTGAGTGTTTTTGATTGAATTAAAACATTGACAAAGTAGTTCTAGCAGCATCTTAAACATGAGGACATCAGTGGAAATTAAGTGGAAGTGCATTTAAAACTCAAGTCAGGAAGCACTTCTTGGCACAAAGAGTTGTGGGATTCTGAAACAAAATACCGAGACATGGAGTTGAAGCAGAAGCCTTGACAACCTTTAAGAAGAACTTGGATGAGATGCTGGGACAGCCGAGCTATTAGCTAAACAAACTGGTGGCAAACAGACTGAATGGTCTCTTCTTGTTTGTCAAATGTCTTATGTTGACTGTGATTCTGGTTTTGCTTTGGGTTTTGTTGAAGCAGACTTTTCTTGTGTGACATCGGTTTGTCTTTTGGTTACTGATTCCTTTCCTCAGTAGTGTTACTGAAAAGGTACTGATGTGATCTACCAATCAGATTCTGTGTTAGCTGTGGTCTATAGATTGAGCTAAACTCAAATGTTGCTTTGCAAGGCACAATTCGGTAAAAAGAAAAATATAATCCTTTATGTAGCTTGGTAAGTAAGTATGCCTGGTACCTCCACATCAGCCCGATACTACATACGTTCTACATGCTGACTGACTAAATCCAGATGTGTATTATTCACGTTGTGTTGTTCATCATGCCCCAAGGTATGTATACATGTAGAGCAAGCTCTGTAGAGGAAAATGTATTACACATGTACATGAACTAATCTGAACATCTGCACAGAAATATTCATTCACATTAAGTTAACTCGGCCAACACCCATCTAGACTGAGATGTCCATCCTTCTCCTCCTTTGATATGGCCTGACAGCCACTCAATGGGTTGTCTGTCCAGTGCTACACCTCTTCCTCGGGATTCTTTTCCATCAGCTTGAATCGTCCCTCCTCATGGGCTCCCAACAGGTTAGGGAACAACTGTTAGGGGTGATGGTGTGAGAAACTTTAACAGAATTGGTTGATGTCAGGAGTGCTGTTTCACAGGGGTCAATGCTAGGGCCGCTGCTATTTTTAATATACATAAATGATTTGGATAGGAATATAAGTAATAAGATGGTTAAGTTGGTAGATGATACCAAGATAGGTAGATTGGCCAGGTAGTCTCAAATCAGTTGAATAGTGCAGAGGAACATGGACAGCAGATTTGTGGCAGATGAAATTTAATGTCAGTAAATGTAAAGTATTACACATAGGAAGTAAAAATGTTAGGTTTGAATACACAACGGGCAGTCGGAAAATCGAGAGCCCACCTTATGAGAAGGATTTAGGAGTCATAGTGGACTCTAAGCTGTCGACTTCCAGACAGTGTCCAGAAGCCATTAATAAGGCTAACAGACTGTCAGGTTATATAGTGCCTTGATGTGTGGAGTACAAGTCACAGGAGGTTCTCCTTAAGCTTTAAAACACACTGGTGAGGCCTCATCCAGAGTCCTGGTTGCAGTTTTGGTCTCCAGGCCACAAAGAGTTAAAAAAAAAAAATTATAAATAATAATGCTGGCAATCCAAGATTTGTATTCTTAACTGTTGATCACCTTCTAAACCCAGCTCACTCAATGGAATGTCTCCCAAAAGCTGCTGGCTTGTGAGGTTTTTGCTAAATTTTTTAAAAATATAATGATCAAATTTAATGGTCAAAATGAATGATATTATAAATAATAGTGCATGCCCCCAAGTTAATCTGACCAAATCCTAGTATTCCATTTTAAGCAAGTTTCACCAGAATAGATCGACACGAACTACGGAGACTAATTGCTCAACTGAAACCCTCCACCTGTGTCCTTGACCCAATTCCAAGAAGTCTCTGTTGTGCTAATTGATAGTGTACTTGACATAGTCAACTCATCATTAGATATGGGGGTCTTCTCTGACTGCCTTAAAACTACACTTGTCAAACCCCTGCTCAAGAATATTTGACTTTTCTTTAAATGCACCTTTGGGCTTTCACAAAAAGTAACAATAAAGTGCTTGAACTTGAACTTGAAGAAAAATAATCTCAACTCCTCTGTTTTTGACAATGTTAGACCAATATCTAACTATCTAATCATTTTTAAGTACAATTCTAGAAAAGGCAGTCATTACACAGCTCAGTGATTACTTGAATAAACATTCTATTCTTGACAAGCTTCAGTCGGGTTTTAGAACAAAATCACAGTACAGAAACCATACTGATTAAAACAGTGAATGACTTGTTAATGCAGACAGAGGCCGTTTATCTGTTCTTGTTCTCTGAGACTTGAGTGCAGCATTTGACACCATTGATCACAGTATTCTTATAAATCACCTTAGCCAATGGGTGGGCTGCTCCGGCAGTGTCTTAAATTGGTTTCAGTCTTACTTAACAGGTAGAAAATTCCTTGTTAGTTGTGGTGATTACGAGATACATCAGAGACCCATGATATTTTATATGGTGTACCACAAGGATCTATTCTGGGTCCACTGCTTTTGGATGATAAATTGGACTGGACTGCCAATACTGATGCTCTGTGCAAGAGAGGACAGAGCCGACTATACCTCCTTAGAAGGCTGGCATCCTTCAACACTCCAAAATGAAAATGAACCGCCAGGAAACTACGGGAGACTCTCCATATTTAGAGAACAGAACACAGGCATTGACAACAAAGCAGATAATAAACAAAAGTATCATTAACATAGATAAATGGCAGAAAATGACAAGAAATGTGACATACTCCCTTAGAAGGCTGGCGTCCTTCAACATCTGCAATAAGATGCTGCAGATGTTCTTACAGACGGTTGTGGCAAGCGCCCTCTTCTACGCGGTGGTGTGCTGGGGAGGCAGCGTAAAGAAGAGGGACGCCTCACGCCTGGACAAACCGGTGAGGAAGTCAGGCTCTATTGTAGGCATGGAGCTGGACAGTTTGACATACGTGGCAGAGCGACGGGCGCTGAGCAGGCTCCTGTATTTTTATCACTCTTTAATATTGTTCTTTATGTATGCTGCTGCTGGAGTATGTGAATTTCCCCTTGGGATTAATAAAGTGTCTATCTATCTATCTATCTATCTATCTATCTATCTATCTATCTATCT
>JANRMT010062791.1:161888038-161899672 GCA_026402145.1 Polypterus bichir lapradei | reverse complement strand
TCATCTGTAAAACATGGTGGAGGCAGTGTGATGGCTGCCAGTGGCACTGGGACACTAGTGTTTATTGATGATGTGACACAGGACAGAAGCAGCCGAATGAATTCTGAGGTGTTCAGAGACATACTGTCTGCTCAAATCCAGCTAAATGCAGCCAAATTGATTGGGTGGCGTTTCATGATACAGATGGACAATGACCCAAAACATACAGCCAAAGCAACCTAGGAGTTTATTAAAGCAAAGAAGTGGAAAATTCATGAATGGCCAAGTCAGTCACCTGATCTTAACCCAATTGAGCATGCATTTCACTTGTTGAAGACTAAACTTCAGACAGAAAGGCCCACAAACAAACAGCAACTGAAAGTCACTGCAGTAAAGGCCTGGCAGAGCATTAAAAAGGAGGAAACCCAGCATCTGGTGATGTCCAGGAGTTCAAGACTTCAGGCTGGCATTGCCAGCAAAGGGTTTTCAATCAAGTATTAGAAATGAACATTTTATTTCCAGTTATTTAATTAGTCCAATTACTTTTGAGCCCCTGAAATGAAGGGATTGTGTTAAAAAAATGCTTTATTTGCCTCACATTTTTATGCAATCTTTTTGTTCACCCCACTGAATTAAAGCTGAAAGTCTGCACTTCAACTGCATCGGAGTTGTTTCATTTAAATTCATTGTGGTAATGTACAGAACCAAAATTAGAAAAAAGTTGTCTCTGTCCAAATATTTATGGACCTAACTGTATATAATTTAATGATATTTTTGCAAATGTTTTGGATCCAATCTGTATATCCAAAACTGAATATGATTAAGAGAATTATAGTCCTTAAATAAAAAATTGTTTTTTTAAATCTCTAAATGCAAGTCCGATGAGGAGGTCAGGCGGCCAGGTGTCTGGTGGTATCCATTAAGAACTGACTGACCACATCTTCAAAGTAACTAAAAATTAATGAATGGATCCAAAACGTTTGCAAAAATATCATTAAATTATATACATAAAATAAATATATTGTGGTGGATGGCTGGGGACCCTATCCAGCTGGGACACCTGGAAGGACCAGGAGAGGGACAAAATGAGGAGGATTATGGAGCCCTGCATTGCAGCACTTCCGCCACACCAGGAAGTGCCGCCAGAAGATCATTATAAAAGGGGTCGCCTCACTCCATTAGGGAAGCTGGGGTCGGGAGGAAGAACACAGAGCTTGTGAGGAGAGGAGTGAAAGCAGCTGAAGAAAAGGACAGAAAAGAGAGGAAAAGGACAGTGAGCATTTGTGGGATTTGTGCAATGTGTGATGTGTGCACTCTGAAAAACAAAATAAAAGTGTGTGCTTTTGGACTTTGTTGTGCCTTAGTGTCTGTCCATAGCTGGGCTGGTCTTTTACAATATGTAAATACATACTATATTTTACATGATAGGAGAGAACAGGAGAGCAAACAAAGAATCTTTATACAGTAAATTAGGATTAACTTTTAAAAAATTTGAAAAATACAATATGTTGTTAAAAAGAACAAAAAAAGGTATAAGGTGTAGCCTTAAAGAGAATCCTACAGCAAACAAGTCCCAATATGAAATCCAGTGATCAGAAACCTAAAGACAAAAGTCAGCAAAACCAGAAAAATCCAAAGAAAATAGCAATACTTTTACAAAGAACCCCAAACAAACGCAATGATTTCCTGATCTGAGCTTCTGAAATAGCCAGATGGCGGGATCTGACTTGGTGATGTCACAGTGGCTCCACCTCCCTGGAGCTCCACCCACAAACCACAAGGACTGGAGGAACATTTAAAACAGTGGTTCTCAAACTGTTCGTGAAGTAAGAGAAAGGGGGGCACGAAGATGTGAATGAAAGAAAACAAGAATCAAAAATATGAAAAATACATCTATTGAAACCAAAACAAATTAACTTAAACTACATTCTGATACTAGAAAAATAAATATAGAGTTAGATAAATGTCGATAAAAGTTAAGTTGGTATAGTAAAATATGCATCTATGATATATCATTAATTTAAAAAGAACAAATTGGTATTAGTGGGCTCCTTTCAAAAAAACGTTAGGGGGGCACGATTAAAACCGTTATGAAAACTCGGGTCGCAAATACTTAAAGGTTGAGAAACACTGATTTAAAAGGACATTACATAGTAACAACAGAAAATAAATACAAACACCACACATACTGTAATAAATCAAAAATAACAATAAAGTATACACATTTAGAATAATACATAACAGTGAGGTCTTACTGTGTAGCATTATGTTTTTATGTAGCAACTTTTAACACCAGATCAAGTATCAAGTTGCTTTCATATTACGGGTGCATGGGTACATTTTGGGCTGTTACTTAAGGGGTACTGAGGAAGGCAACGTGTGGTGGTATTGCTCCAGCCATCATATGCTGTAATTCTAGGTAAAGATTGGCCACACAGAAACATTGATATGGATTCGCTAATCCTGCCTGGATTGACGAGGCTAGCACTGGACAGCACTGGTCCCCGCCCAGAGGAGACACTCAGCCATGCAAGAGAGCAGGTAAAGGAGCATCCATTCAGTATGACAACTGGGATCTGGTGCCAGGAGAAGGCGACAACACTGACTCAGTGATGTTGCCTCCGACCCTTGACCCTGGGGCAGCTGTTGCAGACCCGCCTGTCCTTATTGCCTCAGATCAACTTCAGTTTCATTCACTGCCCACATCCTTCAAGCAAGAGCAGTGGAACAATGATGATGAACGATGCAAAGGCCTCAGTTAACGTTCTTCCCACCCTCTGTCCTCTTCGTGTAGAACAATGATCTGTTGTATCAGGTAACCAAGCATCAGGGAGTCAGCTCCTTGTCCTTAGATCATATCAGCATGAGATATGCAAGTTGGCATATGCTCACCTTTTGAGGTTACACCTAGGTTCTGAAAAAACCCTTGAGCAGATTACAGCACGCTTTATTGGCCAGGCGTCCATGAGGAGGTACACCACTTTTGCAGGTCCTATTCAGATTATAAAGTCACTAAAATACCCAGGCAAGAGTGCGCACACAAGTTTGACATCCCATTTCAACATATTGGCATGGACATTGCTGGTCCAATCGAACCATCAGAATGGGGTCACAAATACATCCTTGTCCTAGTTGATTATACCACCTGATATCCAGATGTCATGCCTCTACAGATGGCTAATTGGCTAATCCTAAACCTATCAAACAGAATCTAGTAGGTCTTTTCATGAGTTGGTATCCCCAGGAGGACCCCATTTATGTTGCGCACCTTCAGGCAGGTCACCAAACTACTCCATATCAAACACCTTAGAATTCCCATTTACCACCACCAAATGGACAGTCTGGTGGAGTGTTTTAATCAGATGCATAAATAAAATCTGAGGAAGATGGTATGGACGGAAGAGGCAGGGACCTACTCTTACCACTCATTTTGTTTTGCCTTCCGCAAGGTCCCACAGGCCTCCATGAGGTTTTCCCCCTTTGATCTCCGGTATGGTCAACAACCTCGAGGGTTACTCGATTTAATTAGAGAGGGTTGGTAGGAGGAGGCATCCCCACCCAATCAGAACATCCTTGAATATATCTCGAGCCTATGCAATCGCTTCACACAATTCCACCCCTTGGTTAGGGAGCATCTCAGGGGTGCCCAGCACGCATAAGCCCGACTATACGATTGGGGCTCCCTGCTCTGAGAGTTTTCCCCAGGGGACAGAGTAATGATATTAATCCCAATATCCCATTCTAAACTCCTGGCTTATTGATATGAACCGTGCAAGGTACAAAAGCATAAAGGATTAATAAATTACCTGGTCTACCAGCCCAATCACTGTCTGAGGAAGCATTTGTATCACGTGAACCTCCAGAAACCCTGGGTTGACCGTGACCCCAGTGACACGGCGGCCACTCCGGCGCTGTCACGTTTCACAGAGGCTTAACATTTAAATTATGGGGACACCCCCCATTCCAAACAGAAAAAGGAACTTGGAATCATCATCTCTGTGATCTCTGGAGTTGTTGACCCCAAGTAGGGCCAAACCACGCTGAATGCTCAATATATTGTGACAGAACCAGGGAAGGTGGTCTGGAATGACCCTTCTGCCTTTCCGAGGCTGAAAAACCAAAAGTGGAGTTAGAGGTGGGTCAGATTCTGGACCTTGAGGTAATCGAGGCTAGTCACAGCCCATGGTCTAGCCCGATCATATTGGTACCAAAACCTGATGAAAGGTGCCACTTTTGCAATTACTTCTGCCAGCTCAATCAAGTCTCTTGGTTTGATGCCTATCCCATGCCAAGGGTGGAGCATTTTGGGAACACCCAATACCTGTCTACACTGGACATGATGAAAGGCTATTGACAAATCCCCCCGACAGACACTACAAAAGAAAAAAAACATGTTCAGTACCCTAGTAGCCACTGGCAGGATTGTGTCTTGTCCTTTGAGCTACATGGAGCCCCATTGACTTTGCATTGTCTGGTTGACAGACCGGTACGGCCTCATAAAGCCTATAGTGCTCTCTACTTGGATGACACAGTCATCTATTTTAGCACCTTGACAGACCATCTGTTACATGTTTCAAACGTCCTTTGTATGATCCATGATGCTGGCCTACGGATCAATCCACAGAAATACTTTTTCAGGTTGACAGTTGTGAGGCTAAATAATTGGGCTATGTGGTGAGTAAAGGATGGATCAAACCACAGTATACCAAGATTGCCACCATTTGCAACTGGCTCTGGCCATAGACAAAGAGGCACATCCAGGTGTTTCTCGGATTTGCAGACTAGTACCATCAGTTTTTACCCTGCTCCTCTAAGTGTACTGTGCCTTTAACCCAACTCACTAGGAAGAAGGTGCCCAATATGCTGATGTTGACCCCGCTACTGAGGCTGCATTCAGTGAGGTAAAGACAGCCCTGATGTCACCTCCTGTATTTCTCTCCTTTTCATTCTCCAGACTGACCTCTTGGACACCAGCCTTGGTGCCATATTGTGCCAGGACATCAACGGAGCCAAACGCCCCATCATGTATCTCAGCCAGAAACTGTTGGTCTGGGAGATGCGGTATGTGGTGACTAAAGGGGAGGCTCTCACCATCAAGTAGGCCATTACTCAACTCCAGTACTATCTCTTGGGTAGAGTTCTCGTTGGTGATGGACCACACCCCCCTACAGTGGCTCTGCTCTCAGAGGGATTCAAACCCAAGATTATTGTCCTACCCAGAAAGGCATTCTCTCCACCAATGCTGATGCCATCTTCCAGACCCATGACATCGCGGTTCGATGTGCCACCCCAGGGGCTGAGCCTCAGGGCGCATGTCATGTATGTGCGTATGTGGATTTGCTCACGGGCTCTGTCAAACCAAGAGCCAGAGCTAGTTTTCCTGAAATAATGGGCATTATTTTTGTTTATTTTGCCCCAAATCAATATACATCTGGCTATATATATATATATATATATATATATATTTTCTCTTGAGTTTCTTTAAACATTTTATTTCCCCTTGGGGACACATAAAGTATATCTAATATAATCTATTCTAATAACTAAATAAATATACCTACATATTTACTGTGTATACAGCATACAATATATTTATCATTTTAATTTCAGACCCACATCGAGACACACAGACATAATATTTACAGTATATACGTGTAATATGTAGACTAGTGGAGTACATACTGTACGAAAAATTAAAAGGACTATGACAATCCCTAAAAAAACCAGAAGGTGGCAGCAAAAGGTTTACATATCTCAGCTTTTTAGCTCCCTCCAGCCTAAAACCGGCTTAAATTCAATTCAAGGTCACACATGCACTGAAATGGCTGCTTCCATCAACATTTCGTGCCATTTGAACCTGTCTGCACTGCTTTTCACTAATTGTCAGTTCTTGAATACAATTAAGATGGCAATCACCATAGCAAAAGGCAAATTAAAAAGAAAATCTTACAAGAAGGTTAGGCTATGGGAAAAATATACACTTCTAAATTTCTTTTAAATGTAAATATACTAAAGAACTTTTATGAAGGTGTGATAAGATGAGAAAATGGTTTAACTAATTAAGCAATGTAAGAGTGGCTTATTTATTAGTAAAACTGGTTGGAGTAGAAACCTGCAGCCACTGTGGTACCCCAGGAATGAACTTGAGGACCCCTGGTCTAGCCTAATCAATATGTTGTCAAAGATTTCTCCAGGGGTTTATACCATTCAGTACTTGTTCATTTCAAATACTAACTTGTTTTCAGTGTACATCATCTATTCTTTAAACATCAAATATGGAGCGAAGTCAGGACTTGGCCACATCAAACCTTACTTAATGCAGCGAAGTTTGGACTTGGCCACATCAAACCGTACTTAATGGAGCAAAGTCTGGACTTGGCCACATCAAACCGTACTTAACTGAGTGAAATCTGGAGTCGGCCACATCAAACCGTACTTAATGGAACAAAGTCTGGACTTGGCTGCGTCAAATCGTACTTAATGCAGGGAAGTCCAGACTTGGCCACGGCAAACCGTACTTAATGGACTGAAATCCGGACTCAGCCATGTCAAACCGTAGTTACCCTTTCATTCCTTACCCATTCTCCACTCAAGTACCCATAAAAACAAACAAGTTGGTCCAAGATAAAAGGCTTGGTATGTGAAAAAAATGAATATATTGGAAATGAATGAAATGTAATACATATAAATCCCCTTATTCCCCAATCCTGATGCAGATGTAAATAAATACAGTAATAGAAAAAAAACAGACACGGCCCTGACCTCCCTTGTCCTCCCTTGTCTTAACCAGAAAAAATATATAATTCACAAAATGACAAACATTGATATGCACAAAAAGTCCAATGAAATCACGGAAACTGTAGAGACTGAGAAATGGATAAAAGCCGGCCAAGTCCCAAATGATGAAATGACAGAAAACCACAATACAAACAGCGCTATTTCAAAGTATGAAACCAAACAGTCTCACTGATTATTCCAGAAAGCAGTCCGACAGCCGTTGGGTGTGCTTGATGAACAGTCCTAAATCCCTTTACCGCCGTGTGTAACGGGACAAACAGTCATGATCTGTGGATGCCTTTGATGTAATAATAACAGTGGATTGTGGTTGTTTGATGCTTCCTTTTTTTCTTATTGAAATGTGTGGTCCTAACTTATACGGTATGCAACCCAGAAGTAACAGGAACGGCCACCTCCTCAAGGGTCAAGAGTCGTGCTTGGTGACCTTCCTTACAGATGAAGTGAGCAAATTCTTCTTCAGGTATTTTATACATGGAAAAGATCAAACAAACACAAAACTTGTATAAACACTAAACAAACACGACTTGTATTTTATGTAGCCCTGCTACAAAGCAAAGGGGCTTCAATGAAGTACTGAGGAAAGAGTCTGAATGCTTGTGTCAATGAGATATTTCAGCCTTTTCCATCCATTGTCCAATCTGCTATATCCTATCTACAGGGCCACAGGGGTCTGCTGGAGCCAATCCCAGCCAACACAGGGCGCAAGGCAGGAAACAAACCCCAGGCTGGGCATCAGCCCACTGCAGGGCACACACATACCCACACACCAAGCACATACTAGGGACAATTTAGGATCACCAATGCACCTAACCTGCATGTCTTTGGACTGTGGGAGGAAACTGGAGCACCCGGTGAAAACCCACGCAGACATGGGGAGAACATGCAAACTCCACGCAGGGAGGACCCGGGAAGCGAACCAAGGTCTCCATAGTGCGAGGCAGCAGTGCTACCACTGCACCACCGTGCCGCCTTCAGCTTTTTATTTTTAATAAATTTGATTTCTGGAATCCTGCTTTCTCTTTGGCATTCTGCGATACTGAGTGTTAAGTGATGAGGGGAAAAATTAAATGATATTAGTAAAATGTGACTTCAACAAAATGTAAAAAAGTGAAGGGATTTTTTTGAATCCGCAGTATATTAAGAAATATGATGCCCCAGAATCCTCACTGGTGCAGCCAATTGGCTTTAGAAGTCCCAGAATTAGTTCAATGGAAGTCACCTGTCTGACTGTAGTATAAATGCACCAGCTTGAGGAAGGGCCAACTTGTGGTGAGTCACTGTGGTGGGCCAACCTACACAATGAAGACAAAAGAACACTGCAAGCAACTCGGTGAAAAGCACGAGTCAGGGGACGGAGATAAGAAAACATCAAAGTCACTAAATATCCAGTTAAATCAGTCATGAAGAAATGGAAAGAGTGTGGCACAGCCATAAACATGCTAGAGCAGGCCGTCCGCAAAAATTGAAGACGATGACTGGTGAGGGAGGCTTGTGGAAGAAATCAACATATTAACTGAAGAAAGAAACTTATCCTCTAATACAACAAGTTTGATAGAAACTTTTTGAGTCAGAAACCAGGCAGGAGGAGACCTGTTCATTACGTATTTAATTATCTCCTCAGCAAATGCTGAAGAGGGAGCATTTGTCATAGTAGTCTTTTACAGAATGATCAGAAGAACAAGGGCACAGTTCTGTTTTATAAACAATGGAATTTACATAACTGCGCTGATTAATGCATACATTTACTCTGATTGGTTTGTTGACTTACACCCAAATGACTTATTTAATTAAAAGTCTGTTCTACCACACTCTTGTTCTTCTTACTGAGCTTTAGGTTCAGCTATTAAACTTGAAATCTCTATGTAGGGGACAACTGTTCAGTTTCGTTGTTTACAGGACATCTGCTGATCTCTTAATCATCTCCTAGTGTATGACATCAACTTTTCTCCCATTACATTCTTGTTTATTCACGTAACCATTTCAGTAGCTCTCTTCATCCATCCATCCATTATCCAACCCGCTATATCCTAACACAGGGTCACAGGGATCTGCTGGAACCTACACAGACACGGGGAGAACATGCAGACTCCACAACAATCCTAAAACAAACGCTTATATAATTCAATATGCACCGTAGACCAAAATACTTAACTATTGTTACCTCCAAGTTATTGTCTCACAGGCCACCAAAAGACCTTTAAGAAGTCTGATGGAATGATAAGCTATTGTGGATTAGAGATTGCAGACTGCTGCCCGGGTGCTTCACTAGTTAGCTTTATGAAAGAGTGGCAAGGAGAAAAAACACAGAAGGCACATGGGAGACTCTGAAGTCACCTGGAAGAAGGTTTGTCATGGGGTGGAAAGGGGTGTTTGGCGCTGTCAATATCTATGTAAAAGGACGAAGGTCCAAGTCTTTAGAGTCCTGGTGTTCCCTATTTTGCTATATGGTTGCGAGACATGGATGCTTATCAGTGACCATAGATGAAGACAGGACTCCTTTGGCACTGTGTCTATGTGTGTACCGCTGGTTTGACTTTGATTTCAAGCGTAATAGCTGGACTTAAAGGATATAAGAAGAACAATAGTGTGGTAGGACAGATTTTCCAGAGAACTGGAACTTCTTACCAGATCTTCGAGGGTGCCTATAAAAAGTATTCATCCCCTTGGGATTTTTCACATTTTATTGTTACACAACATTAAATCATTGTTGATCTATTTTTTGACACTGATTAACACCTTAACATTAAGGCTGGAAAAAAATTGGTGAATAGAACTGGTGAACTCTGTTAGGCGGAAGAGCCTGTTCTTGTCAAGACTATTCTAATGCAGGTGGTCACATGAGAATTTGGCATAAATCTGGCAGTAATCTATTGGCCCATCTTGCCTTATGTCAATGGCACATGCTGGTGGTGGTTACATAACAGAGTGAGGAACATCTTCGAGCCACACTTCAGCCACTTAGCATCAACTGAACTTTATTTAAATGTGATAGTGTACCTAAGCATTGTTGGTGGCCCTCCCTTAATGGCCATAGTCTACTCTATGAAATAGATAATACGCCTTGTAATAAGACACATATCATCTTATGCATGACTTAATCTCAAAATGAAAACAGATCTCAGTAAAGTGTTGTAAAGTTAATTAATGCAGCACACAAAATAATTGATTGCATAAGTATTCAGTCAGTGTTTTGTAGATGACAGCCATGACTCAGGTCACAAAGGTCACTCTCTCTCTCTGTCAGCTTTGCACATCTCCACTCTTCCATGATTCTCCATTCTTCTTTGCAAAACTGCTGAAGTTCTTTCAGGTTGCTTAAGGATTGTTGAGTGAATAGCACTTTTCATGTTCAGCCAGAGGTTCTCCATTGGATTGAGATCTGGACTCTGACTTGGCCTCTCTAGGACATTCACATTGTTGTTTTGAAGCTACTCTGGTGTAACATTTGGCGTTATGCTTGAGGTCATTGTCTTGCTTGAAAACACATTTTCTCATCAGGTGCAGGTTTCTTGCAGACCACCTCAGATTTTCTTCCCTGTATTTTGCTGTTTTTTCCCCGTCACAAGCCTACCAGGGCCTGCTGCAGAAAAGCATTACCATATGGTGAGGATGGTTTGTTTTTGATGAAATGCAGTGCTCAAACAAGGCACTTAGTTTGATGGCAGGTCAGGTCAAGTCAGGTCAGGTTGGGGTGAATGCACTGGTGCAGCGCATTTCTGTACCCACCATACACCACACAACAAAACAGCTTGGGATCCTGATTGGCAACCCACCAGTCACGTGGTCAAGTCCCACCCCCCCTAGAAATCACCATCTATCTTCTGCAGCCAGGTGTTACATGGGTGTCCCCTTGACCTGGTCCAGCTGCTTGGGACCTCAACAATGAGGATTCTGTGAACATTCAGTTCTGAAGTGGCCTGACTGGTGTGACTGGGTCTTCTCCATGAGATCTCGTAGACTTTCTCCGACAGAGGATGTGGGATGTGTGCTGTTAAGGGCATATATTGTCTAGAGCCTGCTGCTTCAGTTCATGAAGGAAGTTCATAAATTGAACACACAGCAGTCTCCAAATATTTGCTACAATGTAACACCTGACACCAAGTGGTGTGTGGAATCAGCTATGAATATTTTCCAATGTCTAGAAATTTTATTGTTGTTAGACTTCACTGCTATTGAGGAGCCCCAACAAACTGCTGTAATTACAATCCCTTTGAATGGCTTCGATATAAACAAGAGAAAGGAGTACATCAGGTAGGTAGGTTTTACATTCAATTACCCATAATGACAGGTTAAAAATGTTTCAAAAGGATTGCAAATATATTAAAAATCAAAAATTGAAATCTCTCATTCCTATAAGTATTCGGACCCTTTGCTATGGCCTCCAAATTGTGTATGGGTGCCTCCTGTTTGCTCTAATTCTCCTTGAGATGTGTTGAGAACTTGACTGGAGTCCACGTGTGGTGAACTGAATTGATTGAGCACTGTTTAGAAAAAGTACACATATAAAGTCCCATAATTCACACTGCATGTCAGGACAAAAGCCAAGCTATGAAGTCCAAGGAATTTTCTACAGACCTTGTAAAAACACCAAGAAAAGGCAGAAAAAGAGTATATTGTACACCAGGGATCCCCAGCTCCGGTCTCGTAGGGCCCCAGTGGCTGCAGGTTTTCATTCTAACCCTTTTCTTAATTAGTGACCTGTTTTTGCTCCTAATTAACTTCTTTTGAATTCCTTTTATTTGACTTGCTCTTGAAGAGTCAGACCCCTTAGTTGTTTCTTTTTTCCTTAATTAGCTACCACACAATAATGAGATACAAAATGAGCCAAAACAACTGGTGTACATCATAAAATATCTG
>JANRMT010062791.1:161874425-161888028 GCA_026402145.1 Polypterus bichir lapradei | reverse complement strand
CCTAATGAAGCAACTGGTTGCAGTGAAATTGGTTGGAGTTTGAGGCCCTGACTTAGTTGGTCTTCTGTTGGCTTCCTCTCTCTTTGGGTGCCATTTAAGGAAAGAAATTAAGTAATTCAGAGCAACGATGAAGAAATTCAGGAGGAACAAATCTTAAAAAAACAAGTCAAAAGAAGTTAATTAGCAGAAGAAACAATTCTTAAAAGATCACACATAGGGTGTTAGAACATTAGAACACTCTGAACGAGAACAGTCTATTCAGCCCAACAAAGCTCGCCAGTCCTATCCACTTATTTCTTCCAAAAAATATCAAGTTGAGTTTTGAAAGTCCTTAAAGTCTTACTGTCTACCACACTACTTGGTAGTTTATTCCAAGTGTCTGTCATTATTTTTGTAAAGAAAAACTTCCTAAAGTTTGTGTGAAATGTATCCTTAACAAGTTTCCAACTGTGTCCCCGTGTACTTGATGAACTCATTTTAAAGTCACCGTCTTGATCCACTGGGCTAATTCCCTTCATAATTTTAAACACTTCAGTCAGGTCTCCTGTTAATCATCTTTTGTTTAAACTGTAAGGCTCAGCTCTTTTAATCTTTCCTCATAACTCATCCCCTGTAGCCCTGGAATCAGTCTAGTCACTCTTTGGACCTTTTCTAGTGTTGTTGTGTCCTTTTTGTAGCCTGGACACCAACACTGCACACAGGACTCCAGATGAGACCTCACCAGTGTGTTATGAAGCTTGAGCAGAACCTCCTGTGACTTGCACTCCACATATCAAGGCGCTATGTAACCTGACATTCTGTGTGAATTCTTAATGGCTTCTGAACACTGTCTGGCCGTTGATAATGACGAGCCCACTATGACTCCTAAAACCTTCTCATAAGGTGGACTTTCGATTTTCAGACCGCTCATTGTGTATTCAAACCTAACATTTTTACTTCCTATGTGTAATACTTTACATTTACTCACATTAAATTTCATCTGCCACAAATCTGCCCAAGCCTGTATGCTGTCCAAGTCCTTCTCTGATGATATAACGGATTCCAAATTATCTGCTAATCCACCTATCTTGGTATCATCTGCAAACTTAACCAGTTTGTTACTTATATTCCTATCTAAATCATTTATATATATTAAAAATAGCAGAGGCCCCAGCACTGACCCCTGCTGGACACCACTCTTAACATCGGCCAATTCTAATGAGGTTCCTCACACCATCAGCCTCTACTTCCTGTGTCTGAGCCAATTCTGCACCCATCTACAAACATCACCCTGAACTCCCACTTATTTTAATTTAATGCCCAACCTCTCATTGCACTAATTAAGAAAACGGTTAGAATAAAAACCGGCAGCCACTGGGGCCCTCCAGGACCAGAGATGGGGACCCGTGTTTTACACAAAACAGGCAATGAAATTAATGGCTCCAGAGAATTGTCTGGTTCAGCGTCCAAATAGGGTCAAATTAGGAAGGGAAGGTGCTAGGCTTTTATAGTGGCAGGGGAGGAAGAGGCAGGACTGTGGGATTCAAACCGGAAGTGAGGTTGGTAGGAGGCGTGGCTAGGAAGGGAGTGCAGGAATTGGAGGAGCTTTAGGCAGAAGAGGAAGAAGACAGGTTAGTGCACTTCATCAATCCCTGCCCTTGTTTTACGCCCTTCATTAAGCCCTTACCCTGCCTCCCAAGTGCACGTGTGTGACAACCTCCACAATCAAATTGTGGTCAGGAATAGATCAGAGCAAGTGGAGAAAACTATTTCTAAAGCTTTGAGCATTCCCTGGAGTACAGTGGTCTCAATAATTGTCAAACTGAAGATGGTGGAACCACCAGGACTCTTCCTAAAGATGGCCATATGGCAAAACATAGTAAACCAGGCAAGACGGGCCTTGGATAAAAAAGGTGACAAAGAACCCAGTAGTCATTCTAACAGAGCTTCAGAACTGCTCTGCTGAGATAGTAGAGCCTGTCGAAAGGACAATTATCTCAGCAGCACTCCATCAATCAGGTGTTAATAGTAGAGTGACTAGATGGAAGCCACTCTTGACTAAAAGGGAAATTACAGTTTAAAGGACTCGTGAGATAATGAGGAGAAAGATTCTCTTGGGTAATGAGACAAAAATTCAACTCTTTGTGCAGAACCGCAAGCACTACCCATCACTGGTCTACAAGTAATACCATCCCTATGGTCAATCATGGTGGTGGCAGCATCATGTTATGGGGGTGCATCTTAGCTGCAGGAACAGAGAGACTGGTCAGAATTGAGGGATGGATGAACAGAGCCAAACACAGAGAGGACCTTGAAGAAAACCTGCTCCAGAGTACACTTAACCTCAGACTGGGGAGACGGTTCACTTTTCAACACCATAATGAGGAGATGGTTTACTTTTCAACACCATAATGGCCTGAAATATACAACCAAGACAATGCCGGAGTGTCCTTGAGTGGCCCAGCCAAAACCCAGACTTACACCAAATAGAACATCTGTGGAGAGACCCAAAAATGGCAGTTTTCTCACTATTTTTACAAAAATGGTGGCAGTGTTTCACACCGTAAATTTTTCTTTCCAAGTTTCCTCATGAAAGAATACTTTGTTATTTTAAAAGACCTCACAATGTGACCGTTTTTCTTTCAAATAATATCCTTTTCAGGCTCTTGCTAAGTGATCTCAGGCAGAATTTCTCATATCAGTTGTAGATGCCACATGGGCTCGACGGGCATCCCGGACAGGAGAGGGGATGGTTCCTAACCTATGAAGGAGACTTCTAATAGGCAGATAAGCATCCCAGCTGGGGAGGAAAAAGGGGTCAAACCAGGAAGGAAGGACCAAAAGGGCTGGATGGACAGCCCACTGGGAAAGCAAGACGTCGCTGGAGGCTATTTATTCCCCCGGCATAATAGATGGCAGCAGCCCCAGATGTCGATGCCCAGTACAAAACCAGCAAGGCATGCTGGGAAATGTAGTCCAGCAGAGCAGATCTGCGGGAGTCACTGGGGCCACAAGAGGGCGCTGCAGTGAGACAAGCTCCCTGTTATAATGAACTTCCATGTGACCCGGAAGAAATTCAATCGGGCAATCACCCTGGCACTGAAAGTACTCCTGGGTCTGTAATAAAAGGAACCGCACTCCCTTATCCTGGCGAGTTGGAGCTGGGAGGTAGTGGAGCAAATCTTTAGTGGAGGAGGGTAGTGCAGTAGGAAGAAAGTATTTTGGAGAGAAAACCAGTGTTTTGTGCTTGTATAACATGTTTGAGGTAATTTGACTAATAAAATCTACCTTTATTTGAACCTGGGACCGTGCTTGTGTGTTTGTGTTGGAGTTTGGGCTTGCTGGCGCCCGGGTATCCATCACAAGTTATACTGATGGAAATTCAAAGACTGAGTCTATAAAATTTCATGTACATAGGGGTGCACAATTAGAACAAAATGAATAGTTGACAATTATTACCTTTCGATATTACAACTGCGATTATTCATTTCAATTAACAGTACAATGAAATAAACATCCTGTCTTGCCAACGGCATATACTGTGTTTTATTTACACACTGTACAGTGGACCTCCATTTTGCGAAAAACCACCTAAGAATTGGTAATATGAAATTGAAAAATGCTGGAAAAATTTAAAATGTAACATTTAATAATGTTTCTTTTTATTTTTTACAATAAACATATGGCACACTTATAAAACTGTTTTTGATACAATAAATTACTGACATTCAAATATTTATAATATAAAATTTAAGTACAGGGTGATTTTAAAGGGTGGAGCCCCGAGTTGATGATGTATTTCTGTCTTAAAAATGAAGCAAAAAAATGAAATAAAAACCACAGTATTCCTGGACAAATATATGAACAAGTGAGGCCATGGCGCTCTTCTGTCAAGACTGTTGGCAGGCGGCAGAACAATTACAGTGAAACAATGAACGGGAATTTGCTGCCATCACCCCTATAATGCTTGCGGATACCTTTGCCAATATGGAGCGACGTGTCAATCTGTGTTTGCAAGAAGAAGGTGATTATTTCCAACGGCCAATTTGATTGGATCATTTACACATCTGTCAAGGTATGCACTAAATTTATTTCATGCCTATCACTTCATTATTACGTGAGTAACACATCATAACTTGGAACCCCGCTCATTAGAATCTCCCTGTATAGCACAAACACTCCTTATTTTTTTTCCAAAATAAACGTCACTTCTGAAAAACCAAACATCACCATCACTCAGCATTCAAAAACGTAAAGTGTAGAAAATTTTAAATAATAAAATCATAAACGACAGTAAGAAGTTATTGTGAACACATCCTGACAGTTCTGCACGTAAACACATTAAATGTCACAATGTGAACATGTTGCAAGCTCAATAAGTATTTAGATAGTGACATGCTGATATACTGTGGAGGAAATTGTTACCTTAAATAAATATCTATTAATAATCAACCTGAAGAACCAGTCAGGAGGAAGCTTGTCCATTGTGTCTTTTATTTCTCTTCATGAGGAGGGATGCACTCCATCACAGCAGCCTATGAAGGAATGGTAATAAATTAAAGACAGACAGCTATATTTATAGATAACTGAATTAGCATAACAGTGCTGAATTAATTCTTACATGTCATCCGCTGATTGCTTTGCTGGCTTGCACCATCTAAATATTAACTCTGAATGGTGCAAAGACACAAGGTGTTCAAGCAGAGAGCATCAACCAGCAAACATACTCCAAAAGTAAAGTCTCATTTCTACTACATTCTTGGTCCGTACAATACTTTTCACTACTTCTTGAGTTCCTCTGGGCGTAGGGCTGCCAACCATTCTCATTTTCCCGAACATGTCCTCATTTTTTATGCGCCATGGACTGTCCGGGAGGAATTTATAAAATTTGGAAAATGTCCAGAATTTTGCCTCCTAAAATTTGAAAATCTCTTTATCCGTATCATTGGTAAAATTTGAAAGCCGTACAACAATCAGCATTTGCGGAAGTAGTGCGCATACTTTTTCCCAGAATGTTCACTTCCGTTCCAGTAGTAAACAATGCAGAAATTGACAAGAATAGAAACAACCTTTTAAGTTCTTGGCTTTTGTCTGTCCAACTTGGCTTTTTCACTTCATCGTATGTTCTTGGTGAGCAGACAATTCATTATAAATGTTGTTCCTTTCCTTCATTATTTGTAATCCTAATTCACTGTAACTAAGTAAATTTATCCATCCATTTTCCAACCCGCTGAATCCAAACACAGGGTCACAGGGGTCTGCTGGAGCCAATCCCAGCGCAGAAGGCAGGAACCAATCACAGGCAGGGTGCCAACCCACTACAGGACACACACAAACACACCCTAGGGCAAATTTGGAATCGCCAATCCACCTAACCTGCATGTCTTTGGACGGAAACCGGAGTGCCCGGAGGAAACCCACACAGACACAGAGAGAACATGCAAACTCCACACACGGAGGACCCGAGAAGCGAACCTGGGCCTCCTAACTGCGCCACTGTGCCGCCCTAAGTAAATTTATTCAAAATCAAAATTACAATTTCACGTTTTGTATGTGAGATCTTACTTTTGATTCTTCTTTCAGCAGCTGGGTTAAACAAGAAATTGCATACATCCGGGTACAGTCCGTCGTATTTAAGTGTGAGTAAGTACTGCTTTGTAATAGCTTAATGTAAAATATTGTTATTACCGCCTGTTGTTCCAAAATGGATTTAAAATTGTAAATGAATGAGTTAACTATTAAAGGTTTACGACAGTTAAGCTATCCAAATAAGAATGGAAGGAATGAAGTCGGTTAATTTAAGAAGCTTGACATATTCAAAATATTTAATGGGTTACTAGTTTGCCGGTGGCTGCGATTGTGGCCAACATATCATAATTATAGTGATAAACGGTTACAAAAAGGTTAAAAAAATTATAAAGGCATATTATGGCATCATAGGGATAGGCGTCCTCAAAAGTCTTTATTTTTCGACCTAAATGTCCTCATTTCCAGAGAAGGAGAGTTGGCAGCCCTATATGTGCGGGACATCTGTCAAGTCTTACTGGGTACACGATAGTCAGCCAACTTCTTGAACCATCGCCCAGAACCTTCTTCTTCTTTGTGGTTCACTTGACCTTTAACTGGTTTCCTGATACGCTTGAATAGGTTTCTGACATTTATTAACCCTTTTATACTACTTCAAAGATAGATGCTATATTTTAACGTGAAATAACTATATTACCCTAAAATTACCATACAGCCCCTAGGTCTCATTTTTCATCTGCAATGTTCTGCTGCCAGACACAGTCCTTGACAAATGGCGTCCCCATTTTTGAGGACGGTATTATAAGGAGAAGAGCACCTACTTAAAGAAGCTGCATTGCAAGCATCTGCTTTTCAGCATGTATCCCTCCACAAAATAATGAACCATTATGCTCAGGCATGCTTCCATATGTCTGCTTAACCACAAATTGGTTGTGGATGCTTAAGCCAACACTTGGCTCAGATCAATTTCAATATGGAGTAAAGTAAAGTCAACATAATTTCTGATGAATAATTGCCGGAGGTGAAGACTTCTCTTGCCCCAGGTGTTGGGCATTTTTGAAAAACTTCATTACACACAGCTTTAACTGGAGCCGTGTCTTTTGAAAAATAAACTGTGATAGCTTATTTACTCTGAATCTGCTTTCGATAACCTGCTGGATACGGACATGTGTTATAGCATAAACAGATAATTAATGGTCATCTAGGTTGCGGACCTAAAATAACTGGGACATGGTGCTGGTTGCTTAGCATTCGTAGACTTTTCATACTGGATTTGGGTGTAGAATTTTAAATGGCTGTATAAATGATCATGCATGGAGGTTTAACAGTTCACACAGTGCACTTTTGAAAACAACATATTTCTAAATCTCAGATGATCCTCTTAACATTGTTACTTAAATATATTAAAACTGCCAAGTGATTTAGGCTCAACACTAATTATACTTTGCAGTTCTTCTGGAAGCTGCTGCAAAAAGAAATATACAGATGTACTTTAGTATTTAGCACATATTTAAACCTATGATGTTAGTGGCTCTGATTTGCCATGGCATTTGCGTTGTGCTCGATTACAACACTTATTTGCTGTTTAAAGCAGTCTATAACCAGGAAACTCTGAGGTCATCGGAGTGTAAAACAGACAGGCAGTGTGGTGTAGTGGTTAAGGCTTTGGACTTCAAACACTCAGGTTGTGGGTTCAAAATCCATCAATGACACTGTGTGACCATCAGCAAGTCACTTGACTGCCCTCCAATTGGAAAAACCAAAAAAAATGTAACCAATTGTATCATAAACTAGCCGTCCCCTGCAGCTCTGCCCACGCATTAGTGAAACAGGACAGTGAGTTGGGCTCCACCCGGCTCCCCATTCCTGACATCACTCTTCCCCCTCCCCTTGGCCCGCAGCCTCTGTCTCGGATTATCGTGAATAAATCGCTCCTGCAAGCGAAACTATGATTCTTAGTGCGATGAGAGAAGTCGCAAAATCAACTGGAATATTGAAACAAATGATTGAAAAAAACCCAATTTAAATCCATTAAGTAGTTCTCTCGTTCACTACTTAAGTGGAGGTAAGGAACACCCTGAGGCTGGCATGTGAGTGAGGAGGGCCCCGCACCTCAGTCTATAGCCACTCTCTCGGATTCGCAAAAATAAATCGGTACCGCAAGCAAACTATGATACTTAGCGCAATAAAAGAAGTTGCAAAATCAACTGAAATGTTCAAGCAAATTATAGAAAAAAACTCGATCTAAATCCATTAAGTAGTTCTCTCGTGAAAAGCATACAGACAGAAAATGGATTTTATATATATATATTGTCACAGATGTCTGGGGTTCTTACCCGGTCAGGATGCCTGAAAGGACCGGAAGGAGGCATTAATAGCTTTCGGGTCATGAGGGGACAGCCGCCCTGGAGTAGGAGAGGACCACGGGAGAAGAAAGAAAAGCTTCTAATCTGTTGGGACCCGTGGCCACCGCCAGGGGGCGATGTAAGCCTCGTGAGACTTGGAAAACTGTCACTTCTGCCACACCAGGCAAGATGGCGGATGAACCTGCCAGGGACGCCCGGAGTGCTTCCGGGGCAAAGGGCAGCACTTTCGCCACAGCAGGAAGTGCTGCCGGAAGGCCGTCATCAGCCACCTGGAGCACATCCGGGCGGGAATAAAAGGGGCCACCCTCTTACACTCGAGGAGCTAGAGTCGGGAGCGGGAGCAGGATGAAGCTCCCAGGAGGAGATTGGCAGCTAAGGACTGAGGAAGAGAAGGATTATTGTGTGTGCATTGTGTGTGGTTCGGGACTTTATTCCTGTGATTATTTGATGGAAAATAAACATGTGACTTTTATAAAGATGTGGTTTCCGATTGGTGGTGTTCGGGCTAGTCTAACAATGGCGCCCGAACACGGACCTTCCGCTTGTTCCAAAGCTGGGGACCCAACAAATAAAATTTTTGTGAGCTGCCCGGTACCCCAGTCGGCCACACACACGCACCACAGGGAGGCGGACCGTACACACACCGCGGACGTTCCACGAATCACCCTGCGGCCATCGGAGATTCTCCAGCGGGCCATCTTCCACCCGAAGGGGGTGTGGAATGCCAACCAAGGCAAGAGACAGGCGGATGCTCCAATGTTCGTCGTCACCAGGAAAGCAGCAGTAGGCACAACCATAGATGCAGCCGGAGGAACATACCTGACACCGCGTCACTGGCTGGAGTGTGCCAAACCTGACCGCGAAGCCGGGACGCCATCGCTTGAGGAAAGGGAGGATCCTGTATTTGAACTGTTTCTCACACGGCAAACACTTCAAATCTTTCCTGTACGGACCTCGCGGTTCAGAAAGAGTTTCATCCCAAGAGCTCTAAATGCACTCAATCAGTCCATCAAGTGCTCCTTGTAGAACTGTCTGTACTTATAAGTAGAATTACCTCACTGTAAACCTGCACTACAGTTATAATATTGCACAACCTGAGCCACTTTATAAAGAGTGTATTTACATATGATGACAATATAATTTTTAAGATGAAATGCAGCAAAATATGTTTATTATATTATACAGATAAAACTTTAACTTCATTTAAATAATCTATATTGTTAATAATAAAAGGTTGTTCCTGCCTCGCACTGTATGCTTCACTGGGACTGGCGTGAAGGATAGAATAATTAAACATGTACTACGAAGATATTTCAATGTTCCTTAAAAGTTTGGAGAAACAGCGTTATAAGCTTACAGATGGCTTAACATCTATTACAGAGCTGATTGTGTGGCGATCGGTTACTTGAAGAAAGAAAAGAAAGGACAGGAATTGGAGGTTAGTACGTTTGAAAGAGACAGTACTGCAGGGGTGGCCCTGTGCAGGTGCACAGTTTGCACCTGCACAGGGCCGCCAAGCCAATATATATTGAATATAAAACAAAGAGAAAATAACGACACAGCTAAAAATGCAGCGGCAAATTTTGACAAAAGTTAAACGCTTGTGTCTTGAGCACGAGGCGGCTATGCAGTGTCCGCAACAGACGTGGCCATCCGCCGTGCATAAGATGCCATATTGACATTGGTGGGCGAAGGGGCTACCGATTCTTTCTCTGTCCAGGGCCGCCACGAGCCTAGAGCCGCCTCTGAGTACTGCTGCAGTAAATTATTTCATCGAAGGTCACGCACAATCACTGCGCCACCGTGTTCCCATGTTTAATAACATGCTTTAACTCCTATCATCATGAAAATGATATCACATATACTTCTCAGTATTTTAATTATTCAGAGAGCTGTAATATCATGAATGTAATGGATTTTGTGTCCTGTCGAAGGTAGAGAAAGCCAGTTTAAAAAGCACGTAGTGATTCACACACATAGAGCACATAGAAGATCAAATACAAAACAAAGCATTTAACGTGCTACTTTACTTACGATGGGATTTGAGAAACTAGTAAATTAAACGATTTTAAGATTAAGTTTATGATGTTCTACTTTAATGACAAAATAAACTACGTGATTAAAGTGGAAATTGCGAGATTGAAGTTGACATTTCGTGCTTTTTCCCCACTGTGCGCCTATTTTTTTTTCTCTGTACCCTAATAAGCTTTCATATGACACTCAGACGGTGGGCTATGACTCACCTTTTCATGGCGACTTTGATATTTGACAACTTCTTTTTTATTTCGGGCACTGTGCGACTTTGTGAACTTGAGCTTTCGAGTTTCTCCGACATGCTATGTCACTCGATTACCTTCCTTTTGTTGTTTATATCACTGTTTAAACCAACAAATAGCACGTTTTTCTTTGCATTCACTTGGTATTCGCTGAAATTCTTCCATTTTCCCTCTTGCTCTTCCCATTGTCTTTTCACAGAACGCTGATCTTAAGGGCTATTTATATTGATTTGCATATTCAAAGAGGCGTAATTCTGGGAGGAGTTGGGGCGGGACAGCAGGCGCGTGCACGAGCGTTACTTTTCACGCTGACCGGGATTTATGTAGCGGAAGAACACGAAAGTTGGCGAACGCACAGATTCCTGCATCTGGATTTTTCTGTGCGTAAGCAAATTTTGGCTTTTATGCTTGCATCATGTTATAGTGCGAATTCTATATGCATGAGGCCCCTGGTCACACAACAAAAAGTAACACCACCACCAGAAGTTGGCTTTCAGTTTAATTTGTCTACTGTAAACAGCAGACCTCTTCATGAAGAGGAATTCTAACAATGCTTTATGCCAAATCTTTTGCCTTTATTTTTCTTGCCTCTGACAAACAGATATTTCCCAGCTGGGACCCCAACCCTCATTATGCCAAATTTCTTTCTTTTAAGACAATATTAACACAGTATATATAAACACACATACACATCCAAATACAGTATAAAGACAATTAAAGTACCAGTCAGTCAGTACCATGTATCACAAATTTCTATACATGTGTATATTCATACATACACCTATAAATATATACACACAGACAAATATACACACATTTATTTACACGAGTCTGATCACAATCTGATATTTGGGCGGTTACCTACAGGGTAACGCTATTGGTTGGTCTGCCGGTCTGCTGACATCCACCATGCCCTCTCAGTTGTAAGAAGTAGATCATATATATATATATATATATATATATATATATATACACATACATATATATATATATATATATATATATTAAGTAAACAAAACTTAATTTTTACTTTTCCTCACAACTAGCTGTCCTTCCAGTACCACTGGGTATCATTTCACAATCAGTTTCAAATTACACATTAGTATTGCTTTTAATGTTTAGTTTGTGTTTCATTGATTTAAAGTTATTCTTATCAGCCATTATATTTTTTGTGGATAATGTTCAGAAAATGCATTTTACTGTGAAGTCTGTATAGCAATACGTATTGAATGTGAGTTAGTGTAAGTGCATTGTCTCAAGCATGGCAAGGCTATATACGGTGGGGTTTGAGGTGTGTGGAGAGCATTATTTAACACATTTTCCCTGCCACTATGTGCACAACAGTCATTTATTTGTCACTTTGAAAGGCAGGGTGTGATTTTAATTCTAGTTGAAGTCTTTTTTGGCGTTGACTATTTGAGTTTTTCAAATGATGACAACGTGATTAGTATCAATGCCCGGCTTTGAATCCAGCACAATGATGTTATCAGTGTGACTATTTTGCTCTTGGATTGAGTACATTTTCTCCCACAACCTTGAAAATGTTTATGTTAGGTTGATGTGCATGAGGTGGCCCAGTGATGAACTGGTGCTTCTTCCAGGGCTAATCCCTGCCATACACCCACTGCTGCCAGGATAGAATCTGGTCCCCCATGACTTTGAATTGGATTAAGCAGGCTTGAGAATGTTATACATATTATCTAAAAAAATGCAACCTTCTGCAGTAGTTAATTCTGCTGTTTCACAGATTCAGAGGACTGGATGGTCTTTATACAACTGGATTTTCAACATCTGTGGTGGGCTGGCACCCTGCCCGGGGTTTGTTTCCTGACTTGTGCCCTGTGTTGGCTGGGATTGGCTTCAGCAGACCCCCGTGACCCTGTAGTTAGGATATAGCGGGTTGGATAATGGATGGATGGATTTTCAACATTCTCCCAATATTTGTGCAAGTTTGCCGTCAACATTCTAATTCATGTATGCTAGATGAATTGCCCGATTTTATTTAAGCAATTACACCCAGGGCTGGTTCCCGCCTTGAGGATGATATTAGCCAGATAAACACCTGCTCATGCAATATAAAATACAGATTTTGAAAACTAATGAACCCCTTTTCAGTAGCTACACTGGATTAAACAAGTTCAGTTAATGAAAGGATTGACCTTAAAATAATCACACTAATAAAACATATCTGCGTTCATTTGCCTGACATTCTGATGAGGACTAATGCACCCTTTGCAACTCATCTTATGAAACTCACCAAAGTGTGCCCACTGCTAACTCTCAAGAACTTGACCCTCTTCCATCTCTGCCTTCTTCCTTCTTGCATGAAGAAGGGGCCTGAGTTGCCTCGAAAGCTTGCATATTGTAATCTTTCTAGATAGCCAATAAAAGGTGTCATTTTGCTTGGCTTTTCCCTGATTCAGAAAAAATACTCTTTGAGGAAGTACAGAGCTTGCCACCTTCCCATAGGTCCCTCCTTCTCAGCGGCCTCTGAGCGAAAGGTAGGCCGGCCTGAAAAGCCCACTGCTCTGCAACTCCACCTCAGTTGGGTGTCCTCTGTTTACATGATCAGAGCTGGCATGTGCTTTCAAGCACTTAAGACACCCCACCCCCAAAGTCTCCCTGCCCCCTTCAATGCCGCCCACCTGTCAACAAGCATCTAAAATGAGGGGAGGGGCCTCAGCAGAGCAGAGAAGAAGAGATTGGGGGGGGGGCTTTTTTTCCTTCTTTTTCATGAATCAATGCTTTGTACACACCCTCCCAACTCATTCACAAGCTTTTACACACTTTCATACCCCGCCTCTGGTGGGCAAGGCCCTCAGGATAAACACAAGCTCTCAGTCTAAGCCCCGGCTAACAGGCCTCCACAGGGATATATAACGTACCAAAAACGACTCCACTGCCAGGTCCTGATGCATGGAATTCAGTTCAAATAAATCGGTGCAATCACAGCAATCATCCCTTTTTTTGGAACAGTCAGCAGGACTGAAACATGCCATTAAATACAACTGTTCATAGCCAAATTTGACTGTATGGCATGTTTCATCAGTCCATTCAGCATCATAAAGAGAGAAGAGAGAATGAAGCTTGCTGGTACATGCTCCAGCCACCCTGGCATGTCTGCAGTCCTACATAAAAACAGATAGCTTTCTTTTTCAGATATCTTGTCACGGAACAAAATGAGGCAACTTGCCGTCATTTGATTTGCAATTTTCCTTTTGATCACCAGGTGTGCTTGCCAGCCACACGCTATGTTTGTCTGATTGGCAGACTGTCAAACTGGAAGGAGATGAGCCCACTGAGGCAGCTGTGCTGAGAATCAAAACAACAAACTTAAAAAAAAAGTGGGTTGCACTTCCTGTCTTACATTTATTATATATTTATTATATACAGATATTTAAACATTTCACATCTTGGCAGATGAACAAAGATGCAACTTTAGGAACTGCTCCTCCA
>JANRMT010062791.1:161857898-161870531 GCA_026402145.1 Polypterus bichir lapradei | reverse complement strand
AGATAGATAGATAGATAGATAGATAGATAGATAGATAGATAGATAGATAGATAGATAGATAGATAGATAGATAGATAGATAATTTCTGTTGGTATAAAGGATCTCCAGTGGCACTAAAAAAAAAAAGATAAAAATCTGATCAGTTTAATCAGAGGCTTACAAAAGAAAGTGCAAATTACATTGGGTGGACATTGAGGCCTAGTAGTTAAAGAACTGTAGTTTACACTTTTATGTTCCAAGGCAGCTGGTTCAAGGCCTCACCACCAATCTTCAATGTGACCCTGAGTAAGTCACAAAATGCCTGTACAGTAATCCCTCGCTACTTCGCGGTTCACTTTTCGCGGGTTTTTAAATATAGTAGTAGTATTTCCTAGTCTAAGAACAACAAAACAAGTTCGGTGACTAAGTGCGTTGTAACACAGGCTGTGATTGGTACATGGGAGGGAGACGACAAATCACAGCTTCCCGCTTTCAAATCGGGCCCGTGATTGGTGCTTTGACTGATGCCCAGATCCCACAGCATCTCCCCTTGTCTCTCTGTGGCGGTCATTTCGCTTCAAGCTTTCTCGCCGAGCAGTTTACTTTACACTGTACTGTGTGTAGTTTTTTTGATGTTTCTTTGTGTTGAACTTCGCTTCAATTTTCACCCCCTGCAATGGCTCCCAAACGTGCTCCTTCTTCCAAGGCTGGTGCTGAGCCTAAACGCCATTCGATCGGTCCAATTTTGCAACAAGGTCGACGATGTCATGACCGCCTACAAGCTGCTCTTCGACCAGAAAAAGAAGCAGCGGCAGCAACTGCCAATCACAATGTTTTTGCAGCCTCGCAAAAAAGAGCCAGTTCCTACTACTACTACTACAGATATACCTTCGGAAACCGTGGAAGAGGTGCCCCAGGAAATGTTAGGTAGGTCCCTGTTATTAATAGAGTAAAGGGTGGGTTGTAAACAGTACAGGGAGGGTTTAAAAACGTCCAAATACACGTTAAATAATTAAATAAATATGGTGTCCCTACTTCGTGGAAATTCAGTTATTTCAGCCGGCCTTGGAACCTATCTCCTGCGATAAACGAGGGATTACTGTAATCTAATTGCAAAAAATAAAAAATAATGGAAACCACTGCACTAAAGCTCATTCTTGTAATGTTTATTTGCATACTAGTGACAATATTAATGTAGCTACTACTATATAAAAGTAAGGTTGTCATGTTAATTGGCAATTATGAACTGAAATGGATGGTATTACAGGTTCTAATCAATAATAATAACAGCAATTTATTTCTTGTAAAGCCCAAAATCACAAAAGGAATGAATGGGCTTTAACAGGCCATGTTTTTTGACAGACCCCTGCCCCCAGCCTTGCCTCTCTAAGAAAACAAGAAAATACTCCCAAAAAAAATCTGGTAGGAAAAAAAAGTGCAAAAAATCTTAGGAAAAGCAATTTAATGGGCAACCCCCTTCCAGATAGGATGGGTGTGAAATGGGTGTTAAAAAATGGTGTAAACACAACTCACAAAAGAGACCACAAGTAACCCTCATCACAGAGCTTGATGGCCAATCTACTATTGCCACCTCAGAACTACAACAGTGCAAACTACAAAGCAAAATGCAAGAATAGATTATACCACTCACCAAATACAGAACTAATAACAAATAAAGTTAAAACAAACATGGACAGCTTAAAATGCAGCCATCCATTTTTTCAATGCACATTCCTTTACTGGGTTGTTGGATGCCTAGGCACAAGGTAGCAACCCAGGTGCATGTACCAATCTAATAAAGCACACATTTGCTTACCCCTGGACAATTAACCAAATACCATTTTTTTGGCTTGAAACTTTTTTTTTTATTTGTAGTGCTGTGCATGAGTTTAAAGCAACTACCGTATATCAATTTAATACAAAAAGCATTAAGCATTTTTTATCCATCCCTCTACATTCATTACATGATCCAAATAGTGTAGAGTCCTATTACATCACATTGATTTTCATATCACATATAATAATGATATTATCATAATAATGATAATCTAAACTGTCAAATACAAATAAAGTGCTACCTATCTATAGGGTGGTCCAGATCTAATTATGCAATTTTCATTATGCTATAACTTATTAAGTTTATTACATAGAAAATCACCCAAAAAATCCAGGACCATCAAAAGTGTGGAACTGACGATATGAAGAATTGTCTTTGCGCCAAACTGGAATCGTCCCCGCATAAATCAAATCCAGACGATCTGGATCTGCATAATTAGATCTGGACCACCCTGTATTATATAGTGCCTTTCATGTCTATCTATCAATTATATAGTGCCTTTCATATCTATCTATCTATCTATCTATCTTTCTATCTATTATATAGATGCCTTTCATATCTATCTGTCAATCTAAGAGGCATTCTCCATTTTGGGGTCACAGAAGATGAAACCCATCCCAGCAATATTATGCATTGCGGGAACCAAAGCACATGAAGAAAGCACTTGCAGCCATTGGGAGAATGTGCAAATTGAACACAGACAGTGATTTAGTATGAAATGTAGCCCAGATTCCTGAGGGAATGGAAGCTACAGCGTTATTCCTTCCATCTACTCATGAATCAAATCAATCTTCCTTTAACATAATGTCACTAGTAACTTAAACAATCAGCAAATCACTTTGCAAAATACTAAAATCGCAAAATAACAATCACAATCCACTTATTCCAATACAATATCTGGCCTCGGGGTTAGAACCTATCTAAGCAGTCCTGGACAGGGTGACATGCAATTGAAGAGCCCACCCTTGTAAACACCCACACAGGGAAAATTTGGATCACCAATTAACCTAACCTAAATGTTTTTTGAAGATGTGGAAAGGAAACACAAACAATGACCAGGCCCAGGATTAGAGCCCAGGACTGGATGCATGACTAACCACTACACCTCCATGGCACCCCAAAACAACACAGGCCATAAAAAAAGACATATAATGCTTTTTAGAAATCCATCTGTTTTCCAGTTTTGGCTTGGCACACAGAGAACTGGACCTGACCCAACAGCAATGAGAACAAAACAGACTCCATTCTGGACAGGTGGCAAGGCACATACGACCACAGTCACACTGAGGCAATTACAAGATGTCAATCAACCTACATTAAAACCATGAATTATAAAATATTGGGTAAGATAAAAGGGTGCGAGAAAAAAAAGGTTTTCTGGGCAAAGACTCGGGCTTTATTTTAAACACATTTAACTGGTCCCTTAACGTCTCAGGTTTACTGCCAATAATCTCAAAAACCCTTTGAATTACAGAAAATACATGTTATTCATCAAGGAGATAGACCACCTCCTGCAGAAAGTCTCATATAATATAGGTATGGTGTACTAGACGGAAAAGGAATTTGTAAACCATCCACCCATTTTTGAAACCCGCTATATCCTGAGCAGGGTTACTGGACAGCTGGAGCCTATCCCAACAAGCATTAAACCTTCATAACTAATTCCCCTGTATGACCCTGCCAATATTCACAACACATATGTATTTTATTGTCCCATCTGTAAAAACTCTTAATATAAAATTACTGTAAAAAGGTGCACATCAAAAGAGATTTGACTGACATTTAATATAAATATAGTAGATCCATTTAAAAAATATATTAGAATAGGATCACATAAGAGTGGTGGGGTAAATAAATGCTGCCTTAGCTTCTTTCAGAATGAAATAAATGTGCATATTACACTAAGGAGACAGCAAGGCCTGGTGGCTAAGGCACTATACTTTAAGCCCCAAGGCTGCTGGTTCAAAGCCTTTCCACCAGCCTGCTGCAAGACCTTGAGCGAGTTACAAACAGCCTGTGATATAACATTAAAAAAAATTATAGCAACCTCTGTTCTTATAAAGTACCTTTGACTAACTGTGACAATATTGATACTGATACTGCTCTATAAAATTTAGGTTGTCATATTAATTGTCCATTATGAATTGAAATGGATCTCAAGTTGGTTAACTTACTGGAGACAGAAGGACAGATAAAAGGAAAATGCTCCCTGTGGAGTGAGGTCACCAGTAGAGTCACTCAGGGGTCTGTCCTTAGACTGGTACTTTTTCTGATTTATATTAATGACAGAATTTGCTATAACTTGTAGCAGAGGACACTAATATCCAAGGAAGAGCCAACTCTGAAAAAGTTTTCAAGAAGACCTGGACAAGCATCACCTGTAAAATGGAGTTTTCATTGGGTGTGATGAGGATGGACAGTATTAGAAATGAGTACATTAATGGGTCAGCACAGGTGAGACGGTTCGGAGACAAAGTCAGAGAGGCGAGATTGCGTTGGCTTGGACATGTGCAGTGGAGAGATGCTGAGTATATTGGGGAAATGATGCTAAGAATAGAGCAGCCAGGCAAGAGGAAAAGAGGAAGGCCTAAGAGAAGGATTATGGCTGTGGTGAAAGAGGACATGCAGCTGATGGATGTGACAGAGCAAGATGCAGAGGACAAGAAGATATGGAAAAAGACAATCCACTGTGGCAACCCCTAACAGGAGCAGCCGAAAGAAGAAGATTATAGAAACGTGCAAAGTGCCACATGTAGGCAAAAGGAATGTCAACAATAAATACCTGATGGGAGACACTGACCTACAGGAAGCAACCTCTGAAAAGGATTTAGGGGTTTATGTTGACACAATGTTTTCATCATCTAAGCAATGTGCAGAAGCGATTAAAAAGGCAAATAAAATGTAAAATGTTGGGTTATTCCCATAACTGCTGAATATAAATCAAAGAATGTCATGCTCAGACTACATAACACTCTTGAGACCACATCTGGAGTATAGTATGCAAGTTTTGTCACCACACTACAAGAAAGTCAGAGCAGCACTTGAAGCTGTGCAGAGGACAGCAACCTGATACATCCTAGGACTTTAAGAACATGTCATACTGTGACAGAGTTGGAGAATTAATCCTGAATAGGGTCCTCAAAATTCTCAAAGGCATTGATAAAGATAGTTCCAGCAAAATTTTTTCAACTGAATGGTTCATCACGTAAAGCACATGAGGACACCAGTAGAAATTAAGCAGAAGTGCATTTAGAACTGAACTCATGAAGTACTTCTTTACGCAAAGAGTTGTGGGATTCTGGAACAAACTACTGAGACATGGAAGTGAAACATAAGCCTTGACCACCTTTAAGAAGAATCAGGATGAGACATTGGGACAGCTTAGCTATTAGCTCAGGGGTTCTTTACCTGAGGGGGTCCATGGTTGGGTTTCAGGGGTCAGTGAGGATCAGATAAAAATTAACATTTATATTCACTATAAAGCCCGGTACTGTTGATTTAGAGTAGATGTAGTAGTAGTAGTAGATCTGTTTAAATTTGCACACGAGTATTGTATTTCATAATTATAATGAGTGGCCATTACTATTTGCATAAAAAAGCAGTGGATTTTTTTTAGATTGTTTACTTTAAAGTTTAATAATACTTTGTGTATATCATATATGTATGAGACAATCAAATCTGGATAAAGTACATTATTGCAAAGTTGTCTTTGTATTTCTGGGGAAAGGGGGTCCATAGCTTTCATCAGTTTCTTAAAAGGGGTTTGTGACTCAAAAAAGGTTAAAATTCACTATATTAGCTAAACAAAGAGATCTGATGGACTGAAATGTCTCCTATTGTTTGTCAAATTTCTTATGTTCTAAATGGATGGGATTACAGCTTCTAATTAATAATAAAAATGATGTTAAGTATAGTCTGGCAAAGGGTACATTCACTCATGTTTGACCAATAACCCAAATATCGCTTCTTTAGCTACTAATTCCCCTGTAAGACCCCACCTGTATTCTCAACATTTATTTATACAGCACATTTTCATACAAACAATGCACCTTAAAGTGCTTTATAAGATTAAATAAAAAGAAAGTTAATATATAAACAACACACAAATATGGAATATCTTTACCTGCTGTCCCATCTGTAAAAAGCTTCAATATAAAAAAGTTCCTAATAAAAGAGATCTGACTGACAATAATATACTGGATCAATAGTTATAAGCCGGTCTTTGGCATTGCAGTGTGAATTACAATGCTGCCACTTCAAATGTTATGTGAACTATTATTACTTTCTGACATCTTTATCCAAGGTGACTTACAATATTTGACATACAATTGGCTACACTTTTGTTTTTCCATATCGACCACAGGCAGTTGAAGTGATCTGCTCAGGGTCACACAATGTCACCTTAACCACTATGCCACACTGCCTTCACATTATTATTCGACTGACTCCTTTATCCAAGGCGACTTACTACAACTAAGACACAATTAGTTACTTTTTTTTTGTTTTTTGTGTTTTCAACTGCAGCACAGGCGGGTGAAGTGATTTGGGTCACACAGTGTCAGAGTGGCAGGATCTGAACTGACAACCTCGGGGTCTTAAGTCCAAAGCCTTAACCACTATGTCTCACTTTAATTTTCCCGACCCCTTCTGCATCCGCCAAAGTAGTTTTGTAACAAAATAAATATTATACCGGTGGTAAACATTGAAATAACTATACTATTTACTTCTGACACTTCTCTGAGAAACATTATCTAAACAACTAAAAGCAATCACAAGGAGATATACAAAAATAAGGAATTTTTTTTTCAAAGCGACCGAGACACCAAAAAAGTCTTAACATCTGATAAAGGAAAACTGCCACAGTATTTTAACATTGCACGATTCGTTTAACAGCTATACGACGTACTAATGAAAAAAATCACGCCATTATTTCCACTACTTTAATGCAACATCCAGCAATACGGCCAAAAAATAAGTAGTTAAAATATAAACACTTTCTGAACAGCAACCAAGATAACCAATAACCTTAATTCTCATAAGTTAAGTTTTTATTTCCGGACAAACGAATACGTTTAAATAAAAAAGAAAAACAGCAATTTTCTCTGTACGTAAGATGATCACGATTATGACTGATTACGCGTCAGGATTTATGCGACAAGTAAAATGTTTTGGTTGTTTACTGTATTTATTATTTTTTTACTTTTTAAACGAAACTTCCCTCCAATGCTCCTTAATGGCGACCTTTTTCCGCCAAAATAAATTCTTCTCCCTCCCAAAGGCGTTCGTCAAACAGTTGCGGTACAACCTACCCGGATTTAACCCCACCCAAAACCAACCCCCCCTCTGAAGTTATTGATTGGGTGCTCGCTAGAAAGTACATCTATTTGATTGGCTATCAAAGTCTGTCGCTCACGTCTAACATTCCAAGCCCACGAAGAAAGAGGCGGTGAAAAAATCCTACCGCCTTCGCGCACTAAAACCCACCTCCAGAGGCTTAGTAATGGCCAAATGACGACGTTTTCTGCGTGCTGATTGGTGGTACGACACGTCGCTCCGCGTCTTGAGGTTTGGTGTTCTGTAGTTCGGTTGCAACGTCTCCAAGTTGATGTCGGCCCACAAGAAGCTCAGCGAAGCTCCTCCCGTCCCCCCAAAATGAGTGGTAAGGAAACTTTTTTTTTTTAGTTACATGGGAAAAATAAAACAACAAATTAATTACAAAAATTAAGCAATTATTTTAAAGCAGGTTAGGTTCAATTTAAGATCCCCTCGCCAAAAACCCGGAAGGTCTAAAATGGCTCCGTTTATTCCACTTCAAAGTAGTTAGTGTGACACAAACTTCCAAGTTGTTTGGATGTGAAAGTGTGAACCAGTGTACGTGACACTCGGTTGAATTCAAAACTTCTCGTAACACGGAATAAATGCACGTAGGGTTGCATCAGTGTAAAGAGTCATGAAAAGTTCAGAAAAGTTTGCATCGTACGTAGAAGTAGAATGTTCCGTTGGTGGGAGTTTTAAAATGTGCCGTATTCGGTTTGCAAGAATGCCGCCAAATATGTAAAACGGAAAAGAATTTGACCGCATCTATTTTTAATTATGTGCTCCCCTGCTTCGTCCTGCTAACCGTCACATTTTAAGTAAATGAAAAGTAGACTTTAACCCGTAAAGCGCCCCCCACCCCCTCCTCCCCGCGCGCGCATATGGTAAAAAAGCGCCGGCCTTGTGTTAAGGATAAGTATATATTTGAGCCCGGTTGTACATTTTCTAATTCTATTCTTTTTCCGTAGATCAGGACCAACACCCAGATGACATGGCCAATCTGGTGGAAAGCAGTTACCTCTCGAAGAGAAGCACAAGCTCCGGCCAGGTGCCTTACTTTTGTTTTCTGTCATCATGACTCGTGTGTCAAGGTTTGCCTCATGGCTTAAGCCGGTGGGTCGGGGTCTGTTGTTGACAGCACGTTTTGCACATGCTAAAGAAATCGGGGTGTTGATCTTCCTGCCTAAGCTCCACACTCTTAGGCTGATTTGCACTGCCCACTGTGGGCTGCTGCTGAGAGACAAGGGTGGCCTCCGTCGGAATTAACCCCTCCCATTGTGTCTGTTTCAGGACTCGCAGCCGTCCCCCCTCGCCTTGCTGGCAGCCACCTGCAGTCGGATTGAATCTCCTAACGAGAGCCCACAAGAGGGCCAGCCAGGCTCTGCTGACCACCAGCTGGACCTGACCACCGCCCAGATCACTCAGACTGCAAACGGCTGGCAGATCATTCCAGCTGTTGTCTCCGGGGTCTCCAGCTCCTCTGCCTCCACCGCTGCCACCACTTCAGCAGCTGGCGATGCCAGTAAAAATCGTCAGGTTGCTAACAGTCAACAGTTTGTAGTTGCTTCAGCCGCTGGGCTTCAGGGTCAGCAAGTGCTAGCCAGTCTGACTGGTGTGATGCCCAATATTCAGTATCAGGTAATCCCCCAGTTCCAAACAGTGGACGGGCAGCAGTTGCAATTTGCCCCTCCCGCACAAGTCAATGTGCAGGCAGATGCTTCTGGACAATTTCAGCTCATTTCTCAAGGAGGCGGCCAGCATATTATTGCTGCTGCAAACAGATCTGCTGCCTCCGGAGCTGCAGGGAGCAACCTTATTACCATGCCCAACCTTATCCAGCAAGCTGTTCCCTTGCAGAATATAGGCATAGCAAACAATGTGCTCCAGAGTCCAACACAGTTTCTTGCAAATGTGCCTGTGACTCTAAATGGGAACATCACCCTTTTGCCAGTCAGTAGCACCCCTCAGACAGTGGCAGTGAGTGGTTCAGAGTCTGGCACTACAACTAGCCTCCATCAGCCAACCTCCAGTTCCAGTGGGGTATTCCTTACCACATCTGGTACTTTAGCATCCACCACTCAGGCTGCCACTAGTAACAGCTTGCCCAGTTTCAGTATAGGTGGTGTACCTGTCACAAGCTCCCAGTCAGCACAACGTGGAAGTGGTGGGCAAGGAGGTGCATTTCAGAATTCAGGAAATGGTAACAATGGGCAGATCCAGCCTAGCCAGCAAGAGAGTAGAGACTCCCAGCCTCAGCAGCAGTTTGTCATCCAGCCACAAATTCTTCCAGGGACTTCAGCTATTTCTGCGTTGCAGAGTGCAACGGTGCCTGCTGGCCAAGCCTTCGCTGCTCAGACCATCTCTCAGGATGGTTTGCAAATCCAGACAATCCCTAATACTGGATCAATCCTCATTCGTACCATGGGTCCTAACGGCCAGGTGACCTGGCAGACACTTCAAGTGCAGAACCCAACTGGCACTCCAACAATCACTTTGGCACCCATGCAGTCCATCCCTCAATTGGCACATACTTCAGCTGGAACAGTAGCTGTTAATGCAGCACAACTCTCTGCTGTGCCCGGCCTTCAGACCATTAACCTGAATACCCTGGGAACCACTGGCATTCAGATGCATCAACTGCAAGGTGTGCCGATTGCCATTGCCAGCACTGCAGGTAAAAACCTACATTATTTAGTGTGTGAGCAAGGTTGATGTTGTGAAAGACATGATATTCCTGACATAGAATGGTGTTTGCGTGTTTGTGCATTTTGTTTTTGTTTAATAGCTGGCATATTACTGTGGGTATTTATTCAATATGGTTTAAAAGTGTTAATACACACAAGTTATGTTTTTCTTGCATTGTACTATATGTCATTTCGTGACTTTATTTATTTAATGTGATTTTACTGACTAATGTTTATATAAAAAAAAAACTTAATTTGCAAATCCTTTTAAGTATGATGTCTTATTATTATTTTTATAATTACACCCATTTTGTAAAATGTAATCACATTTATTTCTTTATAACGTCACAGTTAGTCATGCCACAAATTACAATGCTCTTTTAGACATTTAGTAATATTGTTAGTAATAAAGCTTATGGATCCTTTGTTGGCATAATGTTTAATTCTAACAAAGTCTGTTTCCTCCCCATTGTGAAACTACATTTCCTTTCATACTACAGATCTTGCCTAGTTTCCCCTGTTCACTCTTAACCCTTTCCTGGTCGGCTTTCTTGGTTTAAAGTGGTAGTTCAAGGTCCTTCACTGCCCTTTAATAGTTACTTACGAATGGATGAGTAGGTAGAATTATTGGCCATTTTATTTTTCTTACATTTGAAGGTGAAAGTAAAACTGGAAAATTCTGTGATGACCTTCCTTTAATTTTATAATGAGAAATGTGCCAGACTAATGATGCACATGTCCTTGAAGACTTAAATTACAATGTCCTAATTTAACAGAAGCCTGCTAAGCTACAAAGTAAGAAATAATGACTACAGTGAAGTAATGACTGCCTTAGTTTACTAGTTGTTCCTGAAGATCCAGTTTGTCTGGTTGTGTGGGGACTACTGAGCATAGTTAAGTTTTATAGTTCATGGAGAGCTTCATCTGCTGTGACAATAGGCAGATGGAATTCTGCAATCTGATACCAGTGGTTCAGGCTTGTCCATGCATGTTTGTATGTATGTACTATATGTAGCTAAAGTTTGTATAAGTAGAGTGATGTTATAATGATGGTGTTTTTTTATATAATGGTACAAGTACTTATCATAGCAAGCTAATGTGGAATAAGAGTAAAAGAGTAACCTATTGACTCAAGGACCTTTTTTTTTTTTTATAAAAAAAAAAAGCAGGTATTTTAAGGTGCCGCTACGAATAGAGCTCATATTAAACTTCATGATAAGATTAGGTATTCAATGTCCAAAATCAGAAGTTTTATTTAAATATAAGCATGCTATTGGTTTTCTTTTCTTTTTTTTTTTTCTTTAACAGCCTTTATTATACTAGTTGCAATATTTTAAAAAATATTTTCGCATCCAGGGCAGACAACAAAGCAATCACATTATACTTGTGTTCATTTTCTTGATTTATACATACCGACATAGATGCAGGGGAGTGGGAGAAAAGATGTTGGATAGGTTGGTTTATGGCAGTCCTGGTGCAAAGCTAGAGAAAATTTGCAAAGACTGCGCTTTTTTTTTTTTTTTTTTTGTTTTTTCACATTTCTGTAATAAGATTGAATCAATGTCATGCCACATAAGTGCAAAATAAGTTATCTTTGAGTGGCACTAAAACCGAATTAAGCCCCTAATACCTCTGTATTTAACTTGCCAATCTGCCAGGTAGCCTGCAGTGCTTACTGATATAATGACAAAATTCTACCAAATAGAAGTATAATGATTATTCCTACCCATTATTCCAGTTTGCAGTATCTTTTCTAATTTATGCAAAGAATACAACATAACCACCCAAGTAATGCACGGTGTCAATTTATAGTCAAGATAGCTGCTTTTTATGTATCAGAAGCAACGATGTAGAGCAATGTTTTACAACCTTTTTTCTGAGGTGGCACACTTTTTGTAACCTAAAAAAATTGGCACACCACGATTCTATCAACCAAAAAAGCATTAAATCTGTACACGTGCAAAACTAAATGGTCGGGACCTCCAGGAATGCCATCAAAAAATCAGTTTGGAGATTGGCATTCCCAGACACAGCACTTATTGAGCATTTTGGATGCATTTTCCAGCTGCTTTGTTCATTTTGCCCATTCGTACAGGTGATCCTCTCTCTTCCTCACTCCACAGACCCAGGGTCCGAGGCAATTCGTATGCCCACTGTACCTTGGGTCTGCAAGAGTTGCTGGTGAACGTGCACCCAGGTAGATGGATCACCAGGATGTCTCCTGGCTGCTAAAGTGCTCCCTCTGCAAAACTTTGATCACAGAGCTACTTTTATGTATACTTCTCCAGGTAGTCCTGTCGTCCTCGGCCAGGTTTCGACTACCTGAGGAATGTGTTTCTCTCAGGTCAGGACCCAGGGGCACTACACTATTATTTCCTTACCGCACTAGTTGAGAAACGCTTGTGTAGAGTATAATTATCAAGTCGTTGATGATGATAAACAATTGAGGATGATATTTGCAGGGTATTAACACAAGTTTTAATGTGTGCCCATTTAAGAAATGCTTATATTTAATTTAAATCAGACTTTAGCAGTGCATTCAAAGTCTACAGTCGCATCGATCGTTTAGTTTTACTTTGACACATCTGTGTTTCATATACTATGCCAATTTGAGAATTAACACACAAATTGTTATTTTTGTTGGTGCTTATTGGCCCTCATTTTATTATTGCCTTCTTTTCATCTTGCCTTATAAGGAAGGCATTCAAAATCAGGTTGTATTTTTCTCAAGTAGTATTTTGTTAAAAGTTCAGGTTTCGGTTCATTGTTTAAGTTTAAGCTATGTCATTCATTTTTTTTTTTTTTTTTTTTTTTTTT
>JANRMT010062791.1:161774573-161841760 GCA_026402145.1 Polypterus bichir lapradei | reverse complement strand
TAAATAGAACTTGAAAAGAAATATTTTTTGGAATGTGATCGCGCAAGCCAGATCTAGTTGACACGCGCTACAGTACATCGAGCCCGCGTGCTATTGTGGTTTTGCTTGTGTGCTTCAGTAAGTTACCGTTCCCTCGCTCTTACTTTTTTACCGTTCATCTAATGAATACACTGAGTATGGCTTTACCAAAACAATCATTGATCGCGAATAAAGTATCCATTATTCATGAAGCTTCAATAGGTGATCTGTCTTTCTGCGTTTTCATAAGTCTCAAACTAAGGGGATGCGAGGTTAAAATAAATCGAGAAGGGCGCGTACATACTTAGTGCATCCCCTCTCGGGAATCGAACCTCGGACGTGGGCGCTACAGGTGAATGCTCTACTATTGCGCCACGTTGTGTGGTTTGTCTATTTGAGCATAGCAGTGTAATTCGGTTTTTGTTCAGCACTCTTTGGAACTGTTGCTTTTTGTCTGCTCACTGCGTCAGTTCACGTGAGCCGCTGAATATGGTTTTATATGTCACTCGCTCGCTTCTAATTGTTTCGCTGCCTTCTTAATTATATAATGCATGTTTTCTTCAGCGCGTTTTGTAGCTCTTCCTGGTTTTCTACATAATGCGTGATTACGTGAGAGGCGTGATGATGTCACACTAAACTCCGCCCCTCGAGCTGAACTCCATTACAGTAAATGGAGAAAAATAGCTTCTAGTTATGACCATTATGCATAGAATTTCGAAATGAAACCTGCCCAACTTTTGTAAGTAAGCTGTAATGAATGAGCCTGCCAAATTTCAGCCTTCTACCCACACGGGAAGTTGGAGAATTAGTGATGAGTCAGTCAGTGAGTGAGTGAGTCAGTGAGGGCTTTGCCTTTTATTAGTATAGATAATTATTTAAAATTTTTGTTAGGGTTGCAGGATCCTGAATTGGATACTTCTTAAATTTAATAAAAATATTCTGGCACACGTGTCAAACCTTAAAAAAGGAAGTCCTATTGAGCTTTGGAAAATAATAATAATCTATACCAATAAACGGCAAAGCCCTCACTGACTGACTGACTGACTGACTCATCACTAATTCTCCAACTTCCCGTGTAGGTAGAAGGCTGAAATTTGGCAGGCTTATTCCTTACAGCTTCCTTACAAAAGTTAAGCAGGTTTCATTTCGAAATTCTACGCGTAATGGTCATAACTGGAAGCTGTTTTTCTCCATTTACTGTAATGGAGATAAGCTTGAAACCCGTGGGGGCGGAGTTTCATGTGACATCATCACGCCGCTCACGTAATCACGCAGTACGTAGAAAACCAGGAAGAGGCCCAAAAAGTGCTGAAGAAAACATGCATTATATAATTGAGAAGGCAGTGAAACAATAAGAAGCGAGCGAGTGACATATACAGCCATATTCATGAGTTCTGCTACTTCGGAAACAAAGCACGATGTAAACCTAAACTTTAAATTAAGTTCATAGACAGGCTGCCGCTGGCGTTTGTAATTTAGTGCCTGCCCATATAAGGCCGTCCGTCAGCGGCAATCCAATAGCAAACTGCCACGGGTAAATATTCACGGGTGAAGGACTGTGCTTATGCAGAGGAAGATGACATGGTCAGGGTGGTGTTTGGCACAAACTCGGCGAAACTGCGAGAGAAAGTTTTAAGTGCCGGGACTTGCGAGAGAAAGTTTTAAGTGCCGGGACTTCGAGCCATGGACATAGCACGACATGGCACCAGCACAGCTGGGAAACTTCGATGCATGTACACCGAGCGGCTCACGTGAACTGACGCAGTGCACAGACAAAAAACAACAGTTCCAAAGAGCGCTGAACAAAAACCGAATTACACGATTGAAAAGGCAGCAAAAAAATATGAAGCATCTCATACATACAAGCATATTCATAAATGCAGCTACTGCGGAAACAAAGCACATCCTTGATGACAGCAACACTCAGTAAAACTCACAAAACAATTAATGTATATTGACAGTCATGTTACGTTATTTTTAAAATGTTCCCTTTTCTTTTTCATAGCTTCTTTAACACACTACGTCTCCGCTGCGATACGCGGGTATATATATATATATATATATATACCCCGATCTACATACTCGAATAATGGATACTTTATTCTCAATCAATGATTGTTTTGGTAAAGCCATACTCAGTGTATTCATTAGATGAACGGTAAAAAAGTAAGAGCGAGGGGAGGATGACTTATTGAGGCATGCAGGCTGTAGTGCGCGTCAACTCTATCTGAATTGCGCGATCACATTTAAAAAAATATATCTTTTCAAGTTCTATTTAGTCCATATGTGTCAAACTCAAGTGCCGTGGGCCACATCCGGCCCGGCGTGTAATTATATCCGGCCCGCGAGATCATTTTATATACTGTATTATTGTTATTAATGGCCCGGGGATATGAAGCGCTGGTAACACAATAAACTACAGATCCCATAATGCAGCGCTTCAGCTGCCTTGCCGAACACTTACCGCGGTCTCTTCAGTCGTTTCCTTACTTTGCGAAGGAAGCAGCTTTCTCACAGCTTCTGCACTGTTTTAAAAACAAACGACATATAAGAAAGTCCTTTTTGCTTGCTTCAACAACGAAGCAACCTTTTTATTTAATTCCCGGGTTCTCCCGAGCTTCGCCAAGGAAGCAGCTTACTCACAGCTTCTGTACTGTTTTAAAATCGAACGACCTATAAGAAGACAATGACAAAACAATTACATTGTCAATCATGTTACGTTATTATTAAAATGTTTCCTTTTTCTTTTTACTTCTCCGCTGCCAAGCGCGGGTATTTTGCTATAGATAGATAGATAGATAGATAGATACTTTATTAATCCCAAGGGGAAATTCACATAATCCAGCAGCAGTATACTGATACAAAGAAACAATATTAAATTAAATAGTAATAAAAATGAAAAAAAGTTAGCATTTACTCCCCCGGGTGGAATTGAAGAGTCGCATAGTGTGGGGGAGGAACGATCTCCTCAGTCTGTCAGTGGAGCAGGACAGTGACAAAAGTCTGTCACTGAAGCTACTCCTCTGCCTGGAGATGACACTGTTCAGTGGATGCAGTGGATTATTCATGATTGACAGGAGTTTGCTTAGTACCCGTTGCTCTGCCACAGATGTTAAATTGTCCAACTTTACTCCTACAATAGAGCCTGTCTTCTTAACAAGTTTGTCCAGGCGTGAGGCGTCTTTCATCTTTATGCTGCCACCCCAGCACACCACCGCGTAGAAGAGGGCACTCGCCACAACCGTCTGGTAGAACATCTGCAGCATCTTACTGCAGATGTTGAACGATGCCAACCTTCTCAGAAAGTATAGTCTGCTCTGACCTTTCTTACATAGAGCATCAGTATTAGCAGTTCAGTCCAATTTGTCATCCAGCTGCACTCCCAGGTATTTATAGGTCTGCACCCTCTGCACACAGTCACCTCTGATGATCACAGGGTCCATGAGGGGCCTGGGCCTCCTAAAATCCACCACCAGTTCCTTGGTTTTGCTGGTGTTAAGATGTAAGTGGTTTGAGTCGCACCATTTAACAAAGTCTTTGATTAGCTTCCTGTACTCCTCCTCCTGCCCACTCCTGATGCAGCCCACAATAGCAGTGTCATCAGCGAACTTCTGCACGTGACAGGACTCTGAGTCATATTGGAAGTCTGATGTATATAGATTGAACAGGACCGGAGAAAGTACAGTCCCCTGCGGTGCCCCTGTATTGCTGAACACAATGTCAGACCTGCAGTTCCCAAGACGCACATATTGAGGTCTGTCTGTAAGATAGTCCACAATCCATGCCACCAGGCGTGAGTCTACTCCCATCTCAGTCAGCTTGTCTCTAAGGAGCAGAGGTTGGATGGTGTTGAAGGCGCTAGAGAAGTCCAAAAACATAATTCTTACAGCACCACTGCCTCTGTCCAGGTGGGAGAGGGATCGGTGTAGCATATAGATGATGGCATCCTCCGCTCCCACCTTCTCCTGGTATGCGAACTGCAGAGGGTCGAGGGCGTGGTGGACCTGTGGCCTCAGGTGGTGAAGCAGCAGCCGCTCCATGGTCTTCATCAGATGTGACGTCAGAGCAACAGGCCGGAAGTCATTCAGCTCACTAGGTCGTGATACCTTTGGGACTGGGGTATATATATATAGATATATATAGAGATATATAGATAGATATAGAGATATATATATATAGATATAGATATGACAACAACACTCATATCAATGACAAAACAATTACATTAACAATCAAGTTACGTTATTTTTTAAATTTTTCCTTTTCTTTTTCATAACTTCTTTAACACAGTACTTCTCCGCTGCGAAGCGCGGGTATTCTGCTAGTCTGTAATAATAAAAGGCAAAGCCCTCACTCACTGACTGACTGACTGACTCATCACTAATTCTCCAACTTCCCATGTAGGTAGAAAGCTGAAATTTGGCAGGCTCATTCCTTACAGCTTACTTACAAAAATTAAGCAGGTTTCATTTCGAAATTCTACACGTAACGGTCATAACGGTCGACAACGTCCACCATGTTGAACTTTCTTATTTATGGCCCCATCTTCACGAAATTTGGTAGGCGGCTTCCCTGCGCTAACCGAAACCGATGTATGTACTTATTTCGATGGTATGACGCCACTGTCGGCCGCCTTATTGAACTTTCCAACGTCACCAATTTTCAAACTTCCCGTGTAGGTAGAAGGCTGACCCCATCTTCACGAAATTTGGTAGGTGACTTCCCTGCGCTAACCAAAACCGATGTACGTACTTATTTCGATGGTATGACGCCACTGTCGGCCGCCATATTGAATTTTCCAAACGTCACTAATTCTCCAACTTCCCGTGTAGGTAGAAGGCTGAAATTTGGTAGGCCCATTCCTTACAGCTTACTTACAAAAGTTAAGCAGGTTTCATTTCGAAATTCTACGCGTAACGATCAACAACGTCCGCCATGTTGAACTTTCTTATTTGTGGCCTCATCTTCTCGAAATTTGGTAGGCGGCTTCCCTGCACTAACCGAAACCAATGTACGTACTTATTTCGGTGATATGATGCCACTGTCGTCCGTCATATTGAACTTTTCAATGGTCTTTGTTACTTATTGGGCCCATCTTCAAGAAATTTGGTACGCGGGTTCCCAACGCTAACTGAATCCTACTCGCGTACATAAATACGTCCATAGCCTGCAGCTCGGTCACCGTGTGAGGCGGCGTTGGGTCCCCCATCCCAACGCCTCCCACGTTGTTGGCTGCCTGCCTATATAAGGCTGTCTGTCGCTCCAGTCTCTACATTCCCTTCCTTGCTTCGCCACGGTATTCACGTCTCCCTGCTGATAACTACAGCCTTTTTATTTAATCCACGGCTTCTCTGCTGTTTTATTGTTCATTTATTACGATTATAGTTATTGTGTAGGTATTTTAGACTTACTTTACATTGTTCAGGTACCCATTTCCTTTATCATTCCAACCGTACCCCCATTAACATGTCTATCGAGGTGATCACCATCGATCAAAGAACTGTCACTTACCAAGTGGTTTCCATGCCCGGAGATGGCACCTGCCTTTTCCATTCTCTTTGTTACATATTGCACGGCCATATCAGGCTCACTCTTGATATCCGGAGGTAAATTGTGTCTTATGTATTGAATGACTGGGACAGGTTCAAGGTGTGGACTGATGACGGTACAGGAGATAATTATACTACACAAGAGCACTAGAAGAGTGAAATGCTTAAGTGTACCGATATGGCCAAATATTTTACACCTTTGGACAACCGCCAATGCCTCTTAAACATCTTAGATTCACAGGTGACGATTTCAGTAGTGGACACTTTGATGTTTAGAAATGTTTAAACTCTCAAAAGCTGGATGTGAAGTTATCAATGAAACTGGTTGTATACTTACAACGCTTGACAGATGCCGAATGTCTCTTCAACACAAGTCCTACAAATACTGTCGTAATTGAAACAAACCATGAAATTCAAACCGATTATGACAGCAGCAATCCAAGCTGTGAGATTTGAAACAAGATTACTGTTCACATGGCCAACTGTACGTTGCATGCTCAAGAGTAAGCTCAGCGCACAGCTACAGCTTGGTCATATTACAACTGGAGGGCCGAACTGACAACGTGGCATACAAAGAGATCCTTAACAAATAATTATTGGTATATTTTCCCTCAGTTTAAAAAGGTTTTATTTTTTTATTAATTAGTAATGTAGCTTTGTGTGTTATATGAATTTTGGAGGAAACACTGATGTCTCAATTTACTATTTCTTTGAGCTCAAACAAGTTTCCAGTTAGCATTTTGTGAGACTGTAGTTACCAGCATTTGTCAAAGTGAGTAATTTCATTGTAGTACAAAGTGAAGGTAGGAGAGAAGTAGAGCTATATATTTTTAGGAATTGTCCTTTGTTAGCATGCTAAACCTAAACAAGTGGTTCTTTTGTAACTTCTGTGATCAGATATGAAATCTGTGGAGGCTGCTGAAGTAGGAAGTATTAGGAAATGCAGTTACCAGTAGTCCTAACATAAGATGTTGCTGTTGATAATGGTGAAGCTATGTCTTATTCATGAGTATTTTCCCCCAACACGTTGTTACGGTTGAAACATTATATGATTGTATTATCGAGGGATTTGTGAGACTCGCAAAGTTTGTTTACTAGGTTGGTCTACCCTTGCATCTTAAGAATAATATACACACAAACACACAGAGATCCTATTTTCACAGCTACATATGAGTGACACCTTACTGCCAGTCACTTTGTAATATTTCATGTAGGATCCTATCTACGTGAGTCTCTAAGAAGGATACCTCATGCCTGTCACCCTTCAGCACTCCATAAAGAGACTCGCTGTCCCTAGTATTAATGAGCTTATGGGTGTTCCCAAGATGCACACAGGTTGTACATCCATTTGGTTATATTGTACTTACTCGCCAATGGGGTCTTTCTACAACACACATTCTCCTTTTGAGGTACAACCTTTCATCCCTGTGGGCAGAAATATTTCCAAATTGGGTGCCTTAATATTTACTTTAATATAGACAAAGTAATATAAATAAGAAAGCAGTGTGCATGGGAAAGACGCTATATAACTAAAATGTGTTATTTATTAAGATATTTAAACAAATAGGGAAAAAAAGTATAATCGAAAGTTGAGAGCAAAGGCTGGATATAAATAGTTTTAGAAAAAGCTGTCCGAAAATCAGCAGTGTCAAGGGTGGATATTGTGCATCCCATTGACTGCCAAATTATAAAAGTTGTCCATAACATGTTTACGTTCAGCAACATCGGTCGAAGTGGTCACTCTTTCTGACATGTCTTGGTCTCTGGTGATACTTCCTTTGTTGGTCACTCCTCGGTCCTTCAGAAGGGCCATTATTTATGTTGAAATTCCACATGGGGGCTCCAGGATGTGTGACATTACACACATTTGATATTTCTAGCTGTTCTTGTGATGAATGACTCTACTCAAAGGCTTTGACCCTGTAAGTGCCTCTGCACTCTTCTGTTCCATCTACAATGAAGTTATGCACTGACTGAAATGAATGCATTAAAGTTATAAAATTACTGGTACAATACAGGAGGAATGTGTAATAGAGGATGTGTTCATGTAAATAGCCCCTGTAGTGAAATTTCTTTAAACGTCCAATAAATTTTTTTCTTTCGTAGATAAGTTGTTTCATAATTTATCTTGGTTTGTTTGAGCAAAACTAAAACTTAATACAAGCAGTCTGCAGTTTTAGAAATTGAAGGTTTTATTCTACAGGACAATAACAAGTGTGTTTTTATTTATTTGCAAAGTAGCAAAAGTGAAGAAGAAACTTGTCAATTCCTTATCGGTATATTCTATTCTTTAGTATATTCTAAAGATTCAGCAATGAGGCTATTAAGTCTTGAGCATGTGATCTTCTATCAAAGTACAGTGGTGTGCAGAAGTATTCAGTTACCTTGAAAGTCATCATAACTTTCTGGTAGACAAAAGATTTGTGCACATTTATCCATTCAACATGTTTAATGTGATCACTTAACTCTTAATTCTGTAACTATACATTTTTCCAGAGTCAAGATAAACCATTTATCTGTAGTGTTTTGATGCATGCAGCAAGCTGCTGGAAATGTTTTACCAGTCCGTAGTAGCTAGTGTGTTGTTTCACATTGTGGTCTCCTGAGGAAGCAGACTGAGTTCAAATGACTCGAAATGCCTAAAACTTCTCAGGAAAGCCTCCTCCATCACCGTTGGCTAGATTGGATGCCATCAAGAAAAATCCCTTCCATCCTATCCAAAAGGTGCTCTCTTGGAGCACTTTTAGCCACAGGCTCATTTTTCCACTGTGTTCTGAGAAGCACCTCTAGGGGTCTCTTCTACCCGCTGCTTTCAGGCCATGCAGTTCTTCATCCCTGTGTCTCAGACTAAATACTTTTTAAGTTCTCGTCTAAATTACTGCAGTCCGCTTCTTTTTGGAATTAGCCAGGCCTCCGTTGCTCGCCTACAGCTGGTGCAAAATGCTGCTGCATGTTACCCCTTTTTTGGCTTCCCTTCACTGGCTTCCAATTCGTTTTCAAATCCATTTTAAGATCCTTGTATTTGTTTTTAAATCTTTTAATGGTTGTGCCCCACTTTTTGTTGAAACTGCTGCACCCTTACGTACAGTCTTACTCTCTCATGTCAGCAGACCAGATGCTTTAATGTGTTCCCAAGGCACAATACAAACTCCGAGGTGATTGCACTTTTTCAGTTGCAGCCCCAAAACTCTGGAACGATTTGCCATTGCACGTTAGGCAGGCTCCTTCGTTAGCTGTCTTTAAATCCTATTTAAAAACACATTTTTACACGCTGGCTTTTAACCCAGTATGATATGTTGGCTATCTGTATATTTTTTTTATTAAGAATCTCTTCGGTTCTTATGTGTTTGTGTTTGTGTTTCTGTTTCCTTTACCCTTTGGTTGTGTGTGTCTGATATGTTGTGTTTTCTTTTTTTTATTAAACATCACTTTGGTCAGCCTTGATGTTTTTGAAGTGAACTTATTTATTTTTATTTTGTTTATTTTGCTATTTTTGCACATATTATTAATTTCTTGCATATTGATTGATTGGATTATTTGTCTTTGTTTTTTGTGTCTGTGCTGCAGTATGCATCTACATTTTCCCCTTGGGATTAGTAATATTTATCTAATCTAAGATGCTTTTGGTTTTAAAGAGAATGTATTCAGTAAATTGTAATGTTTTTGCTTATTTGAATGCTTTTTCCTTTGCTAGTTTAAATTTATACACAACACAAGTGTCTAGAAAAAGATAAATGTTTGCTATGACTGGAAAAAACCTCCAGCAGTCAGCCCATTTTAGGAACCAGAAGAGGACTGGATGCCAACCCTTGGCAAGATGCATTCTAGCACGCAGCAGTTACTAAATTTAAGCCAGTTTATAATTTGGCTCCGCCCGTGTAGTAGTGAAACGGCAAACTTTAAAAATCAATAAACAAATGGGTATCGCTAGCTAAACTGAAGCAAGGTACGCTTCAAAACGTGGCCGGAGGTAGACCGATTTGAACGGATGCTGGCGCTCCTATCCGCTTTTTGACTCCCACTAATAGGAGATGATCCCTCTGCTACCCACTGTGAAAATATTATTAGTGTACTTGGAAATACTTTAAAAAGCCAAATGAATGACAAAAATTTAACATTTGCATATTCATATTCAGCAGTGAAGTATGCCGTTTTGCCCATTCTGCTAAGTGTGTTTCTCTGTGATTATGTGTTTCTATTAACATAGTACTAATAGCATAAATTGGAAGATATGCTTTGTGCTTCAAGGAATTGAAACAATTAATTCACTTGATTTGAGATTTAGTAAATAAGGCAGGTTATTTCATCACCAGTGTAGGCAAACCAAATAACCATTTTTAAGCTAGCCTAGATTTTTATTTATTTTATTTAACTGCCAGTGTGCAGCTTCCTACTACATCCCACATTCCTGTTTGCGTATTTTGTGGATGCGTTGAGGTCTCCCTCACGACCCTGAAATGATCACACCCGTTACAAAGTGAATTAATACATGGATGACATATGTCAATCAGTTCCTTAATCGGAACTCTGTAGGACACTGAATTAAAAAGAGTGTCGTTGTCTTTTAGAAATTAGTAACACCACAAGTTAAACAATTTCAACTCGCATCTCATTGGTCACATCATTGCGCACTGTAAAACATGCACAAATTATACTTTGTTCCATTTCGATAAAAGTGGGAATAATTAAAGCCTGTGTGTATTTTTTGGACTTTATTTATTTATTTATTTATTTATTTACTTATTTATATAAATGGGGTTTTTTTTTCCTCTTAGAGTCAGTGTGAGTCTCCGTTTGTGTGTTCTGTTTTGTATCAGGATGCTAGGTTAATTTTTAAGTGGGTATGGGACTGCGGATGAGTAGGCTTTCTATGATTTGGAGTTCTTTCCAGAGCTGGTTTGTACTTTGCTGCCAATATTGGCTCCAGCCACCCCAAAATGTCACTGAACTACATTGGTTTGAGAATGTTAATTTATGAAAATTGTAATGTAAATGAAAATTGAATTGTCAAGATAGCTGTGCACAGTATTATCATGGCATATATTTGACTGTTGGTCCAAAGACCTGTTGAACAAAGCTATGTTGTGAAATTTACTGGAGTATAATATTTCCTGTTCTTGCATAGATCCTTTAGATTTCAGTATGTATGAAGTAATTTTAACTGAGAGTCTGTCATTTTGTTAGCCAAGTATTCGAGTAGCTACCCACTCCCAAAGCACTTTGTGCATGCAGAGAAACCCCACTACTGCTCCGTTCAGCCTCCTTGCCCCATTTTGAGAGCACTCTGTGCTTCTGTGTATCATCTGATGTTGGGGGCTGGCTTAGTCCAGAGGATGATCTCTCTTTTTGAAATCTTTAATGATGATGTATTCAAAAATTGAATGTAATCAGTGTATGTGTTGCTATGCATGTTGCAATTTACATTACTGGCAAAGGTACCTGGGATGGGAAAAAAACACAGATGGGATCACTAAATAAATGATCATTTTATTAACTACAACCACCATGAAGAGCAACCTTTCATACTTGTGCCAAGGTCCAGAAATGCTTCACAGGGGCACTTTTGACTTCCCAAGAGGAAATTATTTTGGAACAAAGCACAGCATTTGGTCTTCCCTATAAAAATGGGAAACCGGTGTGTATTTCCATAATGGAAAATCACACATTCAGCTTTATATACTAAAGTTGCTTTAATAAATTATAAAATCAGTTTAAACTTATAGACCCAAATCATAAATTCTCACATTATATGTATAATGTTTCTGTCATGATTACAATACATAAATTGTAAGTTACATTTGGCTTTAACCCGATTGGAGAAAGGCAAGTTGCAAACTCAAGTCAAGCTTGAGTGAAGTCTGGACTTTGCTTTATCACACCATATTTACCATTTTAAAAAAAAAAAAAAAAACCTCTCCACACAGACTCCTCAGTTAACGTAAGGCAGGGGAGCAGATATGTCAAAATAAAGGTTTTGTAAATGTAATGAGTGAGTATAGATGGCCATAGATGGATGAAGTGTTAATCGCAACCACAATTCCCCAATCCCGAATTAAATTCAAATATTGAACAGTGAATAAAATAAGAGAACACAAATGAATTCCATTCCCCCTTGCCTTAACTATGAAGTATAAATATTAACAAAACAATAAACATCCAACCGCATACACCTACAGGGTTCAATATGAAATACTAGTTGGATGAAGGCCGGCATCTAACAGTAATGCAAATTAAAGATGATAAACCAGTTCAGATGTGGCTTTTCCTGAAAGGTAAACCAAACAATCTCCCTGGTGAGTCCAGAAAATAAACGGACAGCTAATGGAAGCGTATGGAGAACTGTCCAAAATTTATTTATTTATTTATTTTTTTTTGGTGAATGAAAGTGACATTTCTAAAAGTGATAGCGATGATAATGATTCTTCTGGTTGAGATATGCAGTTTTTTTTTAATTTTGCAAACCAGAATTAAATGTTACAAGCACAATAAAACAACAGTTCTTCATGTACATACAAATTTGCAAAAAAAAAAAAAAAACTCAGACACTCTCGGCACTTCACTGTGGATCTGGAGAACCATGATGAAATTGGCCAAGGATAGACGTGGGTGGATGAGCTTTGTTGCTACCCCAAGTGCCAGTAAGCATGATGGGCACACCTGCTTGATCTGGCAATACTTATAAACATAAGCACAATTGACATTTTATGTAGCCCGCTACAAAGTAAAAAAATGTGTGTGGTTGTAGAGATAAAAATACAGTTGGACTATAGTCTGCACCCAGCATACAGCAAGATCTATGTTTTAAAATATGTTTTACATTGTATGGTCATCAGTCTCCCCACAGCCTTTTTTTGATTTAAGTACTCGGCTATTAACAATGCTTTGTGATGATGCGGTTGCATTATGAGAACTCGTTTTCCTGTCATCTGCATTCCGTTTGACAAAAGGGAAAACAATATTGAATTAAAACTGTCCTTCACTTTCCCACAGTATAATTCGTTGCATCCGATTTTCTTGCCAAGTACATTTTGTCCAACAACTTTGCATAATAAAATGTTTTAAATTCTTTGCAAAGATAATAATGCGTCTCCTTAGTATTTCTTGAGGTTTGAAGATTTGCACCCTCTACTGATGAATTATTTAAATAGTTTTAAACAATGATTTGTTAATAATTTCTACTTCCACTTTGTTGTCGGCCTTATCTGCAAAATGCTTGCTCAAGCCACTGTAACCATTTTACATTTTAGAGTACTTCGTACTTTAATAATTTAGTAGCAATTTTTATTCCTGTCTCACCCAGAGTGAGTTAAAAGATGGATGGACAAGGCCCAGCAGCAGTGGGTGCAAGATGGAAAGGAAAACATTCCTTTTCTTATTGAATCTACTTAAGTACTAAGTGGTACTTCGTGTACTGAAATGTTGAAAATTGAAAAGACCATAATCTCTCAACTATTTCATTTCCCTAAATGGTTATGTGGTTAGTTTCACAAACAGCTTTATTGATCAGTTAGTTATGCTACCGACTAAGACAGGGTTTAATCTAAGTAATCAATGTAGACCTCATGTTTTATGTTTAATACATGGGTTATGCATTTGGGCTGGTATAATAACATGCACTCAGTCCCATTCTCTCACGGCAGCCTCTTCAGATACAGTTGCATGATTTTGAAGCTCTCTTGTGGTGGCGCTCCTGAAACTGTCTACTTTTGCAGTCAAAGTGTTCTGCTGTAGAAATGCAGCAGTAGTGGTTACCTCATTGGCCTTGTTTAGCGACTCTTGCCTAGTCGTTTAGAGGCTTTAGTTTCTCAAAGTGTGCATCAATTTATCGTTAGTTTTACTCTTCTATTGCCCATAACTTGAAATTGTCAGCCATTAGAATTACTGCTATAAACCTTGTTGACATGGCCTGAGCAAGTGCAAGAAAGTTGTTGCCAATCTTCAGTTGCCAGTGTATGACATTGGGAAGACAGAGTAATCCAATAATTTTTTTTGATCATTTTTGATGAATTTTTAAATTTTTTTTTTTGTTTATAAACTCCCCTACTATGTGTTTTGCAGACAGACAGAAAGACACACACATAGGCACTTGACTCTTTCTGTTGGGGTGGATAAGTGGTTCTCTGTCTGCCCAACAATTACTCCCTGTTGGATGTATTCAGCATTAATATTTGCAGTGAACCATCTATTGAAATGTAGTTTTAATGCATCGATTTAAATGTATTACATCTTTCATTCCAACAGATAGCATATCACAAACATTAGCACTTTCTTTACGCATCCCCATACCAAACGACATATAACAGAGACATAGCAACTGGAAGGACACATAGATACTTGTCATTTATTTAAGGTAGAGGCTGATAGATTGAGCTCATTTTAAACCTTATTATTAATGGTACTATATAACATTGAATTAATAAGAACCACAACTGTGAATAGTGTTTGCCACTGTATTGTAAAAAGTTAGTATTCCAGATGAATTACCCACCTTGTGATGCGCTGGACGATATTTTTTGTGTGTGTGTGTGTGTGTGTGTGACAACTCTACATTTAATTTCATTCCATGAAAAGTGCTAAGGCAAATGCGACAGCAAATATTAACCAAGAAATAAGCTGTGTGAAACAACGGTGTCTATCTTTTTCACTCTTACCAACAGCACATGTTTACCTCCTTTTTAATTTTTTGATATTGAGCATTCAAATATAACACAAAGAATGCAGTGACATTCTGCTTATTGTCAGTACATACATGATTGTGTAAGTAATCGATACATTCCTAGATTGCCTTACTTTATGAAATCAATGGCGTGTTCAAAACTGAGGGTATTATTTGATGGGGACGGGTTGAGTTAGGGTTATGGTATTTACTTGCTTTCACCTTGAAAGTAAACTTGTTTTTTAACACACTTCTGCCAGTATCTGGACTACTCATCTGAAAAAATGAAAAACCAGTAAAGTAAGGACATACCGTAGTCACCAACAAACCAATGAGCACGTACATTCATTCATGTAAAGAACTGCCTTTCTGATTGTTTGTGTTGGACATTTCCTTGTTTAATTATAGTAGCCAAGTCCTTGTTAAGGAGGTAGGATGTAGAAGTGGATTATTCACATCAGGCATTTTGAAAACTGGGCCTAAATAAACAGTTTTTCTAATATCACTATTAGATAAGGCATTGCCAAAAAAAAAGTTTTAAAATATATTGTTCCTCATAATGCTGTTGAGAAACAAATTCGAGCATGCTCATTTATTTAGTGTTCTTTTTATTTTTAAAGCTTGTTAATACTGCCCCCTGGGGGGATCATAGATATGCTGCTAAATGAGATCCTATTTAGGTTACCATTTTTCTATCAAAGTGCAGGTTTTCTTTTGGCTTTGTTATCCAGAATGTTTATATACAGTTATACAGTTTATGTGGGGGTCTGTTTTTTTTTTTTATATATATATATATATATATATATATATAAATAAATATACCCCTCCCAAATTTTATTAGTTTATACAGCACATATGAAGCAATCTAAGAAAGTCTTTGGCTATTCTAATTGTTTTGTGGACTTTTCCTTTAAGTGTAGCATTATGTTTAAGTGGAAGCACAATGTAATATGTCATTTTAGTTGTGAGCCTAAATTGCATTTTCTTCAAGTTGCCTCTCCGTACAGGCAGTAGTAAACTTTTGGAGAGGGAAATCGGCATACCTAGAAATGAGTCTGAATCGTGATCCAATGCTATCCTCTTGAAGTTCTTAAAATACAAAAGAGAATCAATGGCTCAATGTGTCTCTTGTACCATGGTACCTAGCAGTCTCTTCAAGATATTTGTTTTCAAAGGAATTGGCTATGTGCTGACTGCCCACCACATCCTTTTACTGCAGAGTGGGCTGAGACTCTCCAGCATAAGCACAAACCTGATAAACTGTTTACACAAATTTTATAATCACAATCCTGATAAACTATTTATGAAAATTTTAGTCAGTCAGTGATTTTCTTACCCGTTTATTCTTGAACAGGGTTGACCGGGGTGCCAGAACCTATCCCAGCTAGAATAGGGCACAAGGCAGAAATAAACGCAGGACAGGGTGCCAGTCTTCAGCAAGACAAACACACACACACACCAGCCTTATACAATGGCCAGTTTTGCATCACCAAACCACTTAACCTGCATGTTTTTAGACTGTGAGAAGAAACCAGAGCACCTAGTGGAAACCCACACAGACACTGGAAAAACATGCAAACATCATGCAGGGAGGACCAGAGACATGAACCTTGACCTTAATGTGAGGCAGCAGTGCTGCCAGTGTGCTGTCACTTTTACATCATTTGCATGTAAAATTTAAAGTGGTGTGCAAAAGTATTTAATCCCCTTGAAAGTCATCTTAATTTTATGCATTACAAAAGATTTGTACACATATTTAACCATTAAGTATTTTTATTGTGAACTCTTATGCTATAACAATACATTTCCAAAGCCAAAATAAAACAATCGTCATGATCAGAAGGCACTTGACAACATAAAGGGTAAACAAATTGGTGATCAATCACACAGACCACATCTGGAGATGGTCTGAAATAGATGGAGATTGTATTTAACATGAGTGGAAATGCAAATCCGTTTTCTTTCAGCATGGCAAGAACCAAGTTAGTGGAAAAACAAATGGTGTAGTGCAATGGCAGCAATGAAAGGTTGGCCAGCCCAGACACCTTTTGAGGCCTTAAAAAGTAAAGGAGTGGCAGCCGCAGCATGTGTGAAGTTGAGGTACCACCTGCTTCATGAGACTGTCATGTACTTGGCACCATTCTCAAACAGTAGTTCTATATGGCTAAGGATGGGTATTAATAAGAACTGATGTCCTGATTTGATTTCAACTTACAATGCCCAAATTTAGTATTGATTTTTGCTTGATTCAGTTATAAAGCACTGATTTTTATTTATTTTTCGGAGAGATTACTTAACCATGCATAGAGAACATTACTATAATGTGAATTTAAAAAAAAATGAATGCTGAACACTGGATAGGTTCACAGAATTGACATTTACAGTTTTATTTACCTAAACAAAACAGTACACATGCCAGCACAACAACAGTGTATGAGATCAGAAAGGTTTTTACCATATGTTAAAAAAATTAGTTATTCAAATAAGAAACCATCATTATAAATTGCAATGCTCAGTTCTTAGACAGACTAACATTTTTGTACAAGAAAAGTAGCTGATCTACATGTTCTGGCAGGAGGCAACTTCTGTGTGCAGTAAGAATATCATCAGCTGAAGAAAAAAAATCCTCTCAGCAGGGTCGCTGGTCCCAAATACACAAATATATTGCTTGGGACAAAAGGGGACACTCCCCCTCATGCATTTTCTACCAGTTCTGTGGATTTTCAGAGAGTGGAACAGGGTTCACATCCCTGCATCTGCTCACTTCCTCATGAATTCTTGCAGGCTGTGGGGCACAGGCCACCCCAAGGAGATCCTCCTCCTGATCAGGTGCAGGTGTAATCCCTCCAGTGCCAGGAAAACCGCCAGATTCTTGCTGCTAAGTGATAAAATGACAAGAAATTAAAACAAAAATGTTGTGCTTGAGATCAGGAAGGAATTCACAAGCATTATGTCCTTCATTATAGTCCCATCTGAATGCAGTTTAGTTTTTTTAGTTTTGTGAATTTCCCCTTGGGATTAATAAAATATCTATCTATCTTTAAGACAATATTTTGCCTGTTATTGCTTTATTGAGAGTAAATTTCAGTAACACTTTATTTGAAGTCTGTGAACATAAGTGACTTCCATAACATATGCTTAAGCACAGAATGACAATTAAGAAGCAATACTTCATTAGTACTGAACAGTTAACATCAGTATTTGCAGGATTGTAACAAAAAATCTTGTTCACAGCACTGCACTCCTTCAAAATTCACCATAATTTAACAAACACATGTATTGCTACATTAAGAGTACTTACCTAATATGGAGGTCCTTGTTTTAATACATTGCATTGGCATCTACTTCGTAAAACATTCTACATCATCTTGAGAATTTTGACATTAGCCATTACAAAGTAATCAAATACTGCTTCTTAAATAATGAATATGTTACTTAGTACCTATTATTGTGTTATTAATCTTTGTGTATGTACCCTTTAACTGAACCGTTATCCAAACTCATTCCCCTATTGGATATCTTGAATTAGTTGAAATTAAAGATACAGCAGGAAGACTCGTCTTTCTAAATTTCTACAACTTACATATATCTTCAGTTGCTCATGTATAACAGTCACGTTAATCTGTCTTGAAAGTGTGTACTCGCGTTCCTCCTCAGACAAAAAAGGTATCATTTTAAAAGGTGGATCTTGAGCTGAAGCTATATACAGCGTGTCCTTAAGTTCTGTGTATCTCGAACAAATAAGAATGTCGCCTCAATATAGTAAGAAATGCTTTCAAGCAGATTTTTAATTCCACTAGTCTTAATATGTTTGCCAAATTAATGCATACCTCAATTTCAAGTCACTATGAATAGCTCATTTGAGATCCTTAATGGTTGCAGAAACATAGATGCCAACACGTATGTCCTCCAAAAGCTGAGACTGCAAAGGTGCAATGACACATAAGACTGGAAGCCCCTCCTCAGGCACAACTAGCCTGGCTGCTTTCATCAGCCGTAGAGCCTTAAACACAAGATTGCAGAGGTCATTTTCATTGCTGTGCACTTTGGTTGAAAGTAGAGCTGCCTAGAGGCTGGCGGCTGTTCCAAAAATCTTTTTAGCATCTCCAATGCACTGTTCCATCGCATGACCACATCAATCACAATATTGTATGATGGCAAGTCCAATAAACATTGCTTCTTTTTAAGCATGTGGCTGGCTAGTTCTTTGTCTTTTATCTTCCATTCATCCAATGACATTGGCAGCTAGGTAGTGAGGTTACCCCCACTATGACTAGCATGCAGGGCTCTTGTCTGCAACACAACTGCCACAGATGCCCAGTCATTCTTAATGTAATGGCATGTGTTTGTCACACAGGAATCTGATGCCCTGAATTTCCAGCTGTTGCAAGTTTGGGCTACTCCCTCCACTGACCTGAGAGATGTGGCAATGCTTTGCTTAAGATCTTCATAATGCCTAGATACAATAGCTTCACTTATTTGGTTTCTGGTTGATCTAATATCTTGCAGTTCCAAATCCTATATCATTTGTCAAAAGTCCTCGTATTCAACAATGGTGTAGGGTTTCATATCTTTACAGATAAAAACTGTTATATATTCTGTTATTTTTTGGGCAGGAGTTGAATTAAATTGAAGCTTGGAGCTAAATGCCATCTCCAGCATAGATTGTTTAGACTCTTCTTGTTGTGATGTTGGGATAAATGATTTTTCACATTTATTGTGTTTCCACAATGCTTCTGATTTGTAGTGTTTACATATGGCTTTGCTTTTATCCAGTTCTTCTTTAACGATGCACAGTTTGAATCCACGGTAAGTCCATACATCTGATTTTAGTGTTGAATATGCTGATTTCAGTTGAGGAGGACATGCCATTTTGTGCAAGGTAGTAAAGCGCCAACAGACGCTTTAGTGACATTTACTGGACTAGACATCAGAAATGAAACAAAAACATGTTTCTACTTATACAGTAGTAATAGAGCAGGTTAGAGCTTCACAAGATTGATCTTGAGACTGTAAGAATTGATATTGAATTGTTTAAATGAAAAATAATAATCGGAAAGTCAGTATTTTTACCCATGCCTATTTATGTCTTATTTCATTTTTTCCATGTTGGGTCATTATGAACAGCCAGGTTCCTCTTTGACTACAGGCTAAGAGCAGCAGCAAGCTGTGCTGCACAGATAAACCAGAGAAGACATTGGAGATACATTTTAATGGCAGATGTAAATATAAATTATATACAGATACAATCTATATTTGAAGTGCACGTTAATTAGCAGTAATCGCTGGCCATATGTAAAATATTTTGAAAATTGATGCCCATTTCTAAAAAGAGCTTAAGGGCTAGATCCATTCTTGAGTTTGATGTCCCTGTTTTAAAGGAATCACAAACCTTTTCTCAGAACTTTAATTTGTGCTGCTTTAAATCAAGCAAGTCACAGCTCAGTTAGTACATTTTGTAAGAACTTAAGCAGCATATGATCAGTTTTCTCATTAGAGGGAGAAATTGCTGTTTAATGTATTGTTTGTTTTTGCTATTCTAACCTAATATATATATATATATATATACAATATACTGTTTTTAAGTGGCATCTAGTTGAGTGCAATGTAAGTAAATATTTACCCATACAGAGCTTCTACATCTACTTTTTTTTTTTTTTTTTTTTTTTTAAGCAGGTGATCAGACACTTCATGGTGCTGGGGGAGACAGCATGGATGACAGCACAGTTTTAGATGAGTCAGGTGAGACAAGCCCTGGACAGCAGCCTCCAATGCGCAGACTGCGGAGAGAGGCTTGCACATGCCCATATTGTAAAGATGGTGAAGGGAGGTATGTGAATAAATGTTTCTGTCATATCTTTAATCAAGTATTTTTTACATATTAAAAATGGCATGCTTGGATCTACTGGGCAATTATTATAGAGAAAGTTGCTAATGTTTGTGACATTTCCTTCTCTTTAAACCCACCTCTCCCCTTTCTTTTTCTTCTCCTGTCAGCCAAGTTAACCTATTTATGTATCACCTATTAACTTAATAGTAACTTGGTCATCTTTTTCTTAGATTATGTAACTTGATGACAGACTTATTTTAAAATTGATTTTGTACAGCATTCTTCATCAAATTCATGCATACGTGTTTAACTGAGCACTGCAACAACAGAAATACTTAACATGCATGAAGATGCAAATTAGCACAGGGCAAAACTGACCCATTTCAGTTTGAGATAAGCCAACAAACCGTGACAATTTAAAATTTCTTAACTATTATGTGTGAGGTACATTAACAGTGGAAGAGAAGAAAACTAACTTCAGTGAAATGCGTTCCTAGAGAAATTTAAACCTGGGTCCAACAGTTGGTTATAATAAAGTCACAGTTGTGGTGAGCTTGGACAGCTGACCATCTTCCTTGTCTAGGGCATTCTACAATATTGCAATTACTGTATGTTTCTGGCAATATAACATTACATTTGTTAAACTTTGTGTTTTTGTTATGTAGGGTCCTATGGTGACCCAGTTTTCCCCTTTATATTCTTTATTGTGTAGACCTTAAAATGTCTTTAATCCCATACACTTACCACCATAGTGTATTATAGGTAATACATTTTATGATAAATAGTACCATACAAGCCAGTAGAAAGTGGCTTTGTAAATCAAGACTGTATATCCTGATAATTCTACAGTAGATATGTAATTTTGGGTGGAGCAATAGCTTATGGTTATGTTTGATTCTTCCTGGTCAGCTCATCTGCGCAGGCCGAGACAGCCTGCTTTCTTCAGGTCATCACCTGGTTTAAGTTCATCAGGATGCAACATGGCAGCGAAAGCATGCCTTTGCAAGCCTCTCTCTTTATTGTCCCTGCGTAGCTCTTGACCAACACACCTTAGACACAGCCCCCCTCCCCCTATCTCAAATAATTGTTTCCTGTCAGCTTACTTCAAACAAACAACCAAGAAAGGAATATAAGTCATTAAGCAGTAAAGCTAGCCCTCTCTGTCACAGGTGGTCAGCAATTCAGTCATAAAAATCAGCATTCCAAAAGTTTTGGTGGTAGAGAATGAAAATGGTTTGTCAGTTTTCCTTGGTTTTTAAACATCATAAAAACACATTATTAAAAAAATGCTAATTCTACAAATAAAGACATACATATTTTGTATCACCTTATGTGAAACGTATCACTCCACCATACTTAGGGTTTTAAGGCTCTATATTTCTAATGCTGCATCATATGGGCAGTTTATTAGTGGCACAAGTGCTACAGCAGGATTTAGAGTTTGGGGGGGGGGGAGTGGGGAATAGAATAGTGAGGCTTAGTAATGAATCATAATGATTGTAAGCCTATTCTTTTTCAAACAAGGTTGTAGTGTAAACAGGTAATCGGCAGCCCTAAAATTATGCTATGCTAAACTTGAATTTGAATGATGAAGCTATTGGGGTATCTGTTTCACAAGCAAGTATATCATTCCATATTTTAGGAGCTTAGTAATTAGGCTTGTCCTGTCTAACCCCAGTGTTTATATTTAAAAAAAAAAAAAAAAAGTATCTGGTCTTGATGCTAACAATTTTTGTCCAAATGTTCTTGAGTGTTTTGTGACCTCCCAACTCACCCATTCTGTATCTTCTAATAAATTGATGAAACCCTTTCAGTCTGGATTAAAAAGGGAGCACAGCTGTGACACTGCTTTGCTTCAAGTAACCAATAATTTGCTTGTGGCAGCAGATTCCTGACAAAACCAGCATATTAATTCTGTTAGACCACACTGTAGGTTTTGACACTGTCAAAGATGACATTCTGCTGGCCAGAGAGAAAGAGGAGTAAAACGGATTAAAATCTCACACTGAAAAAATAGGATAAATCTAATCTTTAACTAAGGTATATTGATTTTGAGGAACAAATAATGCCTTATCAAGAACATTTTTTTTAACAAAACAACACGTTACAATTATCAGTACCCTGCATTTAATACTTCGTACATCCTCCCTTTACCAATAAAACGCCAATGAGTCTTCTATAACATCCTTTAAGTTTGTAGTATATAATCCAGGGAATCTGAGACCATTTCTCTTTACATGATCTCTCCACATCATCCGGGGTGCTAAATCCTTTATTGTGCTTGCTCCTCTTCAGCTCATCTCATAGGTTTTCAGTGGAGCCATGAAAGGACCATGGCAGGATTTAGATTTTCTGTTCCTTTAACCATTTTTGTGTTGATTTGGGCATATGTTTTGGATCATTGTCCTGCTGGAAGATCCACCTGTGACTCTTTTTTTTTTTTTTTTTTTTTGTCCGAGGCTGTCAGGTTTAAATATAAAATCTCAAAAGTATTTAATGGAGTCATGATACCATATACTCTTTAAAAAGACTCTCGGGCATTTGTAGGAAAAATAGGCTCACAAAATCACAGAACCTCAATATACTTGATAGAAGGGGTCACGTTCTTTTGTTGCTATAGCCATCTTTCTTTTTATGCCAAATACACCTGGAGTGTTTGTTGCCAAAAAGCTCAATTTTCATTTTGTCTGACCATAGAACACAGTTCCAATCAAAGTTCCAGTAGCGTTAAGCAAGCTCCAAGCACTTACGTTTGTTATTGAATTTGACAGAAAAGGCTTTTTTTTTGTGGCATGTCTTCCAAATCTGCTGGCTTGGTGTTAGTTTTGGAGACTTGGTGACCCCCCAAGATGCTGCTGGTTTCTGTATTTCTCCATTTTAGCCACATCTCTTACAATCCTGCTTTCTGTGCTTGGGGGGCCAAAATAAACATGGGTTCTAGTTGATTTGAACTTTTTAATAATTGCTCTAACTGTAAATATGGGCATTTTCAGGCAAATAGGTGTTTTTTTTTTTTTTTATGAGGGTCAGCATACTTTTCTCTCATTTGAATTGTGCGTTCTGTTATCTTTCCCATGTTGATGAATGAATAGGGGAATTTGGCCTCTATGCCTCCTCATATTTAGTGAAACAGGAAGTCGTGGTTTACTGATTGAAAGAAACTCTGGCCAACCTAAAAAATGCTTCAGTTACATTTTGTTCATAAGAATTTCTGTGGGTGCCAATAATTGTGACACACGGTTTTGTTAAAAATTACTTATTAATGACGGATTTTTTTTTTTATCTCGGAATACCTTTACTTCAATTTAATGGGTGTATTTCTCTTATTTTTTCTGTGTGAGATTATGGTAATTCACTAAAAGGTGAACATTTTATAATCCTTTTTACTTAGGTTTGCCTGGAATGCCATTAATTGTGTAGAGGGGACTATATGTGGTCCCTACTCTATAATTATACTGACGATTTGTACAGTGAACTGAAAGGTACAAATCAGACTCTTTGAACAGCTTGTGATTAACACACATTCTACCAGAAGTAACTGTATGAATTAACTTCTGTGTATCCTTCATTCCTTATTTTTTCTTAAACTGGGTAAAGTTGCTTTTAGGTAGACTAGTTTCAGTGATAAAGCCTAAATGATCTTCTTATTTAGTAAAACTAATACTTAGAGCTACTGAGTTTAAAACGTGAGGATCCTGTTGCTGTCTGTATAATTCCTACCATTTAATAACCAGTGTTTGTCACTCATCCAGTCTTTAACAGAGTGACACAATTAATTAAAAGTAAACTACTAGCTTGGTATTATAACTACTCATTTTATTTTAGGAGTAGTGATCCAGGCAAGAAAAAGCAGCACATATGTCACATCCCAGGATGTCAGAAGGTGTACGGAAAGACATCACACTTACGTGCTCACCTTCGGTGGCATACAGGAGAGCGACCCTTTGTATGCTCCTGGCAACTCTGTGGAAAGCGCTTTACCCGCTCAGATGAACTGCAGAGGCATAAGCGCACACACACAGGTAAGGAAATAATCATGGGATGCTCATGTTGTGAAAGTCAGTTACTACAATTTATCCTACATCTTGTGTACTGTAGCCATTTAAAAATAGGGTATTAAATTTCCTTATGAGACAAAAAAGTTGTTTTGCATAAAATGCTATTTAAACAAATTTGTAGACGGCTATATTTATATAGTTAATTTTATAGTTGATGCTAATTGTGTTTGTAAGCTAATAATTGTACTGTAATAAATTAATGGGTACAATTTGTCAGCTTTCAGTATTTCTGACTACAGTGCTTTGCATATTGTTAATTTTTAAAATTCAGCCACTCTTTATAGAAGAATTACAGCTTCCTAGTTTGAATCCTTAAGCCGTTTCAGTATAAAGATTTAGCAGATTAGCCTGATCTACAAACCTTTTTTCTTTTTCCCCCCTTTTTTGCACCGTGGAGGCCTAGGAGCCGGGGATGTTCTGTCTCCTTCATTATAATGCATGTGCTAGATCGCTCTTGATTACTTCTGTATGTTCTTCGACTGGGAATGACTGAGAAATTATCTATTGTTTGCAGCCACCTGGCTCGCAGCTCTGGGACAATCATGCTTATAATACCCAGCATTATATGTATGTGGTTGTATGTTGGATCCCCTGAATTCTGGAAGCTACCTTTCATGTGGATCTTATAATATCTCCTACTATGCCTCTCCTGATTTTTTTTTTTTTTTTTTCTCCCTTCCCTACTTTTCTGTCATCACTCATCTGCGCCACCCCATTCAGCCTATTTCACTTTCTCTATTGTGCTGTGCTGCTTCTCTACTCTAAACTATGCTAAAATACTCTTGTGGCAAACTCCTTCACTTTAAACAGTTTATTTAGAGAAAGTGGTCAGACTAGCGGGTCGTCCCCACCGCCTGGCTGCAAATGAAAAGTTTACCAGCAGTATCTGTTCAGGAATATACTGTACCATCCTGCTCATGGCTTTGGAAATAAGAGTTTCAGTGTGCCATATTCTCAATATGATAAAATAACCTGGCTATGGATCTGTGCAAAATTGACCCTCATCAGTTAATATTGTTTAACTCAAAATCCCTCAATTGTAAAGCATTGGCGATATCAGAATTTCATTACAGATTCCAACTTTGATGTAATATGCTTAACAGAAACCTGGCAAAAGCCAAATGAATTTACGTCTCTCACAGAAGCAGCACCACCCAGATATGTTTACTCCTCAGAGGCTCGTAGCTCAAGACAAGGAGGAGTCACAGTATTTGCAAGATCACAGTTAAACTGTAAAAGAATCCCAACTGACTGCCCATTGTCTTTGAGTGTCTGGCTCTTAAACTAATTGTGAAATCTGGTCCTGTCTGTCGTCTTGTTGTCTGTCATCCCCCAGACTACAATGTGTCTTTCTTAACTGACCTGACTGAACTTTTAACCCACTTTTAACCACGCTTTCCCAGAGTGTCATTCATTCTTGGCATCTTCAACATCCATATTGACACTCAAACATGTAAACTGAGGAAATAATTCCTGTCCTTACTGGACTGTTTTGACTTGGTTGTTGTTTTTCCCACTCACTCTGGTGGTTCTGTATTGGACCTGAGCAGTGATTTGGGACTCCCTAATCATAAAGCAGTACTTTTCACTGTCTCATTACCTTTCCCTCCTCTTACATGTAAACGTCAATTTTCTTTCAGAAACCTTAAAAATATCTGTCCTTCTATCCGTTCTGGATCCATTTCTGATCTTTTTCTGTCTTCCCCTATTCCATCAACACTAGAGAGTCTTGTTAACTATTATAACTCGGCCATATATTCAGCACTAGATAAAACAGCTCCTTTAAAACATAAGGCTTCTTTTAAGTGTTTGTCTCTGTGGTGCCATTCAGAATTATGGTTTATGAAAGCAGCTGGCCAATGCCTTGAGAGAATGTCACATAAAACTGGCCTCATTGCATATCCAGGTTTTCTCTGACCACCAAAGGGATGCACTAGCTGCAGCCAAGAACACATTATGGCAAAATAATAGTAAATGGCCATGATAACCCAAGGGTTTTGTTTTCTGTCTATAATAAACTACTTCAACCTGCATCTGGCCCAATTTCCACTTATTCCGCTTGTGGAAAAATTCCCCCTTTTTCTGTAATAAAATTAAAGATATAAATCAACTAACACAAATCCATCAATCTGTTTACATTTTTCTGACTTCCACTCCTTCCAGCTCCTTTTCTAAATTCTCACCAGTAGCATCTGCATTTGTTAATTACCTGCTTTTAAGATGAGGCTAACCAATCGTGTACTGGACCTCGTCCCCACCACACATTTTAAATCCTGCCTTCATACCATAATCCAGACTGTAACAACAATAATACATGCATCCCTTGACACTGGCTTTGTTCCAGTCACTTTTAAAATCACTTCCGTAACCCCAACGCTAAAAAAAAGTCTGGTCTTGATGCTGACCTTTTCTGTCAAAAGGTCTTGAGCGTGTTGTAGCATCCCAAATAACCAATTACTTAACCTCTAATAAATTGATGGAACCCTTTCAGTCTGGTTTTAGGGCACAGCACAGCTGTGAAACTGCTCTGCTTTGGGTAACTAATGATTTGCTTATGGCAGCAGACTCTGGACAAAGCAGCATATTAATTTTGTTAGATCTTAGTGCAGCTTTTAACACTGTTAGAAATGTAATTCTACTGACCAGAATGGAGAATATTCTGGGTATCTCTAGCACTGCCCTCCAGTGGTTTAAGTTCTATCTGACTGATAAGCAAGAGTTTGTTAGTCTTGCCAACAGCAGATCCAGCTCAGTGCCAGTCACACAAGAAGTTCCTCAGGCTCAGTCCTCTGCCCTCTGCTCTTCAGTATCTGTATGTCTTTCCTTGGCCATATTATTTGTAGCTTTGGACTGGGTTATTGTTTTATGGAGACAATTCTCAACTAATTCAGTGATGAAAGTGAAACTTCATCAGAGTTTTCTCAGCCTACAACTTGCCTCAGTAAAATGTAAAACCTGCATGGAGCAGAACTCTTTTTAAATTGCTACAAAACTGAATTCCAACAAATTGGCACTAAAGTACAACTTAAGAAAATTAGCTCCTTTTCAGCCAATCTTGACAGTGATCTCATCAGAACTTCTTCTAATGCAAGGAATCTTGGTGTCATCTTTGATTCCTCCCTTTCTTATTCCACCCCCATAAACCACATTAAGAAACTTTACTTTAACCTCCGTTAACATATCCCATTTTCGCGCATTTGTCTCCTTTTGTAATGCTGAGAAACTTGTTCATGCTTTTATCACATTCCTCATCAATTATTGTAACTCCTTACTGGCAGGTGCCTCTTCTAATCTTGTATCATAGCACCAGTTGATTCAAAACACTGCTGCAAGTGTCCTTATACAAATCAACAACAACGAGCACACAATGCCCATCTTGCTTCACCTTCACTTACAGGATCAAATATAAAATTCCATTAGTAACCTTCAAAGCTTAAATTGGCCTGGCTACATCAGTGACCTTCTCCATCGCTATGCCCCTGTCCACCCAATAAGGTCCTCGCGATTTTGTTGTGCCCCACACTAACCTGCTCTCTATGGGTGACAGGGCCTTCAGTTGTAAGCACCCAGACTTTGAAATGACCTCCCAGAATTAATGAGATCAGCTGACTCAATTTATCCCTTTAAAAATTAATTTAAACTCATCTGCTCAGGAAGGCTTTTAATTTAACCATAACATTCTGCCCCTTCTTTCAGTTTATCTTTACAGTGGGATGCAAAAGTTTGGGCAACCTTGTTAATAGTCATTATTTTTCTGTATAAATCGTTGGTTGTTACGATAAAAAATGTCAGTTAAATATATCATATAGGAGACACACACAGTGATATTTGAGAAGTGAAATGAAGTTTATTGGATTTACAGAAAGTGTGCAATAATTGTTCAAACAAAATCAGGCAGGTGCATAAATTTGGGCACCGTTGTCATTTTATTGATTCCAAAACTTTTAGAACTAATTATTGGAACTCAAATTGGCTTGGTAACCTCAGTGACCCCTGACCTACATACACAGGTGAATCCTATAATGAGAAAGAGTATTTAAGGGGTCAATCGTAAGTTTCCCTCCTCCTTTAATTTTCTCTGAAGAGTAGCAACATGGGGGGCATGGCCCTGTAGAGTGCTGGGCTCACTCGGTGACATGCACTATAAATGCTGAATACATTTGTCCATTAGCAGTCCTTCAGTTAAGGGAAATGGTAATTAAAATCTCCCATCCCAGTCAAGTTTTACACTGGAATTTTATGGTGAATCAAGTGGTTTAAAGTGAGTCTGGCACTCAACACTATCCTTTCATTATCCAGTGAAATGCCACCTTCATATTTTATTTTATTTTTTTGTTTTTTTTTGTTTTTTTACTATTTGGTTATTATCTCTTTTAGTGGTACTTATGTAAAAATTCAATCTAAGTAACCAAAAGAAGAAGAAATATGAATAAATTAGGTATACAGACCATTGTAAAGCTAGTAACTGCCTTTTGTATACCGATGCTGATCATTCAAACAAGTGTCTCTACCATTCCCATGTGGTTTTGGTTTATATTTTAAACAGCTACTGACATCTGTTTCTTTTATCATTTCCATTACTAGGAGAAAAAAAATTCAGCTGCACAGAATGTCCAAAGCGCTTCATGAGGAGTGACCATCTTTCAAAGCACATCAAGACCCACCGAAATAGGAAAGGAAACGGAAATGGCACAGGATCGTCCGGTGCTGGCAACAGTGGTTCCCTCTCAATCTCTGTGGACCCATCTTCCACCCCAGATGGAGTTGTGGGAACTGACCAGCATCCTCTCCTCACCATGGAGACTCTCTCGCATGAGGGCATTGCTCGTCTTGCCAGCAGTGGAATCAACGTCATGCAAGTGACTGACCTTCAATCCATCAATATGAGTGGCAATGGGTACTGAGCTCGTAAAGTGTTGAGACCTTAAAGAGAAAGAAAAAAAAAAAAACTATTAATTTTGAAAACTGCTGATGCCAGTAGGCAGTGGTGACACACAGACCTGGCCTTTTAGGTCACCTTTTTGTTGTCTTCCCATTCTTCCAGCCAGACAAATGCATTTTCTTCTTAACCAGAAATTTGTTTTGTTTTCATTGCTACACTACACAGGAACATTCATTTTTTCTTTGTTCCAAGATAGAACAAAGGAGTTGTTGGCTTTTTTCTTGTTGGACATTGCATTTGATAAGAGGCTAAGGTGCTGATGTTAACCCTAAAACCACATTCTCGCTTCCTTCAAACTATCTATAAAGTGCTCAAAAAGGAGACAAGGGCAAAGACTGGATGCTTAACCCTTATAGGAAAAAACATGCTTTGGGCAATTTTCCATTTTTTTTTTTTTTTTTTTTTTTTTTTTTTAAACTATTAATCTAGGTACGCTTAAAAGCCATCATGCCTTGATAAACTATATGTCAATGCAAAAACATTTTGTAGTCAAATTTATAAAATAGGGTGACACACTGTATGCTCACCATAGATTGCTTTATTCTGTATTTTTATATACATATATATTCTTAAACTTTGTTGTTGTGTTTTTTTGCTTTAGGATATAGAAGATGGGGCTGGGAAAGGGGATAGGGTGCCAACATGATCCTTTAATGTGTTGTGTTTTTGTTTTTTCTCATTACAGCTGGTTTTGCCCACCTCAAAAGATAATGGAAAAATGACAGCACAGTTTTCGGCTGTTTTCCATTTTACAAATACATAATCTTTTTTCATTCAGATCATGATAGATTTTATATATATATATATTATATAAAATAAATAAATTTGAATGACGGAGGTTGGAATATTAGTTTTGGACTGTGCCTGCTATATTCAGCGCCCTCCATACCCTCCTTGTTATCAATTAAGGGCCTTGAGAAACAGCTGTGAAAGGTGGGAGATTTTCTAGAAGCAGCGGGTGGAAGGATGTGGGAGGATAGTTTAATGACAAATGAAAGCCAGCCTTCTCAGTTGCTGAATGTAACTGGTCTCCAGGAAAATTGGCTGGGAAAAAGAAACTGGGAGTACTTCCCATCATAAATGTCTGTCTGCTGTTTTTGCAGATTGATGCAAGTCAGGCATGATCTCGGTAGCAGAAGTGACAACAAGACCGAAACAGAGCACCGCTGGCAGACATCTCTCTTGGTGTCCTTTTTGAGCAGACAGCTGTGAAGGATTTTGTGGCTGAGTGCACTTAAAATACAAAAGTAGAAACTAGAATCTAGGTTCTACAGGCTGGGATGTGACAAAACGGAAAGAAAAGCAAGGTTACTCTGGAGGGAATTGGGTCGAGGTGAAAATCTATTATCATGCAGTATCCAGATTATTTATTCAATGTTTTTATTTGCTTTTGATATTTGTAACTGAAATTAAATAAACTCCATTTGTGTATTTTTTAAATTATATATTTTTCACAATAGATTCTGCTGATTATGCAATTATGCATCCACTTTTGGTCTTTAGAAATAAGCCATTTTTCAAAATAAACCTGCACAATGTAAAGGCATCTGTCTAGTGAGAAACTAGTGACTTAATCCATTATCCATACAAAATTTAGAGAGGAGAATTAAGTGTCAGTGTTTTACAGTTTCAATTGTTTCTCCAGCTAGGATCTTCTATTTGTCTTTACCTCTCTTAAGAAAATCCTGATGGTTCGCTGAAAAGCAAATGGATCCTGGACTTTTGTTGTCTTTTGCTGCTGTGGATGTCGCCACCATTATGGCAAGTAATCTTAGGTGGATTTATGTTTGGAGTCTTTCGAAAGGGGAAAACAGGGGTAATGGAGGAGTAAGCTGGGGTTTATCGTGAAATTTCATGCATCTAAAGTGTTTTTGTTTGTTCTTTGTTTTACTTTTAAAAGGGATTATTAATGTAGTCCACTATAACCATTTCATCCCAATGCTACAGAGAAATACTTTTTCAAAACAATAATAATCTGCGCATCCTTGAAAGCTATGTATTTAATTGCCAAATAACTTAAATTAAGCTGAAGTTTGTTTTTCTTTTGCTTTTTATGAAATTCTCCCGCTTACACCTGCAGTCTTTATTTAGAAGAGTGGTGCACTCCTCTCAGTGTGGATAGGAAGCTTTCTGAGGCTTTTCTAAACTTTTCTTGATGAATAAACTGGGGAATGTCTGAGATGTAGAATTATACGTAACCCATGAGTTCACTCTTTTCTGTATAGCACCTTTTACACGATCCCCTAGCACTTAATGAAATCCTCAAAAATGCCAAAGCATTAGGAAAACTGATTTTTCAATGTTCAAGAATGTAGATTTGGTAAATTGCAGTAGAATGTGTTGGTCACCTACAGATCCCCCTTTATTGTTGTCTTTGCTGTTTCAAGCGACATTGTTGTGTTAGGGCGGCTTTTATTAATGGGGTTTGCCTTTTGATATTGGTGCTATTGAAATATACCGTTAGATTGAGCCTGTAAATATCCTGAATACATCTCATACTTCCCCTATGTCTCTTTGTAATATGGGTGTGGGAAGACTTTTATAACCTACTATATATATATATATATATATATATTTTTACAATAAATCAATCCTCCTACTGCAACAGTTGTGGTTTCAGTTTCTCTGCAGCAAGTATTCATTTTTTTAAATAAAGTAACAAATAGAGTCAAAAATTGAAAGCACCAGTGTGATGAAGTTTTATACAGTTATTTTAATGATGTGTGTATCAATTATGACAATCAATTTCCTTAAGCTCAACAACCCTAATTACATCTTGCCTGAAGAAGGGGCCTGAGTTGCCTCGAAAGCTTGCATATTGTAATCTTTTTAGTTAGCCAATAAAAGGTGTCATTTTGCTTGGCTCTTCTCTACATTCGTAATGGCTAACACGGTACAACACCCCAGTACTTAAGCACAACAGTAAATTTGAATTATTAATCATAGCAAGTATCGATGTAGAGCTTAACTACAACCGTTTCACCCTCACGTTTGATGACTGAAGCACTTTGGTAAAGAGAGTCGGTGTAATCCTGGACAGCACTCTTTGTTTTGCCCCACATATAAATTTCACCCATACTGCCTTTTAAAATATTTAGGATATTACCAGAATTCATCCTGGTTTTTTTTTTTTTTTTTTTTTTTTTTGTTTTTTTTTTTTTTGATCAAATGGCTGTATTATTTGTCATGTGAGTCTGTAATCTTGTTTTTTATGTTTGTTCTGCTGTATGCATCTGAATTTCCCCATAGGATTAATAAACTTTAAAAAAGGTAATCTAATCTTAACACAATGTAGCACTGAAGAGTTGGTCCATGCCTTAGTTGCTTCTCACATTGACTACTCTAATAGCATTCTTTCTGTCAACCCAAATAAATTCCTTCAAAGATTACAGGTCATTCAAAACTCTTGTCACCAGGATTGTCACACACACCCCAAGATAGCAGACCACTTTATTCCTCGCTTCATTTGCTCCCTGTGGCTTATCAGATCAACTTCAAAATTCTTCTTAGGTTTAAAGCTTTAGATAACACGGCCCCAGAAATATCACTGACCTCCTCCAGTCTTATACTCCTGTTCTTTCCGGGTGGTCTTCATTCGTAAGGTTACAAACTGTCCCAACTGTTATACTTAATGTATTATGGGTGCTCTGGCCTTTTTTGTTGCTGCACCTAAACACTTTACCCTCCCACATCTGAAATATGGACTCCATGGCAAACTTTAAAACTGCTTTAAAAACCCATTTATACCGGCAGGCCTTTGCTCTGTGAGCCTGCTGTTCTACATGACATCTGCTGCATACTGTTGTCCATTATTGCTCAGTTCATGCTGGTTTTGCTAGTGATTTTTTGCTTATTATTTGATTTAAACTTTGCTGCTGTTTTATTATTGTGGATTTTGCTAAAGGTCAGTTTTACTCTGTGAGGTGACCTTGAAAGGTGCCTTAAGTAAATTGAGTTATCTATTTCAGTAAAAGGGATTTAGTCCTACCCTTTCTTGAGAAATATGCTTCCAGCTGTGTTGATAAAGGTGTACAAACACTGTGCTTTGTCGGCTGACCCTCCTCATAGGGGTACGATATGGTGGAGAACATCCTTTATGCTCTGGGAATTGAGGCAGTGATATTCAAAAAAAAATACTTCCCTTAGGATGTTGTTTATAACTCATTTTTGGAATAGTGATTAGCAGTGCCCTGACCACCACAGTACAGATTCACACGATGCTGTCTGAATCCTGGGTGGTAGCAAGCAGTTAATGTGTGCGCCATATGGTCCCTGATCATTTGGTGGGTAATTAGGGTCAGATGAATCATCCTTCACTTATTCCACGTCTGAACTCATCACTGATCTTTGCACTAGAATATTAATTTGGAATGTGCAGTGCCTATAAAAAGTATTTGCACATTATATAGTGATACAACATTGAATCACAATGAATTCAGTTTGGTTTTTATATTGATTATTAGAAAATGGTTCTTTTAATAGCAAAACAGAGTTCAACAAAATGATCTATATTAATTACAAATGCAGAACAAAAGCAATTGATCACAAGTATTATTCCCCCTTCGAGTCCGTATTTAGCCGCCATGCCAGCCTTGAGTCTGTATGTACGGGTCTCTCTCTTTTTCAGCTTTGCAGTTGTCCACTCTAACATTTGTATTTCAAAAGCTGCACAAGCTCTGTCAGGTTGCATGGAGATCATACGTGAACAGCCTTTTTATTTAAATCCAGCCCCATATTGGATTCTCAGTTGATGTCTCGTTTATAAAACTTTTTGGATATTAGATCGCTGAAATATGCATATACTAAAAAAAAAAACTTGGAAATCGGTAAACACCAAAAGTAAATCTGATTCATAAACCCAGACATGCACATTTTGTATGCATTTCGCCTTTATATATAAAAAAAAAAATGAATCATCTTGTAACTCTGTATGTGAATGTGCCTTGAACTCTGCCTGGCTGCCACAATGAAAGAACCATGCGATGCCATCCATTGTGTTTGGGTCAAAGACACATTTTTTTTTCCTTGAATCCCTGTGGTCCACAGTTTTAAAATTACAAATCAGACCATTCAGATGTGATTAAAGTGCACAATTGCAAACTTTAATTTAAGGGGATTTGTATACATGTAGAAATGACAACAGCAATTTATTTTTGTTTAGCAAAATTACACAAGGAGTGCCGCAATAGACTAACAGGCCCTGATTCTTGATTGTCCCCCAGCCACGACCCCCAATGGCCATTCATATGCACTTGCCAGCCACTTTATTAGGTACACCTTGCTAGTATTGGGTTGGATCCCCTTTTACCTTCAGAACTGCCATAATTCTTCATGGCATAGATTCAACAAGGTGCTGGAAACATTCCTTAGAGATTGTGGTTCATCTGGACATGACTGCATCATGCAGTTAACTGCAGATTTGTCAGCTGCACATCAATGATGTGCATCTCCTGTTCCACCACCTCCCAAAGGTGTTGTATTGAGATCTAGTTGCTGTGGCGGCCATTTGATTACAGTGGACTCCTTGTTATGTTCAAGAAACTAGTTTGAGATGATCTGAGCTTTGTGACATGGAGCATTATCGTGCTAGAAGGAGCCATCAGAAGATGGTCACACTATGGTCATAAAGGAATGGACATGGGCAGCAACACCACTCAGGTAGGCTGTGACATTTAAATGATGCTCAGTTGGTACTAAGGGATCCAAAGTGTGCCAAGAAAATATCCCCCATACCATTACACCACCAGCAGCAGCCTGATCCATTGATGTAAGGCAGGATGGATCCATTCTCGCCCTACCATCAGAATGTTGCAGTAGAAATCGTGACTCGACAGAGCAGGTAATGTTTTTCCAATCTCCTATTGACCAATTTTGGTGAGCCTGTGAGAATTGTAGTCTCAGTTGCCTGTTCTTAACTGACAGGAGTGGCACCCAGTGTGGTGGTCTGCTGCTGTAGCCCACCTGCTTCAAGGTTTGATGTGTTGTGCATTCAGAGATGCTCCTCTGCATACCTTGGTTGTAAAAAGCGCTTGTTTGAGTTATTGCCTTTCTATCCGCTCCTGCCAGTCTAGCCATTCTCCTCTGCCATCAACAAGGCATTTTCAGCCAGAGAACTGCCGCTCACTGGATATTTTCCATTTTTCAGACCATTTTCTGTAAACCCTAGATACAGTTTTGCATGAGAATCCCAGTAGGTCATCGGTTTCCGAAATACTCTGAGCAGCCCGTCTGGCACAAACATCACCACATTCAAAGTCATCTTTCTTCCCCATTCTGATGCTTGAATGTCAGCAGGTGCTCTTGACAGTAGCTACAGGCTGAAATGCATTGAGTTGCTGCCTTGTGATTTGCTGATTAGATATTTGTGTTAACAAGCAGTTGAGCAGTGGCAGGTGAGTGTATGTGTATATACACCTCGATGTTGCCTTAAAGCTTTCTTGTTTATTTAGGTGTTCATAATACACAAAGTCTTTTGTTTTCTCGCTCTCCAGATGTTTCATATCATTCCACGTAGGCCTTTTTTTTTCCCATCCATCCATCCAATTACTAATAGAATTGTCAAGTTCAGGGTTGGGGGGGATGATAGAGCAGCATTGGGTTTGAGGCAGGAAACCCATCCATACGTAAAGGGAGGGATTACCGTACGGGAACTGTGCAGATTGCATACAGACCACTACCAGGCGCAGGATTAAAACCCAGAATGCTGGAACCATGAGATGACACCACTGGCCCACTGTGCTACCTTGCTATCTGATGGCTTATCAGCATTGGTTTAGACAAGAGAGGTTGTGTTTCACTAACTTGCCAGAATACTAATACGTTTACTTATTTGACTGACGCCTTTTATCCAAGACAACTTACAACATGTATGATAAAATTGATTACTTTTGTTTTGGTTTTCCAATCGCAGCACAGGCAGGTCAAGTGACATGCTGATGGTCACACAGTGTCAGTAATGGGATTTGAACCCACAACCTCAGGGTTTGAAGTCGAAAGCCTTCAACACTACACTACATTGCTTAGACACAACATGATCAACTGAAGTTTGAACAGAAGTCATTTAAAGGCTAACAATGTCAGGTTATATAGTGCCTTGATGTGTGGAGTACAAGTCCCAGGAGGTTCTGCTCAAGCTTTATAACACACTGGTGAGATCTCAGCTGGAGTCCTGTGTGTAGTTTTGGTCTCCAAGCTACAAAAAGGACACCACAGTGCTAGAAAAGGTCCAGAGAAGAGCGACTAGGTGGAGTCCAGGACTACAGGGGATGAGTTATCAGGTCAGGGAGCATGCACTGGTACAACGTGTAACCACACCAACCACATGATGAAGCAGTTCAGGATCCTGGTTGGCATCCCCCACAGCCAGCCAGACATACAGTCCAGCCCCACCCTCCAGAAATGACCATCTGTCTGCCACAGCCAAGTGTTACAGTGGTGTCCCCTTGGCCTGGTCCAGCCACTTGCGTCTACAACAATGAAGATCCTGAGATCCGGATCACCCTTGGGTAATCGCACCACATAGCCATAGTGCTGTAACTGATGCAAGTAATCTGCCTCATTTGTGACTCTGTGAGCAACTACCCCTTCGACATAAACTAGCAGTACCCAAGGATTCTGGGAAGAGACACAGGACAGAAGAAGTCCAGGCTTCGTCTCAGGTCACTGATTAGCGTCCATGTCTCACAACCATATAGCAAGACAGGTGGCACCAGGACTCTGAAGACTTGGACTTTCGTCAATTTGCAAAAATATGGAGAGTGTCACACAACCCTTTCCAATGACCTGATGACACTCTATTCTCTCCAAATCCGTCTACTGACTTCAGAAGAAGAGTCACCTGTGACATGAATGCCACTGCTGCAGTAAGTAAACTTCTCGAAGAGGTCAACACTCTCTGCAGAGAGACAAACTGCTGATGGCTGTGCCCAAGAGGTGATTAAAGGCCTGGATGTTGGTTTTATCAGGACACTCTGACTCCTTGCTCAGCCTCTCAAGAACCCCGATCAGAGCCTCCATTGACACCACAAAGATCACAGCATTTTCAGCAAAGTGAAGATCAGTGAGTCTCTCTTCACCAACAGATGCACTATGAATGATGAATTATGAAGAAAGATTAAAAGAGCTGAGCCTTTTCAGTTTAAGCAAAAGAAGATCAGGAGGTGACCTGATTGAAGTGTTTAAAATTATGAAAGGAATTAGTCCAGTGGATCGAGACGGTGACTTTAAAATGAGTTCATCAAGAACACGGGGACACAGTTGGAAACTTGTGAAGGGGAAATTTCACACAAACATTAGGAAGTTTTTCTTTACACAAAAAATGATAGACACTTGGAATAAGCGATGAAGTAGTGTGGTAGACAGTAAGACTTTCAAAACTCAACTTGATGTAATTTTGTAGAATTAAGTAGATGGGGCTGGCAAGCTTTGTTGGGCTGGATGGCCTGTTCTCACCCAGAGTGTTTTAATGCTTTAGTGAAAACTACTTGTCCTCACGATGGTCATCCATATGGCACCATTGTTACATCTTGCGTGTTGCCATTAGGAGATATCATTTACACCGTACTTATCAATTGTTATGGTATGGACAGTCACCATTTTAGATCTATAGGCACTTTAGTAAAAGCGAGTAGCAATCTGCTTCATTTACAAAATTTGTGCTCAGACCGTGATGACCTATAAATAACCACACTGTGACCATCTTACACCAAGCACTGCTGTGCAACACAGTTTAATCCGATGTTTTTTTTTTTTAAATGCACATTTTTATTCATATCTATAATGTGAATTACACTGTACGTTTAATCTTAGAATGATTGGACAGTCAGAAACTTGCATGCATGACATTTTCAAATGGAACTGGAGTTAAATGTCCTTGACTAGATAAACGTCTGTGATCAAAACTTTTAGGCCCAGCTGTCCATCAGCACAGCGGCTAGCTAATTATTTGGGTTGGGAAACTCATGTGGGTCCTTTGGAATAAAAACCAATGACACGTCCAAGGATGGGAAGAGACACAAAAGAGAGTGCGATGCTCCATTCCATCAGAGAGATGTCTTCAATGAGGACACCATCTATGCAACAGCCCGACTGGGGAATCTAAAACAAGATTGACTAATCCTTTCTGTAAGTATAAAGGTGACATCTGTGTCAATGGAGTAGTCAAGATTTGATTTTTCTGACTAACTAGGGGGCTTCGCTCACCCCCCTCTTTTTGCTTTTACCTTTTCATCAATATTGCATTGAATTTTGATTCCGTGTTTGTAATTACATCGTGACAACGCAACATATAACTGCCAGTGAGTGAATATCATTTCTTTCCCTCTACAAGAAATGTCTCTGACATAACCACGCAGGACTTTTCCAAATCTCTTTGCATAAGCTTTTGTCTTGCAGGGCTTTCCAGCCCCAGGTGTGGTTACATCACTTCTTGTCTTGCAGGACATGACGTCACATCTTGTCTCCTTCCAAGATTTTTTTTATAATGCAGTGATACCTTGAGATATGAGTTTAATTCGTTTCATTCTCAAATCAATCTTCCCCATTGAATGAATTGAAATGCCATTAATCCGTTCCGGACCCCCAAAAAACACTGCAATTTTTTTGTTACATGTTTTTAAATAAGGAACATGTACTTCTAAATAACAAATATTGTATAAAAACACAATACAATAGAATGTACTGCAATAAACTGGTTTTGTTAAGTACAGTATAGTATAATGTACAGCATTTACCTTGGAGATCAGACGAGTTGAAGATGCTGATGGAGGTGGTGGAGAAAGGCTGAACTGAATGTTATTCACTGATCTTTGCCCTTTTCGCCGCACCTTCCTCACTTTCATCTGCAGGGGTTTTCGATAAAAACCTGTCCAATGAGGTCTGTTTCATCGTCTCTTTCAGAAGGTTTCTAAAATGCGTTAGGCAAGTGTCATTAAATAGAGCTGCTGCGCAATCAGTTGTAACTTTTTCAGGATGTTTCTTTTCAATAAAGTCGAGCTTTAGGCAAGTGTCATTAAATAGCGCCGCTGCACTATCAGTTGCAACTTTTTCAGGGTGTTTCTTTTAAGTTCGAAACTTTTTCCCAAGTTGCAAACACTTCCTTTATCTCACTTTGATGTAACCTCCTCCGCGATACTGATCTCCCGCAGAACCTCCGTATGTTGCCGCGTCTGTAGTTCCGTCAACTCCTCTGTCGTCAGTTCCTCGGAATGCTCTTTGATGGCTCATATTTCGAATTTTGACTCGTAACTCAAGGCAAAAAAAATCGACCTAGTGACGGCTCGTATCTCAAAAAACTCACACGTTGGGGCACTCGTATCTCAAGGTACTACTGTAGATATTTTTTGCCTGCTCCTTTTAACCTCCTTAGTGTTAGACCCTAGTGTCACTCAGGCTGTAAAAACAGTGCTAAAAGTGTTAGTCCCAAGTCTCACTTGGGCAACGGTATAGATGAATCTTACGCAAGGCCAGAGGATTACTCGAGCTGTAAAAGTGACAACAGTGTTAGTGTTGAACGTTAGTCAGGAAACAGTATAGGCGTGTCTTCTCCAAGCCTCATCGTGGTGTCTCATATGAAACGCCTCTTATCAGCAGTGATAACGAACCAAAAGGGATTCTGGGAATCCCAAAGTTACACTTGCGTCACTCACACTGCGTGCTGCTGTTCATATTATTTTTCATCATTATTATTTGTAGCATTATTATACATTCTACACATATCCCTTTTGCACATTTTACAGTAGAAAGATGAGATTTCATAAAAAATGTCATTTTTCAAGCCAAAAACTGCAACACCTTTTACCAGTTTTTTAAGAAGAAAAAAAAAAGTAACGCTAAGGAGGTTAAATGTTCCTGTCCAGAGGTCAGATTTATAAATCTTGGGCATGCGCAAAAAGAAGTTTAAAAATACTGCACAAGTCAGGATTCATAAAAGAAAAGTTGACGGGGTGAATATTCACGTATTGAGGGCAACTCTGACCGACGCATAAACTGGGAAATGATATCCTTAATTACGTAGGGAAATGCAGTCGTTATTATAATGTGTGTTGAGGTGATAAACATAGTAAGGCTCAAAAGTGGTGAATATGATAACCATACTGTAACTTGGTTACATTTTACTGCCACTGCGGTGGGTTGTGAGAGAATAACCTGCAGGTAACAGTAGTGAAGGACCGTATATACAGTCATATGAAAAAGTTTGGGAACCTCTCTCAGCCTGCATAATAATTGACTCTCCTTTCAACAACAAAGATAACCATGGTATGTCTTTCATTTCCTAGGAACACCTGAGTACTGCGGTGTTTTCCGAACAAAGATTTTAGTGAAGCAGTATTTAGTTGTATGAAAGTAAATCAAATGTGAAAAACTGGCTGTGCAAAAATGTTGGTCCCCTTGTCCTTTTGCTGATTTGAATGCCTGTCACTGCTCAGTACTGATTACCTGCAACACCAAATTGGTTGGATTAGCTTGTTAAGCCTTGAACTTCATAGACAGGTGTGTCCAATCATGAGTGGTAAAAGGTATGGAAGGTGGTCAATTGCAAGTTGTGCTTCCCTTTGACTTTCCCTTGATGAGTGACAGACAGCATGGGCTCCTCAAAGCAACTCTCAAAAGATCTGAAAACGAAGATTGTTCAGTATGATGGTTTAGTGGAAGGCTACAAAAAGCGATCTCAGAGGTTTAAACTGTCTGTTTCAACTGTAAGGAATGGAAGCAGGAAATGGAAGGCCACAGGCACAGTTGCTGTTAAACCTGGGGCGTCACGTATAAACGGTGCGTACGCACAAAAATGTTGTGTAAGAACGTTTCCGCGTTCAAATCGCGATGTATAAAATCTAAACTTGGCATAAAGCCACACACATTTTCACAGTACCTCATACCCTGGTGTAAGCAAGTTCTCCGCTCGGTTTTGCAGACTGGCGGCACCCAGCGTCAAAGCAATGCTACTCTTCCTGTGTGGTTATCCTATTTTTTTCAGATCCACATCCCTGACGTGGCTTTATAAATACACTGAAATTAACCGCATATTGTTTATTAGTGTAATGCATCTGATTGTAAATTAACCAGTAACAACATAATGGTCCACGGATTGGTCAAACTATTCTAAATACCATAGCTGCTTTAGCGTTGTTACTCTCACTGCACCTTCTTTCAGCTGCGGATCATCTTTTTCCATATTACTCTCACTGCACCACTCGGAGTATTTATATCACTATATATGAGTGGGGAATCAAAGATCTACAGAATCTGAGAAAAAGAATTATCAGTATACAGCATCAAGCACACACTGCCTCAGCCATGCTGTCTAGTGAACTGCTTTCACACGGCAAACGTTTCAAAGCCTTTCCTGTACAGACTTCGCGGTTCAGAAACAGTTTCATCCCAAGGACTCTAAACGCACTCCATCAACTGCTCCTTGTAGGACTGTTTGTACTTATGAGTACAATTACCTCACTGTAAACTTGCGATACAGCAATAATATTGCACAACCTGAGCCACTTTATAAAGTGCGTATTTACGTATGATGACAATATCATTTTTATAATGAAATGCAACAAAATATGTTTATTATATTATACAAATAAAACTGTAACTTCATTTAAATAATCTATATTGGAGCCAATCCCAGCCAACACAAGGCAGGAAACAAACCCCGGGCAGGGCGCCAACCCACCGCAGTAATCTATATTGTTAATAATTAAACATGCCAGGACACGGTGTCGCAGTGCTAGCTAGGAGCTTGCGCTCTGTTCACGTATTGTTCCTGCCTAGCGCTGTATTCTTACTGGGACTGGCGTGACACTGAAAGGATAGATGGATAGAATAATTAAACACGTACTACGAAGATATTTCAATGTTCCTTAAAAGTTTTGAAGAATCGCCGTTGTAAGCTTACAGATGGCTTAACGTCTATTACAGAGCTGATTGTGTGGCGAATGGGAATTTGGAGAAAGAAAAGGAAGGACAGGAATTGGGGGTTAGTACGTTTGAGAGAGACAGTACTGCTGCAATAAAGCATTTCATCGAAGGTCACGCATGGCGCAGCAAGCATCTTGCGGAAGGCAGGAACAATCTCTGGACAAGGCGCCAGCTCGTCACTATCACTGCGCCACCGTGTTCCTAATATTTAAATTATTCAGAGAGCTGTAAGATCACAAATGTAATGGATTCTGTGTCTTGTCAGAGGAAGAGAAAGCCCGTTTAAGAAGCACGTAGTGATTCACACACACGGAGCACATAGAAAAACACATACAATACAAAGCATTTAACGTGCTACTTTAGTTATGATGGGATTTGAGAAACTAGTAAATTAGACGATTTCAAGATGAAGTTTATGACTTTTTACTTTAAAGACAAAATAAACCACATAATTAAAGTGTAAATTTCGAGCTTTTCTCCCCCTCACTGTGTCTCTTATTTTTTTTTTCTTTTCTTTGTACCCAAATAAGCTTTCATATGACACTCAGACGGTGGGCTACGACTCGCCTTTTCACTGCGACTTTGATACCTGAAAACTTTTTTTTATTTCGGGCACTGTGTGACTTTGTGAACTTGAGCTTTGTTACTTGACCAACTTCCTTTTGTTGTTTATACCACAGTTTAAACCAACAAAATATCCACTTGATATTTACTGAAATTCCTCTATTTTCCCCCCGCGCTTTTGCCATTGCCTTTTCACATAACATTGACCTTAAGGGCTATTTTATATTGATTTGCATATTCAAAGAGGCATAATTCTGGGAGGAGTATGGGTGGGGTGGCAGGCGCGTGCAATTTTCACGCTGATCGGTATTTATGGAGCGGAAGAACGTGGAAGTTGGCGTACGCACAGATTTATGCATCTGGATTGTTTTGTGTGTATGCACATTTCCGCTTTTGTCCGTACGCCATGTTATAGTGCGAGTTCTACTCACGGCCATGCATGAGGCCCCAGGCGTTTACTATAGTAGGTCCTACTACAGTGCATAGGCACGGCAAATTGACGCCATTTGAAAATTGCTTCATTTTCATTTTAAAATATTATGCCAACATAGAACCCTTAAAAATAAAGTAAATAATAATTTGACCATTTTTTTCGGTTTTATCCATATGAATGACTCATCACTATGTCTGAGTATACGAGAAAGTCGAGGGGAGGTCATTCACAATTTTTTTTTTTTTGGCTACACTACCATTCGGTTTTCCGAACATAATTCAGGTCACTGACTGAGTAGGACAGAAAGATAATATGAGGGTCGGTCTCCAAAAAAAAAAAAAAAAAAAAGGTTGACATAAAAAGCACTAATTGGGAAGACCTTACCGAAAACTGAATGGCATGGAGGAATCATTTACGTTAAGGCGCTACACGCCATGAAGTGGACCTTTGACAGGAAGCCAGAGTCAAGCAGCAGCAAAGAAAGGAAAAAGTGCCCCCCAAAAAGGCCCTTCTACAACCCACTTCCTGCACCCGTACTCGTGCTGCGAGAAAGTCTGTGCTTCCGGAATTGGCCTCTTTAGCTATTTGAAGATCCTTAAAGGACTGAAGTGTGCTGTCGTTCTCTCTTTCTTCCAAGTGTTCGCCAATGACTCTGGTAAGAAAGACCACCATTACGAGATAAGACTTTTATATTCATTAATTATGGCACGAATAAATGATAACACTTTGCATATTGTGTAGGACATGCAAGTAAAACCTTTTTAAGTGTAACAGTAATGATTGTATAAGCCAATATAAATAAGGGATTTATCCAAGTTAAAAAAGAAATACCTTTATTTAGATAAATATAATGGAGTTAACAACATTTAAATTATTTTCCCCCAAGTTGTTGTCAGGTCAATAAATTCAAACTGAAACCCATGACATGTGCATTGTGGGTGCTGTCGCAGTGCATCTCCCAGTCGTTACTCCTCCAGACTGCCTTACGCTCCGGCGTTTTCCGTCTCACTTTTAACTTTCTTTTGAAGGCTAGAAGGAAGAAGAGTAGTGGGACAATCATTCCAGGTCACGCCAACCACTGAAATTACTTCAAGATAGCCAACCATCTGACTTGACACTTTAATAACGTTTAATTCTTTACTTTTATATAGTGCTATTTTTCTCACTACTCAAAGTGCTTTTCACAGTGAATGGGGAGCCACTTCAACCACCACTAATGTGTAGCATCCATCTGGATGATGTGATGGCAGCCATTTTGTGCCAGTCTGCTCACCATACATCAGCTGTTAGGTGTTGAAGTGGCGAGAGAGTGAGCCAATCAGAGACAGGGGATGATTAGAGGGCCAGAATGATTAGGCCATGGTGGGTAATTTAGCCAGGACAACGGGATACACCCTACTTTTTACAAAGGAAATTTTATTACCATAGAGAGTCAGGATCTCGGTTTTACGTCTCATCCGAAGGACAGTGCCATTTTTACAGCACAGCATCCCCGTCACTGCACTGGGGCATTGGGTTCCACATTCAGACCACAGGGTAAGTGCCCCCTGATGGCTCCATCAACACCTCTTCCAGCAGCAACCCAAGCTGTTCCTAGATGGTCTCCTATCCAAGTACTGGCTGGGCCTGAACATGCGGCGCTTCAGGTGGATGGCCTGTTCTTAAGCGCACGTGGTATGGCCCCACAATTTGGAAAGTAAAAAACACAACACTAACCTTTTCAAGTAGGAGTGCACATCTTTAAAGCCATGATACCGTGCCAAAGGATACAAGATACCCGTGGGACAGCGTCCGTTCCGCTGCCGGCAGAAGCTGCAGTTGCAAATCCCTCGGCATGGTGGGCAGTACCACTCCTGCAAGATAAGATGCCCATTTCAGTCCCTCACCCAAGGGCTACATTTGTCTGGTTCATCGTAGCAGTTCACCCCACCCCTACTCACTGGGTCGAGTAAAGCGTCCTTCACCTCCTCCCCATACCGGTTACGCAGACAAGGCCCACAGAACTGACCCTGCACCCCACGGCATTCAGGATTGCGGCAGTTGGTTTTTGTGTCAGTAGTCTTCTGTCGGCACTGATGACACGTGGATCCCTTGGAAAGGAAAGATGGAGTGGTTTAGTGATATAGCCATTTCCTAGTATTTCCATAGCTAACTGAGATGTTGACCTAATCGTTCCAAAAGGAGCCATTGCACACTTACACTAACGCTGTTGTAAACCTTATCGGCCACCGAGGACGCCACACGATCCAATTCCAGCTCTGTGATTTCTTCAACCGGTCGTACCACATGGGGGATTGCCATGCTGGGACGCGGTTGATAGCGACGTTTTGGAGCTTCTCTGACCTGCGTCAGTCGTTTTGGAACAAAAACAAAGAAATAATTACTTCTTATTTGGCCGAGATCTTTATCCAAGGCGATTTACAGCTTAGACAGACAGAATTAAGGATTAGTTTCTGCAAGACACTTCAGTTTTCTACTGGAATGGAGAATACAACCATCACGACAGTATGTATAAGAACCGAGAAATGTAGTTTTGAGCTAAAGTTTAAACCAGGGGTTCTCAATCACAGTCTTGGAGGGCCACAGTGGCTGCAGGTTTTTATTCCAGCTAGCGTCCCCAATTAGAAGACAGTCCATGCTGATAATGAAACTTGGTATTGAAGTATTGAGCTTGTTAATGCTTGCATTCATCCAAGAGCAATTTGAATTGCACTGTAGAGAACATTATCCAAGTATTTTGTGGACCAGAATAGATTTAAAAACTTAATGGTCCTTCCAATTCCCCGCTAATTCATTTCTAAACATTTTTTATCACAGATCCTTCAATGTTAAGCACATGAGCTGGGGAGCTGCTGGTTTATTGGTTATCTGCATCTCATTATTAACTAACGTCTGATCAAGAAAACAGGCAACAATCAAAACTTAAATGCAGCTGCTAAAATAGGCAATTAAGGGTTCTGAATGGTAACAGGAAAGAGAATTAATATTAAGCCCAAAAAATATAATGCTTTAATAGCAAATAAAAGGGTTCTAATTAAGAAATTAGTTAAGGTGAAAACCTGCAGCCACAGCAGGACTGTAACTGAGGACCTCTGATCTACAAAGTAACTAAAACTTGTCTTTGATCAATAAAGGGTCTAACAAGGCATAGAGTTAAACACCAACCATCATTATCAGCAAGGACCGAGTTCTAATTAGGACACTGGCTGGAACGAAAACCCGAAGCTACTGTGGCCCTCCAGGACCGTGATTGAGGACCCCTGGTTTAAACTTCCAGGAGCAACTCAGATAGGTCAGCTAATAAAGAACAATATGGGATAGACAGACGGTTATGAATTCTTAAGTGACAACACAAACGTAATCAGTGTAAAATTACAGAAGACGGCAGCAGAAAATATAAAATAAAATTGAAAACATGCTAATAAGATTAAGCTTTCAGACTGTAAAAAGAAAGGCACATCCACAGGGTGGCGCACAAAAAACCAAACCATCTCGGACTCCAACGTCGATGTACGTTTCTTAGTCCGTTCACGAAACGAAAGATATGCTATACAAAAATCTGCACTTACTGGTTAGAGGGGGGTGCTGGAAATGATTTCCTTGTGCGTCAGTACACTTTTCTGCACGCCGCACCATATTGTCATAGACGCGACGCAGCTCAGCTGCTTCAGTTTTTCCAGTTTCACTCCGAATATTGTCCTTCAGTTCCTCTAATGTCTTTGGATTATTGACACACACGTTTCCCTTCCGATTGCCCCACAGGTAAAAGTCGCAAGTGGATTGGTCCGGTGATCTTGGTGGCCCCAAACCTTTGCTGACAGTTCGTTCCTTTGTAAAGACGTTGTGAATTTGAGATAGTGACTCGCGACAAGTGTGACATGTCGCTCCATCCATGTCACAACGGCACCCACCTGTATAATTGCTCGAGCCATCCAGTCGAAGATGGTTTGGTTTTTTGTGCACCATCCTTTACAAGGAATGCTTTATACAAATATTTATAAGTACAATGTTTCTTAACCCGTGTCATTTGTAGTGATGGCAGAGTAAAATTTTTTGTCTCATTTTTCATGGAGAATAGACATAACATTTCTGATAGAACAGAAGCCTATGGTGACCAAGGCTGACCAACCACTAAAAATCTCAAAAACGCCCATAAAGTCACTTGAGTCTCCTATAGATAGTCACCCAGGATAGTACGGTACTAGCAGCGGATCAAGATCACACCACATAGTATGATACTAAGAGGAGATGATCCTCGGGTCTAAGTGCTGTCCCAGCAAACAGCAGAACAAGACCAGCCCCAAGTTTAAAGTTGGAAGGGGGTCTCTCTTTCTCTCTCTCTCTCTCACACACACACACACACACACACACAATCGTCCTTCCCAAGATTTCTTCCATTACTTTTTTTTTCCCCAACCTTTTCTTCTTAGGGACTTGAGGCTGGGGGGCTGTCATAAAACATGGCCTGTTAAAGCCCTTGTGTGATGATGGGCTGCTCAAGAAATAAATTGTTGATGATATTCATGATGATGATGATGATGTTGATGATACACAGCTAGTCTTGTTTTAGCCTCATGTATCTTCTTGATTTGCTCAGCTGGCCATTTCACTGCCAGTTAAACAGTGGCCCGCCAGAAATTAACATTTCACCATCTGTCAATTATTTCACATTCTTCTCACTTTAAAAAGGGACAGAGCACGGGCATCCTTATACACTGTAAAAAAGAAATCTTGCATGTGTGAAAAATAAAAAATAGCTAACTATATGCAAAATAATCATTAATTAAATAAAATGTTTTTTTTACTCTTTTTATTGATTATTTAATTCTAATTCAATAAAACAAAATAACAATGTTAATTTTTCTGAAAATGTAAACTTTTTTTAATAACTTATAAGTAAAAAATCAATACTGTGAACTGAACACATTTAAGTTAAATTTAATGACATTGCACTTCCTCTCACATCGATTTCTTGGTCTTTACAACAATGCATTCAGCTGTAACTTTTATCCATAATAAGAGCTATTTTACTCCGAATGTGTAAGTATAAAGCATACTTATTCTGTAATGAATAACTAGTATTTCATTTCGTATAGTTACGGACGTAAGCAGTTGTTGTTTTCACGAAACCTTTCCCTTCATGGGGGAAACATGGCGAGCAAGGTAGCGTCTTTTTAACAACCTAACTCGTTGCTTTGCTTTAAAAAGCAAGCACATTTCTCGGATAGTTATGTAAGTTCATATATATTTTTTAACGTTTAAAACTACTGTTTTGCACAGAAAAAGAAAATGACACTTTGAGATAAGTTTGAGAATAATATGGCGTTTGTCCTAAACTATGACCTGTAAACAAAATAAAAGATGTTTCCCTAACTGTCACGGTATTATTTGACCTCTTATTTAAATTAGTGTTCTGCATAGGTAATGTATTTTCTGGTTAATTTTTAACACTGTGATTTATTTAGCAATGTTTGATTTCCTACGTCCTATTTTATTTCAGGATTTTCGATATCGTATACTGAAAAGTAGTGGAAAAGGCGGCCATTCATTTAACCGGATATACTGGCGTAAATGCAGGAAGTGTTTGAAGAGCGGCGTCTGCCGCAGGATTTCACTCTCTACGTTTCCTTCCCTTTACCTTTCATTCCCGGGACATTATTTGATTGAGATATATTTTTTGTGTAAGTTTAAAAAAAAAAAAAAAAAAAATGAAAAATTTGCTTTGACATTTGAATGTCAGTAATTCAGTAAAAATAATCCTCAGACATTTGATTTAATTTTCAAATGTTTAACTTTGAAAATATAACTACATGGTTGGGACTGAGTATATTCAAATAAATAAAGATATATGGAATTTTAGCATTTATTTGTTATACAGTCATTACTGTTCAGCGTTGCATTATTACTCTTTTTTTTTTTTGAGTAATTCAAATGAAAATTGGAGTAAATAAAAATATTTTTTGCCACTACTTATATTTAAATCAAACTCATTTATTTTACGTAAATTTGAGTAAATAAATTAAGTTTACTCAATAGTGCAGTATATTAAACCTACTCAAAAATATTGCTTGTAATTTGTTGCCTTATTATTTTTTAAAAAAAACACATTTTTTTACAATGTATAAACTTGATAAAAAAAAAAAAATTGTTCAGCTACATTATATCGAAATGAGCGTCACCACCGTCATAAACCTCGTAAAAGGCCTGGAAATCCCCATATGGAAAGTGACGACGACAAGAGCTACCCATTAGTAGAATTGTACCTGAAGCATAATGGTCCCTCTATAACATTTCCCTAGTTGGACAGATAATACAAAAGAGTTGATACTTGTCATTAATTATTCATCCAGCTATTCCCAATAACCGAATGAATCCAACAGTCACAAGAGCATATAAAACGGCTAGTCGGAGGCTCGACGGTATTCATAACGAATGTCTCATTGCAGCAGGAACTTCACAGCAGAAAACAAGTGCTATCTGCAAAGACATCTCCACAACAATTCCGTAGGAATACAGCATGGAAGAAACGGCAACATCTTTTAGTACGCCATTTCTGAACTGGTGGCCAAGCGATTTCTTAGTTAGGGACACAGACAGTTTTTGTTTTTAATGTAGAACATTAATGATTAAATGAATGTTGATTCATATTCTTCTTTCTCTTCTATTACACAATGTAAATATTTTCATGAATCGCTTGTCACTAGAAACCAATAACTCAAGCGAGATCCAAATGAGAGGCAGATGTGTCATTTGGGAAGACTAAGCTTTGGTACATAAAGGAGTTCAATACTAACGCAAGCAGCAGATTTCCACTTTAAGTCTTAGAAATACACTTTTGACAAATTAAAGGAAATGTGAGTTTGAGTCTTAAAATTCAGAGAATGGGGAGGACTAAATATTTTTGCAAGGCACTGTATCTATCATGTATATAGTGCCTTTCATATCCATTTTGTACTGTGTTAAAGGAGAGAGAACCTATAGGGGGGGTAAACTTTTTCTAACAAGCATAAAGCATAACTAAAAAAGGTCTAATCTCGCTGTCAAAGAAGCCTGAACACTAACCAAAAATCTTTACGTCTTTAAGCCAGAAATAAAAATGGAGAAACATTTTAAATCTGGATTTGCAACCAAAGTATGCACAAAACGTTTATCCAGTCTCAGAAAATTATGGGATCACTGGGTTGTTCGGGAAAGTCTTCCTATGGCAACCACCATCAATGTGGAAGTGAATAAAATGGCACTCATGACCAAACAAAATGGTGACATAAAATGATACCAAATAAGATTTCAGGGCTTTACAGGGACCTTCTGCAACAACATAAAAATGTTCCCATTGAACACCTTGAAGAAATCTCTCTCGAATTGAGTGTCATCCCGGCCAATACCCCCAGGTGGAGCTCTCCCTGCAGCATGCAGCAGGAGGCCCCGGGCGGCACTTTTAGGGGGCGGCAAAGAATTACTGTATTTTTTAGTCTTTTAAATTGAAATACCTAAATAAGGGGATGGCAAAATTTTCCTCCGCCCTGGGCGGCTGACACCCACGCTACGCCACTGATGGAGGTGCCCTGAATACCAGCAGGGAATCATGGAGAGTGGAGTTTTCCTTTACAGCCCTGCTGGATACCTTGGGGGCCAACAGAAGACACTGCAGGGAGGCCCAGAGACTCGTACGTGCCCTATAACCCGGAAGTACGTCTTAGTCACAGCGACAGGAGGAATGACGTACTTCCGGGATGAAGAAGAGGACTTTTGATCTGACCCGGAAGTGATGTGAAGTCACATGGACTGAGAGTACGGAAACACTTCCGGGTCAGGGAATATAAAAAGGACTGTGGGAGACCCCAAACGTTGAGCTGAGCTGGGTGGAAGGGTGGCAACGTGTCTGGGAGTGAAAGATGGTTATTGAGAGTTGTATTGTGGAGAGGAGGGTGCTTTGTGCACGATTTATTAATAATAAAGTCAGTATTTGGACTTAAGGGGACGGCAGCGCCCCCTCTCACAGTATCTTTAATAAAACCATTTCAGAATAATTGTTAGTAAAATAAATTAGGGGTTTATAGCATATTTGTTATACTGACTTGTTAGAGACATTATCTCTTTTAGGGCGGATCTCGACTTTTGTCACACGAGGGGTTGAGTGCAGGTGTCACCAGGGGTAAAGGGTCGTAATCAGCTATAAACGGTCACAGAATTCGGCATTACATTTTAGTGTGACTCTCTTTGCTAGAAGGAAAGTTAGCTTTGTTGGTTTGACCGAGATCCCCTGTGCTCGAGTTAGAAGTGACAAGAAAACGATGGCAGAAAAAGCATTGCCATCTGGCAAGAGAGTGAAGCAGAAGCGCAAAGCAAAATTCTCGGGGAGCGTTCCTCTGCGTGTTATTACTGAATTGGACTCCGACTTGTCAGACTGATTCTGCTGCAAGTGATCTGGAGATCAAGATAAAAAAAAAAACCAAAGTGAGGTACCGGCATCAGCTGATCTCTACTCAGCTGATCATGACGCTGAACGCGTTCATGTAGCGGATGCACCTACGTCGTTTTTACGTTGATTTACATGTGAAACCATCACTGTGTGCGCTTTTTAGTTGAGTTGTTTGAAAAAAATATTCTTTCTTGGGAGAAAAGGAAGAAAAAGAATCCTCCTTAAAAGAGTTAAAATGTGTTTTGAAAAAAAAAAATGAAGTGTGACCAGGAGACGTGTAATCAAGGGACAGGCTGAAGTCAAAACAAACTTTCTTCAATGCCAATAACACCATCAAAAAAGAGCTGAGTTTTCAGTCGCAGTCTTCGAGGAATCCATCGAGCTCAAATACCCTGGAACTGCCAAGTGTAACCTTTACCCGATTGTCTGGATGACATCACAAACAAGAACATGCCAGGGAATTTTGGGAAGGATTTTCATGGAGACAGTTATACCAATAACCTAAAATGGCCATGTTCATTGCGATGAAATGTAAACAGATTTGGAACAGGGTAATGAAGACATACATTAACATAATCAGGTTCTCCGGAAATATCAAAACCCCCATATTCCATAGTTAATGAGAAATTCTTTTTTAGGAGCTAGATGAAAAATGATCATAGATATTGTAAGAGCCAGTTTTTATTTATTGAGGTTATGTTAAATTGATAGAAGTATTTTCTTAGTTGACAGACGAGATTAGACAGGAGTCCCCATGGCCTATGGTGTTTGCTGATGACATTGTGATCTGTAGCGATAGTAGGGAGCATAACTAAAAAAAGTCTAATCTCGCTGTCAAAGAAGCCTGAACACTAACCAAAAATCTTTACGTCTTTAAGCCAGAAATATAAAAGGTTGATGAGACCCTGGAGAGGTGCAGATCTGCTCTAGAGAGGACAGGAATGAAGGTCACTAGGACCACCAAGACAGAATACATGTGCGTGAATGAGAGGGAGGTCAGTAGAATGATGAGGATGCCAGGTGTAGAGTTGGCAAAGGTGGATGAGTTTAAATACTTGGGATCAACAGTACAGAGTAATGGGGATTGTGGAAGAGAGGTGAAGAAGAGAGTGCAGGCAGGGTGGAATGGGTGGAGAAGAGTGTCAGGAGTGATTTGTGACAGACGGGTATCAGCAAGAGTGAAAGGGAAGGTCTACAGGATGGTAGCGAGACCAGCTGTGTTATATGGGTTGGAGACGGTGGCACTGACCAGAAAGCAGGAGACAGAGCTGGACGTGGCAAGAGTTAAAGATGCTAAGATTTGCATTGGGTGTGACGAGGATGGATAGGATTAGAAATGAGGACATTAGAGGGTCAGCTCAAGTTGGACGGTTGGGAGACAAAGTCAGAGAGGCGAGATTGTGTTGGTTTGGACATGTGCAGAGGAGAGATGCTGGGTATAATGAGAGAAGGGTGCTAAGGAAAGAGCCTCCAGGGAACAGGAAAAGAGGAAGGCCTAAGAGAAGGTTTATGGATGTGGTGAGAGAGGACATGCAGGTGATGGGTGTGACAGAAAGATATGGAAGAAGATGACCTGCTATGGCAGCCGAAAGAAGAAGTTAAAATGTTTGCCTATATACAGTATTAGTGCATATTCTATGGGAGATTCTATTATATCCCACACAAGCTAAACTGAAATGAATTACTCTATTTCTTGTCCTTCAGACTAGAAATTTGTCTCACTTAGTGATCTGCCTTGCAGATGGTAAGGCATGGAGGGCACACAGTTTTCAAACCGTATCCCAAAATGCGTTGTACTGACCATATTGAACGTGCCTTGCTGTACATATACTGTAGAACCTACTGAATGTATTAAGTGAAGCCTGTGGAAATCTGCCATAGAGAAATAACACAACCTTTAAGTTTAGAAAGTAACTGTAGTTTAACAAGAACAAAGTTTGTAGAAGAAACGTTTTTTTCTTTTTTTGCCTTTTAGCCTGTGTGTGTAATGATCTTTTTACTGTATTTTTGTATGAACTGTTTTGCCGAGTTTTCACCAAAATGTTTTTTTAAAAACAAACCCTATTGGACCGAGTAATTTCTTTTGTTACGCGTTGGACTCCTGCTGGATCCTGCCTTGCCAACAGAGTAGCTGCTCATTTTTGGGAACCTTGGAAAAGACACAGTTGCAGATATTATGATCATTGGAAATTAAACAGATCGATAGAAGGGGTTGTGGAGGCTGAAATTTCAGGTGGCTCGCATCTTCCCTTTTTTATTCCTGCCCAATATGAGAAGAATGTGACCAGGGTGATGGAACAAAGGCATGAACAAGCTAGTTGATTGTCAGGTATAGGCATGGGTTCAAAAACCAGAAATTGTGGACAAATCTGCCATCAAAATCCAAAATAGAAACACAATCAAGAAACAGACCAAAAGGTCCAAGCTCAAAGACCTTCTTGAAAATGCCTTTCTTTGATACACGTGCAATAAATGGGAAGGGATCTAATAATCAGATAATTATGCTATTCTGTATATTCATTACACAAAAAAGTCACACACACACACACGTCCGTGATTAAGTGGCCAATAAAACTGAGTCACGTACACCAGCAAGGACACAGCCATGCCAATGATTCAAAAAGGCGTCATTGCAACGTCACCATCATAGTGATAGCAATGTTTCAAGACTCCTCACGCTCACCTCGAGAAGCTCATCCTCCAGGCTCTGCTGCAGATCTCGCGTCTCCTCCATAAGGTCACATTCTACATTTCCCATGGAGCGGGTGTGCCGGCGGGATGAGCGCTCTGGATTTCGCCGTGGGCCTTCATGCTCTATGAAAGATGCTCGTGGCTTACCTCTCACCTTCTGTGGAAGAAATGAGACGCGGCTTAAACAGAATTTAATCATTACGGAGAACAGCTTGTCTATTTCTCCCACAAATAATTTGACAATGTTTAACCCCACAGAGCTCATCCACATCATATGTAGGACAAATTCGTCTAACATTTGCCAGGGTCCCATTTCAGAATCAGAGCCACTTTTATTCGCCAGTTCATGTACAAGAATTTGATTTTGATTTATTTCCCTTTATTAACAGTGTGGATAGTGGAAAGACAAAAAAAGTGGTCTCCGTCTTCTAGTATCCGCTCTAATCTTTCAGCCTTTCCACTATAAAACCTGCAGGATTGATGTCTCGCTATTATAACTTTGTTGTGATCCTGCAGCACATAACGGAAAAAGTGCAGTGAACAGGCCTCAAAATAAGTAAAAACCAAGACTAGGATGTCATTGTTCTTCCTCAGAAACAGGCCTCACCCCAGGCAGCCAGGCTCCATACTTAAATGGCATGCTTCAAAGCCTGTACAGGCCCGAAAACTGTTTAAAATGTTTTTCACATTTTAAAGACACTCAAAATACAGGGCGAGCCAAAAACAAGTACCACATATCAAACTTTTATTCTACAAAAACGCTACAAGATAATGGAATTTATTTTAGGACAAAAGAAAGGGTATACAAAATAGACTGTTTTCACTGTGTTTTAAAAAATGTCTTCAAGGTGATGGCCATCATTAACCATACACTCTTCGAGATGATTTCTGAATGCTCGCATGACAAGGGGAAAAGCGGCGATTTCGTGGCGAATAGCATCCTTGAGGGCTTCAAGGTTTTGAGGTCAGATTGTGTATATACCTTCAACTTGAGATAAACCCCACACGAAGAAATCACACGGAGCGAGATCAGGTGAATGTGAAGGCTGACATCACTGAGCAGGGAGATCAGCTTCCCCACCAAACTTGCATGGATCTCTGCGCTGTATGAGCTGTTGCTCCATCCTGTTGATGCCAGGCCTCCACCACATCCGTTTCTTCCAGTTCTCTAGCATTTCAATGAAACGTTCTGAAATGATGGTGACCGTTGCCCTCCCTTCCTCAAAAATGTAAGGGAGTACAATGCCAAATTCTGCTGAGGCGCACCAAACTGTAACACGATTACTGTGCAGGGGTCTCTGATGAAGTTCACGAGGGTTTCAGCCCAATAGCGAAAGTTTTGCTTATTTAAGCAACAATTCAAACAGAAATGTGCCTCGTCACTAACGTCACATGACGATGACGTCTCGAACAGTTTACAGAATGTTCACAAACAACTCTCTATGGCTTTCCCAGTCTCTCTCCGTGAGTCTCAATACTGCCATCATTTTGTAGCGATTGATACAAAATCAAAGACATGTTGGAAATGCCTAAGGCATTTCTAAATAAACAGGATTGTGAGAAATTAATTCATGCATTTATCTCTAGTAGGATTGACTACTGCAATGCGGTGTACTCTGGCTGTTCTTTATATAGCCTCCAGTTAATCCAAAATGCGGCTGCAAGAATTATTACAAGAACAAGAAAATATTAACACATAACTCCAGTTCTTAAATCCTTACACTGGCTCCCGGTTAAGTTTAGAGCAGATTTCAAAATCCTCCTTTTAACATATAAAGCATTAAATGGCCAAGGTCCGGCTTACTGGTCTGAACTTATTATGACTTACAAACCTGAGCGCACATTAAGATCTCAAGATGCCGGTCTGCTTAGGATTCCAAGGATTAATAAAATAACAGTGGGAGGTCGAGCTTTTAGTTACAGGGCCCCTAAACTGTGGAATGGTCTTCCTGTTCTATAAGAGATGCCCCTTCAGTCTCAGCCTTTAAATCTCGGCTGAAGACTTACTACTTCAGTTTAGCATATCCTGACTAGAGCTGCTGATTAACTGTACATACTGCATCTCTGTTGTTAGTCATTAGCACTAAAACATAAGTAACATGATTATTATAATTTGTTACTAACCCTCACCTATTCTGTTTCTGTTCTCGGTACTCAAATGTGGCAATTGGTGCCACGGCCCACCTGCCAAGTTGTTGCCTGCCTATGGTAAAGTCATCCCTGGTGGAGGATCACAGGAATCATGGGAAAGAGGGCCCTTTCATCGGATTGGCTGGCCGAGCAACGTTTCAGCCGTGGAATGGCCAAATGGGGAGGCAGCTTGACGGATGAGGTCTCCAGGACTCTAAAAATATCAAAATCTTATTATGTGATATCATCTACTGTTAAATTCTGCTCTGTACTTCTAAAATTTGTATTATTATGCTGTATTAAGGATTTGTTCTGTTCTGTGTATTGTATTGTATTGACCCCCTTCTTTTGACACCCACTACACGCCCAACCTACCTGGAAAGGGGTCTCTCTTTGAACTGCCTTTCCTGAGGTTTCTTCCAGTTTTCCCTACAAGGTTTTTTTGGGAGTTTTTCCTCGTCTTCTCAGAGAGTCAAGGCTGGGAGGCTGTCAAGAGGCAGGGCCTGTTAAAGCCCATTGCGGCACTTCCTGTGTGATTTTGAGCTATACAAAAATAAACTGTATTGTATTGTATTGTATAAGGCAGAAGCAGGTTTGCACGCTGAACGTCTAGGAGATGTTTTCAGGTGTTCGTACAGTCAGAGGACAGCCTGGAGATTTTCTCTTCAATGTTGTACCTGTCTGTCTAAATTTAGCCCCCCAATGATGAATTGTTTTCTAATTTGAGACGTCACCGTTAGGAGGAATGCTGAAGTGCGGTCGTAAGGCGCGTTTAAGTAGCAATGATGGATTTATTGTTTTTGAAGAATGTTTTGACAGCGAAAGCACAGTGTGCACGGGACCAAGGCAGGTTACAGACTGAAAACTACAACGGATCGCCTATCAAAGGACCCCCACCCCAACCCACTCAGCTGCCTCTACCTCACGCAGTGACCTTGAGTAATGTGGTACTTCATTTTGGTGCGCACCCTTTATATTTTAAGGAAGAGGATAAGCATGAACCCCCAGCTAAAAGTCAAAAACAATGTTCTTAAAAATGAAATAACTTAAAAAATCAAAACACACACAAAAAAGCAAGGCAAAAGGTGGGGGGAAATTAGACAAAATGAATATGCCTAAAATGGCAACCCAAAGCAAAACAGAGACATGAATATCTAAAACACAGAAAATCTGAACAGCACTTACAAAATAAAAAATATATATCTTGAGTCCACAAACACTACAATGACATTCTGAGGGGCCAGACTCCTCCGCCTGAACATAAAGGGTGAGGGCGGTGGCTCAGCAGTGATGTCATAGTGGCCCTGCCTCCTAGGGCTCCACCCATAAAAACACAATGAATATTAACCATTAATGAAATTGGCATTTATGTCTATAAAACATTTGAACAAAAACAGAACAAATTACAAAATGTTTAATTTTAAATGGCTAAATCTGCCAATTTTTGCCCATCAATCTAAACTCAATAACCCATAATGGCAAAGTGAAAACAAAGTTTGCAGATTTATTATACTAAAAAATAAAAAACTGAAATCTCTCAATCATTCCTAGAAGTATTCAGACCTTTTGCTGTGGCCCTCCCACTTCTGCTCGGGTGCCTCAGGTTTGCTTTAGTTCTCCTGCAGAGGTTTGTAGAACTTGATTGAAGCCCACCTATGGCAAACTGAATTAACTGGACATCATTTAGAAAGGCACGTGTGTGTAATAAAAAGGTCACAATTCACACTACATGTCAGGACAAAAGCCAAGCCATGACGTCCAAGGAACTTACTGAAGACCTCCGTGATCAAATGGTGGTGAGGCGCAGATCAGGACAAAGCAGATAAAACCCATTTGTAAAGCTTGGAGTGGAGCACAGGGACCACAATAATTGTGAAATGGAAGAAGTTTGGAACCACCAGGTTCAGGTTCTAGCACTGACCATTTGGATAAACTAAGTAACCAAGCAAGAAGGGCCTTGGGTCAGGGAGGTGACCAAAAATCCAAAGGTGACAGAGCTTCAGAAATCCTGTGCGGAGATGAAAGAATCTGTCAGAAGAAGGACTGCCTCAGTAGCACTTCATCAATTAGGAGTGTATGGCAGAGTGGCTAGGTGGGAGCCAACCTTAAGTAGAAGGCATACAACAGTTTAAAGGACTCTGACGGCACGAAGAGAAAGATTCTCTGGTCTGATGAGACAAAAGTTGAACTTGTTGCCAGACAGTACTTGGAGTTCTGCCCAAAGACTGCTTATCACCTGCATAATACCATCCCTTCAGTAAAGCATGGTGGTGGCAGCGTCAGACCGTGGTGGTGCTTCCCAGCAGCAGAAACAGGAAAATGAGTTAGAACTGAGCGAAGGGTAAATGCAGTTATATCCAGAAAGGTCCTGGGGGGGCACTGCTTCAGAGTGCCACCTCAGACTGGGGCCAGAAGTTCACCTTTTAGCACAACACACTCCTGCAGGAAACAGCCAAGACAACACTGGAGTGGCTTCAGGCCAAGTCGGAGTGTCCTTGAGTGGCCCAGCCACAGCCTAGACTTAAACCCCATGAAACATCTGTGGGGTGGGGGAGGACCTGAAGATGGCAGTTACTGGCACCTTCAATCCAGTTAAAACGAGCTCAAGACAATCCGCCAGGAAGAAAGGGATAAACTGCCTAAATCCAAGTGTGCAAAGCTTGTAGAGACTTATCCAAGAAGACTTAAAAGCTGTAATTGCTGGCAAAGGGAGCTTCTACAAAGTGCAGAGCAAAGGTGTGAATACATCTGTGGATGCGAGATTTCAGTTCTGGCTTTTAACAAACTTGCAAACTTATTTGAAAAACATGTTTTCACTTTGCCAACAAGGGTTTTTGAGTGTAGACTGATGGGCAAAAAATAGCAATAAAGTGTGCAGAAGGCGATGAAGGGTCCGAAAACTTATTGAACCAACTGTGTTTAAGCCAGGGAATAACCCCAGGATTAAATATAATGGACCTCATCTCCAACTTAACCTTTTCTGTCTTAGTTACTTGAAAAGCTTTCTTTGCTACAAGCCAGCAGGAAATTTAAATCTCTGGAATGGCTGTGCTAGATGCCAGGTCAGGTCAGGTTGGGGAGCAAACACTGGTACAGCGCGTTGCCACACCCACAACACAATGAAACAGCACAGAATACCTGTTGGCAACCCCCCCAGGCAGCCACACCATCTATCTGCCGCAGCCAGGTGTTACATGGAAGGACCTGAAGGACCCGATTCTCAACAATGAGAATCCTGCGAGTCAGATCACCCTCGGGAAATCACGCCACATGGCAGGGGTGCCATTAACTGACACTCCCTCACAATGCAGGTAATGTGCCTCATTCGGGACTCCATGAGCAACACAAAGTCAAACCAGCGGGACCCAAGGATTCTCCAAAGAAACACAAGTCCAGTACTAATCTGAGGTCACTGGATAGCGTCCATGTCTCACAAACAGGAAGCACCTGGACTCCAAAGACTTGGACCTTCGTTCTTTTGCAGAGATGCCAGGAGCTCCACACACCCCTTTCCAGTGATCTCATGACCCCTCCATGCTGTCCCAATCCATTTACTGACTTCATAGGAAGAGTCACCAGAGACATGAATGTCACTGCCGAGGTAAGTAAACCTCTCAACATGGTTGACACTCTCTCTGCAGACAGACACACTGTTGACGGCTGTGCCCAAGAGGTCATTTAAAGCCTGGATGCACTCCCCCCACATCTCAGTGGCATCTCCTCAATTGTCACATTCAAATCCCACAAACCTCTTACCAGAACCAACACCTTTAACCCACCCACCACTGCAATTTTTAGACCCAGGCTCCTCCATTCCTAATCCAACAATTTAGAAAAGATTTCCAAAACCTCCCACCCCAACACCCCTCTGCCCACACAACCATTCAAGTTCTTACAGTGGCAGGCCGATTCATGGAAGGAGTAGCTGATCGCATGAGCTCCGGCATCATCTTCAGGTCAGCCATAAGCTGGGCCAGCTGTATTAAGAGAGAGAAATATAAAAAGAGGTGAGAGAGAGAGTTAGACATTGCATGCAATTAGACGCCATCTTGCTTTATCCCCTTATTCTTTAGGGAGGTTGCAATCTGGACTTTTGAGATCCATCTTTGTGATAACTTGAAAGAAGCAACTCTGCAAGCTAGGGGGCACCGGTGGCGCCAACCTCAGACTGTGCCAATCTTTCCCTTGGGTGCCATTTCTCTTCAATGCATTAACCACCAATGGGGTAGGAGTGAAAGTATTCCAGTGTGCTCTGTACCAGCCAGCTTTCATGGAGTTTCACATTTGGAACGGTTTTCTTTTGTTTCATAATAACTCATTTTTAATCATCATGTTCATAAATGTTATCACTATTTTGGTTGATTCTCACAGGCCCCATCATTTGGGCAGTTTTTGCACATCCACACCAAATTGTTGAATATCATCATGCTCACTGCCAAACACATGACAAAGGGGTGACATACAACATCACCACCACATCATTCATGTAAGATGGCAGCATCCAAGTTGTAACCCACGCTTTGTTTTTGATCTTGCATTCTCCGTCATCTCTTAGACCTTGAGCTAAATATTCTCCGCTTTTTTCTTCTGGGCAAGGAAAACAGGTCAGGGCCGTCTTAACACATGGGCATGCTGGGCAGTTGCCCGGGGGACCCCACGCTAATCTATGTATGTGGTGACTTGCTGAGTGGTTGTGTGGGTAGGGATCCCAGTTCACTGCTTTGCCCCCCTGGGGGCTATAATACTGTTAAGATGGCCCTGCAGCAGGTGAATGAATCTTGGACGGTCTCTCCAACAAACACTCAGCCTAACATAACCCACCAAAATGGCTGACCTAACTTCAACACACACCAAGTTTTGAAAGTCTCTAAAGTCCTACTGTCTGCCACACTACTTGGCCACTTATTCCAAGTGTCCAAACTTCCAAAATTTAACTTTACGTTTCCAACTATGTTCCTGTGTTCTTCATGAATTCATTTTAAAGTCACCATCTCGATCCACTGGAATAATTCACTTTATAATTTTAAACACTTCAGTCAGGTCTTCTCTTCATCTCATTTTTCTTAAACTGTAAAGGCTCAGCTCTTTTAATCTTTCCTCATTACTCATCCCCTGTAGCTCTGAATCAGCCTAGTTGCTCTTCAATAGATGAAATTTAATATCAGTAAATGTAAAGTGTTACACATAGGAAGTAAAAATGTGAGGTATGAATACACAATGAGAGGTCTGAAAATCGAGAGTCCACCTTACGAGAAGGATTTAGGAGTCGTAGTGGACATTTACGATTTTACCTAACGCCTTTATTCAAGGTGCCTTACACTATTTATGACACAATTGGTTATGTTACGCACAGGCAGGTCAAGTGACTTGTTCAGGGTCACAAAGTGGTGTCAGTAGTGGGATTTGAAACCACAACCTCAGGGTTTGATGTCCAAAGTCTTAACCAGTACAACACACTGTCTGGACTTGGCACTATCAACAGCCAGACATTAAGAAGGCTAACAGAATGTCAGGTTATATAGCGCCTTGATGTGTGGAGTACAAGTCACAGGAGGTTCTGCTCAAGCTTTATAACACACTGGTGAGGCCTCATCTGAAGTCCTGTGTGCAGTTTTGGTCTCCAGGCTACAAAAAGGACAGAGCAGCACTAGAAAAGGTCCAGAGACGAGCGACGAGGCCGATTCCAGGGCTACAGGGGATGAGTTATGAGGAAAGATTAAAAGAGCTGAGCCTGTACAGAGATGAAGAGGAGACCTGACTGAAGTGTTTAAAATTATGAAGGGAATTAGTCCAGTGGATTACGACGGTGACTTTAAAATGAGTTCATCAAGAACACGGGGACACAGCTGGAAGCTTGTGAAGGGTAAACTTCATACAAACATTAGGACATTTGTCCTCACACAGAACATGGAATAAGTGACCAAGTAGTGTGGTAGGCAGCAGGACTTTAAATAAATTCTCATGGGGGGGGAATTCACATGCAAACAGCAAAAGGAACATAAAAACAAAGATACGGACTCACAGGATGAATAATAAAACCAAGCAATCATTGGATATGTAAATAAAAATAAATAAAAATTTTGTTCAGATATTTTAAAATGGTGGTGGATATGACTGGTGAGCTTTGCTGGGCTGAATGGCCGGTTCTCATCCAGATTATTGCAATTATAAACACTAGTAATGTCCTGACTATATTTTTAATTTATTTGAATGGTATCTTATTATAAAAAATAAAAAAAAAAACCTCTTGGTGACCCCAAACCTTTGACCAACAGTCTATTACTTATTTTACTTTGGTAATTTAAACTACTTTGGGCTACAAATCAAGTTATTATGCATCCCTGTTATTCCTGGACTGTTCATCCCTTCATGTGAAGTTATACAAAGTTATTGTCTGTTATACCTGCATTTATCACTCTTTAATTTAATATTGTTTTGTATCAGTATACTGCTGCTGGAGTATGTGAATTTCCCCCTTGGGATTAATAAAGTATCTATCTAAACCCGTCTCCCCAGGTCTCGAGTCACTTACTCGTATGCCCCTTCTGTCTGAACGTAACCCGTCATTAAGAAAACTCACAGCTAATATAAGAATTGCACTGTGCTCTGTACATTTAGGACATTTTAAAGACGACTATGACAAGAACAGGCCATTTAAGTCCAACAAGCTCGTCCATCCTTAACACCTCACTTGACCAAAAATAACATCAAGTTGTACACGTGACTCTACAGATGAATATGCTGTGAATCCGACATATCCCCTTAATGACAGCATATGGTGCCATACCAGGTTGGGTTTAATTACATCGATGGCTACCATCACATCAGAAGGTACAGCAAGCACCTGAGAAGGCTGCTGGTTTGTCTCCTCCAAAGCAACAACCTCACTGGTGTTCGCAAGATGGACGGACCTTCACATGCCATGACAGACAGGAGTTAACATTTCGCTGTATTGCCAGTTCCCTTCCAACTCTTTGACAGACTTCTTGGCACAAGACCACCCCCTTTCCCCACCATTGCCTTGGCAGAGTCGTGTTTGTTCAACCACAAAGTTGCCACATTCCTACTACCCAAGTTACTTTATGGACCCATTTTACGTTTATTTATTTGCCCGACTCCTTTATCCAAGGGGATTTACACAGCTAATCATATCATAAATTGTGTAAGTGTGCGGTAAAAAGCCCGGGCTCCTAGAAACTATTGAAATTGTCAGACAAAAAAATTGAAATGCAGAGTCGGTGGTTTCATTTTACAGATATACTCATCCTCCTTGTCTAGCCGCGGCTAAGCGAGTTTCTCTTTCCTTGGCAGTTTCATTTTGCCGGTGTGCTCGCCTCACTTGTATATTAGAGGCTAAGCAAGTTTGTCTTTCCTCGGCGGTCTTGCTTTGGTGATGGGGTCGCTTTCTTTCAGCTTCATGCTGTAGCCTTGCACTTCTTTCTTCTTATGACTCATTAACTTGGGGCCACCCTGCTGGCTCTTTGAGCTTCATTCGCACATACAGACACAGACAGACACAGACACACGTCCACACATAGACGTTTATATACAAGACTGGTTCCATTTCTTTTTGGTTTTCCCAGTTGGAGCACAGGCAGTTCAGGTGACTTGCTCAGGGTCACACAGTGGTGTCCATAGTGGGATTTGAACCCACAACCTTAGAGTTTGAAGTCCACAACACCACACAATGCTACAACCTGGGTGACTTACCATCGCACGGTTACTTTTAATATTCTGCTCTCTTTTCTCAAGGAAGTTGTCATCTTTCTCCGACTCCGACCCAGAATTGCTATTGTGGTTGGGCAGCTCTTCATCAGCTTTGGAAATCTCCTCCTCTTCACTGCTTGTGCTGGATGCTCGCCGACGTAGTGCCACCTTCAGAGTGAAACGTTGTGGTGGCCTTTCATCGTAGGTTTCTGATGAAGAGGATGAGGAGGAAATGTCTAAATCCTTAATCTGGAGACAAAAAAAAAAAAATTTAACATAACATCGAGCAGAAGAGGATGTAGTTAACAGCTGGTGGAGTACAAAGCCGTCCAGGCCCAAGTTTGGAAGGTTAGTCATGGTGATGGTAGCAGATTATGTTGTCCTGGCCCACTTTGTTAATTAAAACCTGAAGCGGTTACGTGTCAAGCACCATTTTTGTGCTTCATTTTAGCTGAAATTCCCAAATCCCAAGTGCTTTCTTCATCCAGTTTTTTTAATTGCTTGTTGTTTGGTTAACCAGCTTACAATTAACAAGGAGAGGAAACTGGCAAAGAAGCCAGCAGGGCTTCACCTAACTTGGGCTCACCTACACCTGTGTGTGTGTGTTCAGCAGGAATTCTCTTTTGGAAAGGGGGAAAACAAATGAAGGAGCTGAGAATAATGAATCTGTGGAAATCCTTGTGTCCCAACATGAAATAAACAACTAATCATGAAAGAAATAATTACATTCAAAATACAGTCAGTCATTTTCCAACTCGCTATATCCTAACACAGGGCCACGGTGGGTCTGCTGGAGCCAATCTCAGCCAGCACAGGGTGCAAGGCAAGAAAAAATCCCTGGGCATTGCGCCAGCCCACCACAGGGCACACACTAGGGACAACTTAGGATCGCCAATACACCTAACCTGCAGGTCCTTGGACTGCGGGAGGAAACCCATGCAGACACAGGGAGAACATGCAAACTCCACGCAGGAAGTGAACCCAGGTCTCCTTACTGTGAGGCAGCAATTCTACCACTGCGCCACCCCTATTAAAAAAATACAGAAATATATAAATGAGCCATTGCAATGTGTGGAGAACAAAAAAAAGTATAATTAAATGAAAGTAATCTACGAGGGACGTTCAACAAGTTCCCGCACTTTTATATTTTCGTTGTAAACGAAGGCGGGAGGAGTCGTCATTGGGCGTGTCTCAGAGTGTCATGTGACTAACTCTGTCTGGCAAGCCGGCTGCCCTTGCAGTTTACTATAAGAGTGGTCACCCTGTGGTGAAGATGGCTGCGATTGCACCAAAGAGGATCAGCGTTCTGTTATATGCTTTTTTTGCGGGGAGAAGGTGTGCCAGGAGCACCAACTCATCTCCGCATGTGTGCTCTGTAGGGGGATAAAGTTCTCTCTCGTAGAGTCGTCTAGGAGTGGATTGAAATGTTCAAAAATGGCCACCGAGAATGAAGAACGATTATGGCGCTTTTCCACTGCATAGTACGGCACAGCACGGTTCAGTACAGCTCACCTTGGTTCGGCTCAGTTTGCGTTTCGACTGCAGTTTAGTACCGCTTTAGAGTGGGCGGGATTATTCACGTGTCGTTATAGTTGCGCCGCCTCTACTGCCGTGACATCATCGTAAACGCGCCACAAACAAACACACAACAATGGAGCGTATCGACGGAATGGTGTTCTTCATTCTCGGCATGTGGATGTTTTTAACAGCAAGACGCTTCTCGGCTACGAACGAGAGGAACGTCTGTACTTCCTCAATAGACCACGAAACAGCCATTTTTGGTTAAAACAAAATGGTGCGTCCGAACCTTCGCTGGCTGTGCTAAAAATCTAGCGGGTCTGTTGTGTCTCGTGTCGCAAGTTCAGTGACGCAGTAATGACGAGTTTCTCCGGCCAATCAGTGACCAGCAGTTTTTACACGTCACGTTTTGGTAACGGTTCGACGCGCTTGGAACCTCGGCTGAGGTGGTACTAAAAAAAAAGGACCAGGTACCAGGTACTGTTCCCAGTGGAAAACCCCCCAAAAGTGAGCTGAACTGAACCGTGTCGTGCCGTACTGTGCAGTGGAAAAGCGCCTTTAGAAACTTTCATCACAAAGTAAGGTGACTATAGAGTGGTCCAGATATAATTATGCAATTTTCATTACGCGATAACTTAAGTTTATTACATAGAAAAATCACCCGAAGTGTCCCGGACCATCGAGAAGTGTGCAAACTGACGACATCAAGAATTGTCTTTGCACTGAACTGGAAACGTCCTCGCATAAATCAGAGTCATCCAGATGATCTGGATCTGCATCATTATACCTGGACCACCCTGTATGTAGAAAAGTGATATAAATTTGCTTTTGAAATTCTTAATAAATATAGAGTTAAAAAAAAAAAAAGGCGGAAACTTTTTCAACATCCCTCATACATATAAAATACAGTGTCTTACAATGGCATTATATTTTGGTTAAACAATATAGTTACCTTACATTTAATCTTTGCAGGCTTTAGGCCTTGTTTTTGTTTAACGACTTAAAAATTTTCTCCAGATTGGCCCAGAAGAGCGATATGTAAAATAAATATAAAGCAGTTCTAACACTTGGGGACGTGTCATTATGGCAGAATTTTGTGTAAGTTTTATTTAACATCTTGGGTTTCTTTGCTTATTAAGCCCTTGCAAAATTTCACTGTCAAGTGTAAGATTCAGAGGAAGAATTCTGCAGCAAACGATACTTCCTAGAATTGCAATAACAACTATTAATAATTCATTAATAATACCAAAAGGTTGTAGAACATGAAGAAGAACACGCCAGTCATCACGTACTGAGACAAATGAGGGTTCAAGTGACGCACACGTCAGCCTCCCCCATCCTGAATGGTGAAGTGTCCGCTCCCCTCACGATCGACGCTTCTTAAATCAGGCTCAAGCACAGGACCCCTCAACACAATCGGTCAGGTCCTCACTTATTAATTTGTCCTATACAAAAAAAAAAAAAAAACTGAATAGGACCCTTTGTCATTCAACTGTTATAGTTTGCGAACGGCAGACATTAAAATCTATTCTTTTTAAAATATTTAAACATGTTGAAAATTCGATAATCATTGCAGTCCAAACATACACCTGAAATTGGCACCATTTTGTTATACAATCATTTCTTATTCTTCTGAAGTAAAATCACATCGATATCTTTTTGCATTCTGGAGATATTGAGGTTCAAAAGGCACAAAAAAATATGGACAACCTTTTAGCGAGGCTGACATTAAGCAAGTCATTTAACCTGTCGTC
>JANRMT010062791.1:161726476-161742290 GCA_026402145.1 Polypterus bichir lapradei | reverse complement strand
ATAGATAGATAGATATGAAAGGAACTATATAATAGATAGATAGATAGGTACTTCATAAAATATATATATTAAAGATATCTATCACATGTAATAGAGAAAAATTATGTAAATACTAAAGAATCCATATAATAGATAGATAGAAAGATAGATAAATAGATAGGAAAGGCATGGTCATTTTAGATCTGAGATCGGCTAAAATTTAAACAATGACCGTTGTTAATACCCAGCCGTCATTACTCAGTTTGCCAATAGATGTCAGAAGGGCGGATGCCAAAACCAAACTGCCCAAAGGTAGTGTCGACATACCAAGTAAATGGCGATACATTCTAAATTACTTACGGTTCCGGACCTGTCGAAGGGCTTAAGTCAGTCAACAATTTTAGTCCTGGAAAGTACGCCCCACCAAACCAACGTTCCAAAAAACAACCAAACTTACTATTATCTGCTCGAACCAACACAGATTTACTATACTCGGCCGTTCAGCGGCGTCACTGTAGCATTCGAACATTCTTAGCCAATCATGCAATAATGCGTCCGCGTGTGCCACGTTATGTTCTAACTACAGAGGCAGAGACCCATTGCATGGTTCTAACTTGTATTGAGTCGAGGTATTGACGGGAACACCATACATACGGATAGTATCAATTTATATATAAGGATAGCTAGATAGATTTTGTTTTAATTCTCTCCTCCTCTGCTACCTTCAGGTCACTGAGTCCAGTGTGCATCCCATAACTGAGCGTGCCCTTTTAATTAGCATGTTGATTTGGTGGGCATCTCTTGTGATGATCAGCCCAGATCACCACAGCGTGGACTTTTGTCTGGCCTCTTTTCATAAATCCCAGATCAGTGGAGTGCTACAGTGTTGGTTGTCCTTCTAGACGTTTCTCTCATCTCTGGTAAAACTGGTTCTCTAGACCTGAGGCAGAGAGGCTATTGAGTTCTTGGTCTCCTCCCTTATCAAGGCATTCCCACAGATGCTCAGGAAGATTGTGCTTGTTCTAAACCTTTTCCATTTAAGAATTATGGAGGCCACTGTGCTCTTGGAAGTCTTCAGTGCTGCAGGAATGGTTTTGTCACCTTTCCTAGATCTGTGCTCCAACACAATCCTTTCTCTAAGTTTAGCAGGCAATTCCTTCGACCTCAGGCTTGATTTTTGCTCAGCTGCTGGACCGCCTGTAGACCGGTGTCAGTCTTTCCTAATTAGTTCAGTCAATTGATTTGACCACAGATGGACTCAAACAATGTCAATATCATTGTCAGTGTCAATTTGTTTATAGAGCACATTTAAAACAACATCAGTAATGCTGTAGTGCTTTACATTAAAATATACAATACACATAAATAAAATAAATAGAAATAAAGTACAATAAAAATAAAATACAGTTAGCAGTAAGTTAAAGAAAAAGAAAGAAGATAAATAAGAGCAGGAAACCATCAGGATGAGTGAAGGTCACTAATAGCTAGAGAACAGAACTGAGTCTTCAGCCTCGTTTTAAACAGTTGACTTCTTAATGTGAGGAGGTAAAGAGGTCCATAGATGAGGTGCCCCCCTTAGTGTTACACTTAGTGCGAGGGACCACAACAGACAACTGACTGGTAGGTCTAAGCTCTTCAGATGGCTGGTGATAAACACACAGTTCAGATAAACAGACAGGAGCAGACCCATGAAATGTTATAAAAACTAGCAACAACATTTTAAAGACAATTCTGAAACTTAACAGGCAGCCAGTGTAAAGAAGCTAATATCGGAGAAACAGAATCAAACTTTTGTGCCCCAACCAAAAAAACGGGCAGCAGCATTCTGAACCAACTGCCACCCGCATATCACGGATTTGCTGACCCCAGAATATGACGAGTTGCAGTAATCAAGCCGAGAAAAGATAAAAAGCAGGAGCAGCTTTCTCAAGATTCCTAGGAGATAAGAAAAGGTCTGACCTTAACTAAAAGACAAAGCTGGAAAAAGCAACTCTTGACTACACAGTTAATCTGTTTCTCCAAAGAGCGGTTACTGTCAAAAATGACACCAAGATTACAGACTTGAGGTTTGCAAAAGTTAGCAAAAGGGCCGAGAAGTTCAAAACCAATTTGAGCTTTGGCAGGGGGACCAGCGGTCAGAACTTCCGTTTTATTTTGATTGAGATCAAGAAAATTGTCAGCCATCTAGGATCTTTAGCACAAAAAGACAATTGTGCAGCCGATTAATTGTAGAGTTACAAACAGGAATATAAACCTGTGTATCATCGGCATAACAGCGAAAAGAAATATTACATTTCCTGAAAATAGCTCCAATAGGTTGAAGAGAGAGACAGAGAAGTTAGGAGCAGGTGTAGGTACAGCACATTGCTGCACCCACTAAATGATAAACCACCTCAGGATCCCAGATTGGGACCCGAGTACAGCCATGTGACAGGTGACACCGGAACACCCCACTAGTTCTCACAGGTGGCGCAGTGGTAGTGCTGCTGCCTTGCAGTAAGGAGACTGTGGAAGATTGTGGGTTTACTTCCCGGTTCCTCCCTGTGTGGATAGCACTTTGAGTACTGAGAAAAGCGCTATATACAGTAAATGTAATGAATTATTATTATTATTTATTATTAAAACCACACTAGTTCAGATGGAATGGATCACTATGAGGTTTGTTATGGTGGATGGAGGGCCAATTCTGCCACCAACCGCCTGGTTTTTCCTTGCAGTTTTGAGGGCCTACATACAGGGCTGGATGCAGATTAACGTCATACCCAGGATGGGATGGGATAGGTTAAAGATATGTAGAAAATACATTAGGACCATCTCTGTGATGATCAATAGAAATGGATGTAACACTGAGCCAAATTTCAAGGGTCACGTTAAAGCCTCTGAATTATTTGTGTCAATGGAATAGTTCATTTTTTTATTTTCAATATATTTGCATACATTTCTAAAAGGTTTGATTTGTTATTCTGGGGTACTGCGTGTTTCTTCATGTGGGGAAAAAGAAATTAAAATGATTTTAACAAAAGACTGCAACATAACAAAATATGTAAAAAATGAAGAGGTCTGTCTGGGCTTTCCCTTTAAAGATAGGGTGAGAAGCTCAATCATCCGGGAGGGGCTGAGAGTAGAGCCGCTGCTCCTCCACATCGAGAGGAGTCAGATGAGGTGGCTCGGGCATCTAATCAGAATGCCTCCTGGACACCTCCCTGGTGAGGTGTTCCGGGCACGTCTAACCGGGAGGAGGCCCCAGGAAAGGCCCAGGACAAGCTGGAAGGACTATGTCTCTCGGCTGGCCTGGGAACGCCTTGAGATTCTACCGGAAGAGCTAGAAGAAGTGGCCGGGGAGAGGGAAGTCTGGGTATCTCTGGCTCCGCAACCCGATCTCGGATAAGCAGAAGAGGACGGATGGATGGATGGATGGATATTTTCTGAATCCACCGTAGATTCCACATTTTCACTAAGCTCCACACTGACCTGCAGTTGATTCCATTTCAGATCTCAGTAGCAGGTTTTGCTGCTCTCTCTTTTAACTCTGTGTACATGTCAGCATTTGGTTGTAGCATTGCAGCTTTCTGAAACCCTCATCTCTACCTAAACTTATATTTTCTTACCTTTTTTTTAGATTCCGCTAGTGAGTTGCAGGTTACAGGTAGGCTGCAGGTGCTCATAGGTTTGCTGTGTCTGCTGATGATCCTTGTGATTGCCCTAATTCTGTGGACGCTGCATGTCAAGCGAAAGACTCCTTCACCTTTCTGTTTTGGACCCTTCCGGTGCCTCTTAGATTTTGTATCTACGGGAAGAACTACCAATGCAGGTATTTGGGGAAGTGGGGGGCTGTTTGTCCACGTAAGGTTTTATCATCTTGCTTGTGAAGTTAGGAGCAGTGATGGCCATTTAGTGGTTGAGATGAGCAGAAAAAGAAGAGAGAAGCCGTGGCCGCTGTGCACCTGGTTCAGTGCTGTCTGCCACTTATCTGGAGAAGGTGGAAGGTCCAATAACTATGCAGATTTATGAAATCCTACTTCTTAAACATTGATCCCCAAGATGTACAGGTTAGGGGTGCTTGGCTGAGACGTTCAGACAGCAGAAACTGAATAATTATATCACAAGGGGATACTCATTGTCTCCTATCTAATTTCAAAGACGCGGCGTGGTGGCAGAGTGGTATCGCTGCTGCCTCACAGTTAAGAGACCCGGGTTCACTTCCTGGGTCCTCCCTGCGTGGAGTTTGCATGTTCTCCCCGTGTCTGCGTGGGTTTCCTCCAGTTTTCTCCCAAAGACATGCAGGTTAGGTGCATTGGCGAACTTAAAATTGTCCTGTGTGTGTGTGCCCTGCCTGGGGATTTGTTCCTGCCTTGTGCCCTGTGTTGGTGGGGATTGGCTCTAGCAGACCCCCATGACCCTGTAGTTAGGATATAACAGATTGGATACTGACTGACTAATTTCAAAGATGTGCTGAGTTAAATCAGTATGATAAAATGACATTTGCTGGACGTGTTGTGTCATATGATTTGTCCACTGCTTTTGAAAATCTTATGGTTACACCCCTCCTGTGACCAAATCAAAATATGTCAAGCTTAATCATCTTCTACCAGCAATTAACACCAGCATATTGAGTGTTTAGAGGATGTGAGAGGGATTGTCCAGAATAAAAACTGCTCCTGTCTTGTGAGACCAGATAATTATTTTATGGGAGTAAAATCTGAGTGTGTGCAAAAATGGTCTTGTGGGAACAAGTACAGAGCCCCGTAAGTCCCCACGAGAAGAGGCCCAAAGGTTAGTGGGACCCTCATGAAACTTAAACCAACTATAATTCTAAACTCAGTTGCAGTGGTATGAGTTTTGGGACCCCCTCTCTAGTTGTGTTTTCTATTGTATTTAGAACTGATGATGAGGTCCTTCATGTCATAAGCCAGCGTTTCTCAACCTTTAAGTATTTGCGACCCGAGTTTTCATAACAGTTTTAATCACGCCCCCCTAACATTTTTTTGAAATGTAGATGCATATTTTATTATACCTACTTAACTTTTATCGACATTTATCTAACTCTATATTTATTGTGCTAGTATCAGAATGTAGTTTAAGTTAATTTGTTTTGGTTTCAACAGATGTTTTTTTCATATTTTTGATTCTTATTTTCTTTTTTTCACATCTTCACGCCCCCCTTTTTGTTACTTTGTGCCCCCCTAGGGGGCACGCCCCACAGGTTAAGAACCACTGCCATAAGCAATAGGGGAACTCCCACTCTCCTGCGCTCTGCATGTAAACACTGCAAGTGGAGCAGTCGCTGGTCAGGTCAGCTGTGCTCTGTCGCCTTTTTTGTGCAGTACTGATGGGCCACTGCACTCTACCCTTATACAGTGCAAATCCTGATGACTACGCCAATGGATCACCACCCTTTTTTTTGTGCAGCACCGATGGGCCATTACACTGCACCCCTCCACAGTGTTAATCATGACGACTAAACCCATGGATCCCCATTCCTTTTTGTGCAGCACTGATGGGCCACTACACTGCGCCCATCCACAGTGTGAATCCTGACAGCTACCCCAATGGATCACCACCCTTTTTTGTGAAGCACTGATGGGCCACTACATTCCAAACACACACAGTGCAAATCCTGACGACTACGCCAATGGATCCCCACCCTTTTTGTGCAGCACTGATAAACCACTACACTTCACCAATCCATAGTGAAATTCCTGATGACTAACAGCAATGGATCTCCATCCTTTTTTGTGCAGCACTGATTGGCTACTACACTCTACCCCTATACAGTGCAAATCCTGATGACAACGCCAATGCATCTCTACCCTTTTTTGTGCAGCACTTATGGGTCACTACACTCCAAACATGCACAGTGCATATCCTGATGACTATGCCAATGGATCCCCACCCTTTTTGTGCAGCACTGATGGGCCACTACACTCCACCCATCCATGGTGGAACTCTTCATGATTAACGTCAATGGATCCCCACACTTTTTTGTGCAGCACTGATCGGCCACTACACTCTATTCATCCAAAGTGCAATTTCTGATGAACACCCTTTGATTTATCACTGTGGACAAGTAGAGTATGGTGGCCCTTTTGGTGCCATCTATTGGCATAGTCATCAGGATTTGCACAGCTTTTTTTTTTTCTTGCAGCACGGTGACAAGAACTGCACACAACACTCCGTATGTGGTTTCAACATAATATTCAACAGTTTTTACGATATAACCTAACATTTTATTTTCCTTTCTCTTTGCTTCTGCGCTTTGCTTAGATGGTGACAATGTTGTGACAATATAAAGCCCTAATTCCTTTTCAGAAGTTGCTTCCTGTAGGACAGTGTCTCCCATGTTGTACTTATAGTTGACGTTCCTTTTTTCCCATTTGTAGCACTTTGCGCATTTGTACATTAAGCTACATTGTCCAAGTGTCTGCCCAAATCTGAAGTTTGTCCAGGTCTTTCTGAATTTTTTTGTCGCATCCTTAGTGTCTGCCAATCTTACAGTTTTAGCATTATCTGCAAATTTCACAACTTTACCAAATGGATCTGAATCAATAGCATTAGTATAAATCAGTAATGGTAACGGTCCAAGGACAGACCCCTGAGGGACCCCACTGATGACATAACTCTATTCTCCTCTTATCTGTACTCTTTGTTTCCTATCAGTTAACATACTAAGGATCTAGTTTTGTAGGTCACCTCTTATGCCTACAGCTGTTAGTTTCAGAATCAATCTTTGGTGTGGGATGACCATATCAAGGAAATTATGTCATATGCTTCGTTTTTATATCATATATTCAAAAAAATGTAAAAGATTGATTTTTCAAGATCTTCTCATAAACCCAGCTTGGCTGTTATTTAGTTTGTTATTTTCATATAGGTACTTTCCGAATTAATCACCGTGGGTTGGGAATGGCTGATCAGTTAATAACCGTAATACAACTGGGGCCAGGAGGAGCAGCAAGGGAGGAAAGAATAGGATTTATGTGGAGTAGCAGGGGCAGGGAAAGGGTTTACTTTTTGGAGAGATCAAATTGTGAAAGGTCAGTGGTTGGAGTGATCCAATCTGTATTACTAAATGAAGGTTGTATATATGCACAGAGGCCAGAGGCCAGCAGCACCGAAAGCGCACGCGCACAGCGCCTCAGCGCTCCAGAGTCAAAGCCAGTGGCTTCCCAGAGTCAGTAGGTGGCACCCAAACAACACAACACAACCTGTAAACTAAACTTTAGGTTACAATACAACCGCTGCCCGAACGCGAATGCGCACGCCACCGCATATACAACCTTAGTTTAGTAATGTAGATCTCCAAGCCGAGATCAGAGGCCAGAATTAAGCCATGCACAATACAACTGCCGCCCGAACACGCACACCACCGCATATACAACCTATTGACGTTGACCAGATAAATAACCAAGTGATTGGATTGCTTCCTGGAGGAAGCCACGTCTTTCTAAGTACTGACAGTGTTGATTCTGAACATGAAACTGAGCATCTTAATTTCCCATTAGAATATTTAAACACTATTAGCCCGGCCGGATTACCACAACACAATCTTAACCTTAAAGTAGGGACAAAATTACCTTTTTAACTTAAACGACGCCAATTTCCCATTAAGGCTACATTTGCCATGACGATCAACAAATCCCAAGGACAAACCGTGGACAAAGTAGGGATTTACCTATCTGAGCCTGTATTTGGAGATGGACAACTTTATGCTGCCTTTTCAAGACTCCGGCATTCGTGTAACATTAAAGTGAAGGTTTTAACTACTCCATACTAGGGATTCAAGGACAGGAAACCATCTTTACCAAAAATGTTGCTTATAAGGAAATTTTTGATGAACTATTTTGAATTTACCATTTTATGAATTTTTTGTTTCCAATTTACTTCATTTAAACCTTTGCACTCCGATATTTGTTTTACTTATAAGTGCAGCAACTCAAACACATTTTGGACTTAAATGATATAACAATTACATTTCAATTTTAGTTTTGATAAATTGGTTAATTTTTTAGTATAAATATACTTATTTAATTAAATGAAAACTTTCCCAGGACGCTCCCACCCTCCATCATTTTTCATCCCTCCAAAGATCGGAGAGAACAGAAAGTGATTGCCATTCTTGGATTTGCGATTCTTTAGAGAATCGGGGGTTTACTGATATGAAAGAAAGTAAGACGGGTGCGATTGACATGACGGAAAAGTGCGGCCCACGGGAGGAGGGAAAGAAATGAAGATTCTTTTAATGAGCTTGGGGGATTTTAACAAACTTTGAGCTGCGAGAGCACAACAGCAATGGAATCTGTGGAAAAAGCACAAAGACACAAAAACGAAACGTTTAGGGTTCCATTTCATTTATTAACAATAGGCTCTTCTTAATAAGAATCGGGCAACAGAGTAATCTACAATGACTGAATCCAGATTGTGACTGACTGAAGGAGACAAGTGGTTGGCTTTATTTGCTGGGAGGAGGAAGAGGAGGGTCCTAGGGGACTAGGCAGAAGTGAGGTCAATTGGCGGGCATGGTCCAGAGGCGGAAGTGGAACCCGGTTAGTTTTTAGGCGTTCTTTCCTTTCTGTGATCTGCAGAGGTGGCAGAAGAGATATTACTACACTTTGTCACCCTCTGAGTTAACTCTTTTCCATTAGTTAAGCTCCCATCTGCACATGTTTGACAAAGTGTAGTAGTGAGAAGCCGATAGGAATACATCAAGAAAGTCGTGATCTGGGAGTCGCCATTCTGGGAATATGACAGAGTAATGCTGCGTTCCATGTGATCAGCGGTGTCAGAATTTAAGAGTTCCCAGTAGGGAGTTTCAACTGGAAATGCCCCCACATGTTGGATTTCCTACTCAAAAAGTTGGGAGAGCCTCATTAACTTTTACCTCAAAATCCATGATGGTTTCACTGCTCATCCAGAGAAGTGAAAGCTTTAGTATCATACAGTACTGTTTATTAACATTTCTGTCTATTTTTGTCTCATAAAATCGGTCGATGGCACAGTGCTGTCCAACTTCTATCTGTGGACATGTTGCTACGGTGTTTGAATGAGCAAAATACCACATTCAGTATCTGTCTGTATTTCTGTTTATCCAAACATTTTACTGGAATGCAGTCAACTTGGTGTAACGTCACTCCCAGCTCCGACATCCAACTTAGGTGAATGGAATGCAGCCACGGACGTGAGGCAGGACTGACCATCGAGAGCCGGTAATCGGTGATGGAGAGCTGCTGAGAATACCTCTTGTAGGCAATGCATTGCAAGGTGAAATGGCGAGTCGGAGAGGGCTGCTGAGAATATCTTGGAACCACGGATGTGCCGGAGTGAGGGTTTGTGTGGAGCCTACTAGAGAAGAGAAGGGAGCTTAACTTTGACAATGCCATGTGGACCAAGTCCTAGGAAAGTGCATTATGGGTCACCTGTTCTGGTGTCAGAGTAGCTGCAGGGCGATGGGGGTTTGACTCTCCTGTGGATTGTTCTGTTCATTTAAAGAAAGAGGCTCATCTTAAAGAAGTCTTTGTATAGATTTTTTGTCCTAATTCTTTACTGGATTTTATTCTATACTGGATTTTAATTATTTATTGAATTCCCAAATTTGCACAATTAACTTTGTACCCTTTTTTTTGGCACCTTTTACAAAGAGTTCTGTTTTATGTGTCTCACTTGCCACTGTGTCCATCCCTGGTTTAACAAACTAATGGAGGGCAATACCATCTGAGTGTTAGGCACATCCTGGCACCCGTGATACTGGTTTCTTTCTTAGCTTTACCTTGTGAAATTTTCATTTGCTTGTGTTTGTCCTTTGTTCTTTAGTAAACGTTTAAATCTTCTTTTATGCCAGTATGATTTTCATGGAGAGTTTTATTTATTTTAGGTTTCGGCTTTCACTTCAGGTGATCGCATTATAGTGGAAAGTCATTGAGAGAACTCAGTAAATGTGACACTAAACTGACCAAAAGTAATAGGGAGCAATAAGGGCTGTGGGCATCCCTAGCATTTCTGCCAACCGCATTGTGTGTTCCAGGAGGAATGCAGTATTTGAGTTTTGTTCTGCGTAGAGTTTCACAAAATTGACTCTAAAATTAATTTTGCATGTAGTTTCACAGTAGCAAATCATGAAATTCACTAAAAAGACGTTTTGAGCTTTGCCAAGGTTTTTGGACGAGGGTGGAAAACAAGAAAAATGGCTCCTTAAAAACCTCATTCACTTGGTGTGTTTATACCTGCAGTAAAATCAACTCTAATGATTGGCATAATGTGACATGCTGCGTATTTTCCACAAGAGTGCGCACCGAGGAGCACATTCCTGCCTTTTCCTACATAGGAACTCACCGCTTGCTGTTACCTAAAGTCACACACGTGCGCGCAGGCGACAGTTTAAGAGTTCAGATAACTGTAACCTTCCTCCTACCTGCACCTCCAAAGTTTGAATTTCTGCCATCATGGCACATATTTGTTTGTTTTACTCCATCAGTCAGCAAAATCTGTGAAATCCTGCCGACTACGCCACTGTAATATAGAGACAAAAAGAGATGATAAAATTTTTGGGGCACCATGAAGGCTAACCCCATATATTCAAATAAAATGTGAGGTATAGCGTGTTGAAAAAAGAAAAAGAAAAAAGAAAAGAAACATCGTGATGATGCGAGTGTCCAAGATACATTGATTAAGTTGGCGTTGCTTCCAGTGAAAAAGGTTCTTGGCAGGAAGAGTCGGGTCCAGACGGATGGAAACCAGAAGTGATGTCAGAGGTGTCATGGCTGTCAATCTTCCAGTCTGAAGAGAGAGGAAGATTAAAGGCATTAGTTAACAGCACCCTCTGGCTTTTCAGGGGAAGATTACAATTATATGAGCCCTTAAACTGTCCATTATGTACACATGTGTGACACTAACAACCACAAGTTCCTGTTCCTTGATTCCTGCACATGAGGTTGAGGACATGCATGCTCCAGTCATTGTGGAGAAATTTACAGAGTATCATTTCTGTCATGACCACCAACACTTCAATAACTCGGTTCTTCACAGAAACCTGATTTCTAAAACGCAGTAGAAACTCTTATTCCAGTTAGAGAAATCAGGTTGTAGGCCTCTGAGAAATTAAATTAATACAGGTAGATTTCTCTGCGAATAACCTGATTATGTGGCCATGTAAACCCTTTACCGGGTTACTGTTAAGGACTTTGTACTACAGTCTACGCATGTCTGTTGTATTCTGTCAGTCTGCACATGGATTTGCTTTGCATGCGCTTTCAGTAGTCGCAGGTAGGAGGGTCCACAAAATAAATTTCCAGAGGCAAATGCTTGGATAAACGCATTATTCTTTCTCCTGACTGAAAGTTTCTCCCTCTATATTTCAGAAATAACTACATTTATGTTAATGAGCTGAACATACAGTGTTGAGATCACCAACACAATCACAAGACCAGTAAGAGAACATGTTAAAAATAACGAGTAACCTAAAGCAATACTTATCTTATTGAAGTAAAAATATATTATTATAATTCCAGCAGCACTGGGTATATGGCTGGCCCCCTCTTGACCAGAAATAGCCTACTCCTGTTCCTGTGTACCCAAAGAATGTGCAGATGTTGTTAGATGAACAAGAAAGGAAGTTGTCTCTAGCAGGGGGCGCTTGCTCCCGGGATTGTGTTCTTTATTGATGCAGAACAGACTTGAGCCATACACACCCCTTTAGTAACCATGGTGGAAATAATCAGACGAGAGCAATATGGTGCAAAAAGAGATCTAGGTATTCAACATGCTTTTAAAGATAACTCCCACTCCCAAAAAATAGTATTTATACCTTGTAAAATAAACATAGGGAAACAAGGGAAAGGTTTGGGGATCCACCACATATACTTAAAACAAGTGATTGCAAAAGAAGGTCTTTACAGACATGAGCTCAAAACAGAACTGAATATGGTGGCAAAATGGCTGCCATATTGCATATGGCAGATAGGATGTGATGTAATAGCCGGGTGGAATCCTGGGAACCGGAAATGGTGTCAGGGTAAGGCAGGATCTTGAATACCAGAAGAGGAAGTGACAGAGGATGACTTCTGAGAACCAGAAATGGGTTCATGAGGTGGATTCTTCTGCTGGTCTGCAGGGGAAAAGGAGAATGAGTTAGAGGACAGCGCCAATCTCTGGTCCGCCAGGAAAATACAAGTATTCAAGGCCACAAACTGTTTCTTATGAGCACGTGTGCCTTTGGAATGATACAATCATCATTCTTTACTTCGGTGGGGAATGCTGACGATTATACGTCCATCCGGCTGAGTGTTCAGCAGCATGGAGATGGCTTCTGACTTCTCAGTTGGTTTCTTCCCAGTATAAAAACTCTCATGTTCTGTGTAATTAGCGAACTTTTATAGGAGCTTGCCAGGTATGGTTATGTTATGTATGGATTGCGTTCTTCTGAGACCCACTTAGCACACTGGGCACCTGCTTTAATAAATCAGGGTCTCTGCCCGAAAGTAATGGGCCAGGTCTGCTTTAATCAACCCAAATCCCTGCCTTTAAACAGCAACAGCTTGTTGTTTTTAATGAAATGTTCCAAAATGTTGATTTCTATCCTCCCAAAACAAGTCATGACATACTCGGAGTGTATTGTGCAGTATGTTCTACTATCGATCCATTCCTTGTAATTTCTGTTGTGATTTTCTTCCTGCCATCTTTTTAGAGGAATCCTCATCCCAGATGCTCCCGGCTCTTCAGCAGGTAAAAGTGGACACAATGCATCTGTCTGGAATATTGCAGGATGAAATCCTGGACAGACACCGCCTAGACCTCAGCAGCCTGGAGCTGGCTCAGGTAACAGGGCAGAGTTCTGGGGCGAGGATCTTAAGGGTAACCCTGCTATTTCGTAAACCTTTTCTACGTCTCCTAATGCTCCATTTGAAAGGTCAGTCCGGGTCATTCTTTCATTTATGTCAGGGGTGGGCAAGGTCTGTCCTGGAGAGCTGCAGTGGCTGCAGGTTTTTCTTCCAACCCTTTTTCTTAATGAGAAGTCAATTATTGCTGATGAAGCACTTATTGCTCAAATGACATTTTTATTCTTCATTTTAGTGGTCTCGCTTGTTAAGGTTCCCCACCCTTATTTGCTTATGTCAGTCTTAAACAGCTGCATTCAGTGTTTTAATGGCTCCTTATTAGCAGTACGGTGTAAATGGCAAAGCAGCCAGCAGTTCTCCATCTCACTTGCTTCCATTTACATCTGTGTGTGTTCATCATGCACTGTTTGATTTAATAAAACACGTAATAGAAAATGTGACAAACTGAAAATTATCTGTTTTAGGCTTCAAATCATTTGGATGATATCCGTGGAAAGGAAAAAAAAATCTACGATATAAGAACCTTACATTGCAGACTAAAAAGTCATAAAATTAAATAAGGTCTGTGACTGGCAAGGATTTGTTTCTGATTAAGCAATTGGGTTGGAATGAAAACCTGTAGCCACTACGGCCCTCCAGGACCGACATTGCCTACCTGTGGTTTATACAGTGCCCTCCATAATGTTTGGGACAAAGACCTGCTTTTCTTTGATTTAACTTTGTTACATTTCGATATGAGGATGTTCCTTGGTATGGGATGAGAATTGGGGGCTTATAAATAAGACCAGGACCCTCTGTAATACCCACGTGTTGAATTGCAGGTCATCAGCAATGGGCGCTTTGCCACCTTATGGAAGGGCTCCCTGGATGGGGCAGCTGTGGCACTGAAGATTTACCCATCAAGTGCTTGGCGCCCCTACAACAATGAGACAGAAATTTACAAACTGCTACTTTGGGAACACAGCAATGTGGCGAAGTTCCTCGGGATGGCACGAAGACAGGAGAGCGGTGAGCTGCTGCTGGCCCTGCAGTTTGAGGAAAATGTGAGCAAATGAGGCAACGTGTTTTCTGATGTCCGAGACCAAACTGCCGAGTGCCTATTTAGTGGGCCTTGCCAATAGGATTTTTGTCTGGTTTCATGTCTGATATTTGTTTTTCATTCCATCTTCCGCTTTTAGGGCTCCATGAAGTCCTTCCTGTCACAGAACAGCAACAACTGGGCTGACACGGTGAAAATGCTCCTGTCACTTTGCCAAGGCCTGGCCTTCCTTCACACGGAGATCCACCGAGACGGTGAGGACAATGAAGCACGAGGGGGAAGTTTAGTGGGATGTGAGCTTTGAATGTGGCACTGAAAATGGCAAACCTGTTAGGAAAGTCCCACTCGTGTAGTAATTATCAAAATACGGGGCTCCTTTCAACAAGAGAGGAGGGTTGTGTGAGACACCTGCCTCCATTTTCATTCAATTCAGCTTAATTCGTTGTCACCACACCTTACAGTAAAAAGAAAAGCGCGTGGTGTGAGTCCTGCTGGTGCAGAACAGTCGGGTGGCACAACATGGCAGACCAACATGACGGAACAGCAAATAAATAGTCAAAGGTGAAAGACACCATAATGTGGATAAATAGTAAAGACGCTATACAACAGAATAGTACACTGTTCATTAATTTACACTCAATACCACATAATGACAAAGTGAATGCATGTTTTCAGAAAGGTTTGTATTTGTATTAAAAATCAAAAACTGAAATCTCTCATTCCTAGAAGTATTCAGATCCTTTTCTATGGCCCTCTAAATTGGACTCAGGTGGCTCCTGTTTGCTTTCACTCTTTTAGGGCGGATCTCGACTTTTGCAGCTCAACAGGTTGAGAGCAGGGGGCGATAAAAAAGCTGTAAATGTCAATAAAACCCGCTGTTACATTATAGGTGACCCTGTTTGTTAGGAGGACTGTGAGACTCAGTGACTTGCCATTGAATCGCTGTGGGTGTGTGAGTCGCGTGGAGTAAACAGCAGAGACGGGCTCACCTGAGGCAGGAGGATACATTTGCGCCCCTATGTGTATAGTTTTTTATTACTAATAAGTTTTAAATAAAATATATATATATAAAAAAATACTTTTTAAAAAACACACTTATATTAAGTTAAAAAGTGTACTAAAAAGTAAAAAATAAGTCTCTCATACATCATTTGAAAAAAAAAATAAAAGCGTGAGTGCTTTTTGAATGTTGATTGATGAAAATCACCCATGCTTTTATTCTACGAGTGATGTTGAGCGACTTATCCTATCTACAGGGCCACGGGGGTCTGCTGGAGCCAGTCCCAGCCAACACAGGGTGCAAGGCAGGAACCAATCCCCGGGCAGGGCATCAGCCCACCACAGGGCACAATTTAGGATTGCAATGCGCCTAACCTGCATGTCTTTGGACTGTGGGAGGAAACCGGAGTACCCGGAGAAAACCCACTAAGACACGGGGGGAACATAAATAAATGATTTTGAGAGCAAAATATATGTATTGTTAAATAAAAAAATCACAGAATGCAGTAATAGTGCAATAGTAATAGGAACATAAAATTGCACACATTAAAAATACAATCACATTAACTTTAACAACAGAAAAACAAAATAAGTATTACACATGAGATGAATAAGTAATTTAATTTAATAATAGAGACAAAATAATATCAATAGTACTTTAGACAAAATGTAATATAATTATAATGAATAAATAATTAAATAAATGCCCAATACAAAATCTTTTTTTTTAATTTGACTTTTCTTGCTTTTAGTGAAGCAAATTCATCAAGTATTTTATCAAAATTAATTTGTTTTGACAATTCCTGTTGGATTGATAAAATTGCCATATTTGACATTTTTTTCTGACCAAGTTTTATTTTTATTTTTAGTTTACTAAAGCTTCTTTCACCAGAAGCTACAGTAAGAACAACAACAACAACAACAATAATAATAATAATAATAATAATAATAATAATAATAATAATAATAA
>JANRMT010062791.1:161709193-161726466 GCA_026402145.1 Polypterus bichir lapradei | reverse complement strand
AATAATAATAATAATAATAATAATAATAATAATAATAATAATAATAATAATAATAATAATAATGTTTTATTTATGTAGCGCCTTTCATACAGTCAAGGACACTACAATTCAATAAACACATTAACAGAACAATAGAAATCAAATACAAGAAAATGAATAATACTCATTGGAAAGATGTGTTTTTAACAGAAGTTTGAAATGAATAATACATTTTTCCTCTCAGCCTTTAGGTAGTGTTAGGAATATTCTCAATGCAACTTCTAAATTTTGATAGGAGTGAACTAAACTATATTCGTGAATCGTTTTTAAAAGATCTAAACTCGTAGCTGCTTTAAGGTCTGAATTAACGCCATTGCCTGATTTTTGAAACTAATTATTTCTAATAAGAATTCTACAGAATTTAAATCGTTTGGATATTTAAGGGATAAATCACAAGCTGCATTTTTAAAATTTTCTGTATCCATCGACTTTAATTTTTCACCTGTTAAAAATTCAAAATCTGACGAAATCCCATATAGTTTTTCATATCTCCATCTAAGTAAGGTGGTATTAAAATATCTATTAGGCCTACTCCTTATATCATACGAGGAAACGAGTGTAACGAGCGAGCGCGTCCAATGCAAATCATCAAATCGTTTCCCTCACACTTGTCCCGGTCCTGGTAAACAGCATTGGGCGAGAGAGCGAAGCGAATGCGCAAAGCAAAATAATCAGTGGGTATTATTTATTTTTGATTTATGTTTTGTGTATTAGGGCAGCACGGTGGCACAGTGGTAGCGCTGCTGCCTCGCAGTTAGGAGACTCAAGTTTGCTTCCTAGGTCCTCCCTGCATGGAGTTTGCATGTTCTCCCCGTGTCTGCGTGGGTTTCCTCCCACAGTCCAAAGACATGCAGGTTAGGTGGATTGGCAATTCTAAATTGGCCCTAGTGTGTGCTTGGTGTGTTTGTGTGTGTCCTGTGGTGGGTTGGCACCCTGCCCGGGATTGGTTCCTGCCTTGTGCCCTGTGTTGGCTGGGATTGGCTCCAGCAGACCCCTGTGACCCTGTGTTCATATTCAGCGGGTTGGAAAATGGGTGGATGGATGTCTTGTGTATTATTGCTGAATCGGATTCTTACTTATCAAACTCAGATTTTGAGGAAAGAAATCTGGAGATTGAAAATGAACATGGGGTACCTGCATCAGCTGATCAGTCCCCAGCTGATCGTGCAGCTGACACGCCTGCAGCAGCAGCGTTCACCTTGTAGGACTACACAGACACTTAGCGAACTTTGATTTTGATGCAGACGATCTGGGAATTGGAAGCAAAAGACGGGTACCTGCCTGCCCCAGATGATCACTCCCCAGCTGATTGTAGTACTGAACAAACTCATTCAGGACTGCACAGACCGTGAGAGGCAAACTGGCAAATGGACTTCATCAAACAACGCGGCGTCCCAGTGGACACTATGGATTAACAGCCACTGGACTACTTCAAGCTATTTCTTGTTTGTTTTCCAGAAAGTACCTTTCAGCTTAGGAGTGGTGAGACAAACAGCTATGTAATAAGTATGTGAATTCACATTTTGTAGGGCAGGGGTCTCCATCTCCAGTCCTGGAGAGCTACTCTGGCTGCAAGTTTTCATTCTAACTCTTTTCTTAATTAGTGACCACTTTTTTCTGCTAATTAACTATTTCCCTTTATTTTAATCGACTTTTCTTGAGATTCTGACCGCTGAATTGATTCTTTTTTTCCTTAAATGGCACTTAAACATAAATTTGATGTGAAGTGAGCCATCAGATGACCAATTAAGTTGGGGCCTCAAACTCCAACCAACTTCACTTCATTCAGTTTTTTAATTTGAAACCAATTCTCGTTGCTAATTAAACCCGTTATTTAATTCCACGGTGCTCATTCTGCCATCGCAGACATTTCCAAAACTGTTGATTTTCTTTTTAAGAGCGCTGGCTGTCAAAATGTTTTGTAGACCTGAGCAGATCATCATTACTGAGGAGGCCTTCACCTTTCTTTATTTTCAGTTATTGTGTGATGGACGCAGGTTGTTGTTTATGTGTTGGTTCATTGTGTGTCTTAATATTGTTTGGTTGCTAATTAAGGAAAAAAGAAACAATTAAGGGACCCAAGTCTTAAGTTGTGAATCAATTCAAATTAAGGCAAAGAGTTAATTAGCAGCAAAATCTGGTCACTAATTAAGAAAAGGTTTAGAATGAAAACCTGCCACCATAGTAGCTCTCCAGGACTGGAGTTGGAGACCCCTGCTGTAGGGGCTCATGTAACATAAAACAGAGCAACCTTTGTCGTAAATACGTTTTTTTCATGTTAATTTATGGGTGAAACCATTGCTTTGTGTTTTTTTCATAAATTGTGGTACTTGTGTACTAAACAGATGGCATGGACAGCTAGAACCATTTTCTATTATCGTGACGCAATTCAGATTTTCGTTTTTAAGATTAGGCACCCAAAGGTGGCATTAACATTAGGGACCTATAGGCAACTACCTTTAAGGTTAGTATTTGTGGTTGGGGTAGGTCAGTCTAATAATTTAAACTCCAAAAACTAAGCAACCGGGGCGCCTGCCATCAGTGCTGTCCTTTTAGTACACAAGTACCAAAATTGTTTTGGGAAAATATTCAGCCCAGGAACAAAAGGGGAAACAAAATTGCCCTAAAAAAGTTAATTCTCCTTGAGATGTTTCTAGGACTTGATTGACATCCACCTGTGGCAAACTGAACTGACTGGACACCGTTTAGAAAGGCACACATGGACCTGTGTATAGAAGGTCCCCAATTCATACTGCATGTCAGGACAAAAAGCAAGCAATGAAGTCCAAGGAACTCTCTTTGGACCTCCATCATTCAATTGTGGTGAGACAGAGATTAGAGGAAAGAGATGAAGCCATTTCTAAAGCTTCGAGATTTTTCCCCCAATGAGCACAGTGGCCTCAGTAACTCGGGAAATGGGGAAAAGTCTGGAACTACCAGGATTCTTCGAAGAGGTGGCCATCTGACTAAACTGAGTAACCGGACAAGAGCGACCCTAGTCAGGGCAGTGTCTAAGAACCCAGTGGTCACTTTAACAAGATATATGTCCTTCCAACAGGTGGTCCCATCTCAGCTGCAGTCTGTCAATCAGGTGCATGTGACTGTCCATTTGGAGTTTTCTGAATTATTTTTAAAGGACTCTGAGACCACGAGAAACAAGATGCTCTGGTTTGATGAGACAAAAACGGAACTCTTTGGGCAGAACTCCAAGCACTATGTGTGGTGAAGACCAGGCACTGCTCATTGCTTGCCTAATATACGATTCTGGGGGTGAAGCATGGTGGTGGTGGCATCATACCATGGGGTGTTTCTCAGTGGAAGGGACAGGAAGACTGTCCAGAATTGAGAGAACGATGAATGCAGCCAAACACAGAAGTCCTTGCAATAAACCTGATCCAGAATGCACGCTACCTCAGATTGGGGTGACTTTCAGCATGACAATGACCTGTAGCATACAGCTAAAAAAACAATGGAGTGGCTTTAGAACAAGTCTGTGAGTGTCCTTGAGCTGCCCAGCCAAAGCCTACAGAACAAATTGAGGAGAGACTTGAAGATGATAGCTTAGAGGTGCTTCCCATCCAATCTAGTGGAGCTTGCCAGGAAAAATGAGGAAAAAAATACCCAAATCCAGGTGTGCAAAGCTTGTAGAGACTAACCCAAGAAGAATCACAGCTGGAACTGCTGATAAAGGGTCTGAATACTTTTTGTTTTTTAGTAAATTTGCAAACCTTTCCATAAACATGTTTTCACTTTGTCATTATGGGTCATTGTATGTAGATTGATGGGAAAAACATTACAACTTTATCTGTTTAATATTAAATCTATAACACAAGAAAAGGGCAGAATGTGAAGGGGTCTGAATAAGTTATAATCGACTGTATATAAATAGGAATAACACTATATTAGACAGATGTTGTTTTGTCTTGGTAGAGTATTATATTGCTCTACCTTCCCCTTTTGTATTATTAATATAAAGCCTTTGTCAAAATGCCTCAAATCTCACAGACTTACCACTGTTTATAAGGTATTATAGTATATAACTTCTCCCAAACTTCCCTTCTACATCTACAACCTCAGGCAATTAGGTGTAGTAAAAGACAAGCAGAAGTTAAGTTACAAATAAAATAATGTATCATTGGTAATATTCATAACTACTAACAATATGCAAAGTACATGTGAATATTGGCAACCATACAACCTGAAAAATGGTGATGTGTAGTTTCAGGCGGCACACAGACTTGTCTCTAGTTCATTTGTGGTCAGCTTTCTTCAGAACAGGCCCCATGCCTGTCTCAATATGGCTGCCGAGCTGTGCTCTTCATTGTATTGTCATTTTTAGTTCATGGTGTGAGATGCTCATTTATCAGTTTGGTAAGAGAGAGAGTGAGGTTAAGCAAGCAAATTTATAGATTCTCTGTCCAACCCCTAGAGCCAATAGGGTGCCGTGGTTCTTAAAGGCTTCTAATACAAGCCAGTTCCAAACAGCCATACTTCAGACCAATGGGGGAATAGAACATCTTCACACCTGCCATCCGCCAAAACCATATGTTAAGCTAAAGCTTGGCAGTTAGGCAGCCTGGCTTTCCTATGGGGGTTGAAAGACTTTAGCAGAGAAACACTTGCCAAACTGGTTTAAGGCACCTCCCCCAAATCCTGTGGTAAAATTCAAAGAGACCCATTCTCAAAAGGCAGGGGCAAACATGAATACTTCTCACTAATGTAACACCAATATTACATTGCTTTGCCTAAATTACAAATAAAGACATACAAAATATTTATCAACTTGTATGCAAAATCTCACATCACAACAGATGTGAAAGGCACTATATAATAGATATTGTGAATGATATGCTGCAACACAGACGCACAGACTCAGAAGTCCCAAAGCACACACGTTTATTTACTTCCTTCTTAGCACAATGCACACAGTGCACAAACCCCACAGTGCTCTCCTCTTCTCCTTCTCCTTAAGCTCTGTCTTCTACCTCCCAACTCCGGCTCCCCGAATGGAGTAAGGTGACCTCTTTTATACTGCACGTGGAAGTGCTCCAGGTGCTTTCTGATCAACTTCTGGCAGCACTTCCGAGTGTGGCGGAAGTGCTGCAGACCACGGCTCCGGAGTTGTCCAAGTGCCCCCTGGCCATGGACCCCAACAGGGTTCAGCTTCTAAGATCCAAGCCCGTGGCCCCAATGCAATCCAGGGGGGCTGCCCTCTCATGTCCCGGGGGAGGTACTGCTGTTGATATGTCCTCTTCCCTGGTCCTCGGCGCAGAAGAGCGTCCCAACCGGGCAAGGACCCTGATCGTCTATCATAATATATAGATATTGTGGCAGGAGGCTGGGGGCCAGATCCAGCCGATACGCCTGGAAGGACCAGAAGAAGAACTATATGTTCCCCGGGCAATGAGGGGGCAACCACCCTGGATAACAAGGGGACCACGGGGAAGTAGCAGGGAGGCTAAAACCCGTGGGGGCCTGTGGCTACTGCCAGGGGGCATCCCAAGCCTCATAAAGCCCGGGAGATCTACACTTCTGCCACACCTGGGAAGGTGGAGGAAGGACCTTCCAGCGACATCCGGAGTGCTTCCAGGTGCTCATGCGGCACTTCCGCCACACCAGGAAGTGCCGCTGGAAGAACGTCAGTGAGCACCTGGAGCACGTCCGGGTGACTATGAAGGTGGCCACCTTCCTACAGTCGAAGAGCAAGAGTCGGGAGCTGGAGGTGGACGAAGCTCCAGTGACAGGAGGAAGAAAGGCGGCCCACGGACATTTTAGAGGCCCGTGTTGAGGGGTGTTTGGTGCGGGAGCACTGTGTGCTCTGCGGGACTGTGTTGGGACTTTGGGTGAGAATAAACATGTGTTTTATAATCCTGCTGGTGTTGGTCTGATAGTGTTCGGGCGACCTCTCACAATGGCATCCCAGATGGGATGTTCTGCCTGGTTCAAGGCAGGGGCCCATCACTAAATAAATTTGTAAGAGTAGCCAGTACAGCGGCACGAGGGTTGTCCTGGGACGTGTATCACGTTTTTCCAGGTGCCTACCTCGTGGAGGGAAACCATCTGGAGGGGTTTGGCTGGCTGGAGGACGTCACTCCCGGAACCAATGGCAGGGCGAAGTCCGAGGAGGACCGGAGCCCGCTGTTGCGGAAAAGATCACGGTTTAATAAGGAGTGCCTGGATTCCCAGCCCATGAGGAGTGGCCTGAGGAAGCAGGCTGAGGCAAAGGGCCTTGAGGTCCCGTGCTATGCAGGTAAGGGGGCAGGGTGTGTGTACCGGGGCCCTGCACGTAGTCTAATGTGAGCAGGGGCAGTGAACCTTTCCCCCTCCTCAGAGAACCCGAGTGAGTCTGCGCGGGTAGTGCAGTGTGGATGTGGCTCACGGCCGGCAGGTAAGGGCAAGCAGTATGCGAGTCCTCTGCTGGCTGACTTAATTTTTGTGCTTGCGGCCGTTTTTGAGATGGAGGAGGTCCTTCAGCCCATCCGCTCGTTTTCACAGGTGATCCGCGGCCTCCGAAAGACTATCCAGAAGCTGGAGGAGAAGGCACTCACGCCTCTGAGAATGCTGCAGGGGTGGGCGGAGTGGCGCGGCTCTGAATTCTCCAGTTGGAGTGACGTGGCGGTACAGGTAAGTGAGACCTGTACCGTACATGAAAGTGGACAGCTGAGTGAAGTGGTGCCGGTATCGTTTTGTTCCGGTCACTCAAGTAGCCAGGCCTCCTACAGTGGACGCGGGGCGAGTGGCTGATCGTGCCATAGGGGCAAGTCCGGTGCGGGGGAGCCAGCTGGTGAGTGTCGGTTGCCGAAGCGTACCACTCCAAAAGCCAGCGGCAGCCTCACTGAGGTCCACAGGGACACAGACGGCGCGGGGTCTCTTTTTGTCCCATAAAGAGACCCACACCGTCCTTGCGTCCCATAGTAGAAGGAGGAGGAACTGGAGATAGAGGTCCAGACCGCCTGACAAGTGGTAGGCTGGGCCCATGCGCCCACCTACTGTCGAAAGCCACCCTCTGTGGGTGCAGAGGGAAGCCCCGAGCCTGGCTGGGGACTGGGCGAAGCACAGAAACCCATCATGTTGCCGTGTCCGGAGGGCACGGGGACATGGAGTGAAGCGCCGGTGCTTTACTTGTACTAACCGTGGTCACAGGTGGAGGTGGTATTTGTATACGTTGATGGATGACTCCATGGAGTGGCGTCGTGGACGCGCCTCCCCGCCCATGTTGTGTTTATCTTTTTCAGGGCAGAACTGTGACCCAGGACAGGCTGGCACCCCAACCTGTTGAAGGACAGCCCTCGTGGGACGGGCCGCTTCGCCCTACGGGCTTCATCTGGGGGAGGGGCAGTATGATAGATGGCCAGGAATCCTGCCCCACCAGGATGCCTGGTGGAAAGAGGAACCGGGAGCGCAGCACTTCTTTTCCCTGGGAACCCGGCTGGTCCGTGATCCCTAGGGGACAGCACTTATGGGACACCAGGAAGTGCTGATAGATCAGGGATGGTTTATGCCCGGAGTGCTTCCAGGTGCAAGGGCAGCACTTCCGCCACACTGGGGAGTGCTGCCGGAAGTTCATCACCAGACACCTGAGGCACATCGGGGATGGGATGAAAGGGGCCGCCTCACTCCAATCAGAGAGCCGGAGTCGGGTGGAAGAAGGACAGAGCTTGCAAGACAGGAGTGGAGGCGGCCAGAAGGACCAAGGACTGAACTGTAAATAATTATTGTAAATAGTGCTTGTACAAATAAATGTGTGTGTGTTGCGGACACTGTGTTGTCGTGTCTGTCTGTGGCCGGGCTAGCTCTTACAATATATATATATATATGTATTGTCGCGGATGCCAGGGGCAACGACCCGGCCGGGACGCCTTGGAGGACCGGAAGTGGGCGTGTGCCCATCTGGGATCACGTGGGGGCCGCCTTCCTGGTTGCTTTGGGGGCCACGGGTTCAGGGCATGGAAGCCCCACCCTGTAGGGGCCCGTGGTCACCGCCAGGAGGCACCCCAATGCCTTGGGGACCTGTTACCTCAGCACTTCCGCCACACCAGGATGAAAGGCACTAGATTGGTAGATATAAAAGGCACTGTATAATAGATAGATATGAAAATTGTGCAATTAGTAATGAATATTAATGGATGGATAATTTGTAAAATTTACACAAGCATTTTATCTAAGAACCTGTCACAGCACTCTGTGGCTGCACTCAATGAAAAGCACTACACAAAAAATAACCAAATTGAATTTGAAAGTCCTTATACAACAGACTTGTAGATAGTAAATTAACTATATAATATAGAAGTTATGAAAAATGTTACGTTAGATAGGAAGGTGCTTTATAAAATAAACAGATTAATATGTAAGGCACTATACAATAGATATGTGGATAGATGTAGACACTATTGAAGAGACTGATATAAAAGGCACTGTATATGACTTAGGCAGGAGATGTGGTATACAAGATAGATATAAGGTAAGATGGGCACTATTAGATACTGTGTATATGTGCACATATGAATATCCTAATAATATGTGGTATATAGCGGGTTGGATAATGGATGGATGGATTTTTCTTTGTGACAGACAGTGAAACTGAAACTTTGGAACTTGGCAGAAATTCCCACAAAATATTATTTTTATTTTTTGTTTAATATTAATCATATTACATTTGCCGTTTTTAACCCGTGTTTTGCATGTGTCTGTTTATTGGTCAGCTTGTTTGTAGGCTCACTTGTGTCGTTGTAAAGAGCCACACCGCTTCTTCACGGCCACACCACCCTGAATTCTCCTGCTTGGATACCGCTTGGAATTATTTCGAGTACTGCAAGTGTTCGTTCGTTTTCTTGCCAGTAGGCGGCGACATTTTCTCGTTATCATTCTCTACTATTCGATATTTTGAGACAGAACTAAAATGGGGGAAAAAGAAACTAATGAAATAATTTCCATTAATAAATGAAAGTTCTTGAATTAAAACTATAAAGAGGAAATTAATAATTAGCATGAGTCTTTTTTTTCCATACAGATTTGACTTTTGCACCCTGATAAGTTAAAAAATAAAATTTCATAATAATACTGTATTAAACATCTTAATGTCCACAATACTCTGTAGGTCAGGGGTGTCCAACTCTGGTCCTGGAGCGCTACTGTGGCTGCAGGTTTTCATTCTGACCTTTTTCTTAATTACTGACCACTAATTAACTCCTTTCCCCTTCATTTTGATTGACTTGTTTTTTACGATTCAAACCTCTCAATTGCTTCTTTCTTCTTTAAACGGCATCCAAAATAAAATGAGATATGAAGTTAATGAGCCAGAAGACGACCAGCCAAGCCTGGGCCTCAAACTCCAACCGAATTCACTCCAACAAGCTAGGAAGCCGATTCTTGCTGTTAGTTACTCCCGTTATTTCATTCCATGGCCTGCTGGGCTCTCATTCTGCCACAGCAGACATTTCCAAAACTGGCGATTTTCTTTTTTCTAAGCGCACCATCAAAATGTTTTGTGAGCCTGAGCGGATCAACGTCATTTTATTTTATGATTCTGAATGATGGACACGGGCTACAAGTCATGTGATCGTTTTTTATCTCAATTAAGAAAAAAATAATAATTAAGGAGTCTAAGTCGTGAATAACAAATCAATTAAGATTAAGGCAAAAGAGATAGCAGTAAAAAACGGTCACTAATTAAGAAAAGGGGTAGAATGAAACCCTGCAACCACAAGTAGCCCTCAAGAACAGGAATTCGAGACGCCTGTTTTAGACACTTAAAGAATAATTTAAAGCCGTTTGAATTAGGAAAAAGCTGCTAAAAAACTTGACCAATCTGAAGCTTTGCCATTGAATGCGAAAGTTGTTCAAAGTGCGTACATTTTTAGCATAGGAGAGGCACTTTTTAGAAATAAAATGTGTACATTTGTTATAAGCATACCTTGCCTTCTTTGCTTTTTAACTAATTGACATCCAACGTCCTCCCGTGTGTATCGTAATCAGGCCGCCTATTCCAATGCCAAGTTGCAAGTGTTATGCCGAACCAGTAGGATTTTTTTTTTTTTTTTACTTCGGGACCAGAAGATAAAACAAGAACAAAACGGGGTCCATGCGAGGGTCAGAATTAAAGAGTCAACCCGATCTTTCACCAAGCCAGAAACGTGAGACAAGAATCAGAAAGGAAAACCTGAAAGCAATTCGGAATAGCGAGAAGGAAAATACTGTTAAGTCTTTTAGTTTTATCTAAAACACGGATATCCGCACGTTTCATGCAATAGACTCCAGCTTTTTTTTTTTTTTTTTTGTACTTAAAAATATTACAAAATACAATCAACAGTATACAGTATAATTCTTACAAATACCATTAATCTGGTGTGCAACACGTACACAATATATAGGCTTAAAAAAAGTAAAAACATTTATACAGCGGCACATGGTGGCATTGTGGCGCAGTGGGTAACGCTGCTGCATCGCAGTTAGGAGACCCGGGTTCGCTTCTCAGGTCCTCCCCTGCGTGGAGTTTGCATGTTCTCCCCGTGTCTGCCTGGGTTTCCTCCCACAGTCCAAAGACATGCAGGTTAAGTGCATTGGTGATTATAGATTGTCCCTAGTGTGTGGGTGCCCCCTGCACGGGGTTTGTTGGCTGGGATTGGCTCCAGCAGACCCCCGTGACCCTGTAGTTAAGATATAGCGGATTGGATAATGGATGGATATTATACAATCAACAGTATATAATTTTTACAAATGCCATTAATCTGGGGTGCAACACGTACACAATATATAGGCTTAAAAAAAGTAAAAACATTTATACAGAGGCACATGGAGGCGCAGTGGTAGCGCTACTGCATTGCAGTAAGGAGACCTGGGTTCGCTTCCCGGGTCCTCCCTGTGTGGAGTTTGCACGTTCTCCCCGTGTCTGCGTGGGGTTCCTGACCCTGTGTTAGGATATAGCAGGTTGGACAATGACTGACTGACAGAGGCACAGTATACAGTTATGTCAGCTTTAAATTTCAGTGCATTCACACTATCCTGTGTTCTCAAAGCTTTGGTGTTCTTGCAGCCGTTTATTGATTGGAGGTAATGATTAAGTTCAGTCTTACAAATGTTATAGTGTGGTTTTCCTTTAGAGCATTTCATTTTATGAATATGATATCATCCAAGAATTATTAACATATTTATGAGATATTTTATCTTGGGGTTAACATAATTCATTTTTAAATATATTGGTCCACGAGAAAGTGGCCCGCCTCCACTGAGACGATTGAATTACGTGTTGAAGAGAAAAAATGGTCACATTTGGTCCCCGCATTTACAGAAGATGCTGAAAGAGATCTCTTTGTGCGTCAATACGTCTCCGTGCCCGTTTCAGCACGTTCACGTTCACTCTTTGCAGCGTCATGGGATCGACTGGAGGCTTGCCACTTTTTTATGGACCACCCTGTATATCACTATCATTTAAGTTTGATACAAGATTAACAGAGTAATTGAGCAAGTTTTGTAAATCTGCCCAGAACATTTAGGGGTCTGAGTCACGTCAATTAAAAACGAAGGCAAAACAAGTTAATCAGCAGCAAAAACAGCTCACTGATTAAGAAGATGGTTAGAATAAAAACCTGCAGCCTACCAGGACCGGAGTTGGAAACCCCTGTTTTAGAGTATTGACATTCCCAGAAAAGACAAGATAATGTTTCTGGAGGGCGGCACGGTGGCGCAGTGGGTAGCTCTGCTGCCTCACAGTTAGGAGAGCTGGGTTCGCTTCACGCTTGCATGTTCTACTCATGTCTGCATAGGTTTCCTCCCACAGTCCAAAGACATGCAAGTTAGGTGCATTGGCGATCCTAAATTATGCTTGGTGTGTGTGTGTGTGCCCTGTGGTGGGCTGGCGCCCTGCCCAGCGTTTGTTTCCTGCCTTGCACCCTGTGTTGGCTGGGATTGGTTCTAGCAGACCCCCCATGACCCTGTAGTTAGGATATAGCGGGTTGGATAATGGATGGATGTTTCCGGATCTTTCTCACAAAATATACCTTTGTCATCGGTTTCAATCTTAAATCTGTGTGCAATACAAACTTTAACAGGGCAAAACATACAGTATGTGTCACTTTAAAAGAAACCTCTTTCACCTTATTCGTGATATAATATTTGTTAGGTAATAATCACATTTTATTCCAATCAATACTTTCTAACATAGCACTCAATCTCAGAACTACAGTAGGAGTAAATGACTGGCAAATAATGTTCCTAATATGTTTATTATTACATTTGGGAGTTCTAATATCAATTCCATCTAAAAGAAGGGATGAGGAGAAATATGTGGCATCTACAGCAAGAGACCCCATGTGACCCCACCAACTGAATAACCTTTTTGGGGAGTAACTATTCTTATGATACCAAATTCATAATGAGTGAATGTAAAACTATACTTTATAAATTCTTCATAGCTCAACAATTTCCCTTCTTTGTTAATAATCTGCTTCACAAATAAAATATTATTTTCAAATATTTTTTAAAAATATAGATTTATTTTGGAATTTAATATCCTTATTATTCCATATGGTATATTTGAATATTTATGTTTATAAATTAGTATCCAAACTGAAAGAACCTGTTTATGAAAATTAGACAGTTTTAGGGGAGTTTCACCGTTTTCAAAGTTTAAGAAGAAATTCCAATCCCCCTACCTGAAGACTAAATTAGGGAATACGTGTCAGATTTGTGTTTCATTATTGAGAAAATGTTGTAAGCATTTCATTTTAAATAAAATATTAGAGGTTTTACAATTAAGAATATTTAACACCCCCTCCCCTTATTTTTGGGTCCACATATTATCTCTTTCTTTAAATAGTGAGGCGTGTTTTTCCATATAAAATTAAATAATTTGGTGTCTATGGCTTTGATCACAGCCAAAGGTTCACTCAAAGCGGGTGACGTGTATACCAACCTCAATCAACCTTCCGATTTAGACAGCAGAATTCATCCATTCCGTGAAAAATCTCTGAGTAACTAGGTATTAAACCTTTTCTCATTTTTTCTTTTCTAAAATTGGACAGAAATTTAGAATGGCTCGTTCTTTTTGATTTTTTTTTTTTTTTTTATTAATTTTATTACAATCCATACAAAGCAATCAAGTTTTTACAAAGAGAAAAATTAAGAACAGATCGATCCCCACCCCTGAGAGAGAGAGCAAGCCAAACGGCGTTAAATTTAAGGCTTGGAGACATACCTAAGTTAATAAATTCTCTGTGCCTTTTGAACTTATTTTAAAATATTACTGATTAGATCCTGCCATGTTTTGAAAAAAGTCTGTAGGGATCCTCTGACTGAGTATTTGATTTTTTCCAACTTCAAATAATATAACACATCGGTTTCCCACTGACTTAAAAGAAGAGAGTTTGGGTTCTTCCAGTTTATGAGAATAAGTCTACGTGCCAAAAGTGTAGTGAATGCAATCACAATTTGTTTGTCTTCCTCCGCTTTAAACCATCTGGAAGAACACCAAACACAGCTGTTAATGGGTTTGGAGGGATTGTAAGTCCAAGGCTATCTGAAAGGTAATTAAAAATGTTTGTCCAGAATAATGTTAATTTGGTGCAGGACCAGAACATGTGACCTAGTGAGGCTGGGACTTGGTTACAACGTTCGCAGGTTGGATCATGCCCTGGGAACATTTTGGAGAGTTTTAGTCGAGACAGATGTGCTCGATGTATAATTTTGAGTTGAATAATTGTATGCTTTGCGCATATGGAGCTCGAGTGAATTCTCTGCATTGCTATTTCCACTCCTTTTCTGATATATTAATTGAAAGATCTTTTTCCCAGTGTCCTCTTGGATCTTTAAAAGGGAGGGATTGTAAAATGATTTTATATATTGTAGAGATGGAGTCTAAATCCTTGAGATTGAGCAATATTTTTTCCAGCATGGATGAGGGTGCAAGATGAGGAAAATCTGGAAGGTTTTGTTTAACAAAGTTTCTGATTTGAAGATAGTGAAAGAAATGTGTAGCTGGAATGTTAAATTTGGAATGTAATTGCTCATAGGATGCAAAGACGTTGTCTATATAAAGATCTCTAAGCAAGTTAATTCCAAATTTTTTCCAAATATTAAAAACTGCATATGTTTGTGAGGGTTGAAAGAGGTGGTTCTCTTGCAGGGGTGCCACAGATAGAAGCTTCTCCGTCTTAAAATGCTTTCTACATTGGTTCCAGATTCTAAGTGAGTGGAGCACAATTGGGTTATTAGTGTATTGCCGATAACGTGTGTTTATTGGAGCACAGAGCAAGGAATACAAAGAAGTACTGCAGGAATTTAATTCTATTGCGGACCAAGCCTGTGTATGTTCTTCTATTTGTGTCCAGGTTCTTATCGCCTGTATATTTGCTGCCCAGTAATAAAACTGGAAGTTAGGTAGAGCCATGCCGCCTTCTGCCTTTTGTCTTTGTAGGGTCGCTCTTTTGATGCGTGGATGTTTTGAATTCCAAATAAATGAGGTTATTGTCGAATCTAATTGCCTAAAAAATGATTTATTAATGTATATTGGGATGTTTTGAAATAAAAAAAGGAGCTTAGGAAGAATATTCATCTTAACAGTGTTAATTCTTCCAGCTAGTGTGAGATGAAGGGTTGACCATCTATGCAAGTCTTGTTTAATTTTTTCCATGCAAACGGCGAAATTTTGTTGATATAGAGCTTTATGTTTACTTGTGATGTTTACCCCTAGGTATTTAAACTGTTCTGCAATGATAAAAGGTAGGGTATCTAATCTAATATTATATGCTTGAGAGTTCACTGGAAAGAGTACACTTTTATTCAGATTAATTCTGAGACCAGAGATCTTTTGAAATTCTGTGAGTGCTGCTAATACTGCAGGTACAGAATTTTCTGGGTCTGATATATACAGTACCATGTCATCTGCATATAATGAGATTTTCTGTTCCAGTCCTTCTCTGCTAATCCCCTTTATCTGATCAGTATTTCAACAATGTATTGCCAGTGGTTCAATGGCAATCGCAAACAGCAGCGGTGACAAGGGGCATCCTTGTCTAGTGCCACGTTCTAGTTTAAAGTAGTCTGAGCAAATGTTGTTGATGCAAACTGAAGCTTCTGGGTTAGTATACAGTAATTTAATCCATGCACAGATGTTTGGGCCAAACCCAAACTTCTCCAATATAGTAAAAAGGTATTTCCATTCAATCATGTCGAATGCTTTTTCTGCATCTAATGATAATAATATTTCTGGGGTGTTTGATTTAGTTGGTGAGTATATTACATTAAACAGGCGTCGAAGATTGGAAGATAAGTGCCGGCCCCTAATAAATCCAGTTTGGTCTTGTGATATTACCGAGGGGAGCACTTTCTCCACCCTTCTGGCTAAGATTTTAGAGAGTATTTTAACGTCGTTATTCAGAAGTGAAATTGGTCTGTATGATGCACATTGTAATAAGTCCTTATTTTGTTTTGGAAAGGCAGTGATTAGTGCTTGGCGAAAGGTTTGTGGAAGAGATTGGTTATCTCTGGCTTCTGTAAATGTTGCTAATAAGAGGGGGGCTAGCTGAGCGGAGAATTTCTTGTAAAATTCTGCAGGGTAACCATCAGGGCCTGCTGCTTTCCCGCCTTGGAGTGATTTTATAGCATCTAGTAATTCTGGTAGCATCAGAGGTTTATCAAGTTCCTCCGCACTAAAAGCGTCTATTTGTGGTATCTGTAATGTATCCAGAAATGCATTAGATTGTGTATTGTCTTCCTTAAACTCAGTAGTATATAGGGATTTATAGTAGTCTCTGAAAGTGTGCATTATATTTTGGTGTTCGACGATTTTATCTCCGTTCGTACTAGTGATTACCGAGATTGCGTTGCGCACTTCTTGCTTGTGAATTTGTTGAGCTAAAAGCTTATTAGCTTTCTCCCCATGTTCATAGTAATGATGTCTGGATTTGTAAATTAGTTGTTCAGTTTCTTTAGTTGTCAAGAGGTTTAATTCCGAATGTAGAGCCTGCCTTCTCCTATGTAGAGTCTCGCTTGGTAGTCTGGCATGTTCTTCATCTATTTTAGTAATTTCGCTTTTTATATCTGCTACTTTCTTGGCCTCGGATTTATTTCTGTGGGAAAGATATGAGATAATCTGTCCTCTTAAGAAGGCCTTAAGAGTTTCCCAGAGTATCCCTGCAGAGATCTCGGGGGATGTATTTGTCTCTAGAAAGAATTTGATTTGTTTGGATATAAATTCAGTACAATTCTCTTCAGCTAATAGAAGCGGGTTGAGGCGCCATCTGCGGGGTGAGTGCATGGGGCTTAGTAATTTTAGCTCCAAGATCATAGGTGCATGGTCAGAAATAACAATAGTATCGTATTTGCAAGATTTAATCTTAGGCAAGAAGTTATTGTCTATAAAGAAGTAATCGATCCTTGAGTAACAATGATGTACTGGTGAGTAGAAAGAATATGTTCTTGAATTTGGGTTTAAAAACCTCCAGGGGTCTGATAAGTTGTGATCAGTTATAAACTTTGTAATTATTTTTGCAGTGTTAGATGCCGTTCCCCCTGTGGAGGAGGTCCTATCTAAGAGTGGATTTAGAACACAATTAAAGTCCCCAGCCATTATAACTTTATGAGTGTTCAGATTGGGAATGGATGCCAACAAATTTTGTATAAATTCCTTATCATCAACATTAGGTGCATAAACATTTATCAAGATCATTTTACAGTTAGATAAGTCTCCCATAACCATTACATATCTCCCTTCAGGATCCAATACTACATCTGATGCTACAAATGGAACAGTTCTATGTATGAGAATTCCCACACCTCTAGTTTTCTTCGTAAAGCTAGAATGGAACATTTGGCCAGTCCAGTCTTTTTGCAGCCGGAACTGATCCTTGCTTATTAAGTGAGTTTCCTGTAAAAATACTATTTTAGCATTTAGACCGGTTAGGTGAGAGAGTACTTTCTTTCTCTTTAATTCGTGATTCAGGCCTTTAACATTCCAGCTTACGAAGTTAACTGTCCCATCATGGAGACACTGATTCTGAGTTTTTGATGTCATTTTATAGTCTTATTATAATTATAAAGACTGAGAGGATAGATTAGGTATAGATCAGGCCTGCTCTCTTTCTCTCCCCAAGTGAGGCTAAAACCCACTTCACACAGTCCCAATCCTCTGACATACCCAGAGACAGAGTACGTCCAAAGCAAAACAAGCTCCAATGCAGCGGTGCTTAAGGGTTAAAAGATAGAGATATCTCTAAAAAGAAAAAAGAAAAAAAAAAAAA
>JANRMT010062791.1:161686272-161697849 GCA_026402145.1 Polypterus bichir lapradei | reverse complement strand
AGGGTGTCCTATCTTTTTCCTCAGTTAGAATAGGCATTTTTGTAGAATGACATTTACAGAAGATCTTGAAAAGACTTTTCTTCAGTTTTCTTTGTTTAGTTGGATTACTTTAATCTCTCTGTATTGTTGAAACGGAGATGAAATAACCATTTATTAAAAATGTTACAAAAAACCACATGCTTTCAAAGGGTGTCCTACTTTTTTCACATGACTGTAAATAAGAATCTGACACTTCAGCGGACGTTTTTACCCGTGCACAATCACAAAGTGATTTCAAGTGAAGCTGCTTTTATGGGAGACACAAATGCACCAGTGCAACTTGCCCCACTTTTCCTGTTGCCAAGTAATGTTGAACCAAGTCGTCACTACGGTGTTCCCAAATACGCACTTTGCTGATAAACTGAGCGCACGGCGCTTTGGTGACTTTGAAGAACAAAAAAAGTCCGTCTACATGCGGCTCGAACCTTGTGCATGTTTGGTAGCACATATCTGTGTGAGAAGCTCTTCTCAGTGATAAAGACTAACAAAACAGCACACAGGAGTCGCCTCACTGATGAGCACCTGCAGTCCATCCTGAGAATCTCCACAACACAGAACCTCACACCAAACATAAACGAACTTGTTGCCAAAAAAAGATGCCAGGCGTCCAGCTCTAAAATGACATATGAGCAAAGACAACTGAATGATTTGATTTGTTATTGCTGAAAGGAACACATTTTATTTATATTTCCAGGTTTTGTTATGCAGCATGTTCATATTTGAATTTGTATAATTTTGACAGGATATATTTTTATGGAGAGCAAAATCTTTTGGGATATTTAAAATCTAAGTTTATTTTTTATATAAAATTACATAAGAGTAAAGAAATTTGAATGTTTGTTCTTTTAACGTTTACTTTATTTCTAACTTGTATAATTTAGACAGGATATATTTTTATGGAGAGCAAAATATTATAAGTTGTTTAAGGTTTGAGTTGATTTATTCAGGAATAATATTCCTGTCTGTTTTTACCATTCCTACCAAAGATATTTCTGTCGACTAAATAAAAATTCCTTCTATTTAAAATTTAAATAGAACTTGAACAAATACGATAGTTCATAATATCCACGCAGACTTGCACGCAAGAGCGGGAGTTATCCGTTTTAACAAGCAGCGTCTTGCACTGATAAGAAATAGCTGTGTGTGTATATATGTAGATATGTATGTATATGTATATATATGTTTATATATGTGTGTGTGTATATATATATATATGTATTTGTATGTATATATGTGTGTGTATGTATGTATGTATGTGTGTATGTATATGTATGTGTATATATGTAGATATATATATATGTATGTATATATGTGTGTGTGTATATATATGTGTATATGTATAGATATGTATATATATATGTTTATGTGTGTGTGTGTAAATATATATATATATTTATATATATATATATATATATATATATATATATATATATAATATATGTATATGACAGCAACACTCATCACTCACAACAGTGACAAAACAATTACATTGACAATCATGTTACGTTATTTTCAAAATGTTTCCTTTTCTTTTTCATTGCTTCTTTAACACACTACTTCTCCGCTGCGAAGCGCGGGTATTTTGCTAGTTTATACTAATAAAAGAAAAAGCCCACACTGACTGACTCACTGACTCAACAGTTAATTCTCTGAATTCCCGTGTAGGTAGAAGGCTGAAATTTGGCAGGCTCATTCCTTACAGCTTACTTACAAAAGTTAGGCAGGTTTCATTTCAAACTTCTATGCGTAACGGTCATAACTGGAACCTACTTATGTACATATATTCGGCCATAGCCTGCAGCTTGGTTGCCGTGTGAGGCGGAGTTGCGTCCCTCATCATCACGCCTCCCATGTAATTGAGTGCCTGCCTATATAAGGCCGTCCGTCGGCAGCAATCCAATAGACACGCTGCCGCTAAATATTCGCGGGTGAAGGACTGTGCTTATGCAAATGAAGATGAGATGGTCAGGGATAGACTAGTGTTTGGCACAAACTCAGCGAAAGTGTGAGAGAAACTTTTAAGTGCTGGGTCTTAGCTTACATAAATAAAGCCGTGGACATTGCAAGACCGCACGAGATAGCACAAGCACAACTGAGAACCTTCGATGCATGTACTACGAGCGGCTCACGTGAACTGACTGTGAACGCAGTACGCAGACAAAAAGCAACAGCTCCAAAGAGCGCTGAACAAAAAACGCATTACACAATTGAGAAGGAAGCAAAAGAATATGAAGCAAGTGACGCATACAAGCATATTCATAAGTTCACCTACTGCGGAAACAAAGCACGGTGTAAACCTAAAGTTTAAATTAAATTCATAGGCAGGCTGCCGCTGGCATTTGTCATGCCTACGACGAATACGATATTCGTGAGATACAAGTTTAATGAGAAGACGCGGGCTATAAATGAGACTTTGGATCACTTTGTGACAGAGTTAAAATTGCTGTAACAGAGTTAAAATTGCTGGTGAAGGACTGTGCTTATGCAAACGAATAGGAAAGCAAGGTGTAAAGCTTAACTTTAAATTAGGTTCATAGACACACTGCCACTGGCGTTTGTCATGCCTAAGACGAATATGATATTCGCGAGATACAAGTTTATTGAGAGGACGCAGGGTATAAACGAGACTTTTCATCACTTTGTAGCAGAGTTAAAATTGCTGGTGAAGGACTGTGTTTATGCAAACGAAGATGAGATGGTCAGGGATAGAATAGTGTTTGGCACAAACTCAGCAAAAGTGCGAGAGAAACTTTTAAGTGCCGGGTCTGAGCTAACATTAAATAAAGCCGTGGACATCGCAACATCGCAGAAATCTGTTATCTTTACAACGGTTGACAAACACGGAATGTAACTTCAAAACAACACGTCCTCCAAATACGAACCTGATTGAAAGAAATAATGATAATCAAATCCTTGATGACAGCAACACTCATAACAGTCACAAAACAATTACATTGACAATCATGTTACGTTATTTTTAAAATGTTCCCTTTTCTTTTCCATAACTTCTTTAACACTACTTCTCCGCTGCGAAGCACGGGTATTTTGCTAGTAAATGAATATATTGTAAAATGTGACAATAGATACACAAAAAATACAATGATACATGAGGCTAAATATTTTAATGTGCCATAAATATATTTTTGTTGCTTATTTCTTTAATGTATTTATTGAACTATTTCTTCAGTTTTCATTAGTGGCACCACATGCAACATGAAATATGACTTGAAATAAAACCTGTCACTCTCACCTGTCAAAGATGACAAGGTGGGCTCTAGTGAGTCCTGTATTTAGATTAGTGAACTGTCAGTAGTGTATACTAGTGGTTCTCAACCTGTGGGGCAGGCCCCCCTGGGGGGGGGGGGGGTGCGAAGATGTGAAAAAAAGAAAACAAGAATCAAAAATATGAAAAAAACATCTGTTGAAAGCAAAACAAATTAACCTAAACTACATTCTGATACTAGAACAATAAATATAGAGTTAGATAAATGTCGATAAAAGTTAAGTAGGTATAATAAAATATGCATCTACATTTCAAAAAAATGTTAGGGGGGGCGCGATTAAAACTGTTATGAAAACTCAGGTTGCAAATAGTTAAAGGTTGAGAAACACTGGTGTACACATAAATCCACAGCCGTCAAGTACTACAACAACAACAACAACATTTATTTCTATAGCACATTTTCATACGAATTATGTAGCTCAAAGTGCTTTACATGATGAAGAAAAAGAGAAAAAAAAGACAAAGTAAGAATTAAAATAAGACAAAACTCATTAACATAGAATAAAAGTAAGATCCGATGGCCAGGGAGGACAGAAAAAAACAAAAAAAACTCCAGACGGCTGGAGAAAAAACTAAAATCTGCAGGGGTTCCAAGGCCATGAGACCGCCCAGCCCCCTCTATGGAGTACACCACACTCCAGACATAGATGCCTGCTGATGAATTTAGTGTTTCTTGAATTAAAGGGGCAGCTTCGCAAAGGGCAGAGTGGTGGCTCTGAGGCTGGGATCTGTGCTAATCCCATAAACGCCAGAAGTGACTCTACTCCATTGAGCCCTTGAGCAAGGCCTTTAACCTGCAATTGCTCTGTCCTGGGTATGATGTTAATCTGCATCCAGCTCTACAATCGGGTCCTCCAACTTACAGGGAGAACCTGGGGGTTGTTGACAGGATTGGCACTCCAGCCACCATAATAAACCTTACCCTATTGTAGTGTGTTGCTGAGGTGTCACCCACTGCACGGCTGCACTTGGATATCAATCCAGGTGGTTTGCCATGTGGTAGGTGCGGCGACACGCTGTAATCATTACATGCTCCCAACCCTTTGCACAGGAATTCAGGATGACTTTTTCTTGCACTTGTGTTTGATGTGGATAGTCACAAATTTGTCTGTTTTGCTTGCCACAGAAATCTGGTGGCTCACTGGTAGGTGCAAAGTTGTGACTGCTTACGTCCTTGCCACCCAACCAATTAAAATGCAGCACTTGCTAGGGCTGATCAGGGCCTAAATTTTGGGGTCTTATAGTCTTTTCTTTTAATGGAAACCATTTTTGCATACCGTCATTAGGGTTGTGTCCTGCATTTCTAGGGGGTGTGGTCTCTGGGGTCATGACCTCAAGTTTATCAGAAGATGGGATCAAAGGTCAGTGGTTGCACTGAGCTTTATCCAGTCTGCAGATAAATCCTTCTAAACCTTTATTGTATTCTCTTTGTGATTTACTTTTGTGTCTTGTCTGTTTTTCTTGCCTCAGTTATGACTGTGATTTTTGCCTCTTGTCTGGATTTTAGTTGCTTCGTTTTATATTAATTTTGTTTCTTTTACCTTTTGCATGTATCTCCCCGTTAAACTCAAATAATTAGTTATCTGTTTGCCTGCAGAGTCAGGACACTCGACGGCTGAAAATCAGAGTTCTCATTTCATTGTATACGGCCCGCGTAGTAGTGAAACAGGGCAAACTTTAAAAATCAATAAACAAGCGGGTATCGCTAACTAAGCGGAGACAAGATACAGTCCAAAATGTGGCAACAGGTAGAGCGACTCGAACGGAGGCTGGCCCGTGAGTGAGGAAGGCCCTGCCGGGCTCCCTACTCCTGACATTACACTTCCCCTTTCCCTTGGCCCGCTGCATCTCTCTCGGATTTGCGCAAATAAATCGGTACCACAAGCGAGCTATGATACTTAACGTGATGAGAGAAGTCGCACAATCAACTGGAATATTCAAACAAATTATAGAAAAAAATAAAATCCGTTAAGTAGTTCTCTCGTGAAAAGCAGACAGACAGACAGACGTTGGATTTTAATAAATGCTGAAATAATTAAATACATACAGTAAAAAAATAAACAATAAAAAAACACATTTCATGACACACACATCATGTTTTTATTTATATATTGTCACATAGAATTATTTATTTTTCATTTATTTAAATTTTTTTCTGAAATATTGCTCTATAGTGAGGCTGAGTGACAATGTGAAAATAGATTTTCAGTTGATCAAAAAGAATAAGTTAAAAGGTTTGAAACTTGGGGCACTTTAAATATTTATTAAGTTTGTCAAAAACAGTGATGACACCGTTTTCTTTAGTATTTATGTAATGGTGAGTCCCAATTTAAATATAACACTGATAATCTAGCATAATTATGTGGACTTAAAGAATGAACAAAGAAAATGCAAGGGTCATATTTAGGGATGGAGTCTCAAATGAAGGGTGACTGCCAAGAATAAGGAGGGAGGAAGTAAAGGAGGCACTGAAAAGAATGAACAATGGAAAGGCAACAGGACTGGATGGAATACCACCAGAAGTATGGAAGAGTTTAGGAGAAGGAGTAGACTTGTTGTGGGATCTAATGCAGAAGACCTACGAACAGGAGAGAAGACCAAAGGAGTGGAGGAAGAGTATGATTGTACCCATTTATAAGGAGAAGTGGGATATTCCATAATGTGAAAAGGTACAGAGAATGTGAACACTAGGTGGCACTGTTGCCCCTTTAAACCCAACAGACAGACACTCGGGACGCAGGGTAAAAGAACTCAGAAGTATTTTAATTCTTTTTTTCCTCCTTTTCAGTTCCTCCAACTACCATTGCCACAATAATCACAAGTAAATCAACAATAATGATCGCAATTTTCTCTCCTCCACACCTCCCAGCAAGCTTCCTTTACCTCCTCCCAACTCTGGCTTGCCTGCTGGGTCTTCAGCAGTCCTTTAGATAGTTCCTGACCCAGAAGTTCTTCTGCGCTTCCTTCCCCGTGACTTGTCAGCACTTCGGGTCAAACAGATAATTAAAGTTCTTTAATCAGCCCTCCTAGTACTTCCGGGCTCTAAGGGAAGCATGACTCCCCCGGTCCTTCCACAGCACCCTCTGGTGGCACCCACGGCACCCAACAGGGCTGAGATAGCGAACTCCAAGTCTCAGGATGCCCTGTGGAAATGCTGGGCACCACAATACTCCAGGGAAGCTGCCATCTAGCGTCTTGGGGGAGGCAGTGTCCAAAAGTAACTGCCTTCCCCCATCCTTCCATTCTCGGGGCGTCCTGGCTGGGTTGAGCTGCCGGCCATCCCTTACAAGGGATAAAGATGATGTACACACAATGAAAACTGCATGTGTCTCAGATTCGCACAAATAAATCGGTACCGCAAGCAAACTATGATACATAGCACAATGAGAAAAGTTGCAAAATCAACCGAAATCTTCAAGCAAATTCTAGAAAATCTAAATCTGTTAAGTTGTTCTCTTGTGAAAAGCAGGCAGAAAAACAGATGTTGGATTTTATATATTGTGGTCGCTAGGGGTCGCTGTTGCCCCGTGAAACCCACCAGACAGATGTCCAGGACGCACTTGTAAAAGTACCCAGAAGAATTCTTTAATAATTTCTTCAAATAAAGTGCACAAAGCATTACACTCGCCACAATTCTCCAATAATAATATAATAATCAATAATTACAATACAATAACACAATCCTCCACTCCCATCAGCTCCGTTACACACCCTCCCAACTCCGGCTCCCCTTGCTGGGTTTTCACCAGTCCTTTAAATAGTCCATGACCCGGAAGTGTTCCTTCTCTTCTTCCGGGTCAAACGCTACATCATCCACCCTCAATGGAAGTACCCCTGGCGGGCTTCCATCCTCGTGACTCCGAAGTACTTCTGGGTTGTAGTAACAATAGGAGTCCCCAGGTTTTTTGTCAGCTCCCCCTGGCAGCACTCACGGCACCCAACAGGGCTGAGGAAACGGATTCCATGTCCCAGGAGGCCCTGAGGGAATCCGGGGAACCGCTGCTGTCCAGTGGAGCTGCCACCTAGCATCCCAGGAGAGGCAGTGCCCTGAAAAGGCTGCTTTCCTCCATTCTTCTTTTTCAGGGACGTCCCAGCCGGACTGAACTGCCGGCCATCCATCACAATATATAGAGACTGAATTTACATACAGCATCAACCAATGCAAGCATCTACTCTGGTTGGTTTGTTGGTTTACACCCAAACGACTTATATAAAATAAAAGTCTATTATATTATATTCTGGTTCTTCTTATACCTTTGAGTTGAGCCTCCATCCTTGAAATTTCTGTGTATATAACAAATGTCCATTGTGGTTCTTTACAGGACATCTGCTGATTTCTTAGTCATCTTTCAGTACATTTTGTTGTTCATTTGACCGTTATCTGGTTTCCTGATAGGCCTGCAAAAGTTTCTGACATTTTTTATGCTACTTCTTTAAAATGAAAGCTATGTTACCCTAAAATTATTCTTCCCCAGTTTTAATTGAAACAAGAGAACATGAAAATGGACAAAGACGAACAGTCCAGAAGCAGACTAATGCAGAATCTTTAGAGCAGGGAAAGCTTCCAAAAGGCAACACAGCAGAGCATAAGAAAGGGCGCAGGCAGAGGGTAGAGCAAGACCTGAGTTAACCACATGAAATTAGAGAGCCTCTGCTCTTTGGTACGCTTTCTAGGTAAATATGATAGGACGACTTTAGAGCTTTACAGAGGTTTTGCCATTTGCCGTCAGCTGTGACTTGAGGACACCTCTCGAAAGAAGCTTTAAAAAGGAAGATGAAGAAGTTCACAATGACTTTGGGGTAGGTCACCAGAAAGGAAAAATGTAGCTCAAATTATTTTAGAGTAGAAGGACGGCATGGAAGTTGGCAGTTTTTTATGTAATACTAAATATCCATTTTCAGGTGTGTACACAGGTAGGAACGCCACGGTACATGTCTCCAGAGATGCTGGATGGAACGCTGAACTTTCAGGATCCTTCATCTTCACTGAAGCAGGCAGATGTCTACTCTCTGGCTCTACTACTCTGGGAAATCAGTATGAGATGCGTTGACTTTTACTTGGGTAGGAGGATCACTTGAACTGTCTTTTCTTTTATATTTCATCTATTTTATTTAATGATGTAAATTTGAAAAAAATGTGATTAAATATTTTATTCCGTTCTCCCTTATTCTGTCAGGAACACTTTAGATAATGGTCTGTTTCCTTTGATTTATTTTTTTTAAATCTGTTATGTCATGGAATCTTCCACATAGACAAAATGGGGTGAGACCTCCAAAAGCTGCCCTTCAGGCAAGCCAGGATCTTCATTAGTATGTCCAGCACAGCCTTACCCAACCCAGCTAGGCCACAAAGACTACATGCTGGCTTCAACCAGAGTAGGCCCAAATATGGGAAGCTGGCAACATCTATAAATATCGCAAAAATATAACAAACTCCCCACAAAAGGAGGGATGACTGTGAACCCTCGGCTTGAATTAAAAAACTAGAAAAACTGTATAAATCAAGGATTAATTCACCGAATACTTAATATTACAAAGGAAAAGCTCAAAGGGTGGCACAAAGGAATTGCCTAAAATTCAAAATGCTTCTTTTTGACTGAATGGGAACAAATTTCCATGGACACAGTCCAAAATCTTGTGGAAGGCCTTCACAAAAGAATGGAGGCCAACTTCAAATTAATGCCCATGCTTTTGGAATGGGATGTCCATCAAGCCCATATACTTACGATGGTCAAGTGCCCACAAATGCTTGGCCATACTGTACATGTGAATGTATGTTTAAAATTATGACAGGTTCAACCAGGAAGTCTCCTGGCATTCTGATGAATTCTGTTTTTGGGGGGGTTTACATTCTTTACTATGTGTGAGTAGGAAGCAGGAACTGAAAAGTACAGCTGAGGGTTCAAAGTTCACCCTACAAGGAAGTCAGATATCAAGAATGATAAATAAGGATGGATTTGTAATTTGTGTTCTGCCAGCAGTGACACCAAGACTGACATTTGTCCAAAACAGAAAGTGCACACAAAAATGAAACGTAGCTGTCAAAGTACATTTTAGCAGTAATGATTGCAACACTTAAAGCAACTTTAAGTGGTTCACTAAGCCCAGGTGCCTCCTACAGGGGGTGTGCCAGGCGTGACACCATGGCAGGAGACACACATAGGGGGTGATATCTTATACCTGGCCATTCTACCACTTCTTAATGTTGCCAGCCCTCATATTTAGCACATGCCAGCTCCTTTAATGTTGGGGTCTCCGTACTGTGGGTAGAATAGAAGATCTACTTTACTGTGCCCAGCTTGCTGCTGAATTGAACTGTATTGAAGGTAGGACAGGTTGTGCTAGATTAATTTATTGTTATTAAATCTTACATAACCACTTTCTCTTTATGTAACATCTCAGTCACAAATTGATTCTCTTTCAGATGGCTTGGTGCCAGATTACAGAATGGCGTATGAGAAAGAGCTGGGGGCCAACCCTTCCCTCGATGAGCTCATTTCACTGGTGTTGGACCGAGAGAGGCCTGTTGTGCCAGTGGTCTGGAAGGAGACATTCCTGGTAAATTTTAAATCGGCACAAGAAACTTAAAATGAAAAATATGTAGGGGGGTGGTGGGTTCTGGATGATCTGGGAACACCTAATAATCCCCGTTTCTCACATCAAGCAACTCTCAATACCCCCAAAATGACAAATCAAAAATAACATTTTTGAGGTTTTGGTAAATGTATTAAAAAAAAGAACTATTGCCACAAGTATTCAGAACCTTTATATAGTTCTGAGGCCGTGATTCTAGTCTGGGGTCTTCTTAGGTTTGACGTGACAAGCTTCACACCTGGACTTTGGGATTTTCGACCATTCTTCTCTGCAGATCTTCTCAAGTAATCAAGTTGGATAGAAACCATCAGTGGATGGCTATTGTCAGGTCTCTCCAGAGATTTTTGATCGGGTTCGAGTCCGGGCCCTGGCTGGGTCACTCAAGGACATTCACAGAGTTGTCCCTCAGCCTCCCCTGTGTTGTCTTTGCTTTGTGCTCAGGGTCATTGAACCTGAGGCCAGGAGTGCTCTGGAGCAGGTCTTCATTAAAGACATCTCTATACTTTGGTCCATTCAGGTTTAACTTAACTCTGACTCTTCTCCCAGTCTCCCTGATGTTGTCACCACCGTCCTCCTCCATTGGCTGGGTATTGCACAGTTGGTAAGCAGTGCCTGGTTTTACTCCAGACATGTCACTTAGAAATAAGGCCAAAGTTTCTAATCTTGGCTTCATCATCATCATCAACAACAACAACAACAACAACATTTGTATCTATAGCACATTTTCATATAAGGAATGTCGCGCAAAGTGCTTCACACAGTATGAAAGAACAGTTGCAAATGAAAAACAAAACCACCAGTTAGAAATAGATAGTTATATGTAAGTAGATAGATAGATAGATAGATACTTTATTAATCCCAAGAGGAAATTCACATACTCCAGCAGCAGCATACTGATAAAAAACAATATTAAATTAAAGAGTGATAACAATGAAGGTATAACAGAATATAACTTTGTATAATGTTAACGTTTACTCCCCCGGGTGGAATTGAAGAGTCGCATAGTGTGGGGTCTCCTCAGTCTGTCAGTGGAGCAGGACGGTGACAGCAGTCTGTCTCTGAAGCTGCTCCTCTGTCTGGAGATGATCCTGTTCAGTGGATGCAGTTGATTCTCCATGATTGACAGGAGCCTGCTCAGCGCCCGTCGCTCTGCCACGGATGTCAAACTGTCCAGCTCTGTGCCTACAATAGAGCCTGCCTTCCTCACCGGTTTGTCCAGGCGTGAGGCGTCCCTCTTCTTTATGCTGCCTCCCCAGCACACCACTGTGTAGAAGAGGGCGTTCGCCACAACCGTCTGACAGAACATCTGCAGCATCTTATTGCAGATGTTGAACTAAATAAATAATATATAAAGAATCAATATGTGCTTACATAACACAGAAAAACAAGTAGTAAAATCCCAATTTGAAGATAATTTTATTAAGTCCATTAAGATAAGTCCAATCCTATGGTCAGATGACCAGGGAGGACAGAAAAAAACAAAAAAAGCAAAAACTCCAGAGATGATATACTGGAGCATAATATCTAAATTAACACAAGTTCAAGGCCAAAAGACCACCCAGACCCAAATGGGTATTCTACCTACTATATAGGTGCTAAAGTTAGTCAATAAAGTATCTATCTATCTATCTATCTATCTATCTATCTATCTATCTATCTAT
>JANRMT010062791.1:161612629-161686262 GCA_026402145.1 Polypterus bichir lapradei | reverse complement strand
TATCTATCTATCTATCTATCTATCTATCTATCTATCTATCTATCTATCTTCTTATTTTTTTAATCTGCATTTTAGACAATTCAATGCAGTCTCATAGACTATTAGGGCTTGGATATACTTGACACTCAGAGTGCCCACATGCATGCATCATGCCTGCCACTTGCTCCCAGCGCTCTTTGGACATGTTGTCAGAAATGAACACGACGCATGTGCGAGTTGCAGGACCAGCAAAAATTTTGGGGGTGTGTGTAGAAATGTTGCTACGTGACGTCAGCATCGTTGATTACTATCAACCTAGCTGAACACTTCGAGGAAGAGCTGACAGAGCAGGTTAGAAATTATCGCCATCTTTACAATGTGACATGACTCCTCTCCATAGTGACAGACATGCCTGTCAAGACAGCTGACATCAGATCTCCATCTCTATGAAATTGGATGTGGAAATGCAAGATGAGATGGAAGCAATTTCGAGACATATATACCCGTAAAGCTGAAAAAATGTCTGATTAAAGAAGTGAGGATTCGGCCACTGAAAAATAACGCAGTGTGACAGTAGGCTTTGAGCTCCAACAGGATCAATGTGTGTGCTTCAATGTTTGATGAATGGTTCGATGCAGAGAAGCAAATCATCAAACTTGTATGTTCACATACCAAAGTACTAGTGGTGCTGTTCTTCATCCATTTCTTGCATAGGCAATACAAGCATCACATATTCCCCATCGTAATGACTCAATACATTTAAAGGCCTCACACACCATCTTCTGTCTCTCTGTTGATGTCTTTTTCTGCACCTTCGCAACAGCATCACAATGCAAAGAGTTATCATCTTCAACATCTTTCTTCCCTCAACTCACAAGGCAGCAAAACCGGGCATTGTTTTCTCACCAGTGACGATTTCTTGCACTGCCACCTAGTGGAATCATCCAGAATTACATAAAGTACATGCACAGGTATACAGTAGTCGGTGCACTGCATCTGCAAGTGTATGAGTCACGTAGTGTCAAGTATATCCCCATCATCACAAGCAGCCGCACACTACTATGATCAGATGATGGTGGCATAAAATGCCACAAACAGAGCAACTGGAAAGGAAAACAAAACAGTAGGGATTAATAATGATAGCACATCTTTAAAGTACATTATGTTGCAATGCATATATAATCTATTAGAAGCAGAACATTAGAACAATCTGGACGAGAACAGGCCATTCAGCCCAACAAAGCTGGCCAGTCCTATTCACTTAATTCTTCTAAAGAAATTCTTCAAGTCGAGTTTTAAAGGTCCCTAAAGTCCTACTGTCTACCACCCTACTTGGTCACTTATTCAAAGTGTCTGTGGTTCTTTGTGTAAAGAAAAACCTCCTAATGTTTGTGTGAAATTTCGCCTTCACTAGTTTCCAACTGTGTTCCCGTGTTCTTGATGAACTCCTTTTAAAATCACAGTTTTGATCCACTGGACTAATTCCCTTCATCATTTTAAACACTTCAGTCAGGTCTCCTCTTAATCTTCTTTTGCTTAAACTGTAAAGGCTCAGCTCTTTTAATCTTTTCTCATAATTCATCCCCTGTAGCCCCAGCCTAGCTTCACTTCTCTGAAACTTTTCTGGCGCTGCTACAGTATGTCCTTTTTATAGCCTGGAGATGAAAACTGCACACAGGACTCCAGATGAGGCCTCACCAGTGTGTTATAAAGCTTGAGCAGAACCTCCTGTGACTTGTACTCCACACATCAAGGCGCTATATAACCTGACATTCTGTTAGCCTTCTTAATGGCTTCTGAACACTCTCTGGCAGTTGATAATGATGAGTCCACTATGACTCCTAAATCCTTCTCATAAGGTGTACTCTCGATTTTCCGACCTCCCATTGTGTATTCAAAAGTAGAACAGAAGTAAATTAAGAAATGGCAAAATTGAGAAAGTGGGTTTTTAGTAGATTTTTAAATTGATCCATGGTATTAGCTTGGCGTATCTCTGTTGGTAAAGTATTCCAAATTTTTGGTGCATAACAGCAAAAGGCCACCTCGGGACATCTTTTGTGCTTAGCTCTTAGTATAATAAGCAAACCAGTGTTAGATGAGCTGAGGTCACGACTGAGGATGTCAGGGAACAGGCCCTCTAAAATATATAAGCAAGCTCATAAGAGTATTCAGAGGTTTATATACTGTAATAAGAATGAGTCGGAGACATCATAAAGAGTTGGGGCAGCCACCCGTATAATTTTCTCGGCTGCAAAACTTGGTTTTTAGTAGCACGATGTGCTCAGGTCAGAGTCCAGAACAGAACTGCCTGTACTGAGGCAAGATGGCAGTTTTAAAGGCCTGGAAGGGAAATGACGTCATCGGTGCAGGAACTGGGAGTGGCGTCCTCATGCCCGGAAGTGACGTCATCCTTGGGGCCGGCAACAGGCAGGATTTCCCGAAAAAAGCTCTGCAAGAGACTGAGAGAAATAGTCAGTACACTCCGCTACCCTCTGGCCTGGCATAGAATTACTAGAGTTTAGGCCCTTCAGCTGTTTCCCATGCGCACGAGTGTGACAATGCCATTAGCAGTATTTTAAAATCTATTCTAAAGGACACTGGTAACCAATGTAATGACACTAAAACTGGTGAGATGTGCTCAGATTTTCTTTTTCTAGTTAAGATTCTGGCTGCTGCATGTGACGGTGCGGTTCAGCTCCATGCATCTACTCGCCATTTGGGAGCCCCTTGAACCTGCAACTGTCGATAATGTCACCGAGATGAGCCGGGCAGAGGAGAACACATACACCCAGGCCAGGGGTAGGTGCATAAAGTCTCATGGTGCTTCTATTTAAAATCCAAAAACTGATCAAAGTGTCCAAATAAGTAGTGCAGTGCTCTCTAATTCAATCAATAATCCATTAAAACAGTGGTGAGTCATGCATTTAAAATCAAGAGTTAAAATGAGAATAAAAACCAACAACAATACAGTCATCGGATCAATTTCCCTTCCACGTCCAACCTACATGGAAAGGGGGTCTCACTCTCTCTCTGAATTTCATTTCTTAAGATTTCTTCCATTTTTTTTCCCTATAATTTTAGTGCCTCAGCAAAGCCCTGTCTCTAAACTCTGGCCTGGTTTATGTGCGCCTGCTAGGCCTCCTGTGGACAAGTGTGTGCCTTTCCTAATCCTGTCCGCTTAATAGAATTGATCACAGGTGGACTCCAAACAAGGTGTAGGAACATCTCAATGGTGATCAACAGAATGGGATGTACCTGAGCCAAATGTTAAGCATCAAAGCAAAGGGTCTGAATACTTTGTCAATGTGATATTTCTTTTATTTATTCCTAGCCATACCCAGCATCCCCTGAGTACATTTATAGACTGGGTTAAGGAATGAGTGCAAAGGTTTATGTATTTTTTAAATGGTGACCCTGTTGTTATTGCTCGCTGTCCCATCCGTTGTCCACACTTGTCTCTATTAATGTCTCTACTCTCGTCAGTCAAAAATGTTTTCTTTTTGGGTCTGATTGGATATCAGAATTGCAGTAACTCCTTGTTTTGTTGTAACCATGAAAGCTGTCATGTCCGGCTCATCTTCTTAGTTCAAGGTGAACAGTTTATAGTGCTAGAAAAGCAGACGAAGCAGGAGTTAAACAACAACGCTTTGGTTCTCCTTTATGTTGCCTTGCATTTCCACTCTCGATCAAACCTCACCCAATACTCCCCTTGCAAATGTGCATAGTATGCCTTTTTATATTACAGTAGATATAGATCATTTGAAGCTGGGACCTCCTGGGTCAAAAAGTTGGTTTCTAAAGTAGTTTGTCTTATCTGTGTGGTCCTAGAGAAAAAACTATTCAAAATTTGGTCCAGTTAGGTTAAATAGGTATAGGATTGCAATACCTGTTGTTAGTTAGCAGGTGGCACTGGTGTGAAAGGTGTAGCCATAGACATAGAATTACTAGACACCGCATGGCATCGTACGTCAACGTCGCCGCCATATTGCGAGTGGCACTGCTGTAGAGTGAAGTAATGAATAATGTGCTGCTTGGGATTGTACAAACCGCTGTACACTCCAAACCAGATCCCGGAGGATTACATTTCATAGGTAAGGTTGAACACTTGTTTTGGAAATATCTGGCCATTAAAAAATCCCGTTTTATAATCTTAGCACTCAAGGTCACCTTACCATAAAATTAAACAACATTAGCCAAATTAAAACAAGAGAATAATAAATCAAAAAGCAATAATTAGCAAACAAACAAAGATAACTGGCAGTAACAGTGCAAAATTCACAATTGGTATGCCAGTTTGAAAAGATAAGTTTTGAGGGCAGTTTTAAAATGTGATATTGAATCGAGCTGATATATATGAGAGAGAAGAGAATTCCCGAGTTGAGGAGCACCAGGAGAGACGCTCGAGTTCCCATAGCACTGAGTCTGACGTGCGGTACAGAAAGTAAATGCAGATGAGGATCTGAGTGAGCGAGAGGAGTGCAAGTCTGTAGGAGATCAGTGGGGTTGTGGAGAGCTTTAAATGTTAAGAGCGGTATTGTGTATCGTATTCGGTAGTTAATACCGAATAATAATAATAATACATTTTATTTATATAATGTTTTTCCCATGCTCTAGGCGCTTCACAGAGTCTTAGAAAAAAAAATGCTTAATTAGAAAACAATCCTTGCCAATAATTTAATTTCATGGCTTGTTAGTGCTTTAACTCTGCCATGTCAGGCCATTCGCTTATCCTAGATTTTTTTTTCCTTTCTAAGGATATCATCCAAATACTTTGAAGTCTAAAATAGAGGAGTAATTCTCAGTCCTTCACATTTTTTCTCTTCACTTTTCTTCTATTTAATTAATTATTTAATTAACTATATTCTATTTAATTGAGCCAAATAGTGCACAATAAATACACACAGGTGTAAATGATAACAAGCTAAATGGAGATCTGCTCTTTTCCTTTATTATTTACATCTTACTGCTAATATGGAGCATTTTAAAACACAGAATACAGCTGTTTAAGACTTAAATAAGCAATATGAGTTCAAAATCTTAATGAGTGAGACAATTAAAATAAAGCAGAAGCATTACTTGATCAATAAGTGCCTCTTATTAGGCCATTGGATTGAAACACAAACTTCCAGCCATTGCAGCCCTCTAGGAATGACTTTGTCCACCCCTGTAATACTTGCTCTAAGCCATCAGGTGGCAGTGGTGTGCAAACTGTAGCACACAGGAATTAAAAAAACAAAACTGGGACCCACTGGGTTCAAACTTTTGGTTTCTGAAGTAGTTTACCTTGACTGTATTGTCCTAGAGAGCAATTGTGCAAAATTTCATTTAGTTTGGTTAAATGGGTGTATTGTATTACTTGCTTTAAGCAAGCAGATGGCAGTGGTGTGCAAACTGTAGCGCACAGGGGAAAAAAAAGCAAAACTGGGACCCACCGAGTTAAACCTTTGGGTTTCTTTTGGTTTTTTTATTACATTTTATTGAATTTATTAAAATCAAATAACATTCTGTACAAGCAAGTCAAGTTTTACAAAACTAGGTTCTAAACAAATCAACCCCCACCCTTGAGAGAGAGAGAGCTAGGCCAACAGAATAAAACTTTAATAGTAGGAAAAATAAATAAATAGAATTAAAAAAAGGGAAGAGAATCTGCTTCCTCAATTTAGATACTTATTCTAAAATGTTATTGATTTAGATCTTGCCAGGTTTAGAAGAAGATGTGTACAGATCCTGTAAGTGATAATTAGATTTTTTCCAGTTTCAAATAATATATAACATCAGTTATCCACTGACTTAGAAGAGGTGAGTTAGGATTCTTCCAGATGAGCAAAATAAGTCTACGTGCCAATAGTGAAGTAAAGGCAATTGCAGTTTGTTTGTCCTTCTCCATTTTAAGCCACTCTGTGAGCCCACCAAACACAGCTGTTAGTGGATTAGGAAGGATGGTGACACCCTGGCTGTCTGAGAGGCATTTAAAGATTTTGGTCCAGAATAATGTTAATTTGGTGCAGGCCCAAAATGTGACCCAGTGAGGCTGGAGCTTGATTGTAACGTTCTTGCCCTGGAAACATTTTGGACAATTTTACAAGACAAAGGTGCTTGATATATCATTTTAAGTTGAATAATTGTATGCTTTGCACATATGGAGCTCGAATGAATTCTGTGCATTGCTACCTTCCACTCCTTTTCTGAGACGTTGAGTGAGAGATCCTTTTTTTCACTGTACTCTGGGATCTTTGAAAAGGAGGGACTTTAAAAGGTTTTCCCATATTGTAGAAATGCTTTCTGGGTCCTCAAGACTGATCAATATTTTTTCCAAAATAGAGGTAGGTGGGAGGTGTGGAAAATTTTGCAGGTTTTGTTTAACAAAGTTTCTAATTTGAAGATAGTGAAAGAAATGCATTGCTGGAAAGTTCAACGTAGAGTGTGATTGTTCATAGGATGCGAACATGTTGTCTATGTACAGGTCTCTAAGTGATTTAATCCTGAATGTTTTCCAAACATTAAAAATTGTGTATGTTTTAGAGGGTGGAAAAAGGTGGTTATCATGTAGAAATGCCTCAGATAAAAGATTCTCCATCTTGAAATACTTCCTACATTGGTTCCATATTCTGAGTGAGCGAAGCAAAATTGGGTTGTTAGCATATTGGCGATGACTTCTACTTATTGGTGTACACAGCAAGGAATTTACAGAAGTACTGCAGGATTTTATTTCTAAGCCTGTGTCTATTCATCTATGTCTGTCAATGTCCAGGTTTTTATAGCTTGTATATTTGCTGCCCTGTAATAAAATTAAAAGTTAGGTAGAGTCACACCACCTTCTGCCTTAGGTCTTTGTAGGGTCGCCCTTTGGATATGTGGATGTTTTGAATTCCAAATAAATGAGGTTATGGTTGAATCTAACTTCTTAAAAATGATTTATTGATTTATATTGGAATGTTTTTAAATAGAAACAGAAGCTTAGGAAGGATATTCATCTTGACAGTGTTAATTCCTCCAGCTAAAGTGAGATGAAGGGCGCACCATCTGTGCAAGTTTTGCTTAATTTTTTTCCACGCAGACAGCAACGTTTTGTTGATAAAAAGCTTTATGTCTACTTGTGATGTTTACCCCCAGGTATTTAAAATGATCTGCAATGATAAAAGGGAAGGTCTAAAATCTAATAATGTGTTTACTGGAAAGAGCACACTTTTGTTCAAATTAATTCTTTTTGAAATTTTGTTAGTTCTCTTAAGACTGCAGGCACAGTATTTTGTGGATCAGATATATATAGGGTGGTCCAGATCTAATTATGCAATTTTCATTATGCTATAACTTATTAAGTTTATTACATAGAGAGCTCACAAAAAATTATTTTTTGTTGCCGATAGATGGCAGCACCTGCCCTGCATTCCAAAATGGCGGGGAGACGGTTGTCAGTCGAACAGCGGGTGCAATGTGTTCGCCTTTTCATAATTGCATAATTAGATCTGGACCACCCTGTATAGTACCATATCATCTGCATAGAGTGAAATTTTCTGTTCAACCTTTTGGGTTTCAAAGTAGAGAATCTTGTCTGTATGGTCCTAGAGAACAACTATGCAGAATCTGGTTCAGTTTGGTTAAATGGATGTAAGAAATGTAATACTTGCTCTAAGCCAGCAGGTGGCACTGGTATGCAAACTGTAACACACAGGAGAAAAAAAAAAACAAAACACAACACTAGGACCCCCAGGTTCACAATTTTGGGTTCCAAAGTATTCTGTCTTGTCTGTATGATCCTACAGAACAACTATACAAAATTTGGTCCATTTCCGTGAAAGGATTACATGGGAAACATACAGATAGACATTCTGTTTTATATACATAGCTACATTTGCAACAATTCCTAAAATCATTTTGTGGTACCGAGTGTTGTTTGGTAAGGCTGTAACATAATGCAATGTGAAAAGAGTGAAGGGGTCTGAATACTTCCTGAAGGCGCTGTAGATCTGTCTAGACATTCTCAAACTCTGCTTAACCAATTGAAGGCTGCGGGTGCAGCCCATCCTGACCTGTGCCTAGACAGGGTGGCAATCCATTGCTCATGTCTTTGTGCTTCTGCAGAAGAGCTTGGGTAGCACATCTGGAAGCATCTGTCTTCTTGGGAGAGACCTCAATGATGCAGGATGTCCACCTTGTGTCTTGTTTCTTTGCTCACTTTTGCCGTGGTGTAAGATTTGTAGTGTGGACACTGGCCCTGACAAAGACAGGTAGACATGGTTTAATCACGCAGCACACGTTTATTTACAACTAATATATACAAATGTGCCACACCTTTGCCAGGCCTTTCTCCAAAGCCTTGCTCTCAGGTCCGCCTCCACTCCTCTCCACCAAGACTTCGTCCTCTGCACTCCCGACTCCAGCCAACGAATGGAGGGAGGCGGCCCCTTTTATACACACCCAGACGTGCTCCAGGTGCCTCCCGATTAGCTTACGCCGGCACTCCCCAGTGTGGTGGAAGTACTGGCTGCGCACCCGGAAGCACTCTGGGTGTCCCTGGTTGTCTTCCCCCCAGCACTTCCGGGTGTGGTGGAAGTGCTGAGGACCAGGGCTCTCCAGGCAAGCTCAGTTCCCGTGGTCTCCAAAGCCACCAGGGCGGTCGCCCCCTTGTGGTCTGGAGGAGGCGTAAGCCCTCCTCCGGTCCTCCTGGGCATCCCGGCTGGGTACCACCCCCAGCCATACGCCACAGTAGCTTAATCTGCCACATCTGCCTCGCCTCCCCCTTTTTAGTCTGGTGGTCTGTGCCCAGTTTTTTTTTCCTCCACACAGCTTTTTCTGTTTTAGTTCATCAGTTTGGATTGACCTCTATATGATGTTGTCGATTCTAAGCATCTTACTTAAGCACTGCTGTCAAAGAGCACCCATTTTTTAATCTCCATCCATCCATTCATTATCCAAACCGCTATATCCTAACTACAGGGGTCATGGAGGTCTGCTGGAGCCAGTCCCAGCCAACACAGTGCACAAGGCAGGAAACAAACCCCGGGCAGGCCGCCAGCCCACCGCAGAGCACGCACACACACATACCCACACACCAAGCATACACTAGGGATACTAATTTAGAATCGCCAATGCTCCTAACCTGCATGTCTTTGGACTGTGGGAGGAAACCCACACAGACGCAGGGAGAACATGCAAACTCCACGCAGGGAGGACCCAGGAAGCAAACCCAGGTCTCCTTACTGAGAGGCAGCAGCGCTACCCACTGTGCCACCGTGCTGCCCATTTTTAAATCTGGAAATGCAAATTTATTTCTTTAAGGACATTCAAGGATCCTATTGCATTGCTACATTTTTTTCCAAAAGGAATGTCTGGAACTCTAAAACCTGCTTTCATACATGGACACACCCATCCAGAAGGCATAAAATTACCATCATGGACAAAGATGTTTGTGAACTATCTAAAGAGCCTAAGAGTTTCATACAGTGGAGTACTGAATGTAGAGGTCGCCATGAACGGCAGTTCCCCAGATATGAATGAGCACATGAAACCTATGAAATTTCAACTGGCAACTTCCTTTTTTAACAAAACTGAAAAAAAAGGAAAATTCTTGAATGGCCAAGCCAGTCACCCAATTTAAATCCAGCTGAGGAGGCCTTCCATATGTTGAAGAGAAAACTAAAGAGGACAAGCCCCCTGAAACAAGCAGGAGCTGAAGATGGATGCATTCGAGGCTTGGCAGAGCATCATCAGAGAAGACCCTCAGCACCTGCTGATGTCTGTGAATTGCAGAAGTCAAGCAGTCATTGCATGTGAAAGATTCATGACAAAGTCCTAATTATGACGGCTTTAATATACCAACCATTGCTGTGTCCCAAACATTATGGTGCCTTGAAATGGGGGGACTCTGTATAAAAAGTGTTGTCATTTCTACATGGTGGGACAGAAATGCGTACAAATCCCCTTAAATGAAAGTCGGCCATGTGCACATGAATCATGATGTCTGAATGGTTTGATTTGTAATTTTTAACTGTGGAGCAGAAGGGTACATCAAAGAAAAATGTGTGCTTGTCCAAAACGTTATGGAAGACATGACTGTGAAGAAACTACTTTGACTTGAAATACCAAATTTATCCTCTAACTCCAAATCCCTGGAGCTCTGTGTCAGGTGCATTTTTGTAATCCATCGCCCAACAGAGAAGTAACAAGAATAACTTTAGACAGAGTTGCTGTCTTGTTCCGTTTGTTACAAATGGTGGATTCAGAAGGTATCCAGACCCCTTCACTTTCTGCACACTTTATTTTGTTGCATATTTATAATGAATATATTTGCTACAGTCCACACATAATAACCCAAAATGACAAACATCTTTTCAGAAAAGTTTGTAAATTTATTTAAACTCAAAAAGTGAAATCTCTCATTCATAGAAGTATTTAGCCCCTTAATTTAGTACTTCGCAGAAGTCCCCTTTGGCAGTAGTTCCAGCTTTGAGTCTTCATGGTAAGTCTCTACAAGCTTTGCACAGCTGGCGTTGGGAAGTTTATCCCATTTACCTATCAGATCCTCTCTAGCCCCGTTAGATTGGATGGGAAGCATCTGTAACCTGCCATCTTCAGGTCTATCCATGCATGTTTTATGGGTTTTAAGTCTGGGCTTTGGCTGGGCCACTCTTGGACAGTCCAACTTGTTGTGAAGCCACTCCAGCATTGGTTTCAGGTCATTGTGGTGAAGAAAGGTGAACAATCACACTAGTCTGAGAAAGTGTCAGCTCTGGAGCAGGTTTTCTTTAAATACCTCTCTTTATTGGGTTACATTCACCCTTCCCACAATTCAAACCAGTCTCCCTGTCCCTGTCTCCACAGCATGATGCCTCCACCACCATCCCTCACCATAGGGATGGCATTAGGCAGGCGATGAACAGTGTCTGACAGCACCAGACACGGTGCTTGGGGTTCTGTCCAAAGTGTTCAGCAGTCCAGAGTATCTTTTTACCTTGTGCTCCCAGAATCCTTTAAATGCAATTGCGAGAGTTAACCTCTGTACCATAAACACCTGATAGATGGAGTGCTGCTGTCACACTTCAGACAGGTTTTCCCATCACAGCAGAAGGCTGTGTTGGAGTAACAATTGGGTTCTCTGTCATCTTCCTGAGCAAGGCCCTTCTTACCTGCTTACACTAAGAAAAGTCCTGGTGACTCCAAACTTCTTGAATATCCCAACACTTGAGGCCACTGTGCTCCTGGGAACACTCAAAGCTTTAGAAATGTTTTACTACCCTTATCCTGATCTGTGCCTCCCCACAATTTGATAGTGAAAGTTCATGGAGAGTTCCTTAGACTTCATGGCTTGTTTTTTGTCCTTACATGTAGTGTGAATTGTGGACCTTCTGTACACAGGTAGACATGTGCCTCACCAAATGGTGTCCAGTCAGTCCAGTTTGTCACAGGTGGACTCCAATCAAGTTCTAGAAACATCACAAGGAGAATTAAAGCAAACAGGAGGCATCTGAGCACAATTTGGAAGGCCATACCAAAGGGGTCGAATACTCAAAGGAAGGAGAGATTTCAGTTTGTGTTTTCTAATGAATATGCAAACCTCTTATTTGAATTATATATGTGTTTTGATGTTATTTTACTTTAGCCAGGAGATTGTTGTGAAAGATTTTATATAAACTAAAGACTTTGATTTTCATCATTGCTATCTGAATATGCTAGATTGGTGGATTATTCTGGTGATGCTGAAACAAAACTGATAACTGATGATCATGTGATTTGCTTGTCCATTTAAGGGATTTTCCAGCTTGAAGGAGGTCCTAGAGGATTGCTGGGATCATGACCCTGAGGCTAGGCTGACTGCCCAGTGTGTAGTGGACAGATTGAGAGCACTGACAGCTAACCATCCAAAACCTTCAGGCATATGTGTATGGCCGGCCATTGTGAAGGCTCCCAGACAGGCTGGTGCTGCAGGTCAACACGAGAGAAGCAACACCTGGGGGCATAGCAGCACCTCAACAGAACTCCATTACTCAGCCTGTTAAGAAACTCACCTTAAGTGCCAACAGAACACCAGCAAGTGTGACAACAGAGGACACCGGGGAATCTAGACTGAGTGGCATCAGAGAAAGACAATGGATTTGGTTTTAAATGCCATCTGGGTCCACCAAAGGAAAGAACCTGAATGAAAATAGAGGTCATTGTGGATCCCACATTAGCACACAGCAAGAACTTGTCAGTTCCTCTTTTTCAGAGCTACAATTGCCGTTGGTTTTCATTTTCACTGTAGTCATAGTAAGACCCTATTTGTGTCTTGAACTGTAGTCATTTCTTAATAAATACCTTCATCTGCTATTTGTTATTTCTCTCTTGTTCATCCAACGAACATGCAACACGTCACCTTTCTCCAGCGCTACGCCAAACAATAATCATTTTTACTCATTCATGTCAGAGGATCTGCTCTGTGCACTAAGCTAGATCTATGGAGTGCTTTGAATGTAATATGTATGATGGAATGGAAACGAGATTGTGATACTGTGATACAACAAGGCTAGTGAGGACCTTTTATGTCATGTTTTACTTTTATTTCATGACGCTCTTTGTGTCAAACAGAATTTAATGCAAGTATTCTTCAGTTGGACGATGAGCCCCATCTTAGTGAGGATGTGTGGCTTTGCATGAAAAGAATTAGGGAAAGAGGTCCTGTTTTAGCATTGTGTTATAGATCGCCCAATACACACAGTAATTTCAATGCACATCTCAAGCTTACAGGGGGATATTACAGTCATGGGGGACTTTAGCTACCTAAATATTAACTTGGGATAACCTTGCAAATAATGGAGCACAAGAGCAGGAGATTTTAGAAGTAATCAGTGACTGTTTTTTAAGACAGTCTGTTAAAGTACCAACACGGGGTGAAGCCTGTCTAGATTTAGTTTTTTGTAATAATCAGGATTCAATTAAGGGTGTAGAGGTGATTGAACCACTAGGGTCAAGTGACCATAATATAATACAGTTCTCATTGTTTTGGAAGAATTCCGATACAAAGACCAAAACTGTTAAACTGTGTTAAAGTCTAAGGAGGATAGACTAAGGTAAGCTGTTAAGTGTGGAGACAGTAGCGGAGCAGTGGAAGAGGTTTAAAAATGTTTTACATGTAATGTTGGACAGATACATATCTAAATTTGGAATTAGTATGAAATTAAAAAAAATCCTCAGTGTGTTAATAAAGAGTTGAAAAAAGGAAAAAAAAAACAGATGAATAACATGTATAAGACTAATAAGTACAAAGTGAATCGAAGGGCAGATGTTCTTTTTTTTTTTTTTTATTTATTTTTTTATTAATTTTATTACAATCCATACAAAGCAATCAAGTTTTTACAAAAAGAAAAATTAAGAACAGATCGATCCCCACCCCTGAGAGAGAGAGCAAGCCAAACGGCGTTAAATTTAAGGCTTGGAGACATACCTAAATTAATAAATTCTCTGTGCCTTATAAACTTATTTTAAAATATTACTGATTAGATCCTGCCATGTTTTGAAAAAAGTCTGTACAGATCCTCTAACTGAGTATTTGATTTTTTCCAACTTCAAATAATATAACACATCGGTTTCCCACTGACTTAAAAGAGGAGAGTTTGGGTTCTTCCAGTTTATGAGAATAAGTACGTGCCAAAAGTGTAGTGAATGCAATCACAATTTGTTTGTCTTTCTCCGCTTTAAACCCATCTGGAAGAACACCAATTACAGCTGTTAATGGGTTTGGAGGGATTGTGAGTCCAAGGCAATCTAAAAGGTAATTAAAAATGTTTGTCCAGAATAATGTTAATTTGGTGCAGGGCCAGAACATGTGACCTAGTGAGGATGGGACTTGGTTGCAACGTTCGCAGGTTGGATCATGCCCTGGAAACATTTTGGAGAGTTTTAGTCGAGACAGATGTGCTCGATATATAATTTTGAGTTGTATGATTGTATGCTTTGCGCATATGGAGCTCGAGTGAATTCTCTGCATTGCTACTTTCCACTCCTTTTCTGATATATTAATTGAAAGATCTTTTTCCCAGTGTCTTCTTGGATCTTTGAAAGGGAGGGATTGTAAAATGATTTTATATATTGTAGAGATGGAGTCTAAGTCCTTGAGATTGAGCAATATTTTTTCCAGCATGGATGAGGGTGCAAGATGAGGAAAATCTGGAAGGTTTTGTTTAACAAAGTTTCTGATTTGAACATAGTGAAAGAAATGTGTAGCTGGAATGTTAAATTTGGAATGTAATTGCTCATAGGAAGCAAAGACGTTATCTATATAAAGATCTCTAAGCAAGTTAATTCCAAATTTTTTCCAAATATTAAAAACTGCATATGTTTGTGAAGGTTGAAAGAGGTGGTTCTCTTGCAGGGGTGCCACAGATAGAAGCTTCTCCGTCTTAAAATGCTTTCTACATTGGTTCCAGATTCTAAGTGAGTGGAGCACAATTGGGTTATTAGTGTATTGCCGATAACGTGTGTTTATTGGAGCACAGAGCAAGGAATACGAAGGGCAGATGTTCTAAAGTTGCATTTTGTCTGAGGCCTTCACATGTGAGGAAGTAGATAACCTCCAAGAGGTAAAAGAGGACTACTAAGGAGGTACTGACTTATTTGGAAATTATAGAGGGAGAAGTGCTGCTCAGATTAAATAAGATGAAATCAAACAAATCTCCAGGACCAGATACTGTTTACCCTCGAGGTCTTAAGGAGGTTAGCGAGTACAAATATAAACCCTTGACACATATTTTTAGGAAGTCACTGTGCACTGGAGAAATTCTGAAGGACTGGAAAATGGCAATCATCCCGTTATATAAAAAGGGTGACAGGGCAGATCCAAGCAACTATAGGCCAGTAAGCTTATTGTGCCTCACAGGTAAATTAATGGGAGGAATTAATAAGGGAAAGATTAAGGAACACATGACAAGAACAGAAGTGTTACTGAACAGTCAGCATGGGTTCAAAAGAGGGAGGTCATGTTTTACTAAAATGCTGGAATTCTATGAGGAAAGAACAAAAGGAGACGATCAAAGTGGAGTTGGTATTATTTTTCTGGACTTTCAGAAAGCAACTAATAAGGTGCCACATGAGAGGTTGGGCATCAAACTAAGAGAAGTGGGAGTTCAGGGTGATGTTTTTAGATGGGTGCAGAATTTGCTCAAACACAGGAAGCAGAGGGTGATGGTGTCAAGGAACCTCATCAGAACTGGCCGATGTTAAGAGTGGTGTCCAGCAGGGGGCAGTTCTAGGCTGCTGTGATTTTTAATATTCATAAATGCTATGAAAACTGCAAATGTGTTGGCTTATTTATGTCTTAATTATGAGTTCACTGTACTAAAATGGCCCCCACAGTCACCAGATCTCAACCCAATAGAGCATCTTTGGGATGTGGTGGAACGGGAGCTTCGTGCCCTGGATGTGCATCCCACAAATCTCCATCAACTGCAAGATGCTATCCTATCAATATGGGCCAACATTTCTAAAGAATGCTTTCAGCACCTTGTTGAATCAATGCCACGTAGAATTAAGGCAGTTCTGAAGGCGAAAGGGGGTCAAACACCGTATTAGTATGGTGTTCCTAATAATCCTTTAGGTGAGTGTATTTTGAATTTCAAGGGCTTTACAATGCAGTCCAAAGTGTCAACTACATTGCAATGCAATTTGCTTTTAGTTATGACACAAAATGTATGGACAAGAAATAAAAAGCAATCTTCTTCTTCCGGGTGCTCCCGTTAGGGGTTGCCACAGCGGATCATCCAAATTTCTTGTATTGCATTTTAAACTGACTTGAAAATTGTGCAGCGCAATGAAAAGCAATCGATCGTCTCGTTGGCACGCCTTCAATTATGACACAATAAAAACGTGCCAGAATGAAATGCACCGCGTACATGTGCACTGCTTTGCAGTGAAGTTAACGTTTGCATTTAATTTTGGCACGAATAACGTTCCATACTTTAAATGATATACCTGTGTTCGTCGTGTCTCGTTTTCTGTTGCAACTTCACCCAGAAGAGGGTGAAAGGAACGCGCTAACATCAAGGACGTTTGTTTACGTAACGCCCACAACGTCAAGGCACGCCCGCTACGTCAGTGTGACACGCCTACTCCTATCCTTCTGGAAAACCGTACCGTTTCTCCTCCAGGCTTTCGGTTCAGTGGGAACGTGACGTCCATGAAGCGTGGGCGATTTATAGAAATACTGACCAATAAGACAAACCCTTAGTGAATAGCTGTCCAATAGATACAAGGAAGGCGGGCTATTATCCAACAGGGAAGTAGTGGTTTGCAGAGAGTTGTATGCGACTTTGTTTATGCTGTGGAAACTGTGCTGTGTTCAGCTCCTAGTATTCCTTGCTGTAGGTGAGTTTTGTTTTAGCTTTAGGTTATTTATTTATGTCACGGTTAATAATTAACTAATGAATTCCAAAAGGAAAAGAAACTGATTTTTGAGTTTGCCTGAGGAATAAGGTAGGCTTTAGAATGTTGGGTCTGTGAGCACGGGACATAGTGACCCAGTTAAGAAGCGAATATGTTACATACTTTTTATTATGCTATTAGTGTAGTTCCTGTAGCTGAAGCCTTTTAAAATGATTTGCAAGATCGCGGGAGGTTAGCACTCATTCAAAATTTTGGTAAAAAAACAGATCTTTAAGTCGTTTCGAAAATGGATGGTTATACAGTACAGCCAAGGCAGGGTAGGGGGCTGGTATGGGAGTGATTTTGCCACATATGATCGGTGCAAACAAGACTAGCAAGGTGTGGCCCCTTGTGGTTTCCTGTGATGAAAAATTGAGAGGCTCTTCTTATAGTCGCCCGCACTTAAATAATTAAGTTGGGTATTATTTCTTTGTTAACAATTACTAATGTTTAGTCTTATATTGCGTTCGTCGTAGTGGAATTGCTTAGAGCATTGTAAAATTGTCATATTCAAGCAGATTGCACAAATTTCAAAAGTAATTTAATAATAAGTAGATTTTTAGATAAAACAAAACATGTCTATCAGTACAAGCACAGTGCACTCAAGTAACAGATACTTAAAAGTGACGCGGGTTAAGTTCTTAAGGTGCATAATACCAATTGGCCACACAATGTAAGGGAAAAAAATAAAAAATTCTGTCATCATCTTGCCTTTACCTTGTTCTTGTGACCGATGAGAAAGAACCAAGATGGTTGCATGCAAAGTCATCACTTGAGTGCTCGCTTTTCAGATTGAATTGATTGCAGTTTTTTTTTTCATTGATTAGCAGGAAAGCTCTGCCTGGTTACAACGCAAGGTCAGTTATCTGAAGGCGTAGCACGAATGTTAAGGCCCAGCTGATACCAAAGTGTTAATCTGGCCAAAGGTGGCAGATGTTTACATGTACTTCTGTTTATTTTGCAGAAGCCGATTTTTCAAATCTGCATGCAAATCAAAAGGTGTGGCAACGCAAATGACAGGCAATCCTTCCGAGCTCTTTGCGCATGTGTCAGCAGTGACCTTCAAATCATATGTTCAATGTTACATTTTTAAACTAACTTTTTTGGACAAGTTGTGAGGAGCTGGAGTTTATAATAGCATAAAGAAGGCAAAGTCGGGAACTAATCTAGGAGGTGATACTAGTGTGGATACCTAGTGTCTGTGGGGGTGGGTGGGTGTGTGTGTTGTTCATCTCAAGCATCCCAGAGAAATTCAAGTTAGTTAAATTAACATGTTGGTGTGTGAGTGGACTGGCTCCCTGTTCAGGGCTGTTTAAGCGCTCAGACCACAATAGGCTGCAGCCTCTGTTTGACTCATGTTGGATTGAGAATCTCATGTTGTGGAGAGCAGGAGGACATGTCATTGGCATTTGCCTACCTTAGATGGGAGCGGAAGAGACTTAAGTATAGCTTTAAGTTAAAATTCTTAAAGATCTCCTGCCAAACAGTTTTAGACCAGTTAGGATTATGTGTCGATTGTATTCAGATTTAATATCCCAAAATAAGAATGCTCATTTAATGAGGTTATCAGCAACTGAAAATTTGATCAGTCCAGTGCCAGAAAAATAATCTTGTGAGATTAAATAGGGAAATAGGGTTCTGATCCATATGTTAACAATTTTCAGTATAATTCCATGACAAATATCTATTTATCTTTAGATGCTTCGTCAGGAACATTTGTACCAATCTCTCTTTTGGGCTCCTAAAAAAACGAAAACGATGTTTTATGATGGATTTTGTGCCATTTGTATTAATTCATCTCTGCTTTTCACTCTTCCCATATTTTTTTCTTGAACTGTTTGCTTGTTTTTTTTTTTTTTAAACTGCATGTTTTTCTCGCTCCTGGTACAAAGTAGCCCTACCCGTTGATTCTGTCAAAAAAAAAAAAAAAGATAAAAGTAAAAAAGTTTCAGTTATCTCGTGGAAGACACACGTTTTATTAATGACACATTATTATCTAAGTCTGTAGCAACCTCCCAAATTGCTGATTATGTTCATCCAAAAAATGCCCTGAAGGGTATAAGCCATCAGGTCAACCTGTCACCCAGTGTGAAGTGGAAAAGGTGTTTGAATTTAGATTTTATTTTACTCTTGATCCACATCACCGATTGTGCTGATTTTTTTTAAAAAATGTGTTAAATACTTGCATCAAGACATGTGCAAAGTATTGTGTAATTTGGTTTTATATTTTTAAAGTTATTAATATTTTTTTTAATTATAACTGCCCCAGTTACTAATGTTCCACATTTTAAATCTGTAATAAATCGTGATTTAATTAATGGTGACACTTAATAAACTTTAGTAATGGAAAAAGGATGTTTTGATGTACCGTCTTTCCTTTTTAAATCGTAATTATCTTCTTTTATCTGCTCAGAAAGCAAAAAAATACTTTTGAGAGCATTTGTATCTGTTATTCTTAATTAAGCATATTTTGGAATAACTGATCAGTTTTTAACAGCTGGGTGTCGTTTATGTATCAGTACATAAATGTCTCTGAACGTCCTGATCGTTTTGATGGTCCGTGGTGAGCAGAAAACAATCCATTTAAGTAGCGGCACTTCAGCAAAAACTCGCAACAGATAATGCATGTTGAGACGGCTTTTTGAGCGCTCATTTCCCGGTGGAGCGCCCCCTAGATGTTTTTTTTTTTTTTTTTTTTTCTTTTCTAGCGGCACTTCATCAAAAACTCGCAAGCGATAATACACGTTGGGATGTCTTTTTAAGTAAGCGCTCAGCGCCCTGTGTAGCACCCGCTAGATGGTTCTATTTTTTTCTGTTACCGTTGTACTATACTGTACATGATTTTAATATTTAGCCCTTTTCAGAATATTGCGTGATATGTGTAATGAGTGGAAATTTTTGCCCATTGATTTTTAAATGTCTTATTTTTACTGCCTTGTTTTACAGAAGCAATATGTTTTTACGTAATGGTCGTGCACGAATATATATTTTTAATTTTATTTTAATTATAAATACAAGTCGCTATATGAAATATAAACTGATAGTTTTGATACGCAGAAAAATGGATTTCAGGTATGAAGAGCCTTGCTTGGACATCGAGAAATGGAGCTTTTTCACCTATAAATAATATACTGTACATATATAATAACAAACGTGATTTTTTCCGTTAGCATCTTATAAAATAAAGCTGAGCGTGTTAATCTTGCTATCCGGAATTGAATAAAATGACAGCTGCTGCGAGTTTTCAAGCATACTGGATGAAGATCTCTGAAAATTTGGAAGTTTCACTGATCTTTGACATCATATATAAGGTAAGATTATTCACGTTTTGTGCTTTCTGTACATTGCTTAAGTGTTTTTTTTGTACATATTTAATTTGTGCATGTAATGTATTATATAATTAAGATGCATTGTGATGTGAACTAATTAATCAAATTTGTCCTTTCATTCTTTTACTTAACCTGCTTCCTATGGTCTCATTAATAACAGTGCACTGTTTAAAAATGCAGAAATATATGCATTTGAAGCATAAGGTAAAGCTATAACAAAATCCAATACTAATCAATTTTTCCATCCAGCCACCTTCCTAACCGACTTATAGGGCAGGGGACAGCTGAAGCCTATGCCAGTCCTTCACAGCGTGAACACACACACGCACACTCTCTTCCTCACACACACATCAGGGCCAGTTTAGTGTTACCCACCCACCTAACCTGCATGTCTTTAGACTGTGGAAGTAAATCCACGTGAACATGGAGAGAACATGAAAACTCTGTGCAGGATACTTGGGACATAAACCTTGGTCTCCTTGTTATGAGGCAGGAGCACCACTAATGAGTCACTCTGCCATCTGATGATATTCATTATAGAAAAATGAATTCTCTAATTAAATAGATTAGTGGTGCTGAGGAATTGCAGGTAATATAGCCTTACAGAAAAGGCGTATGCCACACCAGTGAAATATGAAAAAGCTTCTGATATAAATCTTGAGCATAGAAACAATGAGAAGTTTTTTTTTCTTTTACTTTCTATAGTTAAACAATTTTTCTAAAATATGCATTTAAATTTGAGGATTCTACTTAATTGTAATTCATGCTTTTCCACGCTAACATATTTGTGCATTTTCTTTAACCCTTCTGGATGGCATGATTGTTCAGCTCGGTGCCACAGTGGCAGTGCAGCTTTCTTGCAGTAAGGAGACCAGAATTCTCATCACAGTTCCTCCCTGCGTGGAGTCTGCATGTTCTCCCTGTGTCTGCATGGGTTTCCCCAGGTGCTTCTCCCCCACAATCCAAAGACATTCAGGTTATGTGTATTTGCCAATACTAGACTGGTCCTGGTGTGTGTGTGTGTGTGTGTTCACCATGTAAACTGAACTGAACAGATGCTGTTCCTGCTTCTAGTCCTTGCTTGCTGGGATAGGCTCCTGCTACCTGCAACCTTGTCCTGATTTAGAAAGTGGATGGTTAAATAGGTGGATGACATGATTGCTTTGTGAGATTTATACAGCAATGTGGTCTGAATGTTATCACAAGTAGGGTCTGTCAAATTTCAGATAAACAATCAATGACGTAACCCACAAGAATACAATATCTTAGTTAGGCCTGAAGCCTTTCAATACAAAGCAACTACTGAAAATATAGTGAGTACAAACAACGTAACAAGTATGTTAATGAGTTAACGTATTCGAATACAAACTTTAAAGATGACAGGTTCATTCCGAACCAACAACATATGACTGTAAAATCATGAAATTCAGAGGTCAGACAATGTAAAGATGACCATCTGATTAGAGAGCATGCTGGCCTTGTAGAAGAGCAGGGCCAAGACGGGCTGATTCTGTACCCTTTTTAATGGAAGAGAGAAATCAATCTTTAAAACAAATCACATTTTTTACATTGCCTTAAGAAAAATGCTTAAATGTTACATTGTACAAGTTAAAATGACTGTGATTATAAACTTGAATAAGCAGGTTTTGTAAATGAGCGGATGAACAAATAAAATAATTTAAATTTCACATATTCTTTAATTTGTTAGGAAATGGAAAGAATAGAAAATTAACAATATATCTCATTGATTTTTTCAGCTGCTGTATTCTTGTACAACACCATGAAGGGGAACTTCAGTTCTTCAGGGGGCAGTGTGATAATGGAGAAGTGCCACCGCATCATGGCATCGGGCCCAATAGTACAAGAGAGGGTGAAGAAAGCTTTAGGCAGTTGCCCTGAAGGAGGGGAGATGACAGACGTTTCAGATCACTCACATTCTGACAAGAATTAAATATGAACGCAGAAAAACAAACCTGGAGTACTTCAGAATCACAAGCTGTCAACTGAATGTATGGCTTTAACATTTGGTCAGAGTCTGTTTCTGTTATTTTTAAAATGTTTATTTCACTAATTCATTATTGCATTATGAATTAAATGTTTAATTATTGTGACAATTGTTTTGTTTAATAAAAAAAAACTACACTGACATTTGTAGTTGTTATATTTTGTTCAATAAAAATATTTTTACCTGAATTATGTTGTGACAGATAGGGGGCGCTGTCGCTCCCTTGAACCCCTGTCCACGACTCCAGACACTAGGTAAAAGTCCAATAGTTGACTTTATTAAACTTCCACAGTGCACAAAGCACCCTCTCCTCCACAATACTCGTATACTACACAAATAATAACTACAATACAATCCTCCACTCCCAGACGTGTTGCCACCCTTCCACCCAGCTCAGCTCCCCGTCTGGGAGCTCCCATAGTCCTTTTATATCTCCTGACCCGGAAGTGTTCTCCATCCCCAGTCCATGAGACTCTCAATCACTTCCGGGTCAGGTACAAGTTCTTTTCTTCACCCTGGAAGCACGTCATTCCTCTTGTCCACGTGTGCTTCCGGGGCATAGGGAAAATAGCCATTATTCCTCCCTGCAGCATCCCCTAGTGGCCCCCACAGCATCCAGCAGGGCTGCGTATAAAAACTACATTGTCCATGATGCCCTGCTGGTCTTCTGGGGACCTCCATACTGCAAGGAGGGCTCCACCTGGCGTCTTGGGGGTATTGGCTGGGATAAACGTGAGAGAGACATAGAAAGCAAACAATCAAGCACCGCGCGGGAAGCATATCCTATATCATTGAGGAGTTTTAGTTAATATGTAATACATGCTCTGATTGGGTAGCTTCTAAGCCATCCGCCAATAGCGTCCCTTGTATGAAATCAACTGGGCAAACAAACTGAGGAAGCATGTACCATAAATTAAAAGACCCATTGTCCGCAGAAATCCACGAACCAGCGAAAAATCCGTGATATAAATTTAGATATGCTTACATTTAAAATCCGCGATGGAGTGAAGCCGCGAAAGTCGAAGCGCGATATAGCGAGGGATCACTGTACACCAATTCAGCCTGATCAGCCCTGTCTTTGTGAGAGTTCAGGATGTTTGCAGGTGTGCCCTCGATCACAAAAATACACAAATACAACATGGACTTTACCAGCAAAACACACTGACTTTTAAAACTTGAAGCCTCACATCTTAGCTTATGTATCAGACATCAAGACCTGAACAACAATCCATCCTAACAGTCCACCTCATCTTATCTTGGCAGTGAAGAGAATAGGAAAGGAGGAGAGGGTGAAGGAGTGACATTAGTGACTCAATATAAAAGTTAAATATGTCTGTATAGTTAAAAAAAATTCACAAATATCTGTGTATTAAAACTGCAGTGTATCCAGCATGAAGTATTATGGTGCTATAGCCTTTCAACAAACAATGTGCTAAAACCAGGAACCTACTAAGGTTAAGATTAATGTTTAAAACAAATATAAATAGAAAAATATTTTTTAAAAAGTCACCTTTTTGTGTTACAAAAGTGCCAATTGTGTTACAAAATTACCATTTTTTTGGCTTGTTACTTAAGAGCCTGACTTGTGTTACAAAAAGGCCCTATAAGTTACAGATGTTCCCTGTGCTGTAGTACAAATGTGCCTTAAAGTTACAAAATGTCCCTACTAGAGGTACAAATGTTCCCTATAGGTTACAAATGGGCCATTTAGTAGTTACAAAAAGGCCCTAACATCCATCTATCTATCTATAATATGAATACAAATGGAGAAAAAAAAGGCCCAGCATGAACAATTCTTGTTTACTTAGTAAAATGTTTTTCAACTTGTTTAACATCTCTAGTGTTAAAAGGAAATTTTTTAACAGTTACTCCAGTTTCTAGTCCTTGTGGGCCACATTGGCTGCTGGTTTTCCTGCGATTGGTCCATTGACGGAGGCTAGTTTTGTCTATTACATTAGTTGCCCTTTATTTCAGCTTTCAAGGCAACTGAAGCCCCTTCTTCAGGGAGGTTATTATACTGTATAATATAACCTGTCTGAAGAAGGGGTCTCAGTTGCCTTGAAAGCTTGCATATTGTAATTTGTTCATTTAGCCAATTAAAGGTCTAATTTTGCTAAGTTCTGATACCAGGGGTAGAAGCTGTTTCAGGACCAGCCTCTCAAAAGACTTCATGATGTATACATTAAGACCCAGTAAGTCCTTGGGGTCACTGGAATGCCCTTTCTTTGGCACTGGGACCACACAGGATCTCGCATAGCTCACTGACATATTTTTCATCTCCAAATTTCTTTTATTCACAAAAACTTACTGGTCTTTTATCTCTTTTTTTAGTTACACAGCCTGAATAATCAAAATGTGGAATCCAAATCAAGGTGAGTAGTTTTTTTTTTTTTTTTTTTTAAATCTTTTCATGGTTTGTTTTTTAATTATAACAAATTAGAATATTAAAACAATCTTTTGTTGAGAACAGACCATTCAGGCCGACAAAGCTCGCCAGTCTTATTGACTTAATTCTTTAAACGTCAAGTCTAGGTTTAAAAGACCTTGATGTCTTCCTGTCTACCACACTACTTGGTCGCTTATTCCACGTGTCTGTGGCTCTCTGTGTAAAGAAAAACTTCCTAATGTTTGTGTGAAAGTTACCCTTAACAAGTCTCCAGCTGTCTCAGTCACAGTCTCAATCTGCTGGACTAATACTCTTTGTTTTTATAAACTTCAGTCAGGTCTCTTCTTAATTTTCTTTTTCTTAAACTGTAAAGGCTCAGCTCTTTTAATCTTTCCTCATAACTCATCCCCTGTAGCCCTGAGTCAGCCTAGCTTCTCTTCTCTGAACCTTTTCTAGTGCTGCTATGTCCTTTTTATATCCTGGAGATCAAAACTACACACAGGACTCCAGATGAGGCCTCACCATTGTGTTATAAAGCTTGAGCAGAACCTCCTGTGACTTGTACTCCACACATCAAGGTGCTATATAACCTGACAGTCTGTTAGCCATCTTAATGGCTTCTGAACACTGTCGGAAGTCGATAACTTAGAGTCCACTACGACTCCTAAATCCTTCTCATAAGGTGTACTTTCAATTTTTAGACCTCACATTTTTACTTCCTACATGTAATACTTGAAATTTTCTTAAATTTCCTTAAATCATCTGCCACAATTGTTCCCAAGCCTGTATGCTGTCCAAGTCCCCCTGTAATGATTCAACAGATTCTGAATTTTTTGCCAATCCTCCTAGCTTGGTATCATCTGCAAACTTAATCAGCATGTTATTTATATTCCTGTCCAAATCTAATATATAAAGCAGAGTCGATGTATGTATATGTGTGTGTATGTATGTATGTTTGTTTGTCCGTCATACAAATCTGCACCGGACGTCTGATCGGCACCAAACTGGGGATGCAGCTCCTTTGTGACCAGGAGAAGGTCGTGGGGTATGTTTGGTTCGGAAAAATGTTTGTGGTGAACCGCAGGGCACCTTTTCACCGACACAACGTTCAGCACACGCCCCCGTGCTTATCATCAACAAGATGGCCACACATTGCAAGAGACGTTCACCGCGGCGCCATCTAGCAGCAACTTTGGTCTCTGTGCATTGCTCTTTACCCATGTTTCTTTAAATTGCCAACAGATGGCGGAAGTGTCCAAGTACTGTATGAGAAGGCCGACTGCTTTGATCCGGTGAAGAACTGCCATATGGATGTAAAACGTGACCGACCCAGTGTGCGTGACCGGCTGACACACCCGCGTTTCTGCACGTCATACTCCCACACGCATTGATAGTGCTCTATTTCATTCGCCAACATCCGTTATATGTAAGCACATTTGAACAGAGACTCGCCTTAAAAAGACAGCATCCTTCCCCCACCATTTTCCCCAAACGCAGCACCGGTTGTATGTCACTTCTCCCTGTAGTTACCATCGGCAACGTCCGTTAGATAGCATTACGGTTCAACACAGACGCTCCTTACAAACAGAGCAACCCTCCCTGCTATTTTTCCCAGTACGGTTTCAGTGCTACTCTTTCTCACTGGCTTTCCGTATTTGTAGTGCTATTTGCTCACTTTGCGACTGACAGTACGATTTCAGTGTTGCTCTTTCCGACTGACTGGTGCTATTTGTTCGCTTTCTGACGTATTGTAAATAAGGTAAATTCATCTCACTGTGGTGCTTATTCCATACGTAATACCATGTAACACATTATAATTGTCCTGCTTTCCGCTAAAATACCCATGCCACCGAAAAAAAGACGTAGAATTAGAAGGTCCACTTCAGATACCAGAAAAAAGTCTATTTCAAGGTCGTCTGAAATGCCACAGCACACAGAATCCAGAGTAAAGGAACTTACAATAAAATGTCAATCAGAAAACTGTTTGTTCTATTTCTATGTTCTGTTTCTTTCATTTGGGAAATTCACCGATTATAGATTCCCGGGCAACGCCGGGTACTCCTGCTAGTCATAGATAAATAATATTATCTATCTAAATATATAAATATTTAATTTTAGTAAATAACGGCCATAGCAAAATTCAGACAGGGGTTCCTCGTACCATCACCCTCTGCTTCTGGTGTCTGAGCCAGTTTTTCACCCATCTACATACAACTTGCCTCAGTAAAATTAAAACCTGAATGGAGCAGAACTCTTTAAAATAAATTGCAACAAAACTGAAAAGTCCTTCAAATAAGTGCAACTTAAGAAAACGAGCTCCTTCTCAGTCACTCTTGATGATGATCTCATCAGACCTTCTTCTAATTTAAGTTATCACGGTGTCATTTTTGATTTCTCCCTTTCTTATTCCGACCGCATAAACCACATTAAGAAACTTTCTTACTTCCACCTCCATAACATATTCCATATTTGCTCTTTCCTTTCCTTTTCTAATGCTAATAAACTTGGCCATGCTTTTATCACATCCTATATCCATTATTGTAACTCCCTACTGGCAGGTGACCATTCTAATCTTATAGCACAGCTTCAGTTGATTCAAATCTCTGCTGCAAGAGTCATTACACAAACCACCAACATAACGCCCATCCTGCTGTGCCTTTACTGGCTCCCTGTGTCTTACAGGACCAAATATAAAATTCTGTTAATAACCCACAAAGCTTTAAATGGCCTTGCACCGACTGCATCAGTGACCTTCTCCATCACTATACTCCTATTCACCCGCCAAGGTCCTGTTATTCTGGTAGTGTTGTTGTGCCCCACATTAACCTGCGCTTTTTGGGTGACAGGGCCTTCAGCTCCATAGCGCCCAGACTTTGGAATGACCTCCCAAAATTAATTAGATCAGCTGACTTAATTCATTCTTTTAAAAAACAACTTGGGCGGCACGGTGGCGCAGTGGTAGCACTGCTGCCTCGCAGTTAGGAGACCCGGGTTCGCTTCCCAGGTCCTCCCTGCGTGGAGTTTGCATGTTTTCTCCTTGTCTGTGTGGGTTTCCTCCGGGCGCTCCGGTTTCCTCTCACAGTCCAAAGACATGCAGGTTAGGTGGATTGGCGATTCTAAATTGGCCCTAGTGTGTGCTTGTTGTGTGGGTGTGTTTGTGTGTGTTCTGCGGTGGGTTGGCACCCTTCCCGGGATTGGTTCCTGCCTTGTGCCCTGTGTTGGCTGGGATTGGCTCCAGCAGACCCCCGTTACCCTGTGTTCGGATTCAGCGGGTTGGATAATGGATGGATGGAAAAAACAACTTGTAACTCATCTGTTCCAGAAAGCTTTTACCTGAACGTGACATTCTGCCCCTTCTTTCAGTTTAACTCTCTGTCCAGATGTTCAGGATAATTTGTATGTGTGTCATATCACAAATTATTTGTTCAGGCTTTTCTTTTTAGTATTGAATTTAGTATTTTACTCTGCTTTATTAGCTTTTATTCAATTTAATGCTTGTATATCCTGTATTTCTCTGTTTTAGTGTTCTCTGCAGAAAATATTTGTATCTAATGTTCTATATACCCTGCTGTTCTTTCTGAGACTCTGTGAATGCATGGGAAAGGTGCCCATCTTTTCATGTGGCACCTTATCAAATGATTGCTGAAAGTCCACTTTGATCATATCCTTTGGTTTCCTCCTCAAAGATTTCCAGCATGTTGGTAAAACATGACATCCCTCATTTGAACCCATTCTGACTGCTCATTAAAACACCTGTTCTTGCCATGTGCTGGTCAACCTTTTCCTTGATAATTCCTTCCATTAATTTACCTGTGATGCAAGCTATATTTACTGGCCTGTAGTTGCTTGGATCTGCCCAGTCACCCTTTTTATATAGCAGGATAATATTTCTATTTTTCAGTCCTTTGGAATATACCCAGTGCTCAGTGATTTCCTAAAAATATGTGTCAAGGATTTAAATATGTACTCGCTAATCTCCTTAACACTCGAGGGTAAATATTATCTGGTCCTGAACATTTGTTTGATTTCAGCCTATTTAATCTGAGCAGCTCTTCTCTCTCTGCAATTTACAAATCAATCAGTACCTCCTTATTAATCCCTGTTACCAATGAGAAGTTATCCACTTCCTCATATGTGAAGATCTCAGAAAAATGTGAGTTTAGAACATCTGCTATTTCATTGTATTTTTTAATTCCACTTTACTATTCCTGATGCACTTCACCTCCTCCTTGTCTGTTCTTTTACTACTAAAATACTAAAAGAATCTCTTTGGGTCATCTTTCGACTTACCTACTATATTCCTCTCCAACTGTCTTTTAGCCTCCCTGATATCCTTTATGGTTTCCCTCATGTTTTCATATGCCCAACGATTGACATTGGAGTTATTAGTCTTATATGCCTTATTAGTCTGTTTTTTCCTTTACAATTTTTTTTACAACTCTTTTTTTTAACCTGCTGTGAAGTTTCAGATTACCTAGTAATTCCAAATTTAGATATGTACCTGTCCTGCGTTGTATGTAAAACATTTTTAAACCTGTTCCACTACTCGTCGACTGTTTCCACACTTAAAAGCTTATCCTAGTCTATCCTCCTTAGACTTTGCCACATCTGCTAAAAATGTGCCCTACTAAACTTGACAGTTTTAATCTTTGCATCTGCACTGTTCAAAAACACTGAGAATTATATTATGGTCACTTGACCCTAGTCGTTCTATCACCTCTTAACCCTCCATTCTTTTCTGATTATTACAAAAATAGGCTTCACCCCATATTGGTGCTTTTAATATACCCTGTTAAAAAACAGTCACTGATTACTTCTAAAACTACTGCTCTTGTGTTCCAGTATTTGCAAGGTTATACCAGTTAATTTTTGGGTACAACAACATTTATTTCTATAGCACATTTTCATACAAATGATGTAGCTCAAAGTGCTTTACATGATGAAGAAAAGAGGAAAAAAAAAAGACAAAATGTATAAAAAAATAAAATTAGGCTATATTAATTAAAATAGAATTAAAGTAAGGTCTGATGGCCAGTACAGAAAAAACAAAAAAAAAAAAAACACCTGACAGCTGGAGAAAAAAAAAAAATCTGCAGGGGTTCCAGGCCACGAGACCACCCAGCCGCCTCTAGGCATTCTACCTGACATAAATGACCTCAATCAGTCCTCATGGTATTCAGGGTTCACATGGAAGAACTTAATGATGATGGTCATGTGGGTAGTATAAAGTCCCCCATAACTATAATATCCCCCTGTAAATTTGCCTTTTTAATATTACTAAAAAGATGTGCATTGAAATTACTGTGTGTATTTGGCCATCTATAACACAATGCTAAAACAAGACCTCTTTCCCTAATTCTTTCCATGCAAAGCCACATGTCCTCACTAAGATGGGGCTCATTGTCCAGCTGAAGAATACTTGTATTTAAATTCTGTTTGACACAAAGAGCGTCATGAAATACAAGTAAAACATGACATAAAAAGTCCTCGCTAGCCATGTTGTGTCACGGTATCACAATCTCATTTCCATTCTGTCATACATCTCTTATATATATATATATATATATATATATATATATATATATATATTTCTCTTCTGGTTCGTCCTGCTTCCACTTCAAAACTGGTCCCGCACACACGCAGCCAACACGGCATTTCTCAATTTCTATTCGTCCTCTTCCAAATCCTTCCCCACGATGCCTGCGGCTCCTCTTCAAAACCGGTCCCGCCCACACTCAGCCGACACAGCATTTCTCAATTCCTATTTGTCCTCTTCCAAACCCTTTCCCACGCTGCCTGCGTCCTCCCATACACATTGCTATTTTCGTTATACTGCGATGGTTGTTTCCTAAGCCTTTGTTATAAAATGAATGACAGCATCTTCTCTGACGGGTTTTTATACAACGTCATCTCTATTCCGGGATCCGGCAACTGCCTGTTCCTGTCAGTGGGTTATTTCTTGACACAAACGGTTGACAAAGGCAATACACTCTCACTATAACATAAGGCAGTAGATTTCATTGCATCACATTGGGACATATTTGGAGACGTTCTCCCTGTTTTTTCCAACGCAAATCGAGTTATCACAAGAAATCAGGAGTACTATCAATACATGGCAACATCTGGAGTTTATGGCGATGAAGCTGAAATTCAAGCTCTTTCAGAGATTCTCCATGCTACCATTGTCATTTACTTCAAACACAACCCCAACATCCTGCCTTGCATTTACAATTCTGGAAATACGTTCTTCATTTACCTTCTGTACATAGGATAACTGGACAATGGCCACTGTGAAGCCCTCCTACCCATTCCGATCATGTCTCCACAGCAGCATATAATGTCTGATAACACCAACACATCAGTCCTCCAGTCATTCTTCTCTTCCACAAAACACTACAGTTTCGTCTACTGGTACAACCTTCCTCTGCGACATTTGTAGTAAACCTTTCAAAACAAAACCCAGCCTTGCCAAACACAAGAAAATTCACTGCAGTGACAAATTGTTTCAGTGTCACACTTGTACAAAATGTTTCACAACGCAGAACTATCTTCACAAACACACAAAAATTCACTCCACTGAAAAATTACCTGACTCCCACTCCAGTAACATATTCTTCCAGTGCAATTCCTGCAACAAAACTTTTCAAACGTGAACCTCACTTGCTAAACACAAGAACAGGCATTCTTCCCAGCAACTATAGGAGTGCCAGAAATGCAATAAGCAGTTCACTACACAGAATTGTCTGACTAAACACAACAAAACTCATTTACAACTCTTGCAATGCGACATCTGCAAAGCAACGTTTCCAAACCAACGCAGTCTCAGCACACATACACACAATCCTCTTCCCATTACCACAGGTGGCACTTCATGTCATTCCTGTCTTCCTGTCCAAGAGTACAACATTGGGACTCCAGACCAGCAGTGCAAACACTGTCATGCACTATACTGGCCTGCTGAGTGCAATACATCCAACAAGTACTCGAGGTGCTGCCACGACGGTAAAGTAGCTTTACCACCTTTGCAGGAGCCACCTTTGTCTTTACAACAGCTTCTTACACAGCAAACATCAGAAGGTAAAAATTATCGGGAACACATTCGAGAATACAACTCTTCTCTAGTGTTTGCTTCCATGGATGCACAGATAACTCAAACTCCTGGCCACGGACCATACTGTTTTAAAATACATGGGCAAATTTATCACCAAATCTCTCCACTATATGCTAACACTTCTACCTCTCCAGGATATGGACAGTTGTATGTTTTTGACACGGCACAAGCTACTGACGTACGCTTACAAAATAAAGCAAACTCTGCATGCAGCGAAAATTTACTTCTCCAGCTAGATTCCATGCTCGGAACCATCAACCCCTTCTCTAAATCATACAAACACATGCATGAAATCGCTCAGTCCAATCCAACAGCATCTGTATGAATGGTTTTTAAAGAAAACCCTGGGCAAGATTTACGAAGATACAATGCCCCAACATGTCACACTGATGTTGCATCGATTTTCGTCGGAGAAGATGGAGAAACCCCTGCTGAAAGGGACATTTGCATCTATCCCAGAGGCAACTCCTGCAAACAGATTTCCACGCTCAATATGAATTGCGATCCTATGGTTTACCCACTTTTATTCCATTACGGAGACATTGGCTGGCACAAAGATTTACAACATGTTCCCAATAAAATAACCGCCAGCCGAAGCAGGCTTAATCAATGCCAATTTTACGCGTACAGATTATCAATGAGGAATAACATTTAGTATTTTGCACTCCAGCGGCAAACAATTCCAACAGTACGTCATAGATGTGTATGTTAAAACAGAGGGCACACATCTCAGCTATCTCAGATTACATCAACAAGATCTGTGTGTGGAACAATACAAAGGACTATCCGATGCACTACAAGCAAAGGCTGAAAATAACAACGTACATGTAGGCAAAATGATCATATTACCGTCCACATTTCCAGGACGTCCCAAGATACATGTAGCAAAACTATTGTTGTACGTGGCTTTTTCTAGGGTTAGAACTTTTGACTCATTATCTGTCGTCTCCAGCAAAACACCTATTTACAACTGCGTCTTTCAAGAAGTATTTCTTTCTTCTTGATTTCTGAATTCCTTTTTCACCGTTTTCCGTTCCTGTTCTTACACCGCCATATGCTACGGTGGGCGTGTTACGTTAAAAGTTCTCCATAGATCTGCCTTAGTGCACAGAGTAGATCCTGTGTCAGGAATGAGTAAAATTGATTATTGTTCAGCATAGCACTGGAAAAAGGTGACGTGTTGCATGTCCGTTGGATGAACAAGAAAGAAACAAAAAATAGCAAATGAAGGTATTTATTAAGAAATGACTATAGTTCAAGGTAGGAATAGGGTTTACTATGACTACAGTGAAAATGAAAACCGACAGCAATTGTAGCTCTGAAAAAGAGGAACTGACAAGTTCTTGCTGTGTGCTAATGTGGGATCCACAATGACCTCTATTTTCATTCAGGTTCTTTCCTTTGGTGGACCCAGATGACATTTAAAACCAAATCTATTGTCTTTCTCTGATGCCACTCAATCTAGATTCCCCAGTGTCCTCTGTTGTCACTTTTGCTGGTGTTCTGTTGGCACTCAAGGTGAGTTTCTTAACAGGCTGAGTAATGGAGTTCTGTTGAGGTGCTGCTATGCCCCCAGGTGTTGCTTCTCTCATGTTGACCTGCAGCACCAGCCTGTCTGGGAGCCTTCACAATGGCTGGCCATACACATATGCCTGAAGGTTTTGGATGGTTAGCTGTCAGTGCTCTTAATCTGTCCTCTACACACTGGACAGTCTATACCACAATTCTAAAACAAGTCCTATTTCCCTAATGCTTTCCACATGTCCTCACTAAGATCGGGCTCATCGTCCAACTGAAGAAGACTTACTGTTAAATTCTGTCTGACACAAACAGCAACACCATCTCCTTTTCTGTTCTGTCTGTCATTCTTAAAAAATGTGCATCTCTCTATGTTCTACTCATTCATGTTGTTTCTTATTTAGCCAGGTTTCTGTTATTGCTATAATATCATCATCATTATGCTCTGCTACATAAAACTCCAACTCACTTTTGTTTTAATTTGGATACTTCTAGTATTATCACTAGAATCCTTGAAGCCTGCAAATGTTTTCGCTGTCCTGGAGCACATTGCTTTTCCTCACAGCTCCTTATCACCACACCAGTTGCCCCCTGATAAGTGCTATTTTTGGGCAAATGTGTCAATTAGCAGCACACGCAATGCACTCACCCATCCTCCATTCAGTCTCCACACAGCACAATTCTCACTGCTGAAGTCTGTGGATGTTTTTATCTGGCAATGAGTTGTAGGGAATTTTATATACTGTAGGTAGACATTTGATTGCGTGTGTGCGTTTGCATGTTTCACAGTGAAAAACGTGCCTGTCTCACAGATTCGCTCGGGTGGTGCAGAGGTAGAGTTGCTACTTTGCAGTGAAGAAGTTTCTTGGTTCGATTTCCAGGTCCTCCCTGCATTTAGTGCTTTGGGTAGTGAGCTATTGTTGTTGTTATTATTATTATTATTATTACATAATAAAAGCATACATTTGATTTGAGTCTGTAATAGGCTTTTTAAATCTGTTAATTGTAAACGTTAGTGCTGAAGGGATAAAAGCAGACACACAAATGCAGGTGAATCATTTCCGCTTGGTATCTTATTGTCACTTGAGCGATTATTTTATTTTTTAAATTTTCATTATTATTCAGTTTTATTCTTGACTAAAAGCACTTGTTTCATTATATCTTTGTGAAAGTTTTGATTTTATACTCCAGCAACCACTTGAATGACATCAAATCTGTCTCTGCCTCTCTTGCTGTCTCTCATGCATGCACACACACATCCATGCGTGAAAACGCCATGTTATATGAACATGAGTTGTCTTTCCAAGGGGGAAAATGAAAATATAAATCATGAAAATATTTGAACGACTTGCCCTGTTACTGCTACTTATTTTCACCCTGTTTGGTTTTCATATCGAGCAAATAGATCAGTGGACGATGCCATCAACATGGGCCTTCACTTTGTGCTGGAGCATCTGGACCGTAAAGGAGCTCACGCCTGAATACTGTTTGTAGACTTCAGTTCAGCTTTAGCACCGTTGCCCCTGAACTGGTGTTAGCTAAACATCTACAGACTGAACTGAATCCTTCCATCTGTAAATGGTTTTAAAGTTTTCTGAGAAACTGGAAGCAATACATTCGGGTGGTCTTCCACCTCTCAGACTGTCTCTATATTAGCACAGGTGCCCTACCCCAAGGCTGTGTATGTAGTTCCCAACCCCCCCCCACTTTATTGCCTGTATCCCAATGACTGTACTGATCCTTCAGTAAAATTCATTAAGTTCGCTGATAATGCATGACTCAGGCGCCGCAGCGAGTGGCAGCCTTTCCAGCAGCTCCGTGTACGACTTTATTTTTCTACCTTTTTCTCTATTTTACTGATCACTCTTATCACTTTCTTTTATGTGGACTCGTTCCCTGGACACTTTTTACTACTTGTGAATTTCCCCTTATGATTAATAAAGTATCTGTCTATCTATCTATTTATCCATCTATCCATACACCCTTATTGGTCTTATTACTAATGGTAACGTAACAGCTTATAGTAAAGAAGTGTCTCATTTTATGCCTTGGTGTGCTTCCAACAACCTAGTCCCCCATGATAGTGATTTTTACAAATAGCAGTTACGTCTCCCACTAGAAATGAATGATTCTGCAGTTAATATGGTGACATCCTTCAAATTATTGGGCACAACTATGACTGACACACTCAGCTGGGATATTAACACCACTTCCATCACTAAAAAGGCACAACAGCGATTGTACTTCTTACGTCAACTAAAGAAATTAAATATTTCCCAGCCAATCCTAGCTCAGTTTTACAAAGCCATCTTTGAAAGTGTAATCACATTCTCCATTGTTGTCTGGTTTCAGTCCGCAACAGCACACTCCAAAAATTTAATTTCAGCATGTTGTGAGGTCTGCTGAGAAAATAATAAGCTGTGCTCTTCCATCTCCTGCAGACCTGTATACATCTCATGTCACTAACCATGTCATAAGGATCACCATGGACTCCATTCACCCAGCTCATCACTTGTTCCACAAACCCCCTCTGGTAAACGCTTCACGTCAATTGAAATTGAAACTAAAACGGACACCTCAATAGTTTCTTTCCCAGAGGCATAGTCCTCTCAAACCAGTAACTTAGCCTGATTTCTTAATTGTATTCATGTGTTCTGTATGTACTGTATGAAGGTGTGTGTGTGTGTGTGTGTGCATGCATGTCCAATCACACTCACACTTTCACTTGCACATCATCATTTGCACATCTCTTTTATAATTGTACTGTTCTTTAACTTTGTATGAAGTTTTTCTTTTTAACTTGTGCTATTTATGTTGTTTGTAAATGTTGTTTTGTTCTGCTATAAGCAGCTCCAAATCTACCAAGTCAAGTTCCTGTACCTGAAGTACTGGCGAATAAAAGTGATTCTGATTGATGCCCCAGGACAGTGTGCACCCTTTACCTTGCACCTTGTGACCGTGACCCACCTATCTGTACCTGTCTGGCCTGAAATCTCCTCCTGTGCCACCTTAGGGGGGCACACAATCTCTCTAAAGGACACCTGGCCAGGTCCAAATGTTCTAATATTCTAATTATTTGTTATGTGAGACCCAGTTTATATTCATCGTAACTGCTTATTTTTCACATTCTGCTTTCAGGTCAACCTGGTCCATACCCTGGAGGTCCAATGCCCCCTAACCCTTCATATCCTCCAGGTCATGCCCCTGGTTATTCCCCAGGCAGTAACCCTGCCTATCCACCTGGCATGGACCCTACGTGCCCTTATGGTCCCACAGGGCAACATCCACTTCCACCGGTACACCCCTCTTACCCTGGAGGCCAACCCAGTGCACCCTCTTACCCTGGAAGCATTCCACCAAACATCGGCCCACCGGGTGGTGTCTATCCAGGTAGTCATCCCCAGCCATACCCAGGGTACCCTCCTGGGATGGGAAATCCATTGGCAGGAGGGGTGGCTGGGGTTATGGGTGGTGCAGGTATGGCCATTGCTTCACACAAAATGGACAAAAAAATGAAGAAGAAGATGAAAAAAATGAAGAAGGCCCAAAAACATGGAAGACATGGCAAGGTGAGCTTTTGTGGCATAATTTAATTTTGGAAAATGTAAATCCATAATTTGCATGCAGTTTTTTTTTTTTTTACATTATACATTAGGGATGTGAATACAAAACTTTTGAGTGTTTAGCTGATCTGAGGTTCAAAAAGGTTTAGGGAATTTAAAAAAAAAAACTGTTAGTACCTATAAATCCTCCTACCCACAATCACAAGATTTCACCATACCCTGCAGGTTGATTCTATAAAATCAAATTTGCACAACTGAATCAAATCAAGTATAATAAAAAAGTGACCTCTGACCGTCCCAGATAAAATGGGTATTTTGGAACCCTTCATCAAGGATTCTCAGTCATTTTGTGTCCTGTAATGACATGCATAGTCAGAACTTGTAATCCTGTAGATGTTTCAGTACTGGCAGCACCAGCCTTTAAAACTGTGGCATGGAAGCAACAGTGAGGTAGTCAAGTAGTGACCTAACAAACTAAAGAGATTAGATATTCCTCAAGAATCAAATATAAAAGGTATTCTTCTCACCTTTAAAGCCCTTAGCCCCTCATTATCTGTCTGAGCTGCTGCTTCCTTACACTCCTGCCCGTGCATTACGATCATCGGATGCTAACTTACTCACTGTACCTGAATACAGGCTAGTGACTATGGGGGTCAGAGCTTTCTGTGTGATAGCCCCTGAAATTTGGAATGCTCTTTGTGAGGAAAAATCTATTATTCATTTCAAACTCCTGTTAAAAACACATCTTTTTTTAATGAGTATTATTAATTGTATGTGATTTCTGTTGTTTTGTTAATGTGTTTATTGAATTGTAAAGTGTCCTTGAGTGTATGAAAGGTGCTACATAAATAAAACATTATTATTATAAAGTTTAGTGAGAGTGAGTTACTAAAGTGTGTAATATGAGAATAATAAGAAAAGTGTTGGAATACCCACTGATTCTGGGCATACCGTGTATACTCACAGATAAGCCAAGAATTTAGGATCTAAAGTAGGCCCAAAAAATTGTTTGGCTTATCCACAGGCCAGAGATCAAATTCTTTTTTTTTTTTTTTTTTATTTTGTTCACATTGAGCGCAAGAAATGGCTGTGAAATTCCTATATGGAATGTAATGATGAAGAGAAGTACTGTACATGTTATAGTCTTATCTGAAGCACAGTCTCTCACTGGAACTCATTTCCCACTTCATAGATAGCAGGAGAGTTATCATTCATTATGTGCCCAGCTTTTCCTAATAACCGAATAACTCCAACAGTCAGCAAAGCATATTAAAAAAAAATAAATAAATAAAATAAAAACCTGTAATCTGAGGCTTGAGTGTTCGTAAAGAGTGTTTGGTATCGCAATGCATTCTTCACAGTAGAGCACAAACTCTACATAATACGCTAGCAACTGTTACCTGCTGAAGATAGATAGGTAATAGAATAATTAAAAAAAAATGAGCTGTCTCTTGCCCAATGCGTACTTTTAGTATCTTTCCTCTGTATTTGAGTGTGTCTCAACCGCCGCTCGCGCTCTCTCCAGTGTGCTCCTGTAAAGCCTGCTCTCCGACTCTGTCATTATTTTCAAGGCACCTTTCTCACCTCCTGCTCGGTTTTATATATCTTGTCTTTAAAAGTGACTCTCTCAGCGTGTCTCCTATGCCTTTACTCCTCCTCATGGGTCTCACAGTCTCACTTCCATTTTTGTCACATTTCCAAAGACAAACTGACCAATCAGATTGCTCTTATGGACTGAACACACAGACCAAAGGGTTTTATTATATAGCAGATATTGTGAATGATCTCAGAGCTAGGGGACGCTCTCAAAGGTAGCCCGGGGACGCTCTGAAGTAATACAGCTAAATAGACAGAACTTTATTTGTCCCTGAGGCAAATTTGACTTTTTTACAGAAGCTCTTTCAATAAATAAATGAATAAATGGGTAGATAAGTAAATAAATACACAGAATGGTTTGAACACACACCACAATGACTGTAAAGCAAGGAAATTTAAAGGAAGAAAACCTCTGGCTCGGCAGTCCCAGACATATTGCCATTGGTATAAAGGAGCACCCATCGTATTTCTTGACACACTTCTGCTGAATAATTCATTGACTGAAATTTCTCAGTGTTGGTGTTTCAGAGACAGGATGTGCAGCATTATTCATAAAGGCACTCAGTATTATTTTAACTCTCTCCTTCTCTATGACCTACGGCGTGTGCAGAATGCATCCTGTAACCAAGCTTGCCCATTTAATTACCAAGAAACTGGCAGTGTCTTTCAATGCACACTTTCAAATAATGCAGCTGAATGATTTCTTAATTAGCCACCCGACTCTGCATCTTATTACTGTAGATCAAGGGTTGAAGTGGCCGGTTACACACTGGTACGGCACAGCAGCCTTATTCCATTTTTCACCACGGCGTACCAGCATCCCTCACTCAGACCTTAAAGGGGATACAAAACTTCCAGGGAGAGCCAATCTGTTGATTTTAAATAAGCATGTAAAATTAGCAACACATCAGGAGAAAGACCAAGAAGCCGACTAAAAACATAGCATACCTGCACTTACTTGTTTCCACTTCAAGCACTGCTGAAGGTTAATAGTTTAAATGTATGTTCAGGCATCATTTTTTTTCTTTTTCTATTTCATTGAGGTACATATATTTGATTCAGTATTGCTCCATGCTTCACTCTAAATATAAAGATAAAGTATGGTTTTAATTTTTTTTTATGGTATATTAATGCCTTTTCATGCCTGTAACTGTCTGATGCATGCAGGATACATTTTCTAACGTGACCTACTGAACTAAATCTTTTAAAGCTGCTTGCGAGGTGGACAAAGTTAGTACACAATTTTGCTGCCCTTCTTCAACTCCAGTAAGCACATTGCAACTGCACTCCATCGTAGTCTTGGTCCGCTGAAGTAGAGTCTGCAGCTCTGGGGCACACTGCAATAGTGCTAAACCTGAAAACTATCAAAAAGACCAAATCGGTACAGGATCACCCCAAGCTGACGGCACATTGCAACTGACCCAAACTGTTCTCTGTTGTTCTGCATGAAAACATGAGATTAAAAATGTTTTTAACCTTCACTACAAACTACATATATTATCATATTTAAAAAATCATTTTTGGGTGGAGTATTCCTTTAAATTACAAGAACTGTAGAAAATGTATTCTTTTTGGGTAAAGAAAATCAGAAACATTGCAAAAATGTTTGAGACTCATTTTGTAGGTTCAGTGGCAACTGGGCGAAAGGACAAGTCGGTGACATCCTTTACCAGTTAGGTAATAGTTCGGTTCAAAGAGATTTTTTTTAATTATATTTAAATGACAACGTGATTTAAAATGTTGAAAATAAATGTATATAATTGACGAACGAACTTTATTCTGCAGATGGAACAAACTCTATCTTACATTTTCTTCTGCAACCAAAATTGCTAATCCTTTATATAAATTGTATTGATTGTAATCGTATGATAACGTTATTTAGAATACAAAAGGTGACCAGTGAGTACGGCTTAAGGAATATTTTTACTCTCAACGTATTGGGACTCTCATAAAGCAGGTGATTCTGTGGATTTTCCAGCACCCTACGTTGTTGTCATTTAAATATCATTAAAAAAATCTCTTTGAACCTAACTATTACCTAACTGGTAAACGATGTCGCCAAGTTGGCCTTTTGCTGAGCTGTCTGTCACGGAGTTGTCTGTCACCCAGTTTCCCCTGAATGCATTTTGTAATCGATGCTTACTAAATTAAAGTGGAGCTAACATGGAAGGCCACAATGATATGTTACATAAAAACAAAATTACCAGAATAGACGTTTGGATCAAGCAATGGTACAGCACTTGCACTCAAAGTATTATAAAGTATGACAAAGTATTAAAAAGGAAAATGTGAGCCAGATAATGCAGTTTATTACTCAAACCAGGGGAAGAAGCAAGGATGGGGTAGGACAGAACTAATTGTTCTGGCCATGTTTACCAACCTGCGCTGGCTGGGAGAGCATGGGGTGGGAGGGGGGTAGGGGTTCATCATGAGGTTGATATCTCTGCAAAAGGACAAAGGTCCAAGTCTTTAGAATCCTGGTGCTTCCTGTCTTGCTATATGGTTGCGAGACAAGGACACTATCCAGTGACCTGAGACAAACTCTGGAATCATTTGGTACTGTGTTTCTTTAGAGAATCTTTGGTTACTGCTGGTTTGACTTTGTGTCACGGAGTCCTGAATGAGGCACATTACCTGCATTGTGAGCTAGCGTCAGTTATAGCACTGCGGCCATGTGTTACGATTCCCCGAGGGTGATCCGGCTTACAGGACCCGAGTGGCTGGAACAGGCCACGGAGGTGCCCACATAACACCTAGCTGCGGCAGACAGAAGGTTATTTCTGACAGGTGGGAATTGCCGCCTGTCTGCCTAGGGTGATGCCAACCAGGATCCCGAGCTGTTTCGTAGTGTGTTGGGTGTGGCAACGTGCTGTACCATTGCCTGCTCCCCAACCTGACCTGACCTTGTCACTTGCAGAAATTCACAGACAATTCTGCACTTATGGGGTGTATTTATAAGGGGTTCAGGTGGAGAAATTTCAGAACTGTCTGCTACTTAACATCAGCAAAACCAAGGAACCGGTTATTGACTTTCACAGCATCAAACACCCTGTACGTCCAGTCACCACACAGTGAGTGGATGTAGAAGTGGTCCACTCCTACAAGTACTTGGGGGTGCACATCAGTCTCGGGTTGGACTAGTCTGATAACACAGAGGAACTATACAAGAAAGGACAGAGCAGGCTGTTTTTTTCTAGAAGATTGTGTCCCTTTAATGTGGGAAATGACACCCTTCACATTTTCTACAACTCAGTGATCGCCAGTGTGATGTACTGGGCTGGTGACATCACTTAAAGAGAGAACAACAAGATCATTTAAAAGTGTAGGCACAATTATGGAACATACTGTGGACCCCTGCAGGTCATCATAAAGGAGAGAATGAAAGCAAAACTGAGAGCCATTATGAACAATGCTGCACATCCTCTCTCTGACACACCAACACACGCCAACAGATTATTCAGCAGAAGTGTTTCAAGAAATGCAATGGGGGCTTGTTTATACCAAGAGCAATATGACTGTATAGTGCCTCACTGGAACTGCCAAGTCAGATTTATTTTTTTTTAATTACTTTTTAGTCATTCTGGTATATGTATATATTTATGTAAAGAGCTTCTGTAAAAGGTCAAATTTCCCCCAGGGGACAAATAAAGATCTATCCAATGAGCTCCCCTAAATCATGGTGATGTTAGGAATATTTTCCTAAATTTGGAAATCTAAATTAGGAAATCTGATAAGTGTTATTACTCTTACTTCTAAGAATAGCACCAAATTTGAGTCACTCTTAACAACGTTTGAGGCAGTTAGGACCATTTTCCTCCTCTGAGACACTTGATAAACACAGGTATTGATCTTGGTCTTCATACTGATTTGTACTACTGCAAAGAGCTTTATGAAGGGATCTTTTGACATACTGATCCTCCTTTTAATTTCATAATCGCACTACTCATCATATGTTATCGCTACCCGTGAAATCAATGCAAATAATCAATGCAGACCTCCGCGTTAATCTTTGCAGTGCAGTGTGCCTGACCATTTGCTATGTCTCTGTTACATACCATTTGGTATGAGATTAATGAAAGTTGTGCTAATGTTTAGGATGCGCCATCTGTTGGATATGGGAGACATAGAAACCAGAGAGGTCCACAGACACTTGGCCTTTTATTTAAGGGCTGCTTCACAAGTAATTAAAACATTTTCCTTGTATGAATTTCTTACCAGTTACTTTGATGTTGTAGATAGGAACTTCATTCTTCTTGGATGGGACCATAGATTACGTCTTTTTGCAATTGATCCTTCTGGGCACGTTGCAGCCTTTGAAAATACAGATAAAATTGTTATGTCAGTGTAATGTCAGGATGCTTCTTAGACTGAGCCATAACACTACTGTATGTGTTATCCTGAGGCTGTGCCTTTATTCTTTTAATTTTGTTTGTTTCTGGTTTGTCTTTTCAGCATTCATCCAGCAGCAGTAGCAGCAGCAGTGATTCAGATTAAAATGGCAGGACACATGGCGATGAATCAAAGCAGCATGGAACGGTGATTCAATCCACATGATATGCCATCTTTTTCCCCTTACTCTACCTCCTTAGAAACTTCTAATATTCTTTCACAGGAATCTTTTTTTTTTTTTTTTAGTGTGCACCCATTCTTTCTTCATTTATTACTCACAGTAGCTTGCAAGCCTTGTAAAAATTGTGGAAATGCTAATGTCAGTTAGTGACAAACTGGGTAGTGCCTCAAGTGTCCCAAAACGGGCTTGAACTGACTTAAGGAGTTCTATCCGTGACATTGTGGGGGAATGTGGTGTTAATGGGTGGCACAGGGTAAGGAAGACAGAATCTACAGGATCAGGGTGCCACTCTGGAGTCATTTTTAAATTATTCACCAATGAATGCAGCAATCACCGTGGCCTTATTTCCCTCTTTCTGAAATTATGATGAGAGTAAAGTAAATTACAACCTTTATAAAATAATATATTTGTATTATTATTTTAATTAAGATTCCATTTATCAATTGAAGGTGTACATTTATGGAAAGCCTTAATTGTATAACTACTGATTTGTATAACTTGATTTGAATTGCTTTTTTTTTTTTACTATAGAATAAAATGTTTGCATTAGCACATGCTTTATACATGTGAGCTTATTTGTATATGTTGCATACTTTTTTTTTTTCTCCCACTTTATATTTTGTTGTGCACCCTTTTGTGTCATGTTGTGACTGTTCTCAGCTTATAAATTGGAAGTACTTGTGATTTATCTGAATAAAAATTGAAATAAAACAGCCCTGACCCCACGGTCATGATGGCATTGTCAGTGTACCTGCAACCCAAAGATGCACACATTATGTTTGAGGTGACATGATTATAATACAATACAATACAGTTTATTTTTGTATAGCCCAAAATCACACAGGAAGTGCCACAATGGGCTTTAACAGGCCCTGCCTCTTAACAGCCCCCCAGCCTTGACTCTCTAAAAAGACAAGGAAAAACTCCCAAATAAACCTTGTAGGGAAAAATGGAAGAAACCTCGGGAAAGGCAGTTCAAAGAGAGACCCCTTTCCAGGTAGGTTGGGCGTGCAGTGGGTGTCAAAAGAAGGGGTTCAATACAATACAATACACAGAACAGAACAAATCCTTAATACAGCATAATAATAAAAATTTTAGAAGTACAGAGCAGAATTTAACAGTAGATGATATCACATAATAAGATTTTGATATTTTTAGAGTGCTGGAGACCTCATCCATCAAGCTGCCTCCCCATTTGGCTATTCCACGGCTGAAACGTTGCTCGGCCAGCCAATCCGATCTAGATCAGAGACTGTAAGGTGGGCTTGTGCTGGCATCTATGTAAGTGTGGCCTGTGACACACTGGCATATCCTGTATGATTTCTGTAGCCTCCACCACTCTATGACCCGTTTGGAAAATAGAGACTGAAAACGAACAATATAAAGGAAATTTTTAAACAGTCCTAAAAGCCAGGATAGCTTAAATGCATTTCAGCTTAGATTCAGTAGGTCTATGGCACCATTCTGCCATGAGAAACTTCATCATTTGGTGTTTTGGTGTAGCATACTGGAGGACCAGCTCTGATAGCCTGAATATCGAGACCAAAGCTGAACAGAGTTGAGATCTGGTGACTGGCATGGCTGTAGTGTCTACAGCGCCTGTAAAAACCATTCACCCCTTGAAAGTTTTAACATTTTATTTTTATTCAACTAGGGGGCTTCACAACCTGCTCGCTTCGCTTGCAATACACCAAACCTGCACCCCCCCCGGCCTGTGCTACACGCCAGCCACTTCGCATCTCTGCTGCTTGCGTATGTGGATTTGACTTTCACCAAACAACAAATCTTTCAATTCTCATGGACACACTGCTTCATTGGGAAGAAACACTACTTTTCCCTGATGGCATCACGAATTAGACGATCTATAAGTCTCTGACTTAAAGTGTAAATCTGAACAATATTTTCAATCTCTTTTCGCGTGTATTCAGCAGGGGGCACTAGCGCCCTTGTTGGAATAAGTTCTTTTGTAATTGTGGCATGTTACATAACACGAAACTATATAGATATAATATTAAAAGGCGCTACCCCTCCCTTAAAGATATGGCGGTAAGAAATCACATAGGAGAAATAACTTGGCTTTCTTTAATGATGGTTTACGTGCCATAACAGACGAGGAAGCCAATGGCAAGAACCCAGTTCAGGAGTGGGGGCCTGATGTATAGAGTCTGCCATTTTCGTTGTTGCCTTGGAAGGATTTTCCAGATCAGATGACGTTATCTCCCATTCGTCCGTCGGCTTCAAAGGTGTGCCAGGCAAGGTTCCAAGGCTTCATACTCTTTTTTCACGTGTCGGCCCCCACTTAGGTGAATCATGCCATTCCAAACAAGGCACAGAGGATACAGTTTCATGCTGACTTTGATACACAGAAATGCCCATTTCGCAGTTATTCCTTAACTTGTCATGTCTTAAAAAGTTTACCTAGCAGTTCTTATATGGTGAACTCCTGTGTGCTAAATCTGGCTTTGCTGTACACGTGAGTAGAAAGAAAATTGGATTTAAAATATTTGCACAGAGCACAGTGACATATTAAACTTGTATTCTGATTACATCGCTGTTCCGTTATTTCACCGAGTAATATTTTCCGTTTGTTTGTGCTAATGCAATCTTTACTATCATTTTTTTTGAGACTTTAGAATTTTTGTACTTTTTTTATCTCTGACCTGCTCTGCATGTGCATTGTGTAAACGTTTTTGATTCTTTACGACGTTCTACTTTATCACCTACTCTTTGTCTTTTATCTTTCTGGCCCCGGGCGTGGTTAAATCTCTTGGCACAAAGTCTCATCTCACGGGACGTGAAAGTGTCTCACTGAAAAAGTCATGTCTCATCCCAGCATTTTTTTATTATAATAGAGAGATGTTGAATCCCACTGAATTTAATTTGGCTTTTTTGATAATGGAAGAAGACTCTTTAATGTCAGATTGCAATGAGAAGTCTAGCAAAATGACACCTTTTATTGCCTAACTAAAACATTACAATATGCAAGTGTTTGATGCAACTCAGGCCCCTTCTTCAGCCGAGATGTAATACAGAAACTGGAATTCCCTGTGTTTTATATAGACACTAGGACTAGACATTGTTCTCCTCTCCCGCTAAATGAAACTTAGCCCGGAGAGTTCTATTCATTTTCTTACATCTAAGATGTCCCACTTAAAGGTTTTCCAATGCTGTCTCTGTCCTGGTGTCCATATAAAGACAGGGAACTCCAGTTTCTATACTATAGCTTGCCTGAGTTTCCTGGAAAGCTTGCATATTGTAATGTTTTTTAGTTAGCCGATAAAAGGTGTCATTCTGCTTGACTTCTCACTACATCCATAATGGCTAACACAGTACAACACCCTAGTACTAATGTCAAATTGAAAACAGATCTCTGCAAAGTGGTCTAAACTAATTACAAATATAAAACACAATCATTGCCCTCGTAAGTATTCACCACCTTGTGTGTACTGGTTTCTCTCTCTGCTCCCTTCTAAATTACAAAACCGCTCAAGCTGTGGGGGTCACGAGTGAACAGCCATTTGAAGGTTGCCAGTTCAAATCCCCATCCCTGCCAAAAGAGATCCCACTCTGCTGGGCCCTTGAGCAAGACACTAACCTGTAATTGCTCCAGGAGCGCTGTACAATGGTTGACCCTGTGCTCTGACCCCAAGGGGTGTGTGAAAACGAACAAATTCATAATACAAGAAATTGTATAAGGTGAAATAAAGAACAAAACAAAAATCCGGACTCTGACTCGGCCACTCCGGGACATTCACATTGTTGTTTTAAAGTTATTCCTATGTTGTTTTGGCTTTATGGTTGGGGTTGTGGTCTTAGTGGGAAAACAAATCTTCTCCCAAGATGTAAGTGCTCTTTTTAATATACTGGCTGCATCAGATTTTTCTCCAAATTTTTTCCCCTATTTTGCTGCATTCATTTTACCCTCGCAAGCTGTCCAGGGCCTGCTGCAGTAAAGCGTCTCCACATCCTGATGCTGCTACCACCATGCATCTTGGTCTTGATGGTTTGCTTTTAATACCATGCAATGTTCAAACATGCCATTTAGTCTTGATGGCCAAAAGGCTCCATTTTGTTCTCAGCAGATCACAGAATCTTCTTCCAGCTAACATTGGAGTCTCCCGTGTGCATAGCCAAGGTGTTACGTGTGTGGCGTTTTTTTTCTTCTTTGCCACTCTCCCATAGAAGTGTGACTGGTGAAGCACCTCAGCAAACAGTTGTTACCTGCACAGTCTCTCCAATCCAGCCATGTAAGTAGGAATACTTGGGGGTTGATGGAGGGATTGGCACTCCAGCCTTGCACCATTCAGTGTGTTGCTGAGGTGTCACCCATTGCATGGCTGCACTCAGATCTCAATCTGGGTGGTTCACAGTCTGGTGGATGCAGCAACGCGCTGTAATCCGCGTATGCTCTGAGTCTCACACACTCTAGCTTGTCACTCCTTCAGAGTTTTCTGAGGTCTCTCGGTGACTTCCCTTATTCACTTTTTTAAGTTTGTGTGGTGCGCCTGGTCTAGTCAGATTTCCAGCTCTGCCATACTCTTTCCATTTCCTCATAATTGATTTAACTGGATTTCCATAAAAAACTTCACACTGTTCCACTCCATCTGAACTAGTGTGGGTGGTGCTGAGGTATCACCCATTGCATGGTTGCACTGGGGTCCTAATCTGGGATCCTGAGTTGGGTTGTGGTGGGTGTGGCAATGCACTGTATTAGTGTGTGCTCCTAACCTTCAGCGACTTGGAGAATTTCTTGGTTGCGTTTAGACCGCAATCAACTGAGACCCCCAGACAGATGATCTCAATTGAGCTAATGTTGTGACTTTTTAAACCAATGGAGTAAACCAATGTAGTTATGTCATGCGAAAGATCAATACTTACGCAATCAATTGTTATTTTATGTTTGATATTTTGCATTAAATTAGACCATTTTGTAAAGATCTGTTCTCACTTTGGCATCAGAGTCTTTCTCTGCTGATCAGTGCCAAAAAAGTCAAACTCCACTGTGATTCAAAGTTTATACGTATAACAACAAAAATTTGAAAACTTCTAAGGGGTGAATACTTTTTATAAGCACTGTGATTGGCCTTTTGTCACACTTTTGCAATTATTCATTGACCAAATGGATTTACTGTTATCCTAGATCAGGGGTGCCCAATGCGTCGATCGCAAAGGTAGTGCAGGTAGATTGCTTTGCATTAAAAAAAAAAAAAATTCAAACGTTAGTCTATCATATATCCTCCCTATGGCATTTGCCACTTGACTGACATACAGGGCAGCATGTCTGAGATCTCTTTTCGTCTAACACACTGGTCATCCTGCACAAACGATCAAACGCACGAGCTACTGCAAAACTCTGACTATCTAAGTGATCTAGTTAGCCTTCCAATTTATATCGACTAAAGAAGGGATTTAAAAAAAAAATGTTATTTATGGGCTGGATGTGGAATTGTTAGAGGATTTTTTTTCTCACAATGTCACAATCGAAGTGCGTTTGTCTGATCTGTCAATCTATCATTGCTATTCCAAAGAAGGAAAATGTGGAAAGGCACTTTCGAACTGTTCATAACAACTACAAAACTGACTTCCTTCCGAAAAGCGATCTGAGAAAGAGAAAGGAGAGGGAAGTAAAAATCACAGTTAATCGGACAGCCGTCATTTTTCACTCGGCTGAATTCAAAAGCAAAGGCAGACACACCGAAGCATCGTTCCGGGTGAGTCACTCGATCGTTAAGCATAAGAAGTCTGTCCAAGATGGAGAGATGATAAAAGATGCCTTCGTTGAGGCTGATCGCTACGGAGAAATTTCTGCTGAGATTTCAAGACCCCTGGCCGGAGAAAAAGGAGTTTCTCCTTGTCATTAAACAAGATTTTAGGGTTCTATTATAAAATAAGGAAAGTACAAAATGCACCTAGGTCCAATTTTAAGATGAAGCTTCCTTACTTTTAAGATTAGAGCCCTATCTGAGATTTTAACATTAGGGACCCTGGTCTGATTGGCCCTACCCCCACTAACTTTTATATATATATATATATATATATATATATATAGCATTGTTAATGTAGGTAGATCATTTCGACCTGGTGATTTTAAAAGTAGCTCGCAAGCCGACAAAATGTGGGTACTCCTGTCCTAGATAATTCCACAAACTAGCCTATGTGTTTCTAATTAAATAAAACAGATTTCTCTATTTGAATCTCTACATGTTTATCTGATAAAGTACTGTATTTAGATGTATACCTGTTTATCACGGTGCCAGAGTGGCAGCATGTTGGTCAGACATGCAAGTAAGAATTACATTGGACTCTGCACACAAGATGGTAATTTTTAAGAGGGATCCTTAGTTGTCCAGTGAAATTCTTACTTGCTTGGTCTAATCAACACGTTACCACTTTCTGGTACCCCTAAACCTCTGTCTTCTTTATATCCATCTGTCCATCCATCCACCCATTTTTAAATGAACTTAATGTTACAGGGCGCCAGAGCTTCTTACTGCTGCAGTGACTAGAAACGTCTCTGGATCAAGGTGGGAAGAAACCTTGGACACAGTAACAGTCCATCGTAGTCAAGGGATTACTAATAGTAGAGTGAAAATGATTGACTACTACCTTCTGCCGACAGAAGTGAGATTTATGTGATCCCTCAGAATTGCTCAGTGTTTGTTCTTCTTCTCTAAAGGTAGTGGTAGACCAAAGCCATGGCAGAACAAAGAAATGTGCCCTCAAACCATAACACATCACTGTGGGGTATAAGGAGCATTTGGAACTGCCTCAGGATTACACATCATCTTATTGAGAATAACTCGTGTCCAACAGAGAGCGTTTGCTCCACGAATGGACCAGGTTCAATTCTGGGAATTGAACGATGGAAAAGGTCATTCTACTTAACAGGCCTTGTCAAAGCCTCCAATGGTGACATAATAACCTTACACACAAATACAGTAAATCCTAATCCAAATGATAATTTTATACTTAGCTTGTATTAAATGAGTTTTTCAGTATACAACCCAGGCCAGGCACTTCAGTGACAATTTCATTTGGATAAGAGCAGGGTGACAGTCACATAGCAGTCAGGACGCTCTGTCTGTCTCTTAGCTGACTAAGCAGACTTTTCATTTCAAGGCAGGGATCTTAAACTCTGGTCCTGGAGGGCCGCAGTGGCTGCAGGTTTTCATTCTAGCCCCTTCCTTAATTAGTGACCTGAATTTGCTGCTAATTAGCTTCTTTTGAATTAACTTTAATTGGCTTGTATTTTTAAGATTTGTTCCTCTGAATTGCTTCATTTCTTTCCTTACAAGGCACCCAAACAGAAATGAAATGTGAGGTGAGTGAGCCAACAGAAGACCAACTAAGTCAGGGCCTCAAATTCCAACCAGTTTCACTCCAACCAGTTACTTCAGTAGGCGCTGATTCTTGTTGTTAATTAAACTCATTCCTTTATTCCATGGCTTGTTGCAGCTCTCATTTTGTAATAGCAGACATTTCTGAAATTGTCGATTTTCTCTTTTGTAAGAGCGCTGATCAAATGTTTTGTGGATCTGAGCAGATCAGAATTCCTGAGACCTTCATCTCTTTTTATTTCAGATATTGTATGCTGGAACTGATGGTCACAGTTTGCTGGTCATGTTTTGGCTCATTTCGTGTCTCATTATTGTTTGGCAGCTAATTAAGGAAAAAGAAACAATTAAGTCCGAGTCTTCAGGAGCACGTCAATTAAAATGAATCCGAAAAGAAATTAACTAGCAGCAAAATCAGGTCACTAATTAAGAAAAGGATTAGAATGAAAACCTGCAGCCACTGGGGCCCTCCAAGACCGGAGTTGGAGACCACTTATTTAAGGGGATTTGCATGCATTTTGGTCACAGCATATAGAAATGACAACACGTTCTCTATCCCCCAAAGTACCCCCACCCAATTTCAGGGCACTTGGCATCCCAGGTGTTTGTGATTCCTCAGGTGGGATTGAAGGCTTCATGAGATACTTCAGCTTGCTTCTCCCCTTTGGAGTCTGTAGTCGCCATTGCTCAATGTGTAGACAAGAGCTGTGGCAATGAAGCCACTGTGAGGCTGAAAAACAAAAATAAAACCATTACAGACATTAGTTTAACCTTAGGATGAGCAAAATCAACTGTATGGAATATCATGAAGTTCCCCCCCAAACCTTTGATGGTGTTTGCGTCATTATTTTTACAACTGTTAATATTGTACTGTTGGGTTGTATTTCTCTGGTGGCCATTATAAGACTGGCCAACAAGCTCCGTGAAGAGGATTACTTGTGTTCTGTTTTGTGTGTTGTGTTTACCTCATATTTTTGGCAGCCATTGCACACCCAACCTACCTGGAAGGGGGTCTCTCTCTCTCTCTCTCTCTCTCTCTCTCTTTGTCTGAATTGCCCTTCTGAAGATTTCTTCAATTATTTTCCCCTACAAGATTTTTTTTGGGGAGTTTTTTCTTGTCTTCTTAGGGAGTCAAGGCTGGGGTCTGTCAAAAAGCAGGACCTCTTAAAGCCCATTGAAGCGTTCCAAGTCTGATTTTGGACTATACAACAAAATACATTTTTATTGTTGTTGTTGTAATGTGATTATGCTCCATTAGTTGGGCAGACTATGAGAGCCACGTCCTGCTGTGGATGAAAGGGCTCTTTTTAATACATTCAGTGCCTGCCATAATGTGTGGGACAAAGACACATTCCTCCTTGATTTTCCAACCTCTGCACCACAGTTTAAAATTACAAATCAAACAATTCAGACATTGTGATTAAAGTGCACATTGTTGACTTTCATTTAAGAGGATTTGTGTACATTTTGACCACACCACAGTGAAATGACAACACTTTGTCTCCATTGCACCCTCCATTTCAGGGCACCATAACGTTTGGGACAATTTGTGTCAAAGGTGTTTGTGATTCCTCAGGTGGGTTTCATGATTTCATAAGACACCTCGGCTTGTGTCTACCCTTAGGAGTCTGTAGTTGCCATTGTTCAACATGAGGACAAGAGCTGTTCCAGTGAAAGTCAAATAAGCCATCAAAAATAAAACCATTAGAGACATCAGCAAAACCTTAGGATGACCAAAATCAACTGTCTGGAATATCATGAAGGAGCAAGACCAAACGGGTGAGCTCAGTAATCACAAAGGGACTGGTAGGCCAAGGAAGACCTCCACTGCTGAAGACAAAAGAATCCTCACTATGGTCAAGAAAAAGCCCCAAACTTCTGTGTGACAGATCAGACAGTCTTCAGGGGGCCTACGTGTGTTTGTATTAGAGACGACTACCAGCAGAAGACTTCATGAACAGAAACACAGAGGCCACACTGCAAGACGCAGACCATAAAAACAGGATGGCCAGATTATAGTTTGTGACAAAAGAACTTCAAAGAGCCTGAAGACTTCTGGAAAAAAGTCTTGTGGACCAATGAGACAAAGATGAACCTGCAAAAAAGCAAAGTGTGGAGACGATAAGGAACTGCCTGAGATTCAAAGCAGACCACCTCATCCCTTAAACATTGTGGTGGGGGTGTCATGGCTTGGTCGTGTGTGGCTGCCACAGAGACTGGCACATGTCTCTTCACTGATGATGGAGCTGCTACCTGCAGTGGCACAATGAATTCTGAGGTGAGCAGTAACATCTCATCTGCTCAGGTTCAGTAAAGGCCTCCAAATTCACTGGACGGCACTTCATCCTTCAACAAGATAATGAGACCAGACACTCTGCTGAGACAGCACAGGAGTTTATCAGAAGCTAAAACAATGGAAAATTCTTGAATGTCCAAGCCAATCACCTGATTTCAAGCCGAAGGAGCAGGCCTTCCATATGCTGAAGAGAAAACATAAGGGGACAAGCAGGAGCTGAAGATGGCTGCGTTTGAAGCTTGGCAGAGTATCACCAGAGAAGACCCTCAACACCTGCTGACGTCTGTGAATCGCAGACTTCAAGCTATCGTTGCATGGGAGGGACATGCAACAAAGTCCTAAATATGGCGACTTTAATAGACCTGCCGTTGCTGTGTCCAGACGTTATGGTGCCCTGAAATGGGGGGATGTGTATAAAAAGTGTTATCAGTTCAACATCGAGGGTCAGAAATGTTAACAAATCCCCTTGAATGAAAGTCTGCAATGTGCACTGGAATCATGTCTGAATTGTTGGATTTGTAATTTTAAACTGTGGAGCAGAAATAAAGGAAAATGTCTCTTTGTACCAAGCATTATGGAGGGCACTGTATAAGAAAGAATAGCATTTCACCCTTTGGCTATTTATATGGGTGCAAAGCTTAAATATGCTGACCACACTGATGCACTGAACATTATTGTTTCTTACTCACCAGATAACTTCTTGCCACTGTTCAATAGACCACCATGTGTGCTCTTTATCTTTCTGTGTGAAAATGGAAATCCTCAATAGATTATTCCGAATGGGCCCTTCTGCCTTGGAATGAGCTTGTGCTTTTGGGGTTGCTTGTCGTCTTGCACCTCAAATCAACACAAAGACACCACAGTTGCACTTGCAGAAAATGAGGTCTGGGAAACTAATAATAGAGGAAAAAATGACCAGGAGATGAAAAACAGCACAGGTCATTACCAAAATATCAAAGCTGTCCTGTATCAAAGCCAATCAGCAAAACAAAAGTCACATTTTAAAAAAATCAGAGCTCAACAATTTGCAACAGGAATGCTAATCAAAGCAGTCAGTGCTTCTTAACCTTTTTTGAGTCACTGAGCCCTTTAAGAATCTACCATTTCCCCAGAAATATTCACATAAACACAACTTTGCATGCAATGAATAGTCAGTCAGTCAGTCCTTTTCCAACCCGCTATATCCTAACACAGGGTCATGGGGGTCTGCTGGAGCCAATCCCAGCCAACACAGGGCGCAAGGCAGGAACAAATTCCCAGTCAGGGCGCCAGCCCGCCGCAGGGCACACACACCCCCACACACCAAGCACACACTAGGGACAATTTAGAATTGCCAATGCACTTAACCTGCATGTCTTTAGACTGTGGGAGGAAACCCACGCAGACACGAGGAGAACATGCAGGGAAGCGAACCCGGGTCTCCTTACTGTGAGGCAGCAGCGCTACCACTGTGCCACCGTGCTGCCCTGCAATGAATATAATGTACTTTATTTTTCGAGATTTGATTGTCCCATACATACACTCACCTAAAGGATTATTAGGAACACCATACTAATACGGTGTTTGACCCCCTTTCGCCTTCAGAACTGCCTTAATTCTACGTGGCATTGATTCAACAAGGTGCTGAAAGCATTCTTTAGAAATGTTGGCCCATATTGATAGGATAGCATCTTGCAGTTGATGGAGATTTGTGGGATGCACATCCAGGGCACGAAGCTCCCGTTCCACCACATCCCAATGATGCTCTACTGGGTTGAGATCTGGTGACTGTGGGGGCCATTTTAGTACAGTGAACTCATTGTCATGTTCAAGAAACCAATTTGAAATGATTCGAGCTTTGTGACATGGTGCATTATCCTGCTGGAAGTAGCCATCAGAGGATGGGTACATGGTGGTCATGAAGGGATGGACATGGTCAGAAACAATGCTCAGGTAGCCCGTGGCATTTAAACGATACCCAATTAGCACTAAGGGGCCTAAAGTGTGCCAAGAAAACATCCCCCACACCATTACACCACCACCACCAGCCTGCACAGTGGTAACAAGGCATGATGGATCCATGTTCTCATTCTGTTTACGCCAAATTCTGACTCTACCATTTGAATGTCTCAACAGAAATGGAGACTCATCAGACCAGGCAACATTTTTCCAGTCTTCAACTGTCCAATTTTGGTGAGCTTGTGCAAATTGTAGCCTCTTTTTCCTATTTGTAGTGGAGATGAGTGGTACCCGGTGGGGTCTTCTGCTGTTGTAGCCCATCCGCCTCAAGGTTGTGCGTGTTGTGGCTTCACAAATGCTTTGCTGCATACCTCGGTTGTAACGAGTGGTTATTTCAGTCAAAGTTGCTCTTCTATCAGCTTGAATCAGTCGGTCCATTCTCCTCTGACCTCTAGCATCAACAAGGCATTTTCGCCCACAGGACTGCCGCATACTGGATGTTTTTCCCTTTTCACACCATTATTTGTAAACCATAGAAATTATTGTGCGTGAAAATCCCAGTAACTGAGCAGATTGTGAAATACTCAGACCGGCCCGTCTGGCACCAACAACCATGCCACGCTCAGAATTGCTTAAATCACCTTTCTTTCCCATTCTGACATTCAGTTTGGAGTTCAGGAGATTGTCTTGACCAGGACCACACCCCTAAATGCATTGAAGCAACTGCCATGTGATTGGTTGATTAGATAATTGCATAAATGAGAAATTGAACAGGTGTTCCTAATAATCCTTTAGGTGAGTGTATATGACATGCACAAAGTATTATTAAACTTTAAACAGTCTAAAATAAAACTCTCCTTTTTTATGCAAAAAGTAATGGCCACTCATTATAGTTATGAAATACAATCCTCTTGTGCAAATTAAAACAGATCTACTATTACTACTCCATCTACTCTGAATCAACAGTACCGTGGCTTTATAGTGAATATAAATGTTCATTTTTATCTGACCCTCATGGACCCCCTGAAACCCATCCATGAACCCCCTAGGGTTAAGAACCCCTGACTTTCCCCAACCTGCACCTGTGACTGTTTGAGTGATGCATTCAAACTGTGCAAGAACAATACATTGATTTGTGTATTAGCAGTTAAACCAGACCATGTTTGTTCATTAATGTAACTTAGATGAAGATCACACCATATTTTTATACATAAATACAGTTATTTCCAAAGGATTCACATACCGTTACTTGCCACTGTATAAAAACCATTTAAAAATACGGATTAACATCTGGGGACTCAGTTAACCATTTCCAAGCATGTTGATTTATTTCATCTACAACCCCAAATCAGAAAAACTTTAGACAGTGTGGAAAATGTGAATAAAAAAAGAAAAAATCAAGTTATAAATTCTCAAATTTTATTTCAGACAGTATGAACACAAAATAATTCATGTTTTTTTTTTGTCAACATCATTTGATTTGTAAATAAATATCCATTTTTGCCATTCAGGCTTGCAACACATTTCAAAAAAAGTTGGGACAGTACAGCATTTACAACTTTGTACAGTTCCCCTGTCTTTTAACAACACTTAAAAGATGTTTAGGCATTGAAGAAATCAAGTGACTAAGTATTGCAGGTGTTAGTTTGTCCCATTCTTCCTGCAAACAACGTTTTAGATGCGCAACAGTACGGGGTCTTCATTGACGCGTTTTTCGTTTCAAAATGCGCCAAATATTCTCTATAGGAGACAAATCAGGGCTGCAGGCAGGCCAGTCAAGCATCCGCACCCTCTTCTTACGCAGCCATGCCTTTGTTATGCGCACAGTATGTGGTTTGGCATTGTCTTGCTGAAATAAGCATGGGCGTCCCTGGAAAAGACGTCGTCTTGAAGGCAGCATTTGTTCCTCCAAAACTGAGATATACTTCTCAGCATTGATGGTGCCATCGCAGAAGTGCAAGTTACCTTTGCCGAAGGCACTGACACAACTCCATACCATGACAGACCCTGGCTTTTGGACTTGTATCTGGTAACAGTCTGGATGGTCCTTTTCCTCTTTGGTCCACAGCACACGGCGTCCATTTCCTCCAAAAAAGATGTGAAAAACCGATTCGTCTGACCACAATACACGTTTCCACTGCACAATGGACCATCCCAGATGCCTCTGAGACCAGAGAAGTCGACGGCGCTTCTGGACACTATTTATGTAGGGCTTCCTTTTGGCACAGTACAGTTTTAGCTGGCATTTCCTAATGTAACTACGTACTGTAGTGCTTGAGAGTGACTTCCTGAAGTAGTCCTGAGCCCACGCAGTTATATCATTTATTAGTGAATGACGGTTTTTAATGCAGTGCCGTCTGAGGGCTCGGAGATCACGGCCATTCAGTTTAGGCTTGCTCCCTTGGCCTTTGCGCACGGTAATTTCTCCAGATTCCCTGATTCTTTTCACTATGTTATGCACTGTAGAGGGAGAAATGCCCAAATCTCTTTCTATTTGTCTTTGAGAAACGTTTTTCTTCATCATTTCAAAGAGTTTTGCCCGCACTTGGTGGCAAACCGGCGATCCTCTGCCCATCTTTGCTCCTAAAGGAGTAGGCCTTTCCTCGATGCTGCTTTTGTACCGAATCAGATTGCAATCACCTGTTAACATCACCAGTTTCAAATCACATCATTATTTAGTTATTATACCTCATTACTACCCCTGAATTGCCCCCATCCCAACTTTTTTTGGAATGTTTTGCAAGCCTGAATGGCAAGAATGGATGTTTATTTACAAATCAAATGATGTTGACCAAAAAAAACATGAATTATCTTGTGTTCATAGTGTCTGCAATGAAATAAAAGTTAAGGGAAATTTGTAAATTACTGCTTTATTTTTTTATTCATATTTTCCACACTGTCCCAAATTTTTCTGATTTGGGGTTGTACTTCAGGTCTAGAAGTATTTGGACAGTGACATGATTTTCATAATTTTGGCTCCATACGCCACTACAGTGGATTTGAAATATAGAAATGATTACATGATTGAAGTCTTGACCTTTCAGCATTAATTCAAAGGGTTTAACAGAAATGTTGTATAAGCCGTTTAGGAATGACAGCCATTTTATATATGGTCCCCCCATTTCCAGGGGCATAAAAGTATTTGGACACTTGACTGAGAAGCTGTTCCATAGCCAGGTGAGAGCAGGTCTCTCATTATTTCATAAACTGTTAAGCAGGTGGAATTTCTGCAGTTGATTCCAAGTGTGGAATTTGCATTTGAAAGCGGTCACTGTGAACTCTCAATATGAAGTCCAAAGAGCTGTCCATACAACTAAAATCAGGCCATCATTAGGAAGAGTAAACAAAACAAACCCATCAGAGAGAGAGCAGAAACACCAGGGGCCTCATGCATAACGCCATGCGTAGAATTCGCACTATAACATGACATAAGCACAAAAGCCGAAATGTGCTTACGCACAGAAAAATCCAGATACAGGAATCTGTGCGTATTCCAACTTCCGCGTTCTTCCGCTCCATAATTCCCGGTCAGCGTGAAAAGTAACGCTCGTGCACGCGCATGCTGTCCCGCCCAAACTCCTCTCAGAATTACACCTCGTTGAATATGCAAATCAATATAAATCGCCCTTAAGCTCAGCCTTCTGTGAAAAGACAATGGGAAAAGCACAGGGGAAAATATAAGAATTTCAGCGAATACCAAGTGGAGGCAAAGGAAAAACATACATTTGTTGATTTAAACAGCGGAATAAACAACAAAAGGAAGTTGATTGAGTGACATAGCGTGTCGGAGAAACTCGAAAGCACAAAGTCACACAGTGCCAAAATAAACAAGAAGTCACATATCAAAGTCGCCGTGAAAAGGCGAGTTGTAGCCCACTGTCTGAGCTTATTAGGGTACAGACAAAAAAAAATAGGCACACAGTGGGGAAAAAGCATGAAATGTCAACTTTAATCTCGAAATTTCCACTTTAATCACGTAGTTTATTTTGTCATTAAAGTAGAACATCATAAACTTCATCTTAAATTCATTTAATTTACTAGTTTCTCAAATCCCATCATAACTAAAGTAGCACGTTAAATGCTTTGTTTTGTATTTGGTCTTCTATGTGCGGTATGTGTGTGAATCACTACGTGCTTCTGTTCTTTCTCTTTCTCCGACAGGACACAGAATCCATTACATTCGTGATATTACTCTGAATAATTAAAATACTGAGATGTATATGTGATATCATTTTCATGATGATTGGAATGAAAGCATTTTATTAAGAACACGATGGCGCAGCGATTGTTCATGTCTCACACAAGATGCTGTTGCGCCATGAGCGACCTTCGATGAAATAATTTATTGTAGCAGTCCTGTCTCTTTCAAACGTACTAACCTCCAATTCCTGTCGTTACTTTTCTTTTTCTAAATACCCAATCGCCACACAATCAGCTCTGTAATAGACGCTAAGCCATGTGTAAGCTTACAACGATGATTCTTCAAAACTTTTAAGGAATATTGAAATATCTTCATAGTACGTGTTTAATTATTCTATCCGTCTATCCTTCCAGTGTCGCGCCAGCCTCAGCAAATATACAGCACGAGGCAGGAACAATACGTGAACTTGCTTGCGCTGCGGCACCGTGTCCTCACATGTTTAATTATTAACAATATAGATTATTTAAATGAAGTTAAAATTTTATCTGTATAATATAATCAACATATTTTGCTGCATTTCATTTTAAAAATGATATCGTCATCATATGTAAATACGCGCTTTATAAAGTGGCTCAGGTTGTGCAATATAACTGTAGTGCAAGTTTACAGTGGGGTCATCACACTTCTAAGTACAAACAGTTCTACAAGGAGCAATTGATTGAGTGCGTTTAGAGTTCTTGGGATGAAACTGTTTCTGAACGGCGAGGTCTGTACAGGAAAGGCTTTGAAACGTTTTGCCGTGGCTGAGGCAGCGTGGGCTTGATGCTGTATCCCGATAATTCTCTTTCCGATCAGCTGCTGCTGTGATTCACACTCAGATACAGTAATATAAATACTCCGAGTGGTGCAGTGAGAGTAATATGGAAAAAGATGATCCGCTGTGGCAACCCTTAAAGGGAGCAGCTGAAAGAAGAAGAAGAAGGTGCAGTGAGAGTAACAACGCTAAAGCATTTATGGTATTTGGAATACTATGGCTATTCCCTGGACCATTATATTGTTACGGGTAATCTACAATCAGATGCATTACACTAATAAACAATATGCGGTTAGTTTCAGTGTATTTATAAAGCCGCGTCAGGAATGTGGTTCTAAGAAATAAAGAGTAACCACACAGGAACAGTAGCACTGCATTGACGCTGGGTGCCACCAGTCTGCAAAACTGAGCGGAGAACTTGCGTACGACAGGGTATGAGGTACCGTGGAAAAGTGTGTGGCTTTACGCCAAGTTTAGGTTTTATACATCGCGATTTGAACATGGAAACATTCTTGCTCAACATTTCTGTGCCTACGCACCGTTTATGCATTAGGCCCCTGGAGTGGTCAAGTCAACCGTTTGGTAGATTCTTAAAGAGAAGGAACACACTGGTGAGCTCAGCAACACCATAAGGTGTGGACAACCACACAAGACAACGGTGCTGGATGATTGCAGAATTCTGTCCTTGGTGAAGAAGAACCCCTTCACAACATCTTGCCAAACCAAGACCACTCTCTGAGAGGTACACCTATCACTGCCAAAGTATACAATCAAGAGAAGACTTCACGAAAGTAAAGACCTCAAACATAGGAAGGAGAGATCAGACTCTAATTAGGTTGATAAATAAAACTGTACATAAAAAATACTTTCATATTATGTTGTTTTATTTGGGTATATTGGCAGGCAGTGTGGCCTACTAATTAACACGTCTCATTGACTCAATCAATGTCATTAAGCAAGTGGTGTTTAATTTGTCATTTGAATTCATTTAAATCATCGATTAAATAACACAACACAATATTCTCAGTGGTTGATTTTCGTAAAGTGTTCAGCTCAGTTGATCGAGCTGCCCTGTGGGACATCCTGAGACTTTGCAGGATTGCCCTGAAGTTGCTGGATGTCATGACCGGCCTGTACACTGGTACTATGAGTGCTGTGCAGAGTGGAGGCAGGACCTCTGTGTTCTTCTCAGTTGATTCTGAGGTTCGTCAGGGGTCTGTTTTTGCTCCTACTCTGTTCAGTGCTTGTATGGACTGGGTGTTGGTCAGGGTCACTGAGCGAGGAGTCTGAGTGTCTGGGCTTGCCAGTGTCCTGAATACAAACCAACATCCAGGCCTTTAATGACCTCTTGGGCACGGCCATCAGCAGTGTGTCTGTCTGCAGAGAGAGTGTCATTTACTTACCTCGGCAGTGACATTCATGTCTCTAGTGACTCTTCCTGTGAAGTCAGTAGATGGATTGGGAGAGCATGGGGGGTCATGAAGTCGCTGGAAAGGGGTGTGTGGTGCTACTGATATCTCTGAAAAAGGATGAAGGTCCAAGTCTTTAGAGTCCTGGTGCTTCCTGTCTTACTATATGGTTGTGAGATATGGACGCTATCTAGTGACCTGAGATGAAGACTGGACTCTCTTGGTACTGTGTCTCTCCGGAGGAGCCTTGGGCCCCACTGGTTTGACTTTGTGTTGTTTATGGAGTCCCGAATAAGGCACATTACCTGCATTGTTATGGAGCATCAGTTACGGTACTACGGCCATGTAGTGCGATTCCCCGAGGGTGAATTGGCTTGCTTGACCCTTGCTGTCGAAGACCTTAGCGGCTGGCCCAGACCAAGGGGACGCCCACGTTACACCTGGAAATGGCAGATAGAGGGTCATTTCTGGAGGGTGGGACTGGACCGTGTGTCTGTCTGGAGGGGTTGCCACCCAGGATCCCAAGTTGTTTTGTCATGTGGCAGGCGTGGCAATGTGCTGTACCAGTGCATGCTCCCCAACCTGACCTGACCTATGTTTTCCAATTCAGGGTCATGGTGGCCTGAAGGGTATCCTGGCATTACTGGCTACAAGTTTGGAACCAGCTGAGGATGGGGCACCAATCCACTACAGGGTCCACCAATACACATACAAACCCATATGGCCAATGCAGGACCACCAGATAACCTGCACGTCGATGGGAATGTGGGAGAACAAATCGCAGAGACATGAGGACAACATACAGACTCTACATGGAAAACAAGCAAATGCAACATTTGAACCCAGAATGGTTACCACTGTGCCACCATATCACTCATTAACTAAATGCATGTAAATATTAAGTATTAAAAACATGCAGTATGGGGCAGTGGGCTGTTTCCCCCCTTTCACTTGTACTTATAAAACTCCTTGGGGTGGTCTTCACAATGGAAAAGCACTGTTTGAAATAAACTTTGTACTGAATCGCTTAACTGTCCTGTCACAGAGTTAATAATAATAGATCATTACATTTATAAAGCATTCTTCATAGACAACAGGGCGCCACTTCAACCATCATCAATGTACGGCATCCACCTGCAGCCATTCTTGTGCCAGTACAGTCACCACACATTAGCTATTAGGTGGTGAACAGAAGAGAGAGATAAACAGCCAATAAGGTACATGGGGGTGATGAGGGGGCCGGAATGATTTAGCCCCCCAGCCCAGCAATCTTTTATGATCACTAAGAATCAGGACCTTTACATATCTTCTGTAGGATGGCAACATTTTTCATCACAAGGACACAGAGATCCACACAAAGACCACAGGATAAGCACCCCCTGCTTTCCTCACCCTCACCTCTTTCAGTTGGTCTCCCATCCAAGTACTAGATGAGCCCAAGCATGCGTAGCTTCAGGTGGATGACCTGCTCTGAAGTGCAGGTGGTATGGCTGCTGGCAGAGTTTGTAACCAGCTATACTCCGCAGCTCCTACAGCTTCCTTGTTCTTTTTAAAATGTTGAGTGTGCTCTACGAGATCGGCTCTTATAAATATTTTATGTTGTTTTGCTCGGCTGCAGCAGCCTCAGGTTATGCTTGGACAAAACAGATCTTGCTCTGCTGTTGTAAATAATAGCACTGACGCTTGTCCTTTCTTCTTGTCACATTTGTATACGTGTTGCCTTTTGACGGATGGATTTAATTGATTGTATTAGCCTGCGTATGAGAGGCCTGAGGATTAAAACCTGCCAAGCTCAGCATTACTGGTGCTACTTTCCGCTTAGCTCACTGGCTCCTGTCATACTCGCTGCAATGCGCAAGTCTAAGGCCCTCTCCACACGGGCATTGAGATCTTGGTTACATGAATGTGCTCGGAGCGACCTGGCCATTTAAGCTGCGTCTTGTAGTGGCACTTAATTGACTTCAATATGACGTTACATTCTGGTAAACGCAACCTGAGGCCCAGATTGTATCCGGGTTTTATTTGTGGGGTGGTTAGCAGTTATCAGGCAGTCCAGACTGTTCTTAACCTATGGGGTTTGATGTTCGCCCTGGATTCATGAAATATGGATCAGTTGGCTTTATTAAACTTGACCACCTTGTGTTAAAAAATCCTTCTGATACGTCGACACAGACAGAGAAAAAATCGCCGCCACTGCTGGGTTCACTCTCTGACAGCACAGGGTGTGTGTAATCTATGAAGAAATGCAACGATTTCCACAAAAGTTCTTAGCTTCTGTATTACATCTCGCCTAAAGAAGGGGCCTGATTTGCCTCGAAAGCTTGCATATTGTAATCTTTTTAGTTAGCCAATAAAAGGTGTCATTTTGCTTGACTTTTCACTACATTCATAATGGTTAACACAGACATACAAGACACCGAAATGTACCGCTACTACATGGAATTGAAGACCCGGTGGAAGAAACTGACACACATGGACAGCGACATCTTCTTAACGAAATGCAAAAAGGAAAATGTTATCCCGAAAGGCATCATGATAAGGAATCCAGCCATACCCACTTCTAATACTCGTTTTGCAGAGCAACTTTGTTTTAGGACATCTGCAAGGATAAGAAACCACTTAATCCAAATCAAGAAGAACACGCAAAGAGAGATCCAAGACCTCATCCTGCTCCTTGGAAAACGACAGGCAGGAGATGGTAAAGGAGCTCCATCTCTATTACAAAAGACTCCAGAAACTCCTTATTGTCAACAAAAAGAAAAAGCTGCATAGACTACGAGAGAAAGCTGGACAGTTAATAGCCAAAAAAAAGAACAACAGACCTGGGGCCTCATGTATAAACGGTGCGTACGCACATAAGCCTGTTTCCACGTTCAAATCGCGATGTATAAAACCTAAACTTGGCGTAAAGCCACGCACATTTCCACGATACCTCATACCCTGGCATACTCAAGTTCTCCGCTCGGTTTTGCAGACTGGCGGCGCCCAGCGTCAAAGCAATGCTACTGTTCCTGTGTGGTTTATCTTTCTTTTTCAGATCCACATACCTCATGGCTTTATAAATACACTGAAACTAACCGCATATTGTTTATTAGTTTAATGCATATGATTGTAATTAACTTGTAACAATATAATGGTCCATGGAATGGCCAAACTATTCCAAATACCATAACTGCTTTAGTGTTGTTACTCTCATTGCACCTTCTTCTTCTTCTTCTTTCAGCTGCTTCCGTTAGGGGTTGCCACAGCGGATCATCTTTTTCCATTTTACTCTCACTGCACCACTCGGAGTATTTATATCACTGTATCTGAGTGTGAATCACAGCAGCAGCTGATCGGAAAGAGAATTATCGGTATACAGCATCAAGCACACGCTGCCTCAGCCGTGCTGTCTATTGAACTGCTCTCAAATGGCAAACGCTTCAAAACCTTTCCTCTACGGACCTCGCGGTTCAGAAAGAGTTTCATCCCAAGAACTATAAACGCACTCAATCAGTCCATCAACTGCTCCTTGTAGAACTGTTTGGACTTATAAGTACAATCACCTCACTGTAAACTTGAGATACAGTTATAATATTGCAAAACCTCAGCCACTTTATAAAGCGCGTATTTTCATATGACGACGATATCATTTTTAAAATGAAAATGCAGCAAAATATGTTTATTATATTATACAGATAAAACTTTAACTTCATTTAAATAATCTATATTGCTAATAATTAAACATGTGAGGACACGATGTCACTGCACTAGCAAGGAGCTGGTGCCCCGTTCACGGATTGATCCTGCCTTGCGCTGTATTCTTGCTGGGACTGGCGTGACACTGGAAGGATAGAGTAATTAAACATGTACTATGAAGATATTTCAATGTTCCTTAAAAGTTTTGAAGAATCGGCGTTCTAAGCTTACAGATGGCTTAATGTCTATTACAGAGCTGATTGTGTGGTGATTGGGTATTTGGAGAAAGAAAACTATGGACAGGAATTGGGGGTTAGTACTTTTGAAAGAGACAGGACTACTACAATAAAGTATTTCATCGAAGGTAGCACACAGCACAGCAAGCATCTTGTGTGAGACATGAACAATCACTGCACCACCGTGTTCCCATGTTTAATAACATGCTTTAACTCCTATCATCATGAAAATGATATCACGTATACATCTCAGTATTTTAATTATTCAGAGAGCTGTAATATCACGAATGTAATGAATTCTGTGTCCTGTCAGAGGAAGAGAAAGCCGGTTTAAGAAGCACGTAGTGATTCACATACATAGAGCACATAGAAGATCAAATACAAAACAAAGCATTTAATGTGCTACTTTAGTTACGATGTGATTTGAGAAACTAGTAAATTAAATGATTTTAAGATGAAGTTTATGATGTTCTACTTTAATGACAAAATAAACTACATGATTAAAGTGGAAATTTCGAGATTAAAGTTGGCATTTCGTGATTTTTTTCCCACTGTGTGCCTATTTTTTTTTTCTCTCTGCACCCTAATAAGCTTTCATATGACACTGAGACGGTGGGCTACGACTCGCATCTTCACGGCGACTTTCATATCTGACAACTTCTTTTTTTATTTTGGGCACTGTGTGACTTTGTGAACGTGAGCTTTCGAGTTTCTCCGACACGCTATGTCACTCGATCAACTTTCTTTTGTTGTTTATACCACTGTTTAAACCAACAAATAGTACATTTCTCTTTGCCGCCACTCGGTATTTGCTGAACTTCTTCTTCCCCCCCATGCTTTTGCCATTGCTTTTTCACAGAACGCTGAGTTTAAGGGCTATTTATATTGATTTGCATATTCAAGGAGGCGTAATTCTGGGAGGAGTTGGGGCGGGACAGCAGGCGCGTGCACGTGTGTTACTTTTCACGCTGACTGGGATTTATGTAACAGAAGAACATGGAAGTTGGCGTTCGCACAGGTTTATGCATCTGGATTTTTTTTGTGCATAAGCACATTTCCACTTTTGTCCATACGCCATGTTAGAGTGTGAATTCTACACACGGCGTTATGCATGAGGCCCCTGCGTTGTTAATCTCTCCTCATACACACCAAATGAAGCAGAGATTTCAGTACTTACAAAGGGGCTCTCATATTGTCCTGCAAAGCCCACTGACAACATCAGACTCTGCAGTGATATGGGAGAATTCTTCAGAAAACTCAGACTAAAAGAATTTTTCCACAAGAAAGAAAACGGTAAGATACAGGAACCAACAACAAGCAGTTACAACAACCCCACCAATAAATCCACGTGGACACCAAAAGCTGGCAGAAACTCCACCCTGGATAATTATATAGATGCAAACAATCCCCTTGGGATTAATAAAGTATCTATCTATCTATCTATCTATCTATCTATCTATCTATCTATCTATCTATCTATCTATCTATCTATCTATCTATCTAGACTGCTTCCGACAGAGAGTGAAAACAGGGGTCTTAAATAAGCAGCAAAATCAGATAGAAAACATTACTGGGGATAAGCAGAGAGCCATACATTCACTAAGGGAAAATACAGAACTCATTATCAAACCAGCAGACAAAGGGGGTGCTTTAGTCATCATGAACACATCAGATTATATACAGGAGGCACAAAGACAATTGTCCAATACTATGCATTATTACAAACTACAAGAAGACCCAACAGATCTCTACAAAAAGGAACTAAAATAGATAGTAAGTAGCTTTCCTCTTGACATCAGGGATCTTGTAAACAGTTTAATTCCTGGAAACCCCAAAATGGGTTACTTCTAAATGCTTCCTAAAATCCATAAAGAAGGGAACCCAGGAAGGCCTATTATCTCAGGAATTGGTTCCCTTACAGAAAATGTTTCAGGTTGGGTGGAGCACATCCTTAAACCCCTCGCCCGCAGCACAACCAGCTACATCCTGGACATCACTGACTTCTTAAAATAACTGTCTGCTATAGGCCCCTTACCTGAGGGAACCTTACTGGCCACAATGGATGTTGATGTACTTTAAACAAACATCCCCCATGATGATGGCATATTGGCATGTGAAACCTACCTCAAACAACATGATTTACCCACAAATTCAGTAATAGAAATTATAAAATTCACTCACATAATTTATTCTGTTTTGGACAAGATTGCTACTTGCAACAAATGGGGACTGCAATGGGCTGTCGGTTTGCACCTCACTATGCATGCCTATTTATGGTAAAATTGGAAGAAGATTTCATGTTAATGTGTATCTTAAAACCAATATTGTATCTCCGTTACATAGATGACATCTTCATAATCTGGACTGCCAGTGAGAAGGACCTCCTCCATTTTCATAATGAATATAATTCCTTCCACCCCAACATAAAGCTGAAGCTGAATTACTCATAAACAGAAGTCAGCTTCCTTGACACCACCATTCAACTGAAAGACAACACCCTTGTAACTTCTGTTTTTCACAAACCAACAGACAGACGGGCCTACCTAAGAAGTGATAGCTTCCACCCCAAGCATATAAGGCGCTCCATTATTTTCAGCCAAGCAATACGGTACAATCGTATTTGCTCAGACCCGACAGACCAGGATAAACAACTGCAGGAGCTCAGACAAGGTTATACCCACAAAATGACAGACACTCAAATAAGAAGAGCTACTGCCATACCCAGAGACAACCTTCTGGAATATAAAAACAAAGACAACAAGAACCACATCCCCCTTGTTGTCACCTACAACTCAAATCTTGAAGCACTTCGAAAAATTATAAAAGAACTTCAGCCAATGCTAAACAATGACCAAACACTGAAAAATGTATTTCCTGAACCTTCCCTCCTGGCATACAGACAAACACCAAACCTGCTGCAACTAATTGTCCGAAGCTCCCTAAGTGAACCAACAGAAAATCTCCCTGCCTACAGAAAAGATGTAAAACTTGTGCTCACATCTATACTAATAAAAGGCAAAGCCCTCACTGACTCACTGACTCACTCACTCACTCACCACTAATTCTCCAATTTCTCGTGTAGGTAGAAGGCTGAAATTTGGCAGGATTATATCTTACAGCTTACTTACAAAAGTTAAGCAGGTTTCATTTCGAAATTCTACACATAACGGTCGACAATGTCCGCCATGTTGAACTTTCTTATTTAGGGCCCCATCTTCACGAAATTTGGTAGGCGGCTTCCCTGCGCTAACCAAGGCTGATGTACGTACTTATTTCGGTGGTATGATGCCACTGTCGGCCGCCATATTGAACTTTCCAACGTCACTAATTCTCCAACTTCCTGTGTAGGTAGAAGGCTGACCCCATCTTCACGAAATTTGGTAGGCGGCTTCCCTGCGCTAACCGAAACCAATGTATGTACTTATTTCGGTGGTATGACGCCACTGTCGGCCGCCATATTGAACTTTCCAGCGTCACTAATTCTCCAACTTCCCGTGTTGGTAGAAAGCTGAAATTTGGCAGGCTCATTCCTTACAGCTTACTTCCAAAAGTTAAGCAGGTTTCATTTCAAAATTCTACGCGTAACGGTCATAGCGTCCGCCATGTTGAGCTTTCTTATTTATGGCCCCATCTTCATGAAATTTGGTAGGTAGCTTCCCTGCGCTAACCGAAACCAATGTACGTACTTATTTCGATGGTATGATGCCACTGTTGGCCGCCAAATTGAACTTTTAAACGGTCTTTGTTACTTATGGGCCCATATTCAAGAAATTTAGTACGCGGGTTCCCAATGCTAACTGAATCCTACTTATGTACATATATACGTCCATAGCCTGCAGCTTGGTCACCGTGTGAGGCGGCGTCGGGTCCCCCATCCCAACGCCTCCCATGTTGTTGGCTGCCTGCCTATATAAGGCCGTCCATCGCTCCGGTCTCTACATTCCCTTCCTTGCTTCGCCACGGGATTCACGTCTCCCTGCTGATAACTACAGCCTTTTTATTTAATCCACGGCTTCTCCGCTGTTTTATTGTTCGTTTATTACGATTATAGTTATTGTGTAGGTATTTTAGACTTACTTTACATTGTTCAGGTACCCATTTCCTTTATCATTCCAACCGTACCCCCCATTAACATGTCTATCGAGGTGATCACCATCAATCATAGAACTGTCACTTACCGAGTGGTTTCCATGCCCGGAGATGGCACCTGCCTTTTCCATTCGCTTTATTACATATTGCACGGCCATATCAGGCTCACTCTTGATATCTGGAGGAACATTGTGTCTTATGTATTGAATGACTGGGACAGGTCCAAGGTGTGGACTGATGACGGTACAGGAGATAATTATACTACACAGGAGCACTAGAAGAGTGAAATGCTTAAGCCCTTCACCTATGGTTCTGCATGTGAGTTGATGGCTGCCGCTGAATTGTTCAGTTGTCTCTTTCAAGTGTACCGAAATAGCCAAATATTTTACACCTTTCGAAAACCGCCAATGCCTCTTAAACATCTTAGATTCACAGGTGACGATTTCAGTAGTGGACACTTTGATGTTTATGAATGTTTAAACTCTCAAAAGCTGGATGTGAAGTTATCGATGAAACCGGTTGTATGCTTACAATGCTTGACAGATGCAGAATGTCACTTCAACATAAGTCCTGCAAATACTAACGTAATTGAAACAAACCATGAAACTCAAACCGATTATGACGGCAGCAATCCAAGCTGTGAGATCTGAAATAAGATTACTGTTCACATGGTCAACTGTACGTTGCATGCTCAAGAGTAAGCTCAGCGCACAGCTTGGTCATATTACAACCGGAGGGCCGAACTGACAATGTGGTATACAAAGAGATCCTTAACAAATAATTATTGGTATATTTTCCCTCAGTTTAAAAAGGTTTAATTTTCTTCTTAATAAAAATTTTAAGGCAGTACTTCGCCGCTGCGAAGCACGGGTATTTTGCTAGTTTATAATACAGACCATATAGTTATACCACACTGCCAACTTGAACATCATAAAGAGATCATTTTCCTGCAGATCATCTAATGTGGTCTACCTAATTCTCTGCATGAAATGTCCTGACACTGCACTCTATGTGGGAGAAACTGGACAAACACTCCGCCAGAGAATGAATTTCCACAGGTTCCACATTAAACGTGGCAACGCAGATGTTCCTATAGCAGCCCACTTCAACAGCCATGGACACTGTGAGAGGGACTTTAAAGTCACAGGGCTAATGGGCAACTTCAGAACACAGCAAGAGAGAAAAGAATGGGGAGTTAAACTTATGCTAAAATTTAATACATTACAACATGGTGTAAATAGAGACATGAGTCTTATGGTCAGATATGAGGATTGTTTCCATCTCTCAGACTGACACAGACAACCTGACTACAGATCCACATTGTTTTGAAAAACTCATTAAAAACTTCAAAAAACTTTGTTGGACAGTTATCTTATCCAAAGATCTTGACCATACATTGTTATTCTCTCTTGTTAAATGATGCCTAGCCTGAAGGAATCTATTAATTTTTTACATTTAAGATTTCTCACTTAAAGATTTACTAATGTTGTTTCTTGTCCTAGTGTGTATATAAACACAGGGAACTCCAGTTTCTGTATTACATCTCGCCTGAAGAAGGGGCCTGAGTTGCCTCGAAAGACTGCATATTGTAATCTTTTTAGTTAGCCAATAAAAGGTATCATTTTGCTTGACTTTTCACTACACATAAGTTCTTCAAATGCTGTTGGATGTCAGTTTCAAGTCTGTCACATGTGCTCAGAGTGAACCTGCTCTCATCTATGAAAAGCACAGGGTGCCAGTGGTGGACCTGCCAATTCTGGTTTTCTATGGCAAATGTCAATCGAGCTCCATGGTGCCGGGTGGGAAATGAGCACAGGGGCCACTAGAGGATATCATGCCCTCAGGCCACCCTCATGAAGTATCTCAGAAGTTTCATTGACTTGATGCTATACTCTGATTAAAAAGTGTTCCTTTAATTTTTTTGAACAATTTATATATATATATATATATATATCTGTACTAATAAAAGGCAAAGCCCTCACTCACTCACTCACTCACTCACTCACTCACTCACTCACTCACTCACTCACTCACTCACTCATCACTAATTCTCCAACTTCCCGTGTAGGTAGAAGGCTGAAATTTGGCAGGCTCATTCCTTACAGCTTACTTACAAAAGTTAAGCAGGTTTCATTTCGAAATTCTACACGTAACGGTCATAACGGTCAATAACGGTCGACAACGTCCGCCATGTTGAACTTTCTTATTTATGGCCCCATCTTCACGAAATTTGGTAGGCGGCTTCCCTGCGCTAACCGAAACCGATGTACTTACTTATTTCGATGGTAGGACGCCACTGTCGGCCGCCATATTGAACTTTCCAACGTCACCAATTTTCCAACTTCCCGTGTAGGTAGAAGAATGACCCCGTCTTCACGAAATTTGGTAGGAGGCTTCCCTGCGCTAACCAAAACCGGTGTACGTACTTATTTCGGTGGTATGATGCCACTCTCGGCCGCCATATTGAATTTTCCAAACGTCACAAATTCTCCAACTTCCCGTGTAGGTAGAAGGCTGAAATTTGGCAGGCCCATTCCTTACAGCTTACTTACAAAAGTTTAGCAGGTTTCATTTAGAAATTCTACGCGTAACGGTCATAACGGTCAACAACGTCCGCCATGTTGAACTTTCTTATTTACGGCCCCATCTTCACGAAATTTGGTAGGTGGCTTCCCTGAGCTAACCGAAACCAATGTACGTACTTATTTCGGTGGTATGACACCACTGTCAGCCGCCATATTGAACTTTTCAACAGTCTTTGTTACTTATGGGCCCATCTTCAAGAAATTTGGTACATGGGTTCCCAACGCTAACTGAATCCTACTTACGTACATATATACGTCCATAGCCTGCAGCTCAGTCACTGTGTGAGGTGGCGTTGAGTCCCCCATCCCTACGCCTCCCACGTTGTTGGCTGCCTGCCTATATAAGACCGTCCGTCGCTCCGGTCTCTACATTCCCTTCCTTGCTTCGCCACGGGATTCACTTCTCCCTACTGATAACTACAGCCTTTTTGTTTAATCCACGGCTTCTCCGCTGTTTTATTGTTCATTTATTACGATTATAGTTGTTGTGTAGGTATTTTAGACTTACTTTACGTTACTCAGGTACCCATTTCCTTTATCATTCCAACCCCCATTACCATGTCTATCGAGGTGATCACTATCGATCAAAGAACTGTCACTTACTGAGTGGTTTCCATGCCCGGAGATGGCACCTACCTTTTCCATTCTCTTTGTTACATATTGCACGGCCATATCAGGCTCACTCTTGATATCCGGAGGAACATTGTGTCTTATGTATTGAATGACTGGGACAGGTTCAAGGTGTGGACTGATGACGGTACAGGAGATAATTAGACTACACAGGAGCACTAGAAGAGTGAAATGCTTAAGCCCTTCACCTATGGTTCTGCATGTGAGTTGATGGCTGCCGCTGAATTGTTCGGTTGTCGCTTTCAAGTGTACCTAAATGGCCAAATATTTTACACCTTTCGACAACCGCCAATGCCTCTTAAACATCTTAGATTCACAGGTGACGATTTCAGTAGTGGACACTTTGATGTTTATGAATGTTTAAACTCTCAAAAGCTGGATGTGATTTTATCGATGAAACCGGTTGTAAGCTTACAACGCTTGACAGATGCCGAATGTCACTTCAACACAAGTCCTGCAAATACTGTCGTAATTGAAACAAACCATGAAACTCAAACTGATTATGACAGCAGCAATCCAAGCTGTGAGATCTGAGACAAGATTACTGTTCACATGGCCAACTGTACGTTGCATGCTCAAGAGTAAGCTCAGCGCACAGCTTGGTCATGTTACAACCGGAGGGCCGAACTGACAACGTGGTATACAAAGAGATCCTTAACAAATAATTATTGGCATATTTTCCCTCAGTTTAAAAAGGTTAAATTTTCTTCTTAATAAAAATTTTAATGCAGTACTTCGCCGCTGCGAAGCGCGGGTATTTTGCTAGTATATATATATATTGCTTCGCTCGCCAACCTCTGGCCCTGCGCTGAGCACTGACCTCTTTGTGGTTCTGCCGCTCGCGTATGGGGATGCAGCTGTACAATTTAAACAGATTGTTATTTTCATGGGAATTGTTACATATGCATAGTAGAACTAACTAACTAATAATAGAACTAACTATTTTACATTACAGCGAGTAATTAACCATATTAGAAAATAGTAAAACGTTTCATGCTGCGTTAGAGTTATTTGTTGAGTAATACGATTTCATTCTGTTTGGCTTTGAAATAAACACGCAAATACTTTTTAAACTTACGCTTTTACTGTAAAACTTCAGTAAATACAATTTTTTTAATTGAATTTTCGTCAATATCACATTGAATTGTGATTCTGTGTTTGGACTTTCAACATGACAACGCAATGAATAACTGCCCGTGATTGAATTTTGTTTCTTTCTCTCTATTGAATAAAATGACTTTTTCAAATGTTTGGCTCTGAGATTTGTAAATTGTCTTTGCAAAGGCTATTCTAACAGGAAACTGTTAACGTTTTAATACGAATGGCTTATCAAGATCTCCTTTGTTGTCTAATGTTATCCGTGGGAGATGTACTACATTACCTTTCTTGGATACATCCTTCTTTCTACAGTAATTCTTGTGGTGGAAGACCGGACGTTGCTAATGGTTGTAGATAGTCTTTGTGATATTGTAAGTTGATGTTTTCATCTTCCGCACGATCACCACCAATTGTTTCAGCATAGTCTATTAATACGCATTTAACCAATTTGCCGTTTTACCAATCGACATTTTTGGCGTTAATTCATGTGACTTCATGGTTTCTCGGTGTTAAGATTGCCCGTGTACTCCTTTTTACTGTTGATAACCCTTTGTGATGAAATTCTTCAATAAGATTTGGACATAATATGTCTTCTTTAATTGGGAACTTAAAGTGAGGAAAATTTCAAAATTTATAAGAGCTGAGAGAGCAAGAACTGGATCTGTCAAAAGCATTCACACGAATGAGAGGTGAGAGTACCATGTGCATGGTTGAGAGGAGGGCGTGACTTAAAAAAATATCATGGCCAAAGTCTAATCTCGTGGCACTTGAAATAAACTCTTGAAAAAAGTCTCATCTTGTCCCAGGATTTTTTTATATAATAGATATTTATATATATACTAGCAGAATACCCGCGCTTCGCAGCGTAGAAGTACTGTGTTAAAGAAGTTATGAAAAAGAAAAGGAAAAATTAAAAAAATAACGTAACTTGATTGT
>JANRMT010062791.1:161584314-161612229 GCA_026402145.1 Polypterus bichir lapradei | reverse complement strand
TATTGTGGTTTTGCCTGCATGCCTCAATAAGTCATCCTCCCCTCGCTCTTACTTTTTTACCGTTCATCTAATGAATACACTGAGTATGGCTTTACCAAAACAATCATTGATCGTGAATAAAGTATCCATTATTCATAAAGCTTCAATTGGTGATCTGTCTTTCTGCGTTAACCGCATATTTTTTCATACGTCTCAAACCAAGGGGATGCGAGGCTAAAATGTATCGGGAAGCGCGCGTACATACTTAGTGCATCCCCTCTCGGGAATCGAACCCCGGCGCTAGAGGCGAAGGCTCTACTATTGCGCCACGGCGTGTGGTTTGTTTATTTGAGCGTAGCAGTGTAATTCGGTTTTTGTTCAGCACTCTTTGGAACTGTTGCTTTTTGTCTGCGCACTGCGTCAGTTCACGTGAGCCGCTGAATATGGTTTTATATGTCACTGTTTGTTTCGCTGCCTTCTTAATTATATAATGTATGTTTTCTTCAGCGGTTTTTGGAGCTCTTCCTGGTTTTCTACGTACTGCGTGATTCCGTGGGAGGCGTGATGATGTCACACGAAACTCCGCCCCCCACGACTTTTGCGCTCAACTCCATTACAGTAAATGGAGAAAAATAGCTTCTAGTTATGACCATTACGCGTAGAATTTTGAAATGAAACCTGCCCAACTTTTGTAAGGAAGCTGTAAGGAATGAGCCTGCCAAATTTCAGCCTTCTATCTACACGGGAAGTTGGAGAATTAGTGATGAGTCAGTGAGTGAGTGAGTGAGTGAATGAGTGAGTGAGTGAGTGAGTGAGTGAGTGAGTGAGTGAGTGAGTGAGTGAGTGAGTCAGTGAGGGCTTTGCCTTTTATTAGTATAGATATGGTCCTCTAGAACGTTAAATGAATGACATATATAGACACAATATAGATTTTTTCTTTTTGGTAGAAATTGAAGCCAAGAAAAAGCTACATTGAATGTTTTTTCGATGCCATCCCAATGCACATCCACCCAAATGCAAATGGTGAAAGCCTATGTGGACAGTCTGATTGGCTGCAATGACCAGAATGTCGCTCAGTGTTCAAACCACGCTCACCTGACGCTACGGAGGGCAGAAAAACACTCGGTTCAGAAGTCCGTGTGGACGGGGCCTAATTCTCACACTCACTCTGAAGCAAATGGGGACTTCAGTCTTAAAAAGAAACCCTGGAAAACTGGCTAGGCAACTTTTTTTGTGTACTGCTTGGCTTGCAGTCCAAGACATTGGACTGTTAGTTGTGAGATTAGTGGTGTGGTCTCTGCAGGACACTAAGTAGGTCCACCAGCCTACCGGGATTTCACCTGTAAGTAGTGGAGGCAGCTCTGCTAAACCCTTGAATTTCACCCACTATGGAAAAACCTCCTATGTCACATCTTTCAAGTTTTCGGCAATTTGAGAAAATGATGTTGTCTCTATAATTGATGATCTGTAGATTTCATTTTTCCTGAGCTTTACGTACAAAATATTGTTTTTTATTTCACGAATCTACAACACCTGCCACTTAAACCACAGCATTTAAATCATGTCATCGTAATCCAACATTTTCATTGGTAGCCAGTCTTTCCTCATTGGTCAGTTGAGGTACTAGGTTTTTTGTTCTGCAGAATGTGAAAAGTTGTGTACATATTCGCATCTTCCATCATGATGTGACAGGAATGAAGACATATTTGCCCATCACCACTACTTTATAACATCAGGGAAGACCTAGCAAATCCAAAAACTAAAAAAAAACTAAATTCTGAAAAACATGGCAGTTACTAGGTTTTTTCATTGCATGTGAGAAATATCTTGAGATGTTCATTATTATTTCAGAAGGTCTCCTTTGTATCTATAAGGACCTTGGATTTCTGTTATTTTTGACTATGATTTTCATTAATGTTGCCATTTTATCAGCTGTTAGCTTTTGTCCACTTCTCATGACAGACCATTGCCTGTTTCAACAACTATTCTTTTGTTTTGTTCATTCTGAAAACTATCTTCCTCTTCTTATTAAGCCTTTCTTTAATTTCCATCTTGGCTATAACAGCATGGGTCAAAAAGAGAAGAAGACACAAGAGTTCTGAGCATCTAATCCAAAACAGAAAAATCAAAATTCGAAGAGGTTGGTTGAAACTACTTTGAAAAACCGTCGAATGAAGCAAATGCAAGGGTCGTATTTGGGGGACCGAGTTCCAAATGAAGGGTTAATACCAAGAATAAGGAGGAAGGGAGTAATGGAGGCACTGAAAGGAATGAAAAAGGGAAAGGCAACAGGACCGGATGAAATACCAGCGGAAGTGTGGAAGAGGTTAGAAGAAGAGGCAATAGACGTTTTGTGGGATCTATTGTGAAAGTCATTCTTGAAGACCAGGTGAAAATGCAGAACAAATCTTTATTTGTACACAGGTACACACAAATGTCTCAGTCCATGGAATCAGCTCTCAATAAAACAATTTGTCTGCTTTAATGCTTTTCTGTTACATTATTTCATCTAATATCTCGCCATCTGACTCTTAATATGCAGAGCTTCATCCAATCTGCGAGTGCCACCAGCATTTTCTGACTCCTTTTGCCTCTCCCATGAATCTGAACATTGCCTTGTAAATAGGGGTGATATGTGGACTCTTCTGTTGATTTTAGCACCGCTTCATAGGAGGGGTGTTTGGGCTTTCCTCTTAGTTTAATCCCACTTTCTAGAGGGGTGTTTGTTACTCATCTACTTCATTTTAAATTTAGCAACTCTCTTGGTGGCTCCTCAAAAGCCTCACCTGCCTTTGCTTAAAACAACATTTAGTTAACCCTTTAGCTGTATTCAACTCTTATCCTTATATTTAATAATTCATTGTTATAACTTCATATATGTATATACTTGTATGAAATTGTAAAAGTATATCATATATTGATTAAAAATGTTGATGAAAATTCTATAACTCTAATGCAGAAGATCTGTGAACGGGAGAGAATACCAGAAGAATGGAGGAACCGTGTGATTGTACCCGTCTATATGGAGAAGGGCGATATTCAGGAATGTTGAAACTACAGAGGGATAAAGCTGATGTCACGCACAATGAAAATTTGGGAAAGAGACGCAGAGAGAAGGCTTAGAGAAGAGACCACCATAGGGGAGGAGAAGTTTGGTTTTATGCCAGGGACAGGAACAATTGATGCAGTTTTTGCATTGAGAGATCTGATAGAGAAGCATCAAGAAAAACAGAAAGGACTGCATATGGTGTTATTGATCTGGAGAAGGTTATGATGGAGTGCGACGTCAACAGATCTGGAGGTGCATGAGAGAGAAAAGAGGGTTCCAGAGAAGTATGGGTTGGTTGTCCTGGATATGAATGAGTGAGTGAGGACTTAGGTTAAAAGCAGTATTGAGGTAACAGACAAGACCCCGGTCAGAGTAGGTCTGCACCAGGGGTCTTCTTGAAGTCCTTACCTCTATGATCTGGTTATGGATGTATTGTCATGGGGCAAAAGACCAATCCCCCCAGTGCAGGCTTTTATCTGATGACATTGTGTTGTGTAACACCAGAAAAGTGGAAGTGAAGAGGAAGTTGGAAGAATGGAGAAGGGCTTTGGAAGATGGAGGGTTGAAGTTAAACAGGAAGAAGAAGACAGAATATATGAGGTGCAATGATGATCAGGATTCAGAAATTAAGCCTGCAGGGAGAGACATTGAAAAGAGTGGTGAAGTTTAAATATCGAAGATCAGTTGTAGAACAAGATAGAAAACTAGAGACAGTGATAACCAATACAATCAAGTGTGGATGGAACAATTAGAAGAAGGTCTCAGGAGTGTTGTGTGATTGAAGAATTAAGGAGAAGGATAAAGGTAATATTGTTAAGACAGTGGTAAGACCAGCAGTGATGTATGGAGCTGAAACATGGACAGTAAAGGGAGTGCAGGAGAAGAAGTGAGATGTGGCAGACATGAGAATGTGGAGATGGATGTGTGGAGCTACAATAAAGGACAGAATAAGAAATAAGACATCAGAGGGACAACAAAAGTGGGAAAGATGTAAGAAAGGACAGGAAAGTAGGTTGAGGTAGTATGGGCATATTATGAGCAGACAAGGAATATGTGTGCAAAGAGTGATGGGAATGTGGAAGAGAATGCAAGGGAGGCCAAAGCAAAGGTGGATGGATAAAGTCAAAGAAGATCTGAAGGAAAAGGGTCTGACTGGGGAGGAGGTGCAGGACCGAGCGGTTTGGAGAAGGTTGATCAAGCACATCGACCCCACATAGAACATAAAGAGGAGGAAGAAGGAGGCATTAGTTGAAAATCCTAAAAAGAACTGAAGTCTTCTACTTTAACTATGCCAAGATATACTGGATTGTTTTGGCAGTGATTGGACTAAGCTTTACATATGCAAGTTTCAAATAAGCTTTACTGGAGTTTTTCTTGAACCATCTATACACATGTATAGAGTCTTAGAATACGATATTCTGCAAAAGGACTCTACTTTTCTAATTACATATCTATGTTACGTAAGCTCTGTCACACATGCATGTTGGAAGATCTCCTTTCAGGCTCTGTTTAGGTATATGTAATAACCCACCGAGACGAGAGGGGGCACTGTCACTAACATTGTCTACTACTTCTCTCCCTGCAGCACCAAGAAACTCCTAAACTGAGGGCACCTGGAAGTAGGTGTCTTTTTGCAAGAGCATACCTCTGGATGGAGCTCCCGATCCAAGTGACTCTCAATAGAGGAAATACGTCATTTCTTACTCTTTTGGCCCAAAGTATAGGGTGATGACGTGGAGTTTGTATTGTTTATTTTTCTTTCATATAAAACAAGACAACCCCAAATTTTTATCCGACAGTCTGTCATTCCTACACCTGGCCACGGCTTGTATTGATTTATTTTTTATTACTTATTTATTATTATTCTTGCCTAGTTTAACTTGGTATTTTTTGTAACTACTTGTTTGTAGACATCTTGTAAAGCACTTTGAGCTGCATTCTGTCTATGAAAATGTGCTATAGAAATAAATGTTGTTCTAAAGTCCTGACCTTCAGCTTTCAAGTCGAGTCTTAAACTATACAGCTTACATTCAAGCAGGTAAAGTCAAGTTGAGAAGACTTGAGTAAACGAGTGAGAAGATGTCCACATGGTATAACATTCAGGGGCGCTAAGTGGACTGAGTTCAGTAGGTAGGTTCTAGAACCTTCTCCATGCATTTCAGGGTTTCAGGGGCTAAAGACTATCTCACCAAGATTGAAAAAAAGTCTGAAACCGGTCCAGGTAGGCTAGTCCATCACAGGGACCACTCACACACACTTACACACAGACAATATTCACACACACCCACACAGTTTGAAATTTGCATTTAGCGTAACCTACAAAAAAAATGTATAAGTAAATCCTTCAGTGTTCAAGTATGTCTGGCCATTATAGTTTTTATGGAATGGGACTTGCAAAGCTATTCCGTTAAGATAAACATTAGGAAATAACAGAAGTGAAAGGCAAGCTTTAGCACAGTGAGTGATCGTGATGCATATCAGATGAAAGTGTCACTCTGATGGTAAATTATAGGGTGGCTAGATTTTCAAAGGCCCAATCTGGGACACTTGTGTAGCTTGTATGGTCGCACATAAAGCCTATCGTCATACTGCCTGCTTTATCTCATCATCATCAGAGAGAGATCAGGGTACGGGAAAAAACACTTTCACAAATAACGCCTATGTTTGTACACAGTGCTAAATGGCAGCACTCAGTGTTTGTCTGGTTCTTGGTCCTCGTTGTGACATTGTTCAAAGGTACCAGAAGTTCTAAATAAACCTTTTCCCTTCAGGAGTTTTGCTGTTATACTTATAATACATCGACAAAGGCCCACATCCTTAGAGTCCTGGTGCCCCCTGTTTTGCAATATGGTTGCAAGACATGAAAGCTATCCAGTGACTTGAGATGAAGACTGGACACCTTCAGTACTGTGTCTCTTTGGAGAATCCTTGGGTCCCGCTACTTTGACTTTATGTTGCTCACAGAGTCCTGAATGAGGCACATTACCTGCAGTGTGAGGGAACGTCATTTGGGGCACTACGGCCACGTGGCATGATTATCCGATGGTGACCCTGCTCATTGTTGAGAACCCAAGTAAATGGACCAAGCCAAGGGGACACTACGTAACACCTGGCTGCAGCAGATAGACGGTCATTTCCAGAAGGTGGGACTGGACCACGTGTCTACGTGGTGGGCTGCCAACCAGGATCCCGAGCTGTTTCATCGTGTGGTGGGTGTGTTAACGTGCTGTACCAGTGCAGGCTTCATAACCTGACAAGGGAAGCTGGGGTATTTTGTGCACGCTATTCTAAAAATGCTGTGAGAACATTTGTTTCAGCAGAGAAATATTTTATTAGCTGAGCAGCCTGTTAAGACTGTGACATTTTGATATTCTTCAGTTATTTACCGGGATGTATATTCTGAATTCAGACCTCTCTGTGTCACCACGATGTCTTATCAACCTAGTAAACTGTGTTGATGGTGAAATAGTGAATCACTATCATCTGCAGATAATGGTGTTGTGAAGTTGGTTTAGTGTAAGGTTAATACTGAGTAAATGTTTATTTACTTTCTCTTCTGTTCTTTTTCTGTTTTTCTGTGGTGACGATCTGCGCCACCACCACCTAATCAAAGCACCGTGATGTCCCTACATTGATGGATTAAAGGCCAGAAGTCCACGTGACCGTCATCATCAAGTTCTTCCATGTGAACCCTGAATACCATGAGGACTGACTGAGGTCATTTATGTTAGGTAGAATGCCTAGAGGGGGCTGGGTGGTCTCATGGCCTTGGAACCCCTGCAGATTTTATTTTTTTCCCCGGCCGTCTGGAGTTTTTTTGTTTTTTCTGTCCTCCCTGGCCATCGGACCTTTACTCTATGTTAATTAGTGTTCTCTTATTTTAATTCTTATTTATTTTGTCTTTTTTCTCTTTCTTCATCATGTAGAGCACTTTGAGCTACACTGTTTGTATGAAAATGTGCTATAGAAATAAATGTTGTTGTTATTCTTGTGCATAACTTCACAAGGTAAATCATTCATATCTAGATAACCTTTCCTTGGTTTTCCTTGCTTGCATTTTTTTGTTTTTATGTTTAGGAAGATCATTTAACTTACCTGTTATGATTTTAAAGCAGGGCTCCCCAGCTCTGGTCCTAGAGGTCCGCAGTGGCTGCAGGTTTTCATTCTAAACCTTTTCTTAATTAGTGACCTGTTTTTGCTGCTGATTAACTTCTTTTGGATCCATTTTAACTGACTTGCTCTTGAAGACTCAGACTCCTTCATTGTTTCTCTTTCCTTAATTAATTGCCAAACAAAAATGAGATACAAAATGAGCCAAAACACGACAAGCAAACTGTGTCCATCACACGATATCTGAAACTAAAGAAAGGTGAAGGTCTCAGGAATGTTGATCTGCTTAGGTCCCCAGCACATTTTAAAATTCTCTTAGAAAAGCGAAAATCAACAATTTCGGAAATGTCTGCTATTACACAACGAGAGCAGCAGCAACCCATGGAATTAAAGAACAAGTTTAATTAACAACAAGAATCAGCGCCTAATTAGGCAACTGGTTGGAGTGAAATTGGTTGGAGTTTGAGGCCTTGACTTAGTTGATCTCCTGTTGGCTCACTCACTTCACATTTCATTTCTGTTTAAGGAAAGAAGTGAAGCAATTCAGAGGAACAATGAAGAGATTCAGGGGAACAGATCTTAAAAAAACAAGTCAATTAAATTAATAATAAAAGAAGTTAATTAGCAGCAAAAACAGGTCACTAATTAAAAAAAGGGTTAGAATGAAAACCTGCAGCCCTCCAGCACTGGAGTTGGAGACCCCTGCTTTATAGGATTGGGAGGCCTGAGGTGCTGATGCACTCATTCTCTAATGCTTGCACACAAGCTGCTGGGGAGACTTTATAAAGCAGGAACAACTGCTGGACCTGACGATGGAATATCACCGTCCCACGTGTGCCCCCAAGCAATCAGTGACAGCGACCTCCTACCCACACATTCAGTCTGTTGATGCTTCATTAACATGTACTGGGGATTTGTTTGCTGTCAGCATCAGAGCTGAAAACAAGAGAATATACAAAATATACAAGTTGGTGTAACAGTTGTTAAACAGTAAACTAATTTGTAGTTGAAGTTGCACAGTGTTTGGTCATCTATGGTCCTATGATAAAGCACCACATTTTCCTCTTTGTATTCTTTACTGTGTAGACTTTACCAAAAAGCCTTACATTCCATATACTTACCACTCTGTGATCAGGTAGTTTAGCACTTCCTTCCCCTTCACTTCTTTATCTAAAACTCAAAACAATTAGACAAAGTAAAGGAACAGGAATAGAAATTAGAAAACTAAGTTTGGTAAAAAAAATTTAAAAATTAAAATGTACTAAGCAGTTACAGGCAGTCCCCGGGTTACGTACGAGATAGGGACTGTAGGTTTGTACTTAAGTTGAATTTGTATGTAAGTCGAAACAGGTACATAAATTTAATAAATGCTATTGTTGACCGACTGTAACAGTGCGGCCAAAGGCGGGTAGTGAATCGCCCCCATTCAATAGGCAGCCATCCGATGCACACTACAATGCGACCCCCCACCGCCCCATTCACCCTCAATGTCTTCCGTTCAGCCACAACAGGGTCACTGCTTGCAGCATTACCAGCTGCCCACCGAGAACGAACGGGGCAGCCGTGTGTGGTGGGCGGGCAGTGAAACCACTTGCCGCCGGGAGCCACCCGAGGGACACTAAACTGCGCGGGCAGCGAAATTGCCCCCCTCCAGCCTCCATCCAGCCACCGCTTGCAGCGTCCCCAGGCCGAAGATGACTGAGCAGCAGTTACTGAGACGCATGCGTCACAGTTGTGGCCCCATTCATAAGTCGTAGGTCGGATGTCTGTAACCTGGGCACTACCGTATTTTTTTCTTTTTAACAATATTTTCATCTTGATTTTCGTTTTACTATTCCAGGTGCTCTAATTGTTTAGTTAATCCATTATTTACTAATTAGTGGGTCTGACGCTAAAGTAGTTGCAGCCTTTGATTATTTTGTGTCATTTGCCTGGCTGTCTGTTTTGCTTGTTGTCATTATTAAGACACAATGAAGGGAGCAAACTGCACAGAGAAAGGGCAAATATAAAGACATCAAAAAAGAGAGTTAAGCATTTAAAACTGTAGCAAAAACAGAAATATTTCTACACATTAACGGCGCACTGCACGATAACGTACAGTGAATACACTCGACTTGAGCATTCAGAGTTGTCATCCTCTTTCTTAGCATTCGTTTGCTCAGAGGTTGATGCGCTTGCTGCTTCCTGAGCTGCTCTTCTTTTTTCCACTCTAGCGGCCCGCTTCTTCTCTTTTTCTGTTGCCATCTTTTCACGTTAAAACTGATTAAGTCAGTGTTTGTGTTGCAATTGCTTAGTATGTTTTCCTTAATTTTTCACTTCAGATGGCACTTAAGTCTTCAATTTGCATCAAGAATAATTTAAGATATGAAGAGGTAGAGGAAGTGACGGCGAAGGTGGTAGCGATAATGCCGTCTAGCTATCTGCCTCAAGAATGATTTGAGATATGGAGAGGTAGGGGAACTGACGGCGAAGGTGGTAGGGATAAGAACGCATCACGGGGGTCTGCTGGAGCCAATCCCAGCCAACACAGGGCGCAAAGCAGGAACAAACCCCGGACAGGGTGCCAGCCCACCACAGGGCACACACACACCAAGCTTGCACTAGGGACAGTTTAGAATCACCAATGAACCTAACCTGCATGTCTTTGGACTGTGGGAGGAAACCAGATTACCCAGAAGAAACCCACGCAGACACGGAGAGAACATGCAAACTCCTCGCAGGGAAGCGAACCCAGGTCCACTTACTGCGAGGCAGCAGCGCTACCACTGCGCCACCGTGCTGCCCCTATATTATCCATCCATCCATTATTTAACCCACTATATCCTAACTACAGGGTCACGGGGGTCTGCTGGAGCCAATCCCAGCCTACACAGGTCGTAAGGCAGGAAACAAACCCCGGGCAGGGTGCCAGCCCACCACAGGGCACACACACACCAAGCACACACTAGGGACAATTTAGAATCGCCAATGCACCTAACCTGCATGTCTTTGGACTGTGGGAGGAAACTGGAGCACCTGGAGGAGAACATACAAACTCCACGCAGAGAGGACTCGTGAAGCGAACTTGGGTCTCCTAACTGCGAGGCAGCCCCTGTATTATAGTTTGTTAATATATTTTTGTTTTGTAAGTAAATACAACAATTTTCTAGACTAATCTAGTGTATATCATTTTTAAAGTAGCTGTTCTGTTATCCATCTTTTCATTTATCTCTCACAGCCTCAGTGCTGACCCCTGATGGATAATCGAGGTTTCCCTGTATTTGAAAATTAACAAAATACTTTTACAATTCCCTATCACTTATGAATGTATTGCACTAGTGGAAAATTATGTTTGACAGGGTTTTGTCACTTATTTGTGAACAATGCAGCTGCTGTAAGAAAGGCGCTATATTGCCCGGCACAGACTTGACATAGGAGGCACGTATAAAACAAAAGACTTATTTTTTCTTCGCCTGTGGACACACATCTTCCCCGTGACCCACAGATAATACACAGTCCCAAGCACTAATCCCTGAGTCACCACACTCCTCTCTTTCACCACCACTCCTCCGCAGCTTTGTCCTCCTTCCACCCGACTCTGGCCAACGAGTGGTGGTTTCTGGCTCCCTTTTATCAGGCACCTGGAAGTGCTCAAGGTGGTTGATTACTGGCCTCCAGCTGCACTTCCAGGTGCGGCGAAACCAGTGCCCAAAAGGGGCCAGTCGTTCCTGGTGCAGCACCCCCTGGCGGCAGTGGCGTAGCTCGAGTTTGTGCCGCTCGGGGCGGGGCGGGGCGGGGCGGTGCTTCAATTTGCCGCCCTCCAACATATCTGAATATGTTAAACTATTTAAATCGAAAATTAAAATGATGTATAGAGAAAACTTGAGATACATTTTGCATAGATTTATTCATATATAAAGAAACAGCAATATTTTTTTATATACATTTATAAGCATCAACTAGACAAGAATATAGTATAGACGCACTGATAAGCCATGTTCTAATTATTAGTTTAATATAATTACGCTACGAAAACCACAACCAAAGTAGGGTACAAGTGATAGGTGGGGATGTTTTCTGCGCAGAGCAAGAACGCATTCGGATTAATAACAAAATTATAAATTGTAAATTAGTTGTTTATCTTCCTAGAAATTATTATCGGTGTAATGTTTATGTTTATTTTTGTCATTGCCTCATACATTTCAACTGCTGTGTCTGATGCAGAATTACAGTCTGAACATTATTTTTCAAGCATTTGTGGTTAAAAAATCAGAGAATTTTACTTTTTTCATACATGAGTGATATTTTTCTGAACCCTGCTGCTTACACACAAAATGTACTAAGCCTTGTGGCCAATAATGCCGCCCCCAAAAATGTGCCGCCTGGGGTGGACCGCCCCCCCTTAGCTACGCCACTGCCTGGCGGCGCCTGCGGAACCCCACAGAGCTGCACAGAACTCCAATCCCCATGAAGGCCTGGGGGAGTCCGAGGCACCGCTGCCACCCAGGGATGCTGCCATCTAGCGTCTAGGGGGAGATACTGGGCTTCCCACCCTTGTCCGCCTGGCAGATATGGTGAAGGGGAGTCCCGGCCAGGCAAGGGCCCCGGCCATCTGCCACACTGCATTATCACTCCTCCCTGATTAAACACTGCCACTCTGAACAATGAAGGAGAGTCATAATAGTAGAGCAGTTGTTTGCAACCATCAGCTTTTTTTTTTTGGTGTGTTTTATATTATGATGCTAAGAGGCATGGGTCCTGCTATGCATTTAAAGAAATGGTACACTGCATTTATGCCTGCTCGGCCTGCATTGTCTGTTCCACAATCATCTCTAGTAAACAAAAGTATATAGAGATATCAAAGGTAGTTTTACAACATAAAAGGTGTTAAATCAAAAAATATAGTTCCCAATGTCTGTCTAGAAACAAACAGCAATGTAATGTACATGCCGGCAGTAGATTTTCCTGTACTCCTCTGGCAGTGTTTAGCTTGAGTAATGTTTGTTTTTAGTAGGCAATATTTTCTCATCTCCCATAAAACAAATCAAAGTTGCCACGTTACAGTGAAAAACAGCACAAGGGTCAAAAGTGTGAGCTCTCCACACTGGCGTACAGCCAGTGAGTTAAAGAGTGAAAGCGGTCTGATTGCTCTTGTGGTTGTTGCTGAATGCCATCCTTCTGTGGGAGGGTTGGCGGCGAGTGGGGTCTGTCTCCATGCCTCACATTCTCTGGTCGCTTCATTGACTCCCATCCTGGTCCAGTTAGAAATATCCTCGGCCCATCTTCTCCTCTGCTGCTCTTGACATCTGCACATCCCTGAGTTCCGTACGGTTAGCTAACCTTGTAATATGCCCAAAGTAGCTAAGTTTTAACTTACAGTACTTACTTTATGAAATAGTTCTTTGGCTTCATTTAGCTGCTCGAGAACCTATCTGTTAGTACGGTGTTCTTTCATTGTCACTCGGAGCATCCGTCTGTAACACAATATTTTCAAATGTTCTGTATTCTTTGTGCTGCGGTGGGTTGGCTCCCTGCCCTGGATTGGTTCCTGCCTTGCGCCCTGTGTTGGCTGGGATTGGCTGCAGCAGACCCCCGTGACCCTGTGTTCGGATTCAACGGGTTGGAAAATGGATGGATGGATGTATTCTTTGTGTCTGCCTTCAGATCTGTATGTTGCAATTGGCCAGATAAGGACTTTACCCAACATGACATTTGAACTGTTAGATACACAGTTGTGGCTAAATGTTTTGAGAATGACACAAGTATTGGTTTTCATAAAGTTTGTTGCTTCAGTGTTTTTAGATCTTTTTGTCAGATGTCTCTATGGTATACTGAAGTAGAATTACAAGTATTTCATACGTTTCAAAGGCTTTTATTGACAATGACATTAAGAGTCAATATTTGCAGTGTTGGCCCTTCTTTGTATTCACCCTGGCAGGCTGTCTATCAACTTCTGGGCCAAATCCTGACTTGTATAATCAATGCTTGGAGTTTGTCAGGATTGGTGGGTTTTTTGTTTGCCCATCTGCCTTTTGAAGATTGACCACAATTTCTCAATGGGATTAAGGTCTGGGGAATTTCCTGGTCATAGACGCAAAATTTTGATGTTTTGTTCCCCGAGCCACTTAATTATCACTTTTTCCTTATGGCCCGGTGCTCCATCATGCTGGATTGTTCATTGTTGATCACCAAACTGTTATTGGATGGTTGGGAGAAGTTGCTTTCGGAGGATGTTTTGGTCCCATTCTTTATTCATGTCTTAGGATCGGGGCACCACCACTGCAGAGCTTGCTCATGAATGGCAATAGGCAGGTGTGAGTGAGGCAAAGACTTTTGGAGGATGGCCTGGAGTCAAGAAGGGCAGCAAAGAAGCCAAGAAAAACATCAGGGACAGACTGATATTCTGCAAAACGTACACGGACTGGACTGCTGAGGCCTGCTGAGGTCAAGTCATTTCCTCTAATGAATATCCTTTCCATTTGTTTGGGGCATCAAGAAAAAAGAAAATGTGAGCACTACCATCAGTCATGTGTCACGTCAACAGTAAAGCATCCTGAGACCATTCATGTCAGCCAAGGCAGTGGGCTCACTCACAATTTTGCCTAAGAACACAGCAATGAATAAAGAATGGGACCAAAACATCCTCCGAGAGCAACCATGACCAACAATGCCTTTTCCAGCATGATGGAGCACCGGGCCATAAGGCAAAAGTGATCGAACAAAACATCGAACATTTTGGGTCCATGACCAGGAAACTCCCCAGACCTTAATCCCATTGAGAACTTGTGGTCAATCCTCAAGAGGCGGGTGGACAAACAAAAACCCACCAATTCTGACAAACTCCAAGCATTGATTATGCAAGAATGGGCTGCCATCAGTCAGGATTTGGCCCAGAAGTTGATTGACAGCCTGCCAGGGTGAATACAAAGAAGGGCCAACACTGAAACTATCGACTCTTTGCATAAACTTATTGTCAATAAAAGCCTTTGAAATGCTTGTAATTCTACTTCAGTATACCATAGAAACATCTGACAAAAAAATCTAAAAACACTGAACTTTGAGAAAACCAATACTTGTGTCATTCTCAAAACATTTGGCCATGACTGTATAGTATGTCTACTTCTCCGGATTGTATTCAGTAATGTCATCATTGACCGACCCATTGCTAGGCCCCTTTTTATTTCCTGACTACACTCTTCATCTTCACAAAAGGTGGTTCCCAGATAAATGAAACTTGCAGCCTATTCCACTTTCTGTTGATCAATCTTGATTTCGACCTTTTCTTGCTTCTTTGCACACACCATTGTATTAGTCTTTTTGACATTAATTTTTAGACCCACACGTCTGCTGGCCTTATTAACTTAATCAACCAAGTCTTCTAAATCTTTTTTTTGTCATTGCAATTAAAATTACATTCTCTGTGTATTGTAAATTATTTTTTATTCTTCCTCCAATTTGGAATCCCTATCTATAACCATTCAGTACTTGGTACATGATGCCCTCAGCGTTAAAAGATATGGTGAGATATGGGATATGGGACATCACTTACTGCAGTTTTTTGCAGCACCCTTTTTGCAGGCCTTGGCAGCGGTACAGATCCTCACTTGGACTGTCATTTACGGAAAAAATAAGTGGACTGCGCATTGCACTCGCACCCCATGAGGAGAGTGGGTGACTTGAATCAGGGTTAGAGAGAAGCAGTGTGAAAAAGGGTTGGTGAAACCATAAAGCTGACATGCAGTCATGGAGACTGGAAGAAGTGGGACATTCAGAGGTAGATCTACTGTACCATCAGGACATTCTTGGTGTGTGGCCAGTGGCACCAATACCGATGAAACAATCGAGCATCCGCGAGCATCCACCACCCACCCCTGACAGTCAATGAAGCTACTGAATCTCAACGCCAAAATCAAGAGTGAGAAATGTCACACTGTTTGAAATGACGAGGAGCCACCGTGCTAAGTCACCCAGAGGCCTGCGGGGGTCTTAATTTAGCCTTGGGTGCATTATTTGGAACAATGACACACTGTATTTGGGGCCAGAGACGGTCAGTATATTAGGTCCCCCGGAGAACTACAAGAATATGTGAGGTCCCCCTACAAACACCGTGGCATTTAAGAAAAGTTGATTTGCTGCTAGTATTACTACACTATTTATTTTTTTAAGCATAATTCAAAATTAATAGTCCATTTCAAAAACAGTCTGTAAATATTAGTTGAACACTGTAAAAGTTATTTGTACTAGTGCTTGAGTTTCTTAATTTACATACTATATACAGTCATATGAAAAAGTTTGGGAACCCCTCTTAATTCTTTGGATTTTTGTTTCTCATTGGCTGAGCTTTCAAGTAGCAACTTCCTTTGAATATATGACATGCCTTATGGACACAGTAGTATTTCAGCAGTGACATTAAGTTTATTGGATTAACAGAAAATATGCAATATGTATCATAACAAAATTAGACAGGTGCATAAATGTGGGCACCCCAACAGAGATATGACATCAATACTTAGTTGAGCCTCCTGTTGCTCCTTTGAGCCTCTAGACGCTGTCCTCCTATAGCCTGTGATGACTGTCTGGATTCTGGATGGAGGTATTTCTGACCCCATTCTTCCATACAAAATCTCTCCAGTTCTCCAGTTTGTTGGCTGCTGAGCATGGACAGCCTCCTTCAAATCATCCCACAGATTTTTGATGATATTCAAGTCAGGACACTGTGATGGCCATTCCAGAACATTGTACTTCTCCCTCTGCATGAATGCCTTTGTAGATTTCCAACTGTGTTTTGGCTCATTGTCTTGTTGGAATATCCAACCCCTGTATAACTTCAACTTTGTGACTGATGCTTGAACATTATCCTGAAGAATTTGTTGATCTTGGGTTGAATTCATCCGACCCTCGACTTTAACAAGGGCCCCAGTCCCTGAACTAGCCACACAGCCCCACATCATGATGGAACCTCCACCAAGTTTGACAGTAGGTAGCAGGTGTTTTTCTTGGAATGCGGTGTTCTTCTTCCGCCATTTAAAGCACTTTTTGTTATGACAGATAACTCAATTTTTGTCTCGTCAGTCCAAAGCACTTTGTTCCAAAACGAATCTGACTTGTCTAAATGAGCATTGGCATACAACAAGCGTGAGTGCAGAAAGGGCTTCTTTCTCATCACCCTGCCATACAGATGTTCTTTGTGCAAATTGCTCTGAATTGTAGAACGATGTACAGATACATCATCTGCAGCGAGATGTTCTTGCAGGTCTTTGGAGATGATCTGTGGGTTGTCTGTAACCATTCTCATAATCCTGCGCCTGCCAGACCTGGGTTGGTTTAATTTTTTTTTGATTGCATCCCTCTTCTTTTGCTGTGAGTTGCAGGTTTCAGTTTCTCCCTAAGCATAGCTCTGTATATTGCTTTGATCACTGATTGTCTGTGTTTCTGAAAATGCGCCAGAATAGCACCTTTCATGTCCCAAAAAAAAAGGTCGCCATGATTTTGTTTTGAGGCAGAGGGCTGTCATTTAAATTTCTTCCTTACTGGAGGAGATGGGTTTTTCCACAGTTAGCTTCGCCTGTTGCTCTCTGGCTGACAGTGACAGACCGGTGTCTTATCTCCAGCGACACTCTGCTCTCCAAAGTATCTTCTTAATAATGTTATAGGAATTTAGTTGCAATCTCCATACGCTGTTATTTGAGCAGATCAGTAAGCTGTTTGGGTACCCATATTGCTCAAACTTTATGATATCCAAAGTCGAATCCTGCACAGATGTACAGCTGATATGCAAATGTACAGTAACAGTGGACAGCATAATCCGTCATTCTTCTCTGATGAAGGCATTTGCCATGTCGATGTGGGCTTTTGTGCATGATGCTGATGGCCAACCAGATTGAGCTTCATTGGTAACACTTGTTCTTTTCACTTTAAAATTTTCTGCCCATTCATTAACTTTTCATTGAGTCCTGCTGTTTTCACTTCTGTACTAAGCCAACATCCTTTGGTGAATTTCAACAGGTTTCACTCCCTCTGCCCAAAGAAATCTCACTGTGCAGTGTTGATCAACAATGGTGCAGTCCTGCAATGGAGGGTCCATGTTCATTTAACCTTGGCTTCAACTAGACTAATGGCAGAGCTGTTAATACTAACGGTGTTTGAACTCCCCATAAGCCATTGCAAACACAATGTATTGCATCAGCATCCATCCATTGCGGTTACTGTGAATTTTTCTAATTGTCTTTACTTTTTATTACCACGCTTATTTAAACTTCACCTGTTTGTTGTCTGGTACAAATCTTGTAATCGATATTTAAACCACTTCCTATTGTCCAAATGACTTGAGATTTTGCACACTTACTCACTTCCAATGACAATACATGAATCAATAATCAGTTTCACTAATCGATCAATTAATCCATGTTAATTAAGAAATGAAATTTTCATGTGAAGAATAGTTAAAGATTTCACCAATAGATGGCGATAGTAATTGATAGAAATATTAATGGAAGTGTTAAAGTGTTGATTACAAAATTATACTAAAACAAACCCAAGACTAAAAAGTTGAAAATAATATATATAAAAAATACTTTTTAAAAACCACACTTATATTAAGTTAAAAAGTGTACTAAAAAGTAAAAAATAAGTCTCTCATACATCACTCGTAAAATAAAAGCGTGGGCACTTTTCATCAATCAATAAAATCTTAGCAAAAGCAAAAGATAGCAAAAGAGAGGGTGGCACGGTGGCACAGTGGCGCTGCTGCCTCACAGTTAGGAGACCCAGGTTCACTGCCCGGGAGTGGAGTTTGCATGTTCTCCCCGTGTCTGCATGGGTTTCCTCCAGGTACTCTGGTTTCCTCCCACAGTCCAAAGATATGTAGGTTAGGTGCATTGGCAATTCAAACTTGTCCCTAGTGTGGGTGTGTGTGTGTGTGTGTGTGCTCTGCGGTGGGCTGACGCCCTGCCCTGGGTTTGTTTCCTGCCTTGCACCCTGTGTTGGCTGGGATTGACTCCAGCAGACCCCCGTGACCCTGTAGTTAGGATATAGCGGGTTGGATAACGGATGGATGGATGTATGAGAGACTTATTTTTTACTTTTTAGTACCATTTTTAACTTAATATAAGCATGTTTTTTCAAAAATTATTTTTTTTATATATATATTATTTTGATTTACCCTCATGAAACAACAAAACATCTCTGGCATCTGTGATTTATGTAATGTCATCCGGCATTTACAGGAGGGCTCTAATATCCAATGCAGAAAGGCAACAAGAAGCATCTATCTATCTATCTATCTATCTATCTATCTATCTATCTATCTATCTATCTATCTATCTATCTATCTAAAATCATCTTGAGGGCTGTAGTAGTTGTCAGGTGAGCCACAGAGAGGTGACCAGCCATGAACTTGACCTACGATCTCCTTCATGTCAAATTTTTGCTATCAAATTAAGTCACTAAAGTTCTCTATGGCAGTGTGGCATGTCACCTGCTTTTCACTTTTTCTTTTTGGGTCATTATGAGCAGCGCATCCCCATTCTAACTGCAGATGTCTGATGTGCTGTGCTGTACAAATAAGCATGAGCAACCACTAAATCCCAAGATGCTGCCCATCTGAGCTCTGTCTGAATAAGAGGACACTGGAGACACATTTTAATGCCAGGTGTAAATGAATCTCCTGGATTGCAGCAACTACAGGGGGATAACACTGCTGTCGGTGCCGGATAAGTTCCTTGATAGGGTCATCCTCAATAGGATCTGTGATCACGTGCTCACCTACCAGCGACCGGAACAGTCTGGTTTTACTCGTAAGAAGTCTACCATCGACCACATCCTGGCACTGGGGGTTCTCATGGAGCGCAAATGTGAATATCGGCAGAGTTTCTTTGCAGCCTTTGTCGATTTTCGTAAAGCGTTCGACTCAGTTGATCAAGCTGCCCTGTGGGACATCCTGAGGGTTCACAGGATCCCCTCGAGGTTGAGGTTGCTGAATATCATGGCCGGCCTGTACACTGGTACTGTGAGTGCTGTGCAGAGTGGAGGCAGACCCTCTGTGTTTTACCCCAGTTGATTCTGAGGTTCATCAGGGGTCTGTTTTTGCTCCTACTCTGTTCAGTGTTTGTATGGACTGGGTGTTGGTCAGAGTCGTGGGGTCCAGTGGCTGTGGGACATCTGTTGGTGAAGAAAGATTCACAGATCTTGACTTTGCTGACGATGCTGTGATCTTCACTCTGATCAGGGCTCTCGAGAGACTGAGCGAGGAGTCTGAGTGTCTGGGCTTGTGAGTGCCCTGGTAAAAACAGAGATCCAGGCCTTTAATTACTTCTTGGGCACAAACATCAGCAGTGTATCTGTCTGCAGAGAGAGTTTCGACTTCGTCAAGAGGTTTACTTACCTTGGCAGTGCTATTCATGTCTCTGGTGACTCTTCCTGTGAAGTCAGTAGACGGATTGGGAGAGCATGGGGGGTCATGAGGTCGCTGGATAGGGGTGTGTGGCAATCTTGATATCTCTGAAAAAGGACGAAGGTCCAAGTCTTTAGAGTCCTGGTGCTTCCTGTCTTGCTATATGGTTGCGAGACATGGACACTATCTAGTGACCTGAGACGAAGCTGTGTCTCTCCGGAAAATCCTTGGGTACCGTTGGTTTGACTTTGTGTTGCTCATGGAGTCCCGAATGAGGCACATTACCTGCATTGTGAGGGAGCATCAGTTATGGTACTACGGCCATGTGGCGTGTTTCCCCGAGGGAGATCCAGCTCGTAAGATCCGCATTGTTGGGGACCCAAGTGGCTGGACCAGGCCAAGGGGTCGCCCATGTAATACCAGAACACTCTAGCACTCATAACACAAATAAACAAATGGCGAGAAGGAAATGACACCGGTGATTTTTTTTTTTTTTTGAGAGAGAGCTTTATTTAAGCACATAACAACATACACATAACAACATACACATTCTTAGTAGCACATAAAAAAACATAAATCCGTGCACATTAAGACAGTTTAAAAACACATGATGGAAAAATTATGTGTATCTGCATATGCACATGTGTGAATGTTGTGTTAGTGTTTTTCATTTTTGGTTAATTTTCAGCTTTAACACAAAGGAAAATGTTTTAAAAAATATATCAAATCACTAGGAATCTATTATAAATGGTTGATCCCTGTTTTGCTGCAAAATAAAACAAGTACTTTTGTTTCATTTTGACTTGCAGATTACTTTTTATAAATTCCACCTGCAATTTTAAGTTATTTCCCATCTTCAGACAATTTATATGCCCCTTCCAAAAGGGTTATGGAGCAAGTTGGAGTGCCAAAAGTAGAAGAATGTTTTCCTCAAATTTTATAATTTCCATTAATGTGTGTTAATGAAATTGTAGCACAAATTCTAAAGGTTGGATATCATATATCAATCGCTTTTTGTTTTTCATAACACAAGAGAGTAGTGATAAGTTGCTTATAGATATTCAAGTAAAAACGTTATGTTCTCTGTACATACAGTACAGGCCAAAAGTTTGGACACACCTCCTCATTCAATGTGTTTTCTTTATTTTCATGACCATTTACAGCACTCCATCACTCTCCTTCTTGGTCAAATAGCCCTTACACAGCCTGGAGGTGTGTTTGGGGTCATTGTCCTGTTGAAAAATAAACGATCGTCCAACTAACCTGACTTCTGCACAACACAACCCCATTGATAAAGCAAGAAATTCCACTAAATAACCCTGATAAGGCACACCTGTGAAGTGAAAACCATTTCAGGTGACTACCTGTTGAAGCTCATCGAGAGAATGCCAAGAGTGTGCAAAGCAGTAATCAGAGCAAAGGGGGGCTATTTTGAAGAAACTAGAATATAAAACATGTTTTCAGTTATTTCACCTTTTTTTGTTAAGTACATAACTCCACATGTGTTCATTCATAGTTTTGATGCCTTCAGTCATGAAAATAAAGAAAACACATTGAATGAGGAGGTGTGTCCAAACTTTTGGCCTGTACTGTATGACCTAACTCTGTTTGCATGTATAGGTAGTATTTTCATTTTACCTGAATATTAGAGGTATGCAGTATACTGGTAGAGATGAGACATCAGTAGAAATGTTTGTTTATTTTTTTGCCTAGAGGGGGCTGGGTGGTCTCGTGGCCTCGGAACCCCTGCAGATTTTTTTTTTTTTTCCCCCAGCCGTCTGGAGTTTTTTTGTTTTTTTCTGTCCTCCCTGGCCATCGTACCTTACTTTTATTCTATGTTAATTAGTGTTCCCTAATTCTATTTTCTTATTTATTTTTTCTTTTTTCTCGTTCTTCATCATGTAAAGCACTTTGAGCTACATAATTTGTATGAAAATGTGCTATATAAATAAATGTCGTTGTTGATGTAACACCTGGCTGCGACAGATAGAGGGTCATTTCTGGAGGGTGGGACAGGACCGTGTGTCTGCCTGGGGGGTTGCCAACCAGGATCCCAAGTTGTTTTGTTGTGTAGTGGGTGCAGCATGCGCCCCAATTTGACTTGACTTGACTCGTGTAATTGAACTCCAGTTAAACTACATATGGATCTATAAAAGAAACACACTTTGAGAAAACTAACTGTCATCATGGTGAATACAGATGAGTCAGACTGCTTCAAAAAGATCAGAGGTCCGGATGCAGCCCATGGGCCTTTTGCTTGACATCACTGCTGTAACTTGACTAAGTGATTTAAGTAATTTGCTGCCATTTTATTATTATTTTCACTCCCTGGAAGTTAACTGAGCCCACCTAGTGAACTGTGAACAATCCAGTTAAGAACCACTGTACTAAAGTAAAGTTATTTACCAAGCAAGGGTACAAAACCATGAAGTCAAAAACAATAACAATTTTGAAGTTCCAAATGAGAGAATAAAAATCTGTAGTTGGAAAATCAAAGTAAAATGTCCAGACTAAAGAGCTTTTCCCTACATAACTAGCAATCACAAGAAGTTTGTTTTGAGACTATCCAAATACGTGTATGCAGATTATTTAATGTTCTTAAATAATGGTTGCAATTTGATGATGCACAAGGTGACACTGTCAAAATGTTGGAACCAGCAATTGGAACCCTTACCAAGATTGTATAGAGGGGATGTGATTTATAGCAGATTGCATTCCCTTCACTACTGGCTAGAAACCTGGTGTGCAAATAAATGCATAGTGTTTGTGAATAATTGGGATGATTTTTGGGAAAGGCCTGGATTTTTCAGAAGAGATGGTCTTCATCCTAACTGGAGGGGATTTTATGTATTATCCCAAAATATGGCAGCAAAACTGCCTAGTTGACTGATTAGAGCACCATCCAGGCCGCAGTCATGTGATCTTAAATCACAGGCTGTTGTTTATCCCACCTGTTATTATCCTGAAGCTGTTACCCATAATCCCTGTTGTGGGGCATCCAGTAAATTTAGTCTTGATGCAAACCTTAAATTACTTGATAACCAAAAAAATAAGGTGTATAATTGGACCAAGGGATAAAACCAGACCCTCCACCAGGAGCATCTGTAATAGAAATTTACTTCAAATTAAAACAAAAAATATATCACCAGTTCAGAAAGAAGCATGCAGTTTTAAATGCTGCTTATTGAACATTCGCTCTCTTGGCAGTAAAGCTGTTTTGGTAAATGATATTATATTAAGTACAAAATCTGATCTGTGTCTTCTCACTGAAACCTGGCTTAGTAAATGTGACACTGTTCCCCTAGCTGAGGCGTCACCAGATGGATACTCGTTCCTTCATAAGTCTAGAGATTCTGGTCGAGGAGGAGGACTTGGAATAATTCATTGTAACAAAATGCAAATCACCTCTAAAAATTTAGGTGACTTTACATCCTTTGAGGCATTCATTTTAAATATTAAAACAGATTCCAACACAATTATAGGGCTAGTCTACAGACCACCAGGGCCATATTCATTGTTCATGACTGAATTTAGCAACCTTTTATCTGATTTGGCTATAAATTATGATCACGTAGATCTGATGGGGGATTTTAATCTACACATTGATGTGGAAACTGACACTTTTAGCAAATGTTTTACTTATTTGTTAAATTCAGTAGAATTTTGTCAGATTGTCAAAGGTCCAACTCATAATCATAACCACACATTAGATTTAATTATAATTTACAAAGTTGAAATTCAAAATTTAAATATTACTCCATTAAATTAAGTTATTTCCGATCACTACTTAATTACATTTGATTTAGTTCTGCCCTTGCCATCACACTCACAGATTAAAACAAAGACAGTGCGACATCTAGATTGTAATTCTGCTTCAACATTTATAGATACTTTGAGTAAGTCGAGTGTAATTGTGGAAAACCATTTAGATTAGTTAACATCAAATGTAAACGTGGAAAACAATTTAGATCAGCTAACATCACATTATAATGTGACCTTGAGAAATGCTCTGGACACAGTGGCTCCCCTTAAAACAAAAGTGATCAAAGCACATAGAAACTCTCCCTGGTTTAATGAAAACACTCGAGCTCTTAAATTAGAGTGTCAAAAACTGGAGCGCAGATGGAGAACAACAAAGCTACATGTCTTTCAAATTGCATGGACAGAGAGTGTTAATAAATATAAAAAAAGCCCTCTTTAAAGCTCGCTCAGAATACTATTCTACAATAATAGATAGCAATAATAAAAATCCTCGGGTACTGTTTAGAACAGTTGCTAAATTAACAAATGGGAATTCAGATCTACAGTGCAAAATACCAACAGATATTAGCAGTACAGACTTTATGAACAACTTCAATGAGAAAATTAAAAATATACGATCCCAGATCTCAGCATCACAATGCAAACCAAATACTAGCTTAGCAGACCCTGCCTCACATTGCATTCAGCACTTTAGTAATTTTAATCCTGTAAGTTTAATTTCTAAAATGAAGCCCCCTACTTGTTCCCTAGATCCAGTGCAAACAAAACTAGTAAAAAGTGCAATGGATGTTCTTGCAGCGCCTATTCTAAACTTTATCAATAGTTCATTATTGCATGGCACAGTACCTGAAGCACTAAAAATGTCAGTCATTAAACTATTACTTAAAAAGTCAGACCTACAGTAGATCCACACATACTAAATAATTATAGGCCTATTTCAAATGTACCCTTTCTCTCTAAAATACTAGAAAAAGCAGTCGCCAATCAGCTTCATTTATACCTTAAGCATTACAATTTATTATAGAAATTCCAGTCTGGTTTCCGCACTGGTCATAATACAGAAACGGCACTAATGCGGGTTGTAAACGACACTCTGATGCACTGTAATTATGTTATCCACTGTAATTATGTTGTTAGACTTAAGTGCAGCATTTGACACCATTGACCATTCTATTTTACTGCACAGGCTAGAAAATGATGTTGGGCTTACAGGCCCCATGCTCGCTTGGTTTAGTTCTTATCTATTAAATCGATTCCAATATGTACAGAAATGTGCTGACAGTACTCCATCATTATACACAGAAGTGTATTATACGCAGGGCTCAGTACTGGGACCTTTACTGTTTTCACTTTATATGCTTCCACTGGAATCTCTCATTAGGAAACATCATGTTAATTTTCACTCGTATGCTGATGACACCCAGTTATACCTTTCATTTAGATCAAATGAAGTTTCTCAGATGTTGTCTTTAATTAGTTGTGTTAGTGAATTAAAGAAGTGGATGGATGAGAACTACTTGTCTTTAAATACAGATAAAACAGAGATGTTAATTGTTGGAGGGAATGACGCTGATCACAACAACATTTTGTCATCATTTAACTCAGTTGGAATCACCATTAATTTTACTGAATCAGCCCACAATCTAGGAGTTATCTTTGACTCTAGCATGTCATTTAAAGCGCATATTACAAAGTTGTCCAAATCATGTTTCTTCCATCTTAAAAATGTTGGGAATTTAAGGCACTTTCTAAATAAACAGGATTATGAGAAATTAATTCAGGCATTTATTTCTAGTAGGTTTGACTATTGCAATGCGGTGTTCACTGGATGTTCAAACTGTTCTTTATACAGCCTCCAGTTAATCCAAAATGTTACTGCAAGAGTTGTTACAAGGACGAGAAAATACGAACACATAACTCCAGTTCTTAAATCCTTACACTGGCTCCCAGTTAAGTTTAGAGCAGATTTCAAAATCCTCCTTTTAACATATAAAGCATTAAATGGCCAAGGTCCGGCCATTTTGGTCTGAACTTATCATGACTTACAAATCAGAATGTACATTAAGATCTGAAGATGCCGGTCTGCTTATGATTCCAAGAATTAATAAAATAACAGTGGGAGGTTGAGCTTTTAGTTACAGGACCCCCTAAACTGTGGAGTGGTCTGCCTGCTACTATAAGAGATGCCCCTTCGGTCTCAGCTTTAAATCCCGGCTGAAGGCTCACCACTTCAGTTTAGCACACCCTGACTAGAGCTGCTGATTAACTGTACAGACTGCATCTCTGTTGTTGGTCATTAGCACTAAAACATAAGTAACATAATAGTTATAATTGGATACTAACCCTCACCTATTCTGTTTCTCTTCTCAGTACTCAAACACTTGGTGCCACGGCCCACCTGCCAAGTTGTTTTGCCTGCCTATGGTAAAGTCATCCATGATGGAGGATTGCAGGAATTGTGGGGTAGAGGGGTCCTTTCATCAGATTGGCTGGCCCAGCGATGTTTCAGCTGTGGAATGACCAAATCGGAGAGGCAACTTGATGGCTGTGGTCTTCAGGACTCTAAACAAATCCAAATCATATTATGTGATATCATCTACTGTTAAATTCTGCTCCGTACTTGTATAATTTTTATTTTTATACTGTATTGAGGATTTGTTCTGTTTTGTGTATTGTATTGTATTGACCCCCTTCTTTTTGACACCCACTGTACGCCCAACCTACCTTGAAAGGGGTCTCTCTTTGAACTGCCTTTCCCAAGGTTTCCTCCATTTTTTCCCTACAAGGTTTTTTTTGGGAGTTTTTCGTTGTCTTCTTAGAGTGTCAAGGCTGGGGGGCTGTCAAGAGGCAGGGCCTGTTAAAGTCCATTGTGGCACTTCTTGTGTGATTTTGGGCTATACAAAAATAAACTGTATTGTACTGTATTGTAGCAATGGTTAACAAACAAACCCAAAATGCTGCAGGAATTATGTCACCAAAGAAACAGGGATAAAAAGAAATAACAATATAAAAAAGGGCTTCAATAATCAACAGAAATTATTCCTAACTGAACAAAGCCATGTGTCGTGATACTGGGAGTCAAGTTCCAAAAGCATTTCCAGTGATACCCACTAGAGGAGAATATCACCATCAAACCCCGGCTAGTGATAAGGGCAAGCATGGAATCTATATAAAATAAAACATTTTATTTCTCAAAAAGCTCTGTAAATACATGAAGCTCTATGAAGCCACAAGGCAAAAAGGAGTTGCCAGTGAAGGCAATCCAAAGCAAACAAAGTCCCAAAACAAAGTCAAACAGCAGATCACAGGTTCAAAAATCCAGTAAACACATAAGCACAGCAAAAAAACACAATAATTCAACAACCCATTACCACGTTCAAAATGGACCACCAGGAACTGTGGGAGACCCTCAGTATTAATAGGGTGGAGGGCAGTAATTGGCAGGTGGCACCACCTCTTGATGGACCACCCACAAAACACATGGAGCATAACACAGGTAGCTATCATACATAAACAAAAGTAAAAAATAAAAAACAATGCTCAAAATCAAAAAGTTAACATTACCATAAAAAAAAATAATCAAAACCAGACATAAAACATGAATGTGAACTCCAGCCAGGGAAAAAACCTGTTGATTTATGACAACTGTGGGTGCATGATAAAACTGGAATTTGAACTTAAAAAAATAATTTTTAAGGAATCTAAAATAAGTACAGAATAACTTTTTCAATATTGTGTTCATAAGTATTTCTTCTGAGCGCTTTGAAATCACTTTGGTTGTTTTTGTCCAATGCCTCCTGACTCACTGGTATAAGAAAACTCCCACTTATGCTATACAGTTCGACTCATCTTTAAGACTGTTTATGCAGATGTTGAGCTTTATGGGGTTACCCCCCTATTTTTGGGCCTGATATATATACCGGTTTGGTGGTGGGTCAGTGATGGTCTGGGGATACATACATATATATATATATATATATATAGTGGCAGATGCCTGTGGCGACGACCTGGCTGGGACGTCTTGGAGGACCGGAAGAGGGCGTGCACCCATCTCAGACCACGTGGGAGCAGCCATCCTGGTTGCTATGGGGACCACGGGTACAGAGCTTTGAAGCTCAACCCTGTAGGGACCTGTGGTTACCGGCAGGGGGTGCCCCGGTGCCTGGAGAGCCCTGGACCTCACCACTTCCTCCACACCAGGAAGTGCTAGGGGGGAGAAGAGCAGGGACACCTGGAGTGCTTCCGGGGATGCAGCCGGCACTTCCGCCACACTGGGGCGTGTCGGTGGAAGATTGCTGGGAAACACCTGGAGCACATCCGAGTGATTATAAAAGGGGCCGCCTCTCTTCATTCGACGACTGGAGTCGGGTGGAAGTGAACGGGAGTCTAGCGAGAGAGGAGTGGAGGCGGCCTGAAGAAAGGCACTGGAGAGAGAGGCCTGGACTTTTGGGGATTGGTGCAGAGGCACTGGGTTGTGCACTGTGAAACTGTAAATATTGTAAATAAATATATGTGTGTTGGGTGACCAAACGTTGTCCGTCTGTCTGTGTCCGAGGCTCGTCTCACAATATATATATACAGTACAGGCCAAAAGTTTAGACACACCTCCTCATTCAATGTGTTTTCTTTATTTTCATGACCATTT